>OZ018401.1:9081550-9681550 GCA_963969585.1 Drosophila helvetica | reverse complement strand
GTGGCAGTATAGATTGTAGGCCATTCGCACGCACATTCGCCGCTTTTTAGGCGCCGAGGCGGCTTAGCCCTGGCTCAATCGTAATTGCGTCGTATGCCTACCGCTCCTCTCGCCCCCCTCTTTCTCTTTCTCTCTCTCTCTCTCTCTCCCTTTCTTAAAGAGAGAGGGGTTAAGTGGTTATGGCAACAGTCTCAACGCCCTCCCGCTCAGCGCTAATAAATCCTCTCGACTCCCTTTCAGGAAGCACTCACTAAGCCCCGCCTAATGCCCCCCAGAGCCAGAGTTTCAGGAGAGAAAGAGTTACCGCTCGCTCTCGTCCTAGCCTCGCCTCGCCTCGTCTTTCGTCCCTGTTCTAGTCTAAGTCGTAGTCATTCGCTTAGTACTTGTCTTTGTTTTAGTCCAGGTCTTTGTCTTGGCAGAAGTCTTTTTCTTTGTCTCTGCCTTTGCACTGGCAAAAGTCGTTGTCTTTGAGTTGGGATCTTGCTTAAATTTGAAACTGAAGCCCGACTTGGGGCCAAGAATCGAATCGAATTTCTGTAAACGTTTTTTTTTTAAACTGGAAAATAAGGAAATGGGAAAATCTGTGTTCTCCGTTGATTGAGAAATCGAACTGCCCCGATGGCAAAGGTTTCTTTCTGATAAAGCTAACCAGAATATTTAATCATTTAAGTGCCTGTTAACGGTGTACTTAACATTAACAGGCAGGAACATATCGGAATAAATAAATTGATTGATCCAGCAAGGGAGTATTAATTATTTAAACAATAAATTGTACGCGTGGCAGTAAGCCTTAAGCACTTCGTCTTACATGTGGCTCGCCCTTCAGCTGCCTTTTGTTTTAAAGTAGGTCTCTTCTGGTGCAGGATCTAGCATTTCCTTTACGAGTCATTCAACATTTGGCTGGCACTAATTATTTATGAATGCAGTTAAGTAAAGCAAGGGAATCCCCTTCCACACAAAGTGGAAAATGAACTCAGGTTCTCAAAGAGTATTTATTTGTAGTTTAGCAAAGAGGAACTGAGACAATAAATGGTGCTACACACTTGCCCCACAAAATTCCTGCCAAATTTTGGTCGGGAGTTTCCCCTTTACATCTTTCTCTCTCTCTCTCTCTCTCTCTCTCTCTCTCTCTCTCTCCCTCTCTCTTTCTGTCAGCAGCTCTTCTGCTCATTTAGTTTTTGGCTTAACTGCTGCTGACTTGGCCCATATACGAGATGTACGTACATATGTATGGATGTATGTATGTATGTTGTGCGCGTATATACACATGAGTATACAAATATTTATGGCTATATATCTACTGGTAGGTCTGTGCATAGAAATTGTAAATTATTTGCTTGTCTAGGCTCTGCTCCTGTTTCTGCTTCTGCTTCTGCTGCCAGTAGATTTTGGGGCAGGCTCTGGCTCTGGCCATGGCCAGAACGTTCCACGTTGTAGGTTGTACGCACTGCGGCGATAGCCATGGCTATGGCGATGGAAATGGCGATGGCGATGGCGAGTTTTGCTTTTTAATATGCTTGCGTATTAGTGTGTGTGTGTGTGTGCATATCTGTGTGTGTGCTTCCGCCTGTACTCCTGTGTTTGTTTGTGTGGGTCTGTGTGGAAATTGCACGTGCTTTGCGTGATTTTAATTTGAAACAAACATAGGAAACCCATACACACACATACCTCACCTCCCAGACACACACACACACCAACGCAAGGAAATTCCTGTGTGTGTGTGTGTGTGTGCGCCTCCTGAATTTCGTTTATTTTTCGCTACTTTCGTTTTTCCTTTTAAGGTTTCTCTCTTTCTGTTCCATTTTTTTTATATTTTTTTTTTGTTGTTTCCGTTGTGCATTTTGCGGCTCCGGCTTTTCACGTTTTTATTTGGTTTTTCCGTTTTTCTGCTCGGCTCTCACTCTTTTCTTTTTTTGTTGTTGTTCTTTATTTATATTTTCTTGTTTTTTTTTTGCGTAATTCTTTTTACGACTCAACAAGCAGCAGAAATATAACACCAACAACAAAAACAAAAAGCCACCAAAAAATAGAAGAGTGGGAAAATTTATTGATCTGTGTGAGGCCGCTTGAAGCCAATTCGAAGGTCAAGCATACGCACTGTGGGCCACCGCCACCCCCAGTGGGTTCGGGTGGGGGAGGGGGAGGGGGAGAGAGGGTTGCAGCACAGGCAAAAGAGTTCTGCAATGTTATGCAAACATATGCTGCATCCCCTGCCCCGCATGGCCTACGGCCCTCCAGCGCACTCCGGCGGCTGGTGACGTCATTGTGAATTATTTTCAAATTTGTGCCCAAAGGCCAAAACCAGAGAGCGAGAAGCAGAAGCAGCTGCTACTCTTCAGCAGAAAGCAGCTCAAAGCGGAAACGGAAGCAGCGACGGGCCAAACAGACAGACAGAAATACAGAAATACAGACAGGAGGCCACAGCATGACAAACACAGTTCAAAAACACACACACATACATTTAGAAGGTTAGGGCAAGGGGGGGCTGGGCTGGGCTGCGCTGCGCTGCACTTCCTCCTCCTGTTGTTCCGTGTCAAACATTTTCATCCACTTGTTCGCATTATCCTTCCCGACAGCGCTCAGCGGGAGAAAACTTCAAAAGATGCTGCCAGCAGCCGCACAGCCAGCGAGGAAAATTGTAACAATTGTGTGAACGATGTAGGGGATGTAAGGGATGTAAGGGATGTTAGGAAGGGGGCTGCAAACGTTAGCAAAAGCCAGAGGCAGAAGGGCAGTGGGGCAGGGAGTTCAAGTGAAAGCCAAATCCGTGCGACCCAAACGAGCGCAAATGCGAGAGGGGGGCGAAACGCCAACAGATTGAAATGGCAATAAACAGGGAAACGAAATTGTTTCGCAGTGATGCAACCGAATCATATCATACCCTGTTATCAGAATACACTCCCCGATGGTATCCACCACATATTGCATTGATCGGAATGGAGATGGATGGAGATCTGAAAAATGTGAGGCAGTCTCTCAAGGGGATCCATACGATCGATGAGAATATAAACCGATCTTTCGGAAGGTGGAAACCAGCTTTTGGGGGATCGAGCAGCAATCGATTCAGGAATGCTCTTAGTTCCCATTGAATATCGTTAGACCTGCAATTTCCTGCCAGCAATCACTTAGGATCTATCAAATCAAATCAAAACGTATCCAGAATCTAGTGGAAGCTCCCTGAGAGTAGGGAACAAAGTGCAAACCTAAGAAAAGAGCATTCTATCCAATTGAAGTGTATCGGGCAAAGGCTTTTCCTGCCATTCCCAAACACTGCACAGCCCTGCTCCTCTCTCTGTGTCCGCTTCAGCTCACGCAAAAAAAACGCTTTTCAAATCATGCAGAAAATAGCAAAAAAAAAAGAAAAAACCCAAGTAGCAGGATAGGCATGCCCCGGGTCTCCCAAAGACGGGTGAAGGCACGCACATTTTCCCCAGTTTTCCCAGTTTTCCCAGCTTTCCCAGTTTCGTCGTTGCTTTGCTCTAGGTTTTCTTGCTGAACGAAAAATTTCATTAATGCTTAAATAGGAATTCGATTCGAATTTCGCAATCGATTAGCATTTGGCCTTTTTAAGCCCGTGTAACCCGTCCGTCCCTCCTGCAAGTCCTGCGAATGCCAGCAGCTCAGAGAGGGGGTTAGCGGGAAAGGCAGAGGAGGCCTTTGAAGTGGATTTGGCAGTGAATGCATTTCAATTATGCACAAGGCACTGCATTAGACCTGCAGCTCCACAGCTCCACAGCTCACATCCCCTACACCATTTCCCTTTCCATTTTCACGAGGGTGCACCTCGTTTCCAAGTTGGATAAACATCAACACGAAGCCCGAAACTCATTTTCACTCGCATAAAATGAAAAGTTTCCCCCCCAATGAAGCCTATGGAAAGTCGTTGGAAAACAGAAGCTGTACAAATCATTCTTTTCACTAATTAAAAATAAAAGCGCGTAGCAGTTTGACAATCAATCGACAATTGAGAAAAGCTTCTTGATTAAAATCTATCGAGGGGATTCGTCATTGACTGTCCTGGTTTATTACACCTTGCACATAAAAAAGAACCACAATTCAAAATAAATGTATAGGGCCCCAAATCTATCAGAAAAGTGCGGCTTGGTTCAGGGAGCAGAAATGGGGTTGCATAGTGCCGCAGCCCTGTGGCGGCTGGGGAGTTTGAAAATACTTTAAATGGCACATACGCCCCATTGCAATGGGCGTATTGAACTGAATCCATATGCCCCTCGAATGGGAATGGGAATGGAAAATAATTGATAGTTTCGCATAATTGGAATAATTGTAGTCATCGTAATCGGTTGGGTCCTTGTGGTTGGGTTCATTTTTGTTTTTAAATATGCTAATAGACTCCCAAGAAATAAATGCATTTCGATATTCGTGAGTAGCGGATGAAGATGGGAGCATGGTCGTAACAAGAAAATTAAGCGCAATTAAATGAGCAGTCCCCAAAGCAAGAGGAGTAGCCAGAAGAAACTTGGGATAAGGAAACAGAAAAAGGAATGGAAGCAAAAGTAGAAGTAGAAGTAGAGCAAGACGAAATCGCAAATTAAATAAAATTAATTCCAAATGGCAGTGGAAAGAGCTATAAAAAAAGGAAGCCCGAGCAACAAGAAAAACAATAAAAATTAGCAATAAAAATTAACATAAAAAACAGAACGGCGAATGTCAAGCCAGAGCCGTAGGCCCTGCCGCCCTTGCCGCCCTTGCTGCCACTGCTGCCACTGCTGCTGTGCGGGTCTATAAAAACCGTGTTGTGCTCTACGGCGTGGCGTCCTGCGCGTCCACCACATGCCCCCTGGCCGACGCTTTCACACCGCGACAGGTGCAACAGACTGCCCGAAATGAAGTTCCAGAAGGGAAATCAGAGGGATACTGGAGAGAAAGAAAACTCTGTTTTCCCTTTGGCCCCGCTGCTTTTTGGTCGGCAAAATCGATAAGGGCAACAACCACATGCAACGGCAAAGGCAACATCATCGTTCGCGAAAACAAATGCAAACGAATCAGGGAGCCATTGCCGCCACAGGGGGCAAAGGACTCTTTCGACCGATGGCTTCTTTTCTTTTCCGCACTTAATTAAAATACGGCGACGGGGACGGTGGGGCGCTGTTTCGAAAAGAAAGGAAAATGGATGCCAGGTGGCAGGTGTTTTGTGGCGCAGGTGACCCCCCACCGCTCTCCTCACGCCTAGCACCGAACTCTTGGAGGGGGGGGGCCCCTTTCTGGTTAGAGCTCATTGATTTCCATTGCACTTAGCCTAATTAAATTTGTGCAGCTTAATTCTCGTCATCGATTCGAAATCATTTGCATATGTGTTTACCCCCCACCCATCTTTCTCTCGCTATCTTTCTGTCTCTTCCTCTCTCTTCCCCTCTGTCCTTAAGTGTGTGTGCAGAGAGAGAGAGTTCATTAAATGGAACGCGTTTCCTGGCCACCACAAAAACTTTCAGACGACCATTCGAAAATTTGAGAGTCACGTGCCGCCGCCAAGCCATAACTTAACAAAAAGAACACGAAATGACGGGAGCAGAAGCATGACATACCCTTGAAAATGCACAGATATTTTGCCAGCTATGTGATGTCGTGGAGAGGGATGCAGGGAAGATTGCATAGAAACAGATAGCATCAGAAGCATATGCTCATTGCTGGTGCTTATCTATTCGTACCCTTTACTCTGGTAATGTATAGATCTCCTTGGCCAACAGCTGATCCAAATCAATATACCCTCTGCAATGGCACGGAAATATTGTCAGTCAGTCAGTCAGTCAGGCAGCCACTCAGTCAGTCCGTTTGTTCGGCTTACAAATTTCCACCAGCACCAGGACCAGCACCAGGCAGCAGGAGGCAGAGAAGGGTTTAGAGAATGAGGAAGAGAAAGCGCTAGAGACAGGCAAATAGGGAGACAGGGAAGAGGTAGTATGTATGAAACAGATAGGCGTGGCCTTTTGGGGCGGGACAGAGACAGAGAGAGACAGAGAGAAAGACAGACAGGGACTCAACTCGACTCGACACGAAACTATAAATGTTAATAACCAGCAACATTGTTACTAGTTCCTCTTCCTCTGCCGCTTCCCGTGTAGAGGGCGAGCACTGGGTATGGTTCGGGGCATGCTGGGCATGGGAGCTCCAGGTCAGTCTCTCCCCTTGTCTCCTGCTCCCCATTTCTCTGCCTGAGTGCTGGGCATGGAGCTATTCGAGGCAGTTCTAAAACTAAACTCAAACTTAATTGTTCGGCTCTGACCCGGCCCTGTGCTCTGTGGCATGCCCCAAAACTCGTAGTTGTTGTTGTTCTACATTGCTACATTGTTTTTGCTGCTCTTGTTGTTTGTGTCTGTGCCTGTGTGTGTGTGTGTGTCCTTCTCTTTTACAGTGCTCCCAGTACCCGTACCCGTAACCGTCCCCACGCTCATTGCCTCTGGCTTTGGTCTGTTAGACAAAAAAAGTTTTAATGGTATTAGCAAGCCAAAAATAACACACACAAAATGTTGCCCCATCGACTACAGTGGGGAAGGGCAAAGGGGCAAGGGGGTAAATGGGAAGCACTCACACATGCATATGAAAGCTGTGAAGGGAATTACAAAATCCATTGCCTACTTTTTGGGGCAACTGAGCAAAAGGCTTGCGTCCGGTTGTCTTTAGAGAGCCTTTCAATCCTCGCGCTACACTTGATATGAAATTGTGGTAAATTAATTGTGAAAACCCCCCAGCTTAATTCTGACTGGGCAGTTCTTCAGTTTTTCAGTTCAAACCCCTCCCCCTTTTCGGCATGGAAAAGGTGACGGAAAGTTCTGCCCAGGAGCATACATACACGAGTACGTGTATCGTATGTGAGAGCCTCTCTGTGCGTGCGGCAATTATCCCTGTCCCTGTTATCCCAGCAGAAGAGGGGCCGGCCGAAGGGAGGGGTGTGTGTGTGTGTATGTGTGTGTGTAGGAAGGTCAGCTAAATTGTGACTTTGTCAAGCAGTTTTAGCAGTTTTATGAATTCAGAAAGCTTGCCCAGAATGTCAGCACAGATGGGCAAGAGGAAAGGGGAAAGGGCAAGAGGCAAGTTGGCTCCTAATTTCTCCTTTGTTTCGGTTGTCGTTTCGAGGTCAAATTTCGGCTCAAACCGAAACAATAAAGGAAGGCTATCCCTCGATAACTGTGCAGATGCAAGTAGAAAATCGGGGATTGGTTCAGTGCAATGAATTTCTGCCGATGAAAGAGAGAACTTTCCCATTTCGAATGCAGCTTTGAAATGAAATTGGAATTAAAACGAATTTATGATTCAGCGCCTAGCAAAAAAATGCAAAAAGAAACCACAAAAGATATCGAAAGGAAGAAGAAAAATATTTAGATTGCGTTTACATATTTGCTTAAAATATAATACTTGCATGAGTGTACATACATATGTATGTGCACATCTATATCCATATAAATATACATATACATATATATGTACATATATTCAGTGTAGGTCAACACTGACCAACAATATTCGCATATAAATAAAACGGGGGGGGGGAGGGTTAAAAACTGGGAAAAGGCAAAATAAATGCTGGAAAATAAGTGAAGCAAACGTGTGTGTGTGTGTGTGTGTGTGTGTGTGTGTGTGTTCGGATGCAAAAATTCAATATTCCTGCAGACATTTACCATGAATTTTTAATTAAAAATGAATTAAAGGGTACCCTTGTACGAATATATTGAGAAACTTGAAAGTGGTGCTTCCACCTGGCCACACAGAGGAGGTTATTAATTTCCATTCGATTTCCAAATGGCAGTTGAAAATAAATAGAGAAATATAGTTTGCAGCACATAATATTTCCCCATCGAATGCACTATGGGGAATTTTGCCACTTTTTCTGGCCAAAACCCATTTTCAAAACGTCGTTAAAATGAAATATTTTTAACCGCTATGTACCAGAATAACATTAGTCTTCAATGTTATGTAGTCGAAATTTTAACAGAGCGAACCACTGTTAAGTTAACAGCTGTCAAAAACAGCTGTTTGCTAGCGATGTGCAAGTTTTCATACAACGAGTAATTTTTCTCTAAGTTGAAGGAGCTAAAAAGGTGGTAACTGACCAATTTAAGTTCAATTTTTACAATGGACTCGAATCAAAGAGGTTTTTAATATGTATTTTTGTTTTTAAACTGTACAAATACTCCTTATATTTCATGTAATTGTTAATTGTTTACGAGTATCATTTTGTGACAAATATTAGTCTTTCAAGAGGCGTACAAACTGAGTCCAACCTATTCCAACCATAAGATTTAATACATATTGTAGAGAATTCAATTCTCTTTTAAATGCATATCATATTAATGTGCACTTTTGCGCACTTTCTCTGAAATTTGATATTTTAGTCCCTAACCTAAGTTTGTCAAATTCAGAGTTGTTTCCCATGCGGCCAAGAATATGATCCGATCTGATCCAGATTCAAGGTTCTGATAGATATGGTCATTCTTAATGGTTCCTCGCTTTTAGTTTTATCGAATATTTAAATTTTTGGATGCCACAGATTGTCGTCCTTTGTGTGGTCGGTAGAGGGCGGGGCGAAATTTTGAAATACACTTGTAATAATGGGATATGACAGGATATTGGATAAAAAGTTTGGTTGATCTAGCGTTTATAGTCTCGCAGATCGAGGCGCTCAACGAGAGGGAACGTTTCCTCTCTAAATGGGTTTCTTCATTGTGGCTATATTAATTTTCCGATCTGATCCAGATTCAACACTTGGATAGATATAATCATTCCTTATGATTCTGCGTTTTTAGTTTTCTCGTAACTTTAAAATTGTGCATGCCACCGATTTTCGTTTTTTGAGTGGACGGAAGGGGGTGGGGCGAAATTTTGAAATAGACTTGAAACAGTGTGGTAGGACAGGAGTCTGGATACAAAATTGTGTTGCTCTAGCTTTTATAGTCTTTGAGATCTAGGCGCTCATGAAGTCGGTACTCTCGAGTACCTTGTATAAAAAGGGCTGCCACGCCCATTTTTTCAAAATTACTTTCTATTGCTATTACAAACTCATATCAAAAAACCAAATGAAAAAATATTGTTTCGTTTGGAAGTTATTAATTAATGCCACAAAAAGTGGCAAAATTCCCCATAGTGGAATGGTGATAATTGAGCAAATGTTCAATCGAAGTTGAGAGTTCAATATTCAGTGAATTGTGACTAGTATTAGCGTTCCGTTCTGCGAACAATCCCCTAAACAATTCCCTAAACTCTCCACTTAAATGCGTAGCCATTCTTTGGGGGGAAGAGAACCCGCAACACTTAAGGCATGAATTCTTTATTTGCTGGTATTGCTGCCTAGCTTTGATTTGTTTACTCTTGAGATGGGAATCGCGCAATGTAAGTGGGTGTCGTAGGCGGAGGTGGAGGTGGAGGTGGAGTGCTGCAGGTGCAGGTGCTTTCCCAGTCTGCGGCGAGTGTGGTGCATGACCAAGGGGAATGACCAGACACGCACGCAGGCGAATCGCGTTTCCCTTTCTTTTCGGTTTCATTCCGTTCCGTTCCGTTTTTTGTTTTTGTTTTGTTTTGTTTTTGGTTCACCGCACGTCAGCTCTGATACTTTGTTGGGCGCTTGTCTGTCATTTCCAATTTATTGGGCTCCTTCCACCGCCCATTTTCTCTCCATTTGGTGGTTTACCCAACCTTTGGCCACCGCCTAACACCACAGTGATCCATCCGCCCCCACGTCTCGTCATCGCAGTGGCATTTCCGCTGTCATTTAGCAATCGATAAATGTAGCATTTGCCTTTGGTAAATAATTTTCGTTTAGTTGGTTTTTGTCAATGCCTCCCCGCTGTTGCCCAGACCCAGCCCCACCCCAGCCCCATCCCCCCCCTCTCTTTTATTTCCCTCATTCTCTCTTTCTCTCTCAGTCCCTCGCTGTCTGTATCACTCTGTATCTCCTGTTCAATGTATCTGCACTTTAGATGCATCTCCTGGCGGCAAATCAATCAATCAGAATGTTCAGGGGGCAACCACAAGCGCCGCAACCGCAACCACAATCTAGCCAAACCACACACCACCCTCCCTTTGTCACACAACCACACCTCAAAGACCCATGCCCGTCCTCGTTGATAAAGCGCAGATTAAGCAGCTTCCCCAACATTCACCCATCCACCCCGTCTCCTATCCCCGTTCCTGCTGATGTCCCCCGTGTCTTGTGTGCATAAAACAATAATTTGTGCATGAAACAGGGGAAAGCGAAAACGCTTGGAAATGTTTATGGCACCATGGGGATCTCTCAAATATATACATGTTATATATATCTATATACATATATTCGTACTCGTAGAGTGCATAAATATAGCACCAGCACAGAATACAGAGCACAGAGCACAGAACACAGAACCCAGAAAGAGCACAGCCAGAGGGACAGAAAAGACAGAAATGGAGAGAGATGTGCCACCCCCATAGAGAGAGGCTTGTCATTAGTTTGAATAATTTAGTTTTTTGTGCATTTTAGAATAGATTTTATCTGGTTTTCAACCGACAAATCCTGCTGCCTGAAAGTAGACTATGGAAATTTCGTACGGCAAAATTTTCACCATAAAATATAACCGGAAAACCAGATTCCTAGATATCTCTATTCATTATCTAAACAGTATTTAGCCATCTCTGTCTCTGTCCGGTCGAATGGAAATTTTTGTGGTTTCTCTGAGAGAAAGAGATTCAGTTTCAATTTACGAAAATTCACATATTAAATTTGCCGAAAGTGCAATTTCATATGAAATTACCTAATTGGGTTTTTCCTCTGAACAAGCAACGTCTTCCTTCAGCCACAGAGCCCCCTCCAACCACTGAATCCCCATTAAAATGCCACTCCTACTTAACCTATTTTCCTGCCACAAATTCCATTTACCTGTTGTCCGAGCAATGTGCAAAAAAAATAGTGCAGGATAGAGTTTTGAAAAAGGATGCTGCTCCGCTGCTACTGCTGCTGGAAAAGCGCATTAAATACGCATTATGCAGGCTGTGGGCCACGCCCACAGGGAGTCACCCAATCTCAGCCACCATGCCCACCGTTTAAGCCACCATCCGATCCCCGATCCCCGACTTCCGCTCCCATCTCACCGTTCTTCCTGGTCATGGAGCTCGCTTTGTTTTATTGCTTTCAAATTAGCACAAAACTCAATTAAAGGCAGAAGAGGAAATGGGTGTGTGGGATGGAGAGTGGAGAGCGGAGAGGAGTAGTGCGGGGTGCGTGTATATGTGAGTGTGTGGGTGTGTGGGTGCGCGTGGATGCGCTTCAACGCGTATTTTGTGCTTCGACACTCACAAAGGCACACACGCATACGCATGCACTGCGACTCTCATTTAATTAAGTTGATTCTAATTTAATAACGAGCTGAATGGGTTTTTCGGGCAGAGAGAAGTCCCAGTCGCCCACTCACGACCACCATGCCTCCACCACAGCCGTGTGGCATGCCGCATCAGATTCAGATTCAGATTCAGATTAAGGATAATGCTGATGAGCAGAGTCTATGCCAGAGAGAGTGAGAGAGCCATAATGCTATGACAGAATTTAAGTGATTTGTGGGAGAGGGACCCCGAAGGGGAGGGAAGGAAACTGAATAGAAATATCTGGCATATCTTTTAGCTGCATTTGAAAGGAATAAATGTATATGAAAGGAATCTGTGTATCAAGGCGAAACCAAACTAAAGGGTGGGCGATAGAAAGCAACCTGGATATCTGGAATATCTCACAGCCATGTGCGAGTGCATCTGGGATGTACATATCTCTCTGAAAGCCTTCCAGCGACACCTCGGTTGAAAACAGGTGAACGAATGGAAAGCGAACAGCACGGTCGAATATGAGCATACTTGTAAGCCACTGAACTACAATACATTGGGGGTACCGTCACCCCAGACACTGTCCCTGTCACTGTCACCCCCCCTCAATCGCCCAGACAACGGTCCCCTTTTCATTTCCCTATTTCCTGTCTGTCCCCGCACTCTGCCACACAAACAGACAGACACACACACACACACACATGTAAGTGGGAGTGGGAAAGACTGATATAATTGAATGGCCATTGGACTTGTCCCTCGCTCTGGCCCTGACCTTGCCGCTTGCCGCTTGTTGGGTGCTGGGTGCTGGGTGCTTGGTGCTAGAGGCCTATGCCCCGCCATTACCAGCGCTTCGTCTGTGTGTGTGTGTCTGTGTGTGTGTGTGGCATGGAACCACCTGCCGCTCGCCTTTGCATCCGCTCGCTGTATGAGTTAATGCGCTTACATGAACACCCGACGTCAACGCAAGTGTTTGGCATTGCATTTTAAGCCTCTGTGCAGCCGGCCAACTGTCACTTAATGGCCACCACCCAACGACCGATGGCACCAGCCAATGGCACACACACCCTTACACCCCATCATCACCCACTCGGAGCACCCATCGTACACCGTATCCGAACCCGAACGCCCGAACCACCATCTGCTGAACGAGATTAGTGCAGCGGAGGCAAAGCATTGGTCGGCACGAGGCGTATACGTGATGTGATGTGATGTGCTGTGGGGGCGCGCCGCACATAAATCAATAAAGTTCTCCTTCCCCTACCACCCTCTCCCTCCCTCTATCTCTATCTCTATCTCTGTGGGGGTGAGGGGCTTTGTTAACTCAATTTCAACACGGAAGCAATTTCCGCCACCCTACAACCCTTTGGCTTATTAAATGCCGCTTGAGTCGTCGCAAAACTGCAATTTGGCATCTTGGGAAAGTGTCAGTCATAATGAGATGAGAGGTGCCTGGTGGCTGGTGGCTGGTGCCTGGTGCCTGATGCCTGGGATAGGGATAGGGATTGGTCCTGGGGACTTGATTGGTGATTTGGGGTGGGGGTGCTTGGTGCTTTTTACCGGCAGATTTCCAAAGTAATAAGAGGGGATGGTGGTGGTTGGGCGGTGTATTCTGAATTCCATTTTGATAATAGATAATGGCCCGTTCAACATGCCGCATGCCACGCGCTACGCGCTCACCTCATTCCGCCGTTCGGAGCCGCTTTTTGTGTGTGTGCGTGTGAGCATGTGTTTCTGTTTCTGTTTCAGTTTGCCTTGGATTGAGTTGATTGCGATTTCGATTCAATTCAATTCGATTCAATTCGATTCTGTTCGATTTGATTTGATGTGATTCGCTTTCATTCAGGCTGACGGCCAAGAACGAGCTTTTGTTTGGCTGAGAGCCACTGCTACCTGCTCCCTGCTCCCCGCTCCCCACTCACCACTCCCCGCCCGCCCGTATGTTTCATTCTAAGCGGAAAACAAACAACAAATGCGGGGGCACAACGATGCAATTATGGGCTGGCATTACGCAATACGCGTACATAACCCTGCGGGACCGTGTGGCAACCGACATCCAGATCGATACAATCCTGGCCATCTGTCCCGTTTCGAACACCTGTATTTTTGGTAGAATTGGATCAACAAGCAGCCCTTATTGGCAAGTCAGTTCCACTCTTTCCTGAACTGAAAATGCCGAGTGGTAGCTGTGGTACCCCCTCCATGGCCCATCCAGACCGAGAAATCAGTGAAAATATTCGCCCCACATCCTAGATTCAAGTCCGAATAAAAATCCAAATAAAAATGAAAGCAACTAAAGGCACAGCAAGAAATACAAGTACAATCGATCGATGCACCTAGTGACGAAAAAAAAAACACAACAATCGGCAGTGCAGTCTGCGGCAGCGTACGGAAGTGATTCGCGGCAGTGTGTGACCCACAGTGATTAAGCAGGTGCCGGCGGTGGTGTTGGTGTTGGTGTCGGTGTTGGTGTCGGTGTCGGTGTCCGTGCAACATCATCATCATCATCGGGCCCAGTGGCGGCGGGGCGCGTCTTTGGCGGCCATCTGGTGAACGGGAGGTGGCATGGCCGCCGTTGCCGGCCTGTATGGCCTCGGCGAGGATCGCCAGCACCGCAAAAAGCAGCAGCAGCAGCAACAACACCAGAAGGAGCAGCTCGAGCAGAAGGAGGAGCAGAAGAAGATCGCCGAGCGAAAGCTGCAGCTCCGCGAGCAGCAGCTCCAGCGCAACTCTCTCGATGGTTACGGGTATGCCTTAACCTTAACCTTAACCTTAACATATTTTAAAATCAAACACACACAATACGTATTCACATAATCATGCTTGTGGGAGGTCTCTCCATACATCTTTAGGTTAGGGCTATGTCTGCGGAACAAGGGTCTTTCGCAGTGTCCATACCCTTGACTCCACAAGAGAGATATCACCATAGCATCACCCATAGGTGCTTGCCACAAAATGGAGTAACACTTCATCCCCAACTTTCCCACTAAAGAAGAGAACAAACCCAAAAGTAAGCCTCATCCATACAGGAACATCAACACAGGATCCAAAGCGGGAACACTGGGCACTGGTGGCATCGAAGGAGTGCTATCCGAATCAGAGATCGGATTCATAAAAAATATTCACCATACAAAATGTGTTACCAAAATTATTCTGGAACAGAGAGCATGTATAGTGGGACTCCCCGCTCATTGGCTTCCCCCCACCATTCTTTTGATGGACGCTTTTCGTGCTTCTGAGCTGTCGTGGGCGGGACACAGGACTCGCCATCCTCCACCTGAAAGAAGCCAAAGCCAAATCCCTCTTTGAGGCCTCAGCTGGACAGCCGTTACGTCCAAGGTGCGTTATCAGCCGGAACATTTGCTCATCCACAATGGTGGCACGCTCCTTTGGATCCTGAATGATTGGGGCAATCTCTTGGTCGTGCTGATTGTTTTTTTCTGTGAATGCTATCAAACTGACATTTCCCGACGCTTTGAGGCGTCACCAGATGTTGATGGTTGGTCGTCTAGATTTTATCGAGGAATTCGTGGAATGTCACAGTTTGATAACATCAAAAAAAAAAGGAGGAAACCAGTATATCCGGTATAGTCGAACAGGAAGTAACAATCCTCTTGCCTTTGGCCCAAGGAGCGCAGTTGGTGGCTGTGGCTGTGCTCTAACCCGTGCATGTATCTGCTGTCCATCCATGCTGCCACACAATCAAATAAAGATGGACAGTCGAAGCTGTTTGCTCAGGCTGCAGCATAAAGGATTCGTTTACCGGAACAGACGCTTCTTGCGGCACTTGCATGCACCTGCCAGTCGGCCGTCAAAAGAAGTGAGCTCGCCCCTTAGCTGCCCTCCTCCTTCGAGTGGCGCCTGCTCTTGGATCTGCTCTGCTCGGATCTGTAGTGGTAATGGTGCAAAGGGTGAAGCCTGAATGTGGCGGTGTGGTGGTGTGTTCGGAGGAACTTGTCCTAAAAGCGCAATAAATGTGATGTAAAGTAAAACTAAATCAAGAACAAAGGCGAGAGGGAGAACAAGATGCAGAAGGTGGAGCAGAGAGGGGCCCATTCAAATTGAGCACTTGACGGAGGCGAAGCCGAGCCAAACTTCCATCTAGATACATTTTTATCCACACCTCGGGCGGGCAACGGCAACGGCAACGGCAACTGGCACGGGGAGGAAGTGCAGTTGAAAGCTGATCCCGTCTCCGCTTGACTCCGAACCCGAATACTACGACGACTATGACTCCTCCTTCGCTTCCTCCTCCTCCTCATCCTCCTCCTCCCGTTGTAGTTTCCAAGCAGTCAGGCCAATGTATCTCTATACTGTGCATCTGCATTTGTATCTGTATCTGGCCCTGTGCATGTGTGTCTTGGGTTTGGTACAAAATAAAAGAGATAAAACTAAAAAACGTGAGCTAAAATTTTATTTTGTTCAAATTTCAAGGGGCTAAGCAAGCGCCCCTCCAACCCCAACCCCAACCCCATCCCCTACTCTTCGCTGCTTTGTCTCCTTTCGCCCTTATCCCAAATCCGAAATCCATTTGGAGTACGCCTCCCATATGTATATGCATTGGATTCGCTCAAAAGCCTCCTAGAAACTTTTGGCGACCACACGGTTAGGGGGGTATGGGTGTTGACATAGTACAAGAGCTGAACGTAGGGTGGGGCGGTGTTGGGGGGCTGATTTTCCAGTGCGCCATTCTTTTTTCTCCCAATTTTCTTTCTGTTGGTTGGTTTTTTCTGCTCGCCATTGGAGAAGTTTCTTATTTTACTTTTGTGTGCTTGTGCTTAAACTCGTATTTTATAGAATGATATTTTTGGCGGAATGCCAAAGGGGGCGGAGTCGGAGTCCCGTAAGAGGTGTGGCAGGAGCGAACAAGTGTGTGTGTGTGTGTGTGTGTGTGTGTGCATGTGCACTGAAAGCCTTTTGGTAATTACATTAAACATGCCCAAAATGCAGCAGCAATTTACACATTTCTCAGTCTTTTCCCAAGCCGCTTTTGCTCTCTCTCTCCCTCTCTCTCTAGCTCCCTTTCAACTCCATTGCTGTCTCTGTCGCTGTATGTGTGTGAGTGTGTGTGTGTCAAGTGACGTCACAGTGCTGCAGCAGTCGCAGAAAATACAACGACAACAAAATGAGAATTTTGGCGGCCATAAAAAGAGTGGAGCCTGAGCGGGAGAGCGGGAGAGCGGGAGTAGAGAAGAGCAAGAGGAAAATCGGTTAAGCAGTGGCACATGTGTGCGTGTGCCGCTGTGTCTGTGCAGCATCCTCAAGGACATTTCCACTTGTCTCTACTTCAATTTTGTTGCATTAGTGTCAGTAGCTGCTCTGCTGTTTGCTGCCTCTTTCTGCCTCTGTGGCTCTTCTTTTGGGCGGGCCCAGAATGGTTTATGTCCCAGAATTTTGCTAGGCTCTGTTACCCAGTGGACCGTGGAGCAGTATTGGAGCCGTAGACCATTGAAGCGATGGAACGATGGAACGACGAAGCGGGGCGGAGTGGAGCGGTGGGCGTGGCAGCTGCTATTGAGACAGAATGTCGCGACAACGAGGCATTCGCCAACGAGCGTTCCATTGGAATTCCCTCATTCTCAGTCTCATTCTCAGCCTCATTCTCATTGAAATTCATTTAATTGCCAAAGGGGACTTACTCGGTCCCCGGTGCATTCATTGCATGCTCTCCCTCTCGCACTCTTGCCACATATCAGATGCACTCGTATCTCAAGCGGCAGCTGAAGTATCTGGTTTTTGGAACACTGTGGCAATGTTGCATTGTTGCGGCAGGAGAGCCATCGATTGGCATTCGGACGGAATTGAATTGAATTGAATTAAAGCTCCTCCTGCTGCTGCTCCTGGGCCAACTTATGAATCTTCACGTCTCTCAGACGAATGTTTGGCAACCAGCAGCTTAATCAACAAGAACGATTGCAATTAATTAAATGCGAAATATTCGTCGCGCACTCGCACTTTTCGCTGAGCAGATGGTGCGGAACAAATGTGCTGTAGTTGGAGTCCTCTATTCAGTTATCCTTTAACTTCATTGAGTGATTGGCAGACACACTCTTAAGCCGATAAATGGTGAGTATGGGATGGGGGATGCTGCGATGCTGGGATGCTGGATTGGAGTACTCAGCCGGTTAGCGGATCCATTTCCATTTCAGTATTTCCATTTCAAGCACTCAGAGTGCAACTAATGACGTTGACAAATGCTCAGGCTGTGCGGATCTCGTCTGCCTTTTGGCCGCCTTCCGTTGGCCATGGATGCAGTTGCCAACTGGCTGCCAAGAGCATCAAGCTGCTGGGCTGTTGGGCTGCTTGGCTGCTGGGATGTTGGGCTGACGGGCTCACGGTCTGCCGCTGCTGTCAGAGAGTCTCAGATCCGCAGACAGACTGACGACGGGCCGCACAGCCCAGTCCAGGCGTCGCCTAGGCGTCCAGCGAGTCCTACTACTCGTACACGTAGTTGTAGTCCATCACACCTCTGTCCCGCACCTGACTGAGTCGGCTGGTCCTTTGGCTGCTGCCGTTGGCGGTCGTGCTGCAAATTAACAGCATGACACACATTTAAATCGAGCTAAATGCAGGAGAGGAAGGGGCGAGTGGGAGATCTACAGGGCATGGGGTTGGGTGTTTTTTGGAGTACGGCAGCAGTCGGTGCCCCAAGAGGCGAGCAGTAAAGCAGCTGCTGTCAGCCTGCTCCAGCTGCATATTGAGGTTACGTGCCCAGACACTCACGTGCATTCGCATTGCAATCAGCCATGAAGAGAAGAGTAGAGAGAGAGAGAGAGGGAGAGAGAGAGAAAGGGGGAGAGGAAGGGAGGTGCAGCTGTGGTGAAGGAGAGGAGTGCAAATAGTGCATTCCTTGGAGCCATGGAAGATGTATGGGAATCACTGGTTGATAAATGATCGAAAAGCTTTTGTTCCTTCACCCAGAGAGTGGTAAATGTCGATAACTAATCCGTCAGATATGAAACGTGTGAAGTGATCGATAAGCAATCGATTAATCCCCGAAATGATGATTCATTTGAAAAACGAACAATGAACAATCGGAAATACATTTAAGTGTCGGTAAATTGCGGTTGAATTATATACAAGATATCTTAAGGTTCATAAATTATCGATAATCTAGTCCAATCATCTCTACAGTGGTAGTGTCGATAAATTATGCCGAGATAATGCATTTATTGTTCGCTGAATCTAAGCTCTAATTTCGGAACCCATAAATATTCCCAGAATTCTCATTTACATAATCAGTTAGGCATGGAACTAACCAAATTCGTTATTAAAATTATCGATTGCGCGCTTAAACACCAATAAATTATCGACAGAATACCGTTTTGCGAGGGAAATGCAGGAACAACAATAGAAAACTTTTCATTCTTTATTCCCTATTTTTTGTTGTTTTTTTTGGAGTTTTTGCCTGCCCTTTTTTGGAGAGGTCGGTAGGGGAGAGGCCACAAAAGGCAACTTGGCAAAAGAAACTTCCTTGCTTGCATAATCGAGAGAGTGTGGGGAAAGTTTTGTGAGGCGACGGGGAGATGCGGAGATGCCAAGTGAAAGAGTGGCGTACGCTGCCAATATAAATATGCGATTGGTATGAAAAATCGAAGGCCAACTTTGAAGCGCCAGCCATATTTCACACTCTACCGGGCACTAGTACCATCGAATGAATATGTGAGGAAAAAAACAGAGAAATGGAAAGATAGATGGTGAGAGAGGGTGGGGGGGGAGAAGGAATGGCGGCCGGAAGTGACAAGCAATTTGAACGGACGGCAAAACGATGCAGTGACGATGAGCAGACTCCGCCATCCTCCAAAAGCCCTCCAACTCTCATGCACATTCAAATCCTCAATCCTCAATCCTGAATCTGCCTGCTGCTGGTCGCTGCTGGTCGCCGCTGGTCCTTAGTTGTGTGGCGCCAATTCTGTTCCTGCCCCTGCCACCGCCACTGCCACTGCAACTGCCCTTGCAGCTCGCTCGCCCGAGCAAAGAACTTGCCATAAATTTTGCACGTTCTTTTGCTGCGCTACACAAATTTTCGGTGGTGCCCCATCTCGATGGCTCCAACGGCATTTGCCTCATTTTTCTTTTCTGCGGCTCTTTGCTCAAAAATATGTATATTTTGTGTCGTCTCTTTCTCTCTCTCTCTCTCTCTCTCTCTGTGTGTGTGTGTCTCCCCTCTGGTCGCATATTTTATGCAGTTGCTCCGGGCTCCTGAGAGGGTCTCTGGCATATAGCCCCAGTCCTAGGACCAGGAGCAGGCCCAGAGCCAGCCGGAAAGTCGGCCAAAGCTTAGGGCAAACATTTTCGGCACTGGCACTCTGCATCCATTGACGTTTTTTTGTTTTTTCTAGTTCTTGTTGAATCGTTGTTGAGTCGCTGCTGTCCGTTGTAATTTTGCCAATAGCGGCATCCATCTGGATCACAGCCTCAGTTCTCCTTCACTTTAGTTCGCTTCAGCAGAATGTGTTTTCGATCAAATAAGACTTTTGCTCATTTGCTGGAATATCCACTAGTGGCTCAAATCAATTCAGTTCCATCGCAATATTTGTTGAATATTTGTTATTCATGTAGCCCCTCGTATGCCTTGCCCATTTTCATATCCAATTAAAATGCTTTTCAAATTCTGTTTAAGGGCTGCAGTTGCTAACATTCATTGAAATATTCTTGTACACAAAATTGGGGTATTTTCAGTTTTTTGTTTTGCTTTTATGAATTTTGTATAGTTGTTGATGGAATATTTGGAGCTGTGGGGTTCAATATTTGAGCAATTTTTAATGAAATGAAGCTCCAGATTCAGTTCCAGTTCCAGTTTCAGATCCAGGCAGCTGTGATATGAGCTCCTTCCTACGGAGAACGTTAATTCGATGCGACAGGGTTTCTCCACCGAATGCACATAACGAGAGCCCGCCCGAGTCCTGGTCGAGTTCTTTATTGTTATCCTCGTTAAGCAGACACGAAATTCTCAGGCTAGCAGCCACCCGTGCTCCTGCCACCCGCCGCATCCGCATGTGCCCCTATTTATACCAATCCATGCACCACTCCTGCACCACTTTCTTTCCTCTGATCTGGGGGGAATGGTTTGCCATAAATTTGGCAGCTTAACAAGCGAGCGAAAGCACAAAACGAAAGAAGGAAAGAGCGAAAAAAGAGAAAACAGGATGCAGCTTCCGAATGCAGGCGAAAGGTGCCACGAGAGAGGGGAGGAGCCCGAATGGCGATGGGTTACAAATGTAAAACAAGACACTTAAAATTTCATGAGTTCCACACAGTCTTTGACTTTAGTTTGTGTTTCAGTTTCAGTTTCAGTTTGAGTTTCAGATTGGACTGCGGTTAAGTGCATCCCCGACTATAGCCATTATCCTTGTTATCCTCGACAACTCCATTGCTGTTGCTGTTGCCGTTGCCGTTGCCATTTCTGGTGCCGTTTCTGTTGCTGTTGGTACTGCGGTTATTCGTGTGCGTGTGCGTGTGCGTATACGTCACTGGGCCTTTGTCATTGCGTTGTTCCCCTTTCGACCATTGCCAAAAATAAATTCCGGCCAGGCCTCGCTGGCCTTCCTGGGCCCTTCCTGGGCCACCCTGCCCGCTCTGTGTCCTCTTTGGCTAATTGATGGAATCCGAGTTTGCCGCAACCGCAATTCGAGCTCCCCATTTATTACAAGGCACATACATATGTGTATGAGAGGCTCTCCCTCTCCAAGAGGGGGTGATATTATATGTCTTTGGGCATACTTTTTAGCGAGGCCATAATCGATTAAGCAGCCAGGATATGCGCCAGTTCTCTGGGATGTGTTCACGAGTAGCCCTGAGATACCAGCGAATTTTCATCGGTAATGTGCACATCAATACCATCTTCATTTTTATTCCGATTAAAGTTTAATTTTGCTTGGTAATTCATTTGCAGACTTCTTTGGGAGACGAAGTCACCTTCTCGTTCGAATCCAGGCTGCATTTTCTTGATTAAGAAACATTCTTTTGGCATTGCTTTTGTTACGAAATGGAGAGGAATTCGAAATAAATTCTGCTCTGTTCTCTGTTAATTGAACAAAAATGCAGGACATTGCTGCTCAAGATGCTCCAGAGGGGGGCGAATAGCTGTTAGAATATTTCATTCTGCCTGCACCTCAAGGAACCAGCAACGACTCAAGAATGTTTGTTGCAAGCTCAACGCTGTGCAACGAAGATTTTCCGCCCTGTCGGACGTCTCCTTGACATCTTTCTCATTCTTTAAATTTAAATTGAGTTCTGTTCTAATTGAATTGTTTTCTGCTGCGACTTTTCCAACTGCACTGAGTGCGACTTTTCCAAAGGTGTGACTTCTCCCAACAATCTGGATTGAGTCTGGACTTCGAGCATGGTCCTAAACCCTAAGTGATTGTCAAGTTGACTTCCCTAATGAAGATCCTTGACCTCTACATATATTTGTTTTCAATTCGTGGTGTCTGTCACTCAATCAATTGAATCCTTAATCAGTATCCACCACTGCAGTGGAGCTCCCCCGAGCGGGGGCTCCAAAGTGCTCTCTCCTTGGTAAAGTTCAAACCTAATTTGGTTACCATCCAGCATCCAGCATCGAGCATCCAGCATCGAGCATCCAGCAAGCCTTTCCACGGCCTTTTACGCTGGCCTGACCTGACTAATTGATTTGCTACGAATGCAGGGGACACGTATACAGATACGTACACGGATACACTCGTATCAACTCAATTTCAGTTGTTTGTCCATGCAGCAGCGATGGTTGTTGCAACAGAGTAGCATTCGGCATTCGGCATGCGGCATGCGGCATGGGCTAGCCTGTAGCGGATATGTGGGTATGTGGGTATGTGGGTTTATGGATCTGTGGGTTTTGTGGGCTTTTGGGCATGTGGCATGCGGCATGCGGCATATGGCGGGTTAATCGCATTAGACGAGCGCGTGTATGGCTGCAGCCTTGACAGTCAGACGGGGACAGATGCGGACAGACGGGGACAGACAACCCCGGAACGCTTTCGTACGTCACACGGGGCCGGTGAACTGCATCGTCGATGTATGGATCTCAGCTTTCTGTTCGTTCGAGTTCCTTTGCTTCCGATTTGAGTGCGCGCCCAGCATCCGGCCAAAGAAAGTCTGAGCTTTCCGGTGGTGGTCCATGGTAGCGCCCTCTGGGAAGCTTTTCCTTACGGAAGCTGCGAAGCTACCAACAGCATCGCGCAGCTTCCGACTGCCATTGAAAGCTCTCAGTATTGACAGTTGACAGCGTTCTGATTCCATTATATTCCACAGGCTACAGTTGCGGCGGATAAGGGTTTTGTTTTGAAATATTATTCCGAAAATCAAAAATGCAATGAAAATTAGTAATCAATTAAAAAATTAGTAATGAAAGTCTGCTTATCCTTATATCGAACGATATTTTATCCACCCACCACATGCACACTCTCACCATCAGTAGCTTTTGACAGCTGAGCAGAGCTTTATTCATTGACAAAATCTGGACGAAGCCAGAAGCCAATGGCCAGCGAAGCTCCCGCAGTGGAAGCCTGGAATACTGGCACTGGCGCTGGCGCTGGCACTGTCTGGATGCTTCTAAGCGTCTCCTACCAGCTGACAGGCGACCGTGCGACCGTGGAACTTCCAGCGCTGCCGCCGTACTCAGCTGTAAAGCGCGTGGCGCGTGGCGCGCAGCATCAACAAAAGCGCAGCAGAGAAGAGCAGAATCAGAAGCAGTAACAGAAGTAGAAGCAGAATCAGAAGCAGAAGAAGAAGTAGAAGGAAGGGAGTGCA
This sequence comes from Drosophila helvetica, assembly GCA_963969585.1. Classification (NCBI taxonomy): domain Eukaryota; kingdom Metazoa; phylum Arthropoda; class Insecta; order Diptera; family Drosophilidae; genus Drosophila; species Drosophila helvetica. The sequence continues at coordinate 9,658,510 of OZ018401.1, read as the reverse complement.
CACGAAAAACGAAACTCGAAACGAACGGAAATGAAACGAATGAAGGCGTCGCTGGTCCGTTGGACCGTTGGCGGCTCGCTTCAGTCTCACGCAGCCAGCAGCCGACAGCAGATGCCGACGAGGATGCAGAGCCGAAGAGCGTGCGAGCGAAACCGAAACCGAAACCGAAAACGAAGCTCTGATTGAGTGCCGTATACCGTGTACCGTGTACCGTTTACCGTTAGCCGTTAGCCGTTCCATTGCCAAATCGTGGTATATCGTTCCATACCCTGCCGCGGGGCAGCAGAGCAGAGCAGCAGCAGCAGCAGCAGCAGCGAACAAGAAGCAGACGATAAACGAGTAACGGGAACGCGAAAGGCGAAAGGCGAGAAAGAATAAAAGTCGAACAGAGTTCTAGCTTACGGTAACAAAAAAAAAAAACAGAAAAGAAAAGAAAAGAAAGAAAGAAAGGCACAAAGAGAACGAGAGAATCGAGCAGCTTTTGCTTCATATTTTTGTTGTTGTGAGTGCAAAAGAAAGTGAGAAGAAAAGCGACAGAAGACCATGGAGAAAGCGCGTATAGAGTGTTGAAGGCGGAAGAAAGCGCGAAGAAGGTTTCAAGAAGAAGAAAGCCCGAAAAAGTTCCAAATTAGGAAAGAAGTGCAAAAGTGTGACTAGGAGAAGGAAGAGTGGAGTGTGGAGTGTTGAGTGCTACGAAAGGCGGCCAAAATAATCGAAACTAAAGGGAAAGTGTGGCTGGCAATGGGACACATAAAGATACAAATTTAAATGAAGATAAAGCTTAAGATAAATCTCATGATAAGGCCCCTGCTCGAGGCAACCACCTCCCCCACCGATTTCGAGTGTGTGTGTGTGTGCGTGTGTGTGTGTGTGTGCGTTCGCTTAACCTTGACACATCAAAGACATCAAAACCCAAAAGAAAAAAAACCAAACACACTTAATGTCTACATAGTACATATAGTATGTAGTATTTATAGTATTTATCTGTATCTATATTCATGTATATATACGCACGTATCTGTGCATAAAACGCAGCCAGAATAGATGATATTGATGGGATTGTATTGTGTCTGCAGTGCATGGCCAAGGCGGCTATGAATGCTGTGCTGAATGCCCCCGATCCGAGCATCGGATTCCTGTGACATGCCACACATTTCAGCAATCGAAATCGACCAGCAGAAACAACAATAGCATCAACAACAACAACAGAATTGTATTTATAATGAAATGACACTAAACAAGTGGCCGCCACGAGAGGCAGAGAAGGATGGGCAGGGCAGCAGATAGTGGAACTGGCAGTGGCAGTGGCTGTGGCTGTGGCTCTGGCAATGGTATAGTTCCCATCATAACATATTGTCAATTCAGACACACATGCACACGCACACAGGGAGCCAGAGAGACAGCGAGACACTGAGGGAGAGAGAGAGAGAGAGAGAGAGAGCGAGTTGGTGGGAGAAAGTTATTAAGATGCCAAACAGCTGAGTAGGCATCCCCACCCCTTCCTGTGCCACGGCACTGGCACACCTGAAGAGCAAGAAGCAGGGCAGTAACAGTAACAATTCCGCTGTAAGCAATATTTTTGAGGTATATCCTTCTTAAGGACGTTCCAAAGGCAATTTGCTGCTGCTGGTGCTCCTGTGTCTGTTTAAATATATATATGTGTGTGTATGTATATGTGCTTGTGTGTGTGTGTGTGTGTGCGGGCCTGCCCCACTCTCGATCCACAGCATTCCTTGCTCTGTGTTTTGTGTTCATCTTCTCACACAGACACAGACACACGCGACAAAGAAAAAAACCAGCAAAAAAAACAAACACGAATGTAGATAGGAAAGGGGACGGGGATGGTGATGTGGGATGGGGGCAGGACTCTGTGAAAATCTCTTTAAAGGGTAGGAAAAAAAAAGAACTGCTTAGGAATGTTGTTTAACCTTCAAAGAAATAACCCAGCATACATACATACAAACATATATGTACATATGTATGTATCGGAGCACATACGACATATGCATCGTGCATGGGGAATCTGGGAATCTTTTCTCGATTCTAAACTTAAAGATACAGCAGACTTCAAAGAGATATCGAGCTTTGTTCTGAGTTCATACTGCACCACAGTGCGTATGATTAATATATTCACATTATCAGGATTCCCCAAACTGCGTATGCATTCTATAACCCATTCTTGCGCGTTATTCAGAGATTTCTTTACAAAAATGTAATTCATTTCATACGCTGCATACACTGCGTATGCTTGATATTCTATACCATGCTAAGCCACAATTTCTATGAAAAATACTAACCAGAAGGAAGGGGAATGGGCTCGTATGAAGTACGAAGTCTATTAAGCTGGGTACCTATACCTGCGCCACAGTGCGTATACGTGCGTGTGTGCAATGCATGCACTAATCATACGCCCTGTTGGCCCAGCAATCTGTGGTGCAATTTGGCAGCAGGGTCCAGAATCCAGCCAAAAATTAAGTAGAGGTCAGAGGTAGAGTCGAATAGAGTCCGCTGTTCATCTGCCGCTCTAGGCCGCCTTTCACCTGGCTGCAATTTGGCAGTCGCTCTTGGCAGGCGCTCAATTCCGTGTCACCTGCTCCTGCTGGCCCCACTGGCTGACCTTTGAGGGATGCCAAAAACACACTCGCTCGTGCACTCGATTGATAGATGGCTTCCTTCCGCTGGATATTGCCTCAAGCTGCAGGATGTGTGAGCTTCAAACTGTTGCACCAACACAAGTACAAGCACACCGCACAGCACAGCACACAGCGATAGATAGTATAGCGCTGGAGGGAAGCAAGGCTAGAAGCTAATCAAAATTGATTAAAAATCGCTCAACGGGAGGGAATCGTTCTGGGAAATTGGTATGGTAGATGGGCACGAGGGGCTGGTTGAAGGTGGGGAGCTGGGGGGGCACGAGCTGGGGCAGCGCATGGCATTATGCAGTTTGACCATTAAATCAATTAGCATCAATCAGCGACAAGCCAGGAACACTTGCCCAACCTTGGATAACTAATTGAAAACCGATCGAAGAGCGAAATCACATTCTCATCCACTGCCATGGATGCCACGGAGTTGTATGTATTTTTATTTGGATTTTGATTTGGAATTTGATTTCGTTTGAGTTGATTTTGAGTTTGCATCGATTTGATTTATGTTGTGTTTTTATTGCTTGATTTTTTATTTATATTCTAAATTGTTTTATTTTTTGTTTTTTTTTTATTTCTAAATCCACAACAGAATTGCATCTGGTCAATCGACCATCATCTATTTATCCATGAAGCTATATACGTATTTGTACGATAGTCTTTAAAGCGCCTTAGAGGAAGACACAATTGCCATTGATCAGAGTCAAGGATACTTGTCCTGTCGAAGTGCCTCGTCCTGTACTTAGCTTTAATTTCTAAAGAAGCTTAAAGTCTGCACTCGTTCATTGTGACTGAAAATTCCTTTCAGCATTGGCTTTCCACTTAGCTTCTGGGGAAAAAAACAGATCCAACGGAAACTCTTTTCGGCCTCTGGACTTGTCTCTTTTGTTCCTGCCCCCATCTCCATCCCTGTCATCCCTGGCATCCCTGCCTTTTGTTCCTGCTGCATCTTCATCTCGTGCCGCCTTTGCAGCTCCATTCAAAAGCTGACATTGTGCAAATATGCAACTTGAGATGACATTCAGCTATAGCTTCGGTTCAGCTTTTAGCTCCAGTTTTTAGCTTCAGTTTTTAGCTTTTTTTGTAGCTGGAAGTATTTAAGTAATGATCGTTCAGTGTTAGTTCAGCTCCAGAGCTATTTCAGCATTAGTTCCGCATTTGCACTGCTCTAGTTTATGTTCCAGCTTCCCATTATGTATAGGTATTTTTAATCAAGCTACGTCAAGATCTGTTCATCTTGGGTTCCACTTTGGAAGACCTCGGTATCTGATCTGCTCTGCCTTTCAGCTCATAAGAAAGTTCCGCTTTAGTTTTACGTTGGCCTCGTCTTCAGCTTAATTTTCAGCTTCAGTCAGCTGCATCAGCATCAGCATCTGCGTCTGCATCTTCATCGCCATGCACTCGCATTCAGCCCAGTTCTTAGCCCAGTTCTCAGCCATGTTCTCAGACCAGTTCTCAGCCCTGTTAGATTCAGTTGAGTTCAGTTGAGCTCGCTTCAGTTCATCTCAGTTCGGTTGAGTTCCTTCTCATGGTGGAGGAGCAGGCTATGGCGGGAGGTTCCATAAAATGCGTGACAAGACAAAAGCGACACAGAGGCGTGAGTGGATGTCTCTTTCTATCCATCTCTCTCTCTCTCTCTTTCTCTTTCTCTTTCCTTGGTGTGGCGTGAAGGGTGTGGGGATGTGGGGTGAAGTATTTACTGCGCACACCGACAAAAAACAGCAGAATCAGACCCCGAGAAGGAAACGAAATTCATGACGCTGACGTTGGATGGTGCCTGAATGGGGGGGTTAGCGGGCGGCGGACATAGGCAACGAGGAGCCCGGTACTGCGCGGCCTAGCCAGGACAGTACAGCATAGGACTGGCCCGGCCCGGCCCGGCCGGCCCTCGGGGACCCACACATACAGCTGCAACAACACCAAACACGCAGACGCAACGAAAAACCAAAAAAAAAAACAAAAAAAAACAAAAAAACCCAAAAAAAGCGAAGAAAATTGAGACAAAATAAAAGCAAACTTGACAGCTGCTTAACACTCCAGACTGCGAAGCGAGTGGAAGAGAGAGAGAGAAAGAGAATGAGAGAGAGGCAGAAGGGAGAAGAGAAGAGGAAATAGGGGAAGACAGAGAGAAAACAGAAAACAGAGGAGAATGAGCAGGTTTTTGGGTGATGTATAGGTAAGAGGTGTCTGATAATAACTGCAAAGATAATGGCAGAAGGACACTCACACGCAGCGAGACAGAGGGAGACAGAGAGAGAGAGAGAAGCTTTGACTAGGCGACAGGCATACGAAGCACCGAACAAAGCAGGAAACGCCAACAAGCGAGTGGGACACAGAGAGAGAAAGAGAGAGAGAGAGAGAAAGAAGCATACGGCAAAACGGTAAATGAACACAGGACACGCACGCACGCACGCAGGACACGCACAAGCGGGCCATGTGCGTTGTGGCCTTTCGTGTCTCGTTTCGTATTTCTGCTCGTATTCACATTCGTACTCGTCTCGTTTTACTCTCTGCATGCCCTATGTATGTGTGTGTGTGAGCGTATGTGTGTGTGTGTGTTTGTGTGTGTGTGTGTGTGTGTGTGTGTGTGTCTGTGTTGCATAAATCCGCCAACAAGTTTCCCATTGTGCATGGCCGCCCCCAAAAAGCCACCTCACTACGCTCACTACCCGCCCATTACATACGTTTCGTTTTCATCGCGTTTCATTCGTGTGTCTCTCTCTTTCTCTCTCTCTCTCTCTCTGTCTGTCTGTCGCGCTGTCTCTCTCTCTCTCTCTCTCTCTCTCTCTGTCACTCTGGCTGCTGCTCGTTCGATTCTATCCATGACTCACGAGAGCTTTTGCCCTCGTGCTGCTGTGTTTTGTTATACACACACACACAAACGCACACACACTACCTGATTGTGTGTATGCTGTGTGTGTGTGTGTGTGGGTGGGTGTCGGCGGGATAGCGGGTGGGTGGCGGGTGGTGGGTGGTAGGGCTTACTTCTGTTGGTGTGTTGGTGTCATTACAGCGCCAGTTAAGCGCTTACACGCTTCAATTTCTCGCTTGCCACTTATGGCCCAGCATTTGTCGCTTTTCGTCCTGCCTTTCGTTTTTGTTGTTCCATTCCCGTCCAGTCCACTCTCGTTATCCATTCTCGTCTTGTTTCACTGCGTTCCATTTCAGTTTCCATCGTTTCGTTTCGTTTCGTATCGCTTCGCTTGCTTCTCGGGTCTGTCTCCACGTTTTGCGCGCTTATTCCAGGGGGCGAATGTTTGTTCGGGGACCCCCGCACCTGCACCCGCACCCTCACCCTCACCCGCATCCGCATCCGCACTGGAAGGCCCCTCAAGCAATGCTGCTCCTAGAACGAGTACGTAGGAAAATACGAAATAAGAAAATACAAATCAAACCTCCAGTCGGAACATCCTCCAGCCAGAGCAGGAGCAGCAGGAGCAGCAGCAGCAGCAGCTTCTTCCTCTTCTACTACTACTACTACTACCTCTACTGCCACTTATTCTACTCTCATCCTCCATCCTCCTGTGTGTCCATTTGGCTTCCTTTTGTGCGTCCGAATTCAACTCCCAAAAAGTGTAGGCCAAGCCACTTACATATAGTCGTTAGTGAAAGTTGAGTGCAACTTGATGATGTCCTGAAGGACCACCAATGTGTATGTGTGCGTGTGTGTGTGTGCGATTTGGGCGCGATAGGATACTTCAACAAATATACGAATAATGTGCAAAAATATGTGGCATTAAAATGAAGGCAGCAGCAGCAGCTAGCAGTAGGCGTGGGCCCTCATAGGCACTTCCCTTGTATTTATAACCCAGGATAAATCCCTGTCTCTCTTTCTCTCCCTCTGTGTGTGTGTGTGTGTTAGTGTGCGTACGTGTGTGCTTACCTGTGCGGCAGCTCAGCCCACATTCAGTTGCTCCTGGGGCACCATCTACTCGAAAGGTTCAAGGTTGTTCTTCTCAACTGAAAAACAAAAAAAAAAATAAAACAAAAACCAAAGAAAAGTCGCGCCAAAAACAAAAAACAATCCCAATCAGTCCCAATAGTTTCAATTGAAAGAGTGAAAGCAAAAGTGTGCCCCTTTTGAGAGATAGAGAGAGAGAGAGAGTAAAGCGAAGAGTGTGTGGAGTGTAGATGAAGATAAAGAGAAATAAACATAAATACAAGTGAAAATCGAGACGGAGGTGTCGGTGCGGGTCTGAAAATCAATAGGTAAAGGACATTCAAGGCACATACCCTCCTCGCCTCCTCTCTCTCTCTCTGTCTCTCTTTCCTTCTCTGGCACACACTTTCTCCGATTTGCCACCTCCCTGTCTCCCTGCCTCTCTGTCTCTCTCTTTTTCTCTCTACTCTCTGCTCTGCTTTCTCTTGCAAACGCACTCATTGCCAGCTTCTGTTTCTGTTTCGGTTTCGGCTTTCTTTTGGCTCTCCCAAAAAAACAACAACAACAAAAAACCAAAAAAACAAAAAAAATCGTTGAGCCTATTTTTACAACAACATTGAAAACAGCACATGTATGTGTTGTCTGTGTCTGTGTGTGTGTTTGTGCGTGTGTGAGTGTCTGTGTATGGGTGAGAACTGCGCCTAAAAGCGGAAATTAACATTTTCACTTGCTGTTTCCGGTTTGCAACCCAAAAAGTCGAACTCAAATTGCCGAATGTGTAAGTGTTTTGGCGTCAAAAACTAATCAAAAATCCATCGGGCAGATGGAGCACAAAATGAAATCGAATCATATCAAAAACTAAACCAAAAACAAAAAACCAAAAACCAAAAACCAAAAAACCAGAAACAAATTGTAGTAGATAAAATATACTAAATGCAGTAGAAACATGTGACAAATGCAAAAATGGAAAAACAAAGTTGATGCTGACCCCGACACCAAAGTACAAAAACCGCAAAAGCAATGCCGAGAACGGCCGAAAGGAAAATGCACTGGCCTAGCCGCAAATCAAAAACACTCGTAACCGGAAAGATCTGAGAACTCAGCCCAGAAATCCCCAACAACAAAATCAGCAACAAAATCAAGAGAAGCCCGAAACAATGTAAACCTAAAACATTCAGCCAACAGAACGAACTATCAAAATCCAATTAAAGTCTTCGCAGAAACTAAAAAAAATAAAGAAAACTGAAACTCAACGAAATCTTACCAAAACCAAAACAATACACAACAAAAAATGATCAAAGGGCTTCACTTTACAATGGATTTTTACACAAGAAATATACAAGAAAGGCCACAAAACCAAAGATTGCCAAATGCTAGTCGAGCCCAAGGGCAAAACTGCGAAAAAGACATCTAAAGCTGGAGGAACACCAGAAGGATCAATGACCATTGATCCTCCATGAAGAAGGAAGAACAGCAGACTGGCCAGGAGCAGCGGGACAAATCACAGGAGAAGAAGAAGGCAGCCAAAAGAAACCAAAGGAAGCAGGAAAGCAGCAGCCAGATCCAGGACAGGGTCAGAGAAGGTTGCCAAATCACACACGAGAAAGTGGAGCTGAACGTGGAAGCCGACGATCCGAGGGAGGCAGCAGGAAGCTCGGCAAGCCGAAGCCAAGGCCAAGTGGAGCCCTTTAAAGGAGGCCAAAGATTGTCCTTGACCCGAGGAGATCGGGGCTGCGCCTGCGCCTGCGCTGAGCATTGGCGCAGTTAGAAATTCGCACAACTTGCTCGTCCTCAACCATTTCCCGCATCGATTTCATCGAGAGATGGGGCCTCACACCCGTTCTACGGCCGCGCCAGGAGCAACCGTTGAGCGGTGAAAACCTATCCACCGCCTCGCCCCCTCTTCTGCGCGATAGGTAATATCCATATACAAAAATGCTCTCTCTCTCTCTATCTATTTCTCCATAATCGAATAGCGAATATAATATAGGTACAAAGCACAGAAATCCTGTGGAAATTCTGGGGAAATCCCTTCAAATATCTTTAGACTTTAACGAACCTTTAAGAGCCTTTGTTGATCTTTGAAATGTCTTCTATTGGGCTGCTCAGTAAATGATTTTATGCCTCCTAGCAGAGTTGAACACTTTTGGGCTGCTGACTGCTGGAGAGAGCCAGAGCCAGAGCCAGAGCCAGGGCCTCCAAGGGAACCTCCAGGGAACCACAACCATCCACGACAGCCACGTGCGCCTAGGGTGCGACAAGGGAATGCGGCATGGAGTGACCCAATGCACTCTGCAGATACTCGTATAACGAAACCATTCCGCGCACATTTCATTGCCTGCCCAAGAGCAGGCCTTCTCATCAGATAGTAATGATGAACATGAAGATGATGATGACACGAATGCTACATCGCTCAATGCAGATGCACACTCAAACACAGGCACACGCATCCAGATATACACACAAACACACACACACACACACACACACATGTGCAGAGGGAAAGCCAAAGGAGGGCAATGCGGCGTATGCGCAATGTGACATTGACAGCTTCCCAAAAACAGCAACAGAAACAGTAGCGCGTCAGTGGCAGGGGCACGGGCAGTGGCAGCAAACATAAGTTCCACCGCATCAATATCATTAACATGCCGCCACACCAGCACCCCCCACAGCACCCCCCACAGCCCCGACAGCACCCACAGCCAACCCCGCCGATAGAGACATAACAATATCCTTTGATTATATCCTGTAATCGTCTCAGTGAATTGACATGAGTTTGACATTGATAATGATGCTGCCTGTCGATGGGGAGCCACACAATGAAGTGCGGTAGCTGCTCAAGAATGGCCGGGTAGCATTTTCCTTTTCCCTTTCCCTTTCCTTTACCTACTTTCATTTTTCCTTCGCTTCCGTGATTTCTCTTCGCCCTGGGTCCTGGCTATGGAGTTCCAATCGCATGCAGCTCCCGCAGCGCAGCATTGATGGGTTTCAATTGATGGCCGAGTTAATCGCTGACGCTGAATCCTTTGCCCTTGTCCTTATCCTTATCCGGAAGCCTGCGCCTTCCCTTCCTCACCGCTGCCCCTTGTTGCTGCTACTGCCGTTGTTGATTGACGAGGCTTACACTTTCACTTTGCCATTTTACTCTCGGCCAAACAATTGCAACTTGACTTCTCGACAGTGTTTGCTGCTTGCCGCTTGCCGCTTGCTATTTGCTGTCATTGTTCTTGACTCTTGATCCCCGCCTGCTGCTGCTGCTGCTGCTGCTGCTGCTCCTGCTGGTGCTGGTCCTGCTGCCTGACAGTGCCACTGCCACAGCTGGAACTGCTGAAACTGCTGGCAGCGACAAGGCGACAAGCGACGTCAACGTCAGGCAACAAAGCCATGAACAATGGACAGCGAACAGCAAGCACAATGAGCACACACACACACACACACATTCACACATTATACAAACACACACACAAACACATACACACATATGCATTTGGCTTATGGGTCGGCCATTGTGTGTCTCGTTTACTGTCTGCTCTCTGCTCTCTGCACGCTTTTGTGTCGCTTTCACTCGCTTGACTTTTCCTCCACCATTTTGTGTTTACATGCTTCATCTGCCCCCTGACTGCCCCATCCCCATCCCCATCCACATCCCTATCCCTATCCCTAGCCTTCCCTTACGTGTGCACTGCATTAAAATTAAAACCACACAAAAAATAGGGGATACATGGACATGGGGATAGACGAATAGAGGGTAGGTATAGGGATGGACATTAAATCGCTTTTGGGGGAACTTAACAAATTGAATGGAGATTACTTTGATTGTGACCAGGCGTAACAATCGATTCGAACTCCTATATTCCCATGGTGACTAGGGGCAGAAATCTATTCGATTGTGGCACAAATTTGTGTCTATTTCTGGTACTGGTAAGGGTACTGGTCAGAGGGCTTCCATGACAATGGAAGTGGAGCTTTGCGATGGGATTAGAGTGGGGATCGGGTCGGTTCGCTATCGATTCGATAGCATTCATCAGAGCCATCACATGGATAATTTGTGTAATGCATTCGATGCCAAGTCGAACAGTTTTATTTCAGGAAAAGCTGCGACAATTCGATGGCTGCTACAATTGAATGAACTGGAAAGGAAAGAGGCCCCCCGACGGGGGCTCAATGATGTTCCTTCCATTGATAGAACACATATGTGTTCATATCTTTGCAAGATACTTCCATTGCAACCATTTAAATAGTTTCAACTATCGCCAAATGTATGGTAGACCAAAGTTTGGACTTTTCATCATTGAGAGCAAGCGATTTAATTCTTTATCGCTCGCTATCGATCAATAAGTAGTCGTTGATCGCTTCGATAGCATTTGAGGTACGCTCCTACTACAGACACCTCCACATGCCCCGCACACCGTCCCACTACTACAGCCACTTCTGTAGCGCACTTGAGACATTTGAGAAAGTTTCACCTTTGGCGAAGTTTTTAAATTGCGCGCTTAACAAGTTTCCTCCATTTCCCCATTTCCCCATTTCCCCCAGTCTACTCCTGCTTCTGCTTTCGTGCTGTGTATGGCTTTATCCTTAGTTCTGTTCCTTTTCGGATAATAAACGACTCAAAGTTTCAAATAGCGGAACATGTTTAAAATGCCTGACGTGCACACAATCATTCTCCTCAGCCATTCAGTCATTCAGCCCTTTAGCCCACAACCTCCACTTCACAGCTCCTTTGCCGCCTTGCCACCTTTGCCACCTTTGCTACCTTTGCTACCTTTGCCACCTCTTCCCAGTCAACAGCAACGCCACTGCAAACAGAGCCCCCAACAGGGGCACAACTGCAGCGGCAGCAGCAGCAGCAGCAGAAGCAGCAACGTTCTTCATCCAGGGGTTGCATGTTGTGCACAAAACCCGAGAAATGGTTGCCAAAAATAAAAATAAAAACACCAAAACAGAAAGCATCAAACAAGAATGAAAAACTAAAAAAAGGAGGCAGCAGAAACACGGAAAACAAAAAATAAAACAAGGCGAAAACCCACACAAATTGTGCACGCAACTGGCCAAGGTCAGAAGGGGCAGTCCGTCCATCCGTCCGTCCGTCAGTCAGTCAGTCAGTCAGTCGTGGCCAGGTGCCTTCTGCCTGGTGCCTGATGTCCCGGCTCTGGGTCCGACTTGGGGCCCAGGCCAAGGATTTGCATAACTCGACTCCGGCGCTCTGGCCGTGAGGCCCTGATTCCATCATCCCTCTTCCCTTTTGCATTTCCCGATCTGCGTCTGACGATTGATTGCACCGGATCCGACACACCAAATCAGAGTCGAGGAATCCGTTTCAGCTCTGTGGAAAGTGTGAAATGCAAAACCCCAAAGGGGTGGCAGAGGCATGGGCCTGCAGGGGCAGGGGCAGGGGCCAGAAGTGTGCATACCTTTTTCATTCATTCATACTCGTATTTACAACTTTTGCCATTCGAATGCCGTTTGTGACGTCAGCGCGAAATGAGTTTCGCTCTCACCTTGCACTGTTTAAGTTTCCTGCCATATCCACGTATAGCCACGTATCCGTTGATGGAATCTTAGAAATGCAACTTTGCATTTATAGGAATGGGACTATAGATGGTTCCGTAGATGTTGCTTTCCGACTACTCGTAGGTACTTTTGTACGAGTTGTTGTAGTTCCTTGTAAATGCAAATTTGACTGAAAGTTGCTGCAGGATCCGCCATTAAATATTTAAGAGACGAGCATAAACGGATCGTATCTTAAATTTCAAGCACTCAATGGCACTGAGTGCCGCGGCGCCTGCCTCTCCATGCGCTTCTCATCCAATTCAGCTAAGTGGATTTGTAAGCCATTTCTTTGTCCTGCTGCTGCTTGGAATCGCTTGCCAGCTGCTGAATGGGTTTGTTGATTAACTTGAAGATGCCACATGCCACAGTTGCATATACAGACTCGCACGAGTATATGCATCATAGGCATATGCCAGCTTGCATAAGCAGCCAGTCGATGAGTGGCGACTGAGTGACTGTTCATCAGTTCAAGGCTCTCTTCCGCTTCCTTTGTGTGCCTCGAGTGTATATGTATGTGTGTGTGTGTGTGTGCCTTAAATTTCTTTCGCCATTAATTCATAAAATTCAGCCGATGATGATGATGATGATGGTGCTAAAAATAGTCAGGATGACTGGTGAGGAGGCAAGAGGCAAGAGGCATGCTTTCTGTCGTTGCCTTGACCGGCATCCACCATCCACACAGACAGAGAAGACAGAAAAAGAGCTGCACACAAACACACACACACACACACACAAATACACACAGAGAGACGTGAGCATGTCTGTGTGTGTCTGTGCGAGTATCCTAGGACCCAGATCTCAGGGCAAGGCGATTGACGCTTTGATTTTCGGCTTCTCCGTTGCATTGAACTTCAGTCTCTCCGATTTGCACTCCACGTTGCAGTGGCAGCTTTCAGCTTTCTGCTTTCGGCTTATGCAACATCCACAGCGGCACCTGCCGCACCGCATGCGGAAGTTCACACACACACACACACACACAGACACACGCCAATACATATGTACTAGAGTGCTGTAAATAGGTCGCTGCACCAGCGACTCATCGCATCGACTAGCGGCGGCATGTAGAAAGGAGGCGACAATGACGTCACAGCCGCCGCATCAGGCATCAGCAATAGCCAAAGTGCCGTGCCGCTGACCTATATAAAGGGAAAGAAAGAGGATGGAAAAGAGAGATGAAGATAACGATAGAGGTGGAAGGGAAGCGGAAAAGAAGGGAAGAAGCAGAAGCAGAAGCAGAAGCAAAAGCAAGAGAGTAAAAGTATGAATAAAGTCCTGACTGACATTTACATAGATACACAACATAGTTTTGCATGTGTGCATATGGAATATGGCCCTCTCTCACACACAGCTGCATAAAGGGGCCAAAGTGGGAGGGAAATACACTTACAAAAACACACACACACACACAGTAACACACCTTGGCCAAATTGTTTGTTGACATTCGCAAAGAACGAACTCTGACCGACTTTACCTGATGCCGGCCTTTTGAACTCTCCATCTCTGTTTCTCTCTCTCTCTCTCTCTCTCTCTCTCTCTCTCTCTCTCTCACTCAATCTCTCTCACTCAATCTCTCTGTGGCTGTCTCTTGCCGCTTGCCGCTTGTCATATGCCACATGCCTCTTCTGTCGCTATCGACATTAGGCTGAGGCATTTACTGCCCGCAATGCATCGCAATGTTTCGATTGCCCAGCTTAAGCATTAATTGCTATATGTATTCCTCCTACCCACATATCAAATATCCTGCGCATTGTATTATAATCAGATGGCACTGAATCACGTAGGAACTCCGTCATTACCACACACGAAAATCGTCAAAGCTTTAGCTTTATATATATCATAGTATAATGGGACCCATGGGTTCGCACACAATGGCTCGTATATGATACACATAGTGAAGGGATAAAGTCGATATCGATGGACATTGGATATAGACAATCCAGGGTCCACAGTCCATATATGTATACATATTCTCAGTGATCAATAAATGTATTAGTAGCCTCATCCATATTTATATATTCGTTCCCCTTAACATCTCTTTTTGCCGGACATCTGACATCTACCAGAGAGAGGTTTCGACTATACTACAATACATATATGTATGTATGTATGATGCTCATATATTTCATATCCATAAGAGCAGAAAAAAAAGGAGGCGAACCGCATGAACAAGTGGAGGCAGCGGCAGAGGCAGAGGCAGAAGCAGATGGAGCAAATTGTATTTTGACAAACAGTTTGTACGAGAATGCACTGCGCCCATCGCTCCCTCTAGTCATAGCTACCCCTCGTCCTCGTCTCCTTTCTCCATGCTCCTGCCCATTTCTCCCTCTCCTCCTGTCCATATGTTAACCCATGGCAGGCGAAAGAGTGGGTGCAGCGGCTGCCTGTCGTGCACTTACACGCTTAATTAAATGCCACGGCACGGCGCCAAATACTCGGGCATGCTCAGCACAGGCAACATCAATGCTTGCCACACTCGTTCCTGTGCCTGTGCCTCAGCCTGTGCCTCTGCCTGTGCCAGTGCCTGACTAAGGATCTGGGTGTGAGTCTGGGCCCGTGGCTCGGGCCGCTTCTGGGCCCCGGAAAATTGCCAGCAGCAACCGCAGCAACAATTGCACATTGTCAGCAACATCAGCGATAAAGGAAAAAGGGGGGGGGAAGTGCAGGGTGCAGGCGGACAGGCAGTCAGGCAGCCAGGCAGCCAGGAAGAGAGGCACAAAACACGAGGATGGGCACACTGCCAGATGGGGGGCGGCGCGGAACTGGTCGTTTTTATATGGAATTGTAATACAATTCCAATTACAAGTGTAAACATAAGTACATTGCCAGCCCATCTCTCTATCTTTGGGCCTGGACATGGACATGAACATGGACATGGACTCCGTTGGCCAGGTTGGGATCGCACTGGGCTGGGGGCGGTGGTGCCGGCCACGACCACTTTGAGTGCGGAGTGTAGTGAATTTAATTTGAGAATTTTAAGCTTAACCACCTCTTGGCCACGCCGTACGATAGCCTGTTACCCCGACTGTGGCTGGGGCTGGAGCTGTGGCTGGAGCTGTGGCTGTGTCTGTGTCTGGGCTCTTGGCCAAATATCGTTAGTGGGGCATACGGCAATGGCAATTGCAATTGCAATTGAAATCGAGAAGGAGAAAACCAAAACGAAACCGAAACCGAAACCGAAAACAAAAACGAAAACAAATTCCCCGAACCGCTCAAAGGCCATCCATTATGCAGCGCCATTGAATATTCAATCGGAGGCGAAGGCATCTGGAAATTGATTCGAGTCCGAAAAGTAATTAAAGACCAGGCCACTGGAGAGCTTTAAGATCGAATTGGCTGAATAATGTAGGCGGCGATTTACAGTTAAAGTGAATGCGAAACCCTCAATATCTATCGTTACCCTCCCCCCAAATCGATGGTTGCTATATCCTACTATATGCATGTCCATATACATATGTATGTATCGTATCTAAAATCTTTCTTTGGTTCTTTTCCAGGTCTTTGCCCAAATTGAGCAGTCAAGACGAAGAAGGGGGGGCTGGTCATGGCTTTGGTGGCGGACCGCAACACTTTGAACCCATTCCTCACGATCATGATTTCTGCGAGAGAGTCGTTATAAATGTGAGTAGAGCATCCTTCCGAAAGGAACATCCCTTTGGAGCAGTAACCGCCATTCAACCATGTCCATATGGATTAACCTCTTGTATCTTTTATCCTGCATCCTGCATCCTGCATCTGGCATCTTGCATCCCCCACCCTCCCACAAATACTTATAGGTAAGCGGGCTGAGGTTTGAGACACAACTACGTACGCTTAACCAATTCCCGGACACGCTGCTCGGGGATCCGGCTCGGAGATTACGGTACTTTGACCCGCTTAGAAATGAATATTTTTTTGACCGTAGTCGACCGAGCTTCGATGCGATTTTATACTATTATCAGAGTGGTAAGCATTCGATCCGTCCATCCTGCCGTGCCTATCCTGTCTATTCCTGCTAATCTCTCTCTCTCTCTCTCTATCTCTCTCTTTCTCTCCCTCCGTCTTTCTTTCTGTCTATCCATCTTCTATCTCTTGGACTGTCTGTCTCGCTTACCTCGCACCGTACCCCGAACAATCCATTCACACCGTCCCTGCCACACCACATCCTCCTGTATCCTATGTACTCGTACTACCATCCACAGGTGGCCGACTGCGGAGACCGGTCAATGTCCCTTTAGACGTATTTAGTGAAGAAATAAAATTTTATGAATTAGGTGATCAAGCAATTAATAAATTCAGGTAAGCCAAAGTCCCAATCTCAAACTCCAACTCCAACTCCAACCCCAAAAATACTAATCCAAAACAAAAATCGAAACCAACAAAATTAAAATCAAATTGGTATCACGGCAAATTAATTAAATCAATGTAATGAGGCTTGCAACACGGCAACCAGAAGAACGTGGGGCAACACCAAGCACCTCAAAAAGCACCGCACAGGGGAACAAGTTGAACAAGATGTAGATTTAATAATAGATATAGAGATGCAAACTATATAATCTAACAAAAATCCAATCGGAATCTAAATATTTTTCAAGATTATTCCAATTCAGATTCTGAAGCAATAGAGACAAAGTAGCTATAGAAATATCATATCCGAACGAAAGGCAAGTTGAATATTAATCACTTGACCACCAGCCTAAAATTTTGTTGATGCGGCATGGGGGCAATGTGGCCGGGCCCGTGGAGGCGACAAGGAGCCAAAAAGGAGCTGAGGACGATCAGCCAACAAGGCCAGCAAAGCCAGGACCTATGGACTTCAATTTAACTCTACTTTCGAGCCAATTTTTCTCAATTTAATGCAAATGCCAATGCCTCAAAGCTTAGCAGAGATCAAAAGCTTGTGCCTTTCTGCTATGCCAGTCGAGTTCAGTCAGCATCTGTTGCCTTTTAAGCTTGTTTTCTGTTGCGTTTCGATTGGCCTGCTTCCTGCTGCCAGTGCTGCCAGTGCTGCCAGTGCTGCCAGTACAGCCAGTGCTGCCAATGCTGCTACTGAAGTTGAACAAGAGCCCAAAAATTCCCAAAAAATTATAAACGAATGCCACACACTAAAAACTACACAAGCCCACACATACACGTACAATGAATGCCGACTAATGGGTTGGGGGGATGATCACATATCTTTCTCTTTTTTGCAGAGAGGATGAAGGCTTTATTAAAGAGGAAGAAAGACCATTACCGGATAATGAGAAACAAAGAAAAGTCTGGCTGCTCTTCGAGTATCCAGAGAGTTCACAAGCCGCCAGAGTTGTAGCCATAATTAGTGTATTTGTTATATTGCTATCAATTGTTATATTTTGTCTAGAAACATTACCCGAATTTAAGCATTACAAGGTGCGTACTCCATCTCCATTTGATCGATCTACTGATCTACTGATTTTCTGATTCACTATCCCCATGCACACTCCCTTTCTATCACTCTCTCTCTCTCTCTGTCTTTCTCTTCCTCCAGGTGTTCAATACAACAACAAATGGCACAAAAATCGAGGAAGACGAGGTGCCTGACATCACAGATCCTTTCTTCCTTATAGAAACGTTATGTATTATTTGGTTTACATTTGAACTAACTGTCAGGTAGGCGAAACCACTTCCACTTCCACTCCCACAACTCAAATAAAATCAACTCCACTCCATACTCGTACTCGTACTCGTATGCATATGTACCATAGCATAAGCTAAGCGAACGAAAGAGACATATAAGTACTAGTAGCACTAGAATACCGATATCTCTCTCTCTATCTATCTATCTATATCTACATCTATACATATATATACTTATCTAGATCTCGGCTATGTATATATACATATATTGATTGAATTTTTCTTTTCTTTTTTTTCTTTTCTTTTTTCTTCTCCTGTATTCGTTTCTCTGTATACGTATACGTATATTCCCTCAATTTTGGTTTATACATTTATTTTGATTCCCTTGAAACTATCTATCTCTTATTCTCGCTCTCTATCTCTCTCTCTTTCTTTCTCCTCTCTCTCTCGCTCTCGCTGTCGCTGTTGCTGTCGCTCTCTGTGTGTGAATCTTTAAACCAAACCAATCGCTGGTCGTTGTATCGATTATTGTGTGTGTTCAGGTTCCTCGCATGTCCGAACAAATTAAATTTCTGCAGGGATGTCATGAATGTTATCGACATAATCGCCATCATTCCGTACTTTATAACACTAGCGACTGTCGTTGCCGAAGAGGAGGATACGTTAAATCTTCCAAAAGCGCCAGTCAGTCCACAGGTATGAGATTTCGTTTGCCCAATACTCTCTTCTCTTCACTCACCCACACAACTACATATACACACAACACATACATTATATATCGAGCACCCACACTCACAGACATGCAGTACTAAGTGTTGCCATCATCGTTTATGAGTTGCCTGACATGCTCAAGGGTTGCCTGCCCCCGCCCCTGAGCCCACAACAAAGTCATCCCTTATTTTACTCTAACATATCGTAACACCGATCGAGTACACTGCTTTCACACCACACACTTATCGATAACATTTTGTGAGGTTATGTTCATTGTTGTGTACCCACCCCCACCCCCCTTACCACACCACTTATTCCTAATACAATACTAACACAGACAAAACATATATTCAAACTACATACTACGTGCCACACATCGATCTACTATGTAAATGATTATCCATCCATCCGTATACGTATACTCGTATATGAACGAGCACACACACACATCCCAGCCACCACACACACACATGCACACACACACACACATACACCTATTATACGCGCATATATACCTACTCGTATATGTGTTCATATGTATGCCACCTACTATAAATATATATATATATATATTTCGATAAAATTTTTAGGACAAGTCATCGAATCAGGCTATGTCCTTGGCAATATTACGAGTGATACGATTAGTTCGAGTATTTCGAATATTTAAGTTATCTAGGCATTCGAAGGGTTTACAAATATTAGGACGAACTCTGAAAGCCTCAATGCGGGAATTAGGTTTACTTATATTTTTCTTATTTATAGGTAAGTTCCAACCAGCAAAAACGAAAAAAAAACCAAAAACAAAACAAAAAAATCAAAATTTTCTTATCGATTTACAAGAATTACTCAAACTGCAAAAAAGAAAAAAAAAATACTGCAAAACGACTGCGACCATCCAACATAGCACAGACAGACTCCACCCCCGCGCCCACTTTCTCTTTGTCTATGTATATTTCCCTACCGCCCTCCCCCCTCTCTCTCTCTCTCTCTCTCTCTCTCGCTCTTTGTCTATCAATCTCACTGTCTCTCTGTCTTATTGTCCCCATACACACACACATACTCGTACATCTATCCAAAAGTTCTGAGAATCGATAATTAAAACAACCACAAAAGATACATATACATATATACATATATCTCCTCAAGAGAGATCTATCTGCGCGCGAGCGTAAGCCAGCACATTTATGTTAACTGCTCATCACGATCCCCGATAACACAATACCAGAATACCAGAATACCCCCACCAACACCAACTAACCCCTACAACAACACCACATCGGCCAAAGAAATACCTAGGAAAAAAGAAAAAAACAGCAATACCTCAGACAAACAAAAAACAGCAAAAACAAAACACAAAAAAAATATAAATATATTGAATATAATACTGTGTTGCTTTTTAAGAACTTATTATTTCCGATATTTGATTTGCCACCCACACAAAACTAAACTCTCGATTAGAAAATACGATTAGTAGAACCAGAACTTAAGACTAAGGTATCTTTCCGTCTGAGCAGCGGCCAAGCAATTAGATGTACTAGTAGGTACTTCAGTCAGGCATACTTTCAATACCCCCCATCTCCCCTCCCCCCAGCAACCCGAAGAACCCCTTCGTCCCCTTCGTCCCCAGCTCCTACTCTGACCCCACAGAACCCCAGAGCCCAGAGCCCTGACCCCAGAACCTTCCCCAACAACAACAAGAAACCAACAACGAAGCACATCAAAGATTCTCAACGATAGAGATTAGACATAAAAACATCAAGCTAAACTAAAGTAATACTAAAGTAAAGTAAACTAGACTTACTATATATAGTCGCACACACACTTACACACACACATAAAAACACTCACACAGATACACATAAATACGCAGAGACACGAGCTACAACAAACTAGAGGAAGCGAAGAGCAGCCTAGAGGCCCGTAGAGCCCGTGTATAACTCACCCATTACGTATCTCTAACTAATTTATTGTCGTCTTAAAACTAGAACTAAGTACATACATAGGTCAACTACAAGTGATACTTAGCCATCTCTTTTATCCCAGCCAGACCAGTGCAATGCTCTTCCCCTTGCACACACACGCACTTGAAGTTATATATGTAGTACTATGTATACATGTATACATGCATACATGTATGTGTGTACTCCTGTGCATACTGTACCGAAAAGAACAGAAATTCCTGCGAGTATGGCTGACAGATGTGTGCGTGTGTGTGCATGCGTGTAGCTATTGTTCCACTTGGAGTTGAGTTCCCGATTTTTTAGTTTTTCTTCTGTATTTGAATTTTAGTTCTATTTTGTGGCTCTAGCGATAGCCAGCAGCAATGTCAATGTACTCGAATTTTAGTCTATTACTCCTGATATACTCTGACAAAGTGCGAAAGGCAAAAGTTGTGTGCAATGAAATCGAAACGTTATCGAATCGGATATCGAGCGGAGCGTATTCCTGCTCGATCAAATCCTTTCACTGTGCCCACAATGCCGCGCTCAAGTCGTTGGCAATTTTAAGGACCTCACGTAATTTGCACGCAGATTGAAGTTGACTGCTTCCCGTCATTATCTTTCTATAGCTGTGTATAGCTTTCTTTCTTCATCCTAAACCTCTCCTTTTCTTTCCCTTCCCTTCCCTTCTCCTGCCTGCAACTTCAACTCCCCCTTACTTCGGTTGCCTGTTAAACTGCGTTGAAAATACCTTAAAATTGGCATACTTCTTGGCGTTCAAGCTGTCCAACCAGACGAAGAGTAGAGTGTCTGTCAAGATCGTTGATCGTTCTTGTGACATACAAACGGATGACTCAAGCAAACAGAAACGAAGAGAAGATGATAAGTGAACCATCTTTATCGAATCACTTATATATATTTAGTATTGTTGTTCATGTTCTCTGTCCACCAATAAAAGTTGTTCGTAATTCCGTAATCGTAATTCGTAAACCGTAAACCGTAATCAGTAATCCGTAAGCCGTACTCATCATCAACGTTGTCGTTTCGATGTCCATGTCCACAGACTGTGCCGTGGTTGACTTCTTTTGCTTTTAGTTGATAGTTTTTAGCTTCTAGTTGATAGTTCCTAATTTCTAGTTGGTAATTTCCATAGTTTATAGTTTATAGTTTGTTGTTGTATCTGTTGAGCGATTAACGTATTAACTAACCATGACTAAGTATCAGACGAGTATGTCTAATCTCTAGTGTAAAATATCTAAACCGACATACCCATAAACATATCTATACCAAATAAACATATCGTTATCTATACGAACTATAAACATATATATATGTATGTATCAATATATATACATAATTTATATATACGTAATGTAATATGCAATTCAATTGAGTTCTTTGTGTCTGTTTTTCGTTGTCTGTTGTCTGTTATCTGTTATCGGTTCCATTCCGTTATGTCTCTATGGCAAAAGTTCCACCTCTATCGAATCAGCCACCTGTGCGCTGTAGTTAATCGATTGGAATCGAGAATCGATAGTCGGGCAAGACTGTCAATGGCCTCCCTCTGATGGCTGATCGCACACAATCTGTGATACACAGAAACTGATTAAATAGATATATATATGTACTATACTCGTAATATCCACATGTATACTGATATTTCCTATAGAAACTATTATTCAATGGTTGCTTTCAATTATTTATGTACCTTCAGTTGTCGTATCATTTGTCTTGCCGTAGTTTAGTCTAAACAAACTTATACTTAAATATGCATATAATCGTGTATCGATCTATAGATATATATATACAGTATATGATCAACTACTACCAATATAATAATTATGACTATTGTATTGTACAGAGTACTTAGCGAGCCTCATGTATCCATTTATCTCTAATCAAACCAAGCCAACTCTCAAACCTAATATATATTTAATTACTATAAACATAGATAATCTTCTGTAAAGATAGTTGCCACCGATCAAGTAGAATTACTAACCACACTCACACACACACACATACACTCTGTATCTCTCTCTCTCTCTCTCTATCAAAGACACACACACACACAAGATGTTAGTGGCCTAAAAGTAGGCTTCTAACAGTTGTACCTACTCACACTTCGGTCATTGCCGAAGTTTTGAGCTTTTTCTTTAGATTTTTGTGATATTTTGCAAACATTTTATGTTACATTAACACATACACATACACATACACCCACACCCACACAAACACACAAACATACTAATAATACTAATAAAATTACATAAATGTCATGCCAAGAACTTTCCTAAATCGTTTTTTCCACACAAAAACAGCAATGAAATGAAAAAAAAGAAAGTAAATAAAATTCCAGTTGCTGTTAATTCTTCATACATTTCTGTTCCACCTTATCGAATATATAGTTTTCTTTTAATGCACCAGATTTCAATTCAAAAATAATCATTTACTAATCTATAGCATAGTCTTATGTATATCTTGTAGTTGTTTTAAAGAGATGAAATAAACGCATTCCTTGAAAAAGGAGAACACAAAGCAAAGGCCACACACTAAATACAAATAATAAGTATCTGTGACGGCAATGGTCAGACCCATCCTCCTGTGAGGCCCTCCCTTTCCCAACAGATTCCCAAGCAGAAACGCACAAATACTAACGATTGTTTACTAACGATTGATTAATAAATGATATCTGTTTGACTCGTCCTGAATTGATTGATCGCAGGCGTGGTCCTGTTCTCGTCGGCGGTCTATTTTGCGGAGGCTGGCAGCGACAATTCGTTTTTCAAGTCCATACCGGACGGCTTCTGGTGGGCTGTGGTGACCATGACTACGGTGGGATATGGTGATATGAGGTACAGCCTATGTTTAAACTCCACACGTTCCAATCCCATGTGTGGCTCACTCACGAGCTACTCTCGACCTAACCTAGCTCTTAATCTATCTCTATCTACTATAAATACTCTCTATCTCTCTCCCTTTCCCTCTCTCTCTCTCTCTCTCTCTCTCTATCTCTTTAATCTGTTTGTCTGAGTGTTTGTAATGCAAGTCTGTCTCTAACCCTGCTATCAATCTTTTTTTCCTCTCTTTCTGAAGCTGTATATGTCTTAATGTATTGCTTTTGTCACTAAATGTACATACTATATTATATATATATGTATGGAAGGGCGTCGAAGGACCCACAAAATCGAGCACTCAGATTTGCAGATTTGAGGGTCTCCATTGCGAAGGCGTTCCACCCGTTCTTCTCTCACCCAGCGCTGTACAGTTGTTCCTCTGTATATTGAACGATGTGATTAAGCCCAGATTAAGACCTTCTTAGATGTTGTACTGTGTGATCGCTCGCTTTTATCCTATTCCACCTCACATAGCCCCAACCCACTCTGTAAATAAATCTTGAATATACATATGTATGCATACGTCCCGTCCCTCATTTTCATTTCATATCTCAGTTCCGTTCATTCCTTTATGTTTTGTTCCAATCCCATTCCTACCTTCCTACCAAACGTTTGGCATGGTCTCTGTCAAACTCTTTCATTCAGTTTTTCGTTCTTCATTCGTCTTTAGTATTTTACAATGTGTGTCTCTCTCCCTTCACCTAGTTGACTAGCTAACAATGGAAGAGTCTGAATCTGAATTCATTTGTATACCAATCTGGTCAATTGTCTGTCCAGTCGGCGTTTGTTCAACCACAAATACTCCTCCAATATATCACCATATTTCGGGGCCCCATTGCATTCTAGTGTGAGCAATGAGAAGCTCACCAGAAACCGCTTTCATTTCCTTTGAATTTCTGCTTGGGAATTCCGCCGGATTGGGGATTGCACTAAGTCGCTTAAATCCTCAATGGAGTGTTCACTGGTCCCAGCGTACTCGTGAATGACACAATTCTTTTTGTTAACCGAAGACAAAACTGAGAAACTGAGGAACAGAGAAACTAAAACAGAGCCATGGCTACCCACTTGTCTTGCGGCCTCAGCCGAAGAAGTCCTGGCCGCTGACAACCAGAAACAGAAAGAATGTAACACTAAAATGAGGCTCTAACAAAAAAAAAAAACAAAAAAAAAAAAAACACACGCACACCGAACTCGGACGAGCTTCTGACGAAAGAGACCACCCCTGACAACTACCCAGAACGGACACAGTCAAAACTTGAAACTCTCTCAAAAAAAAAAATAAAAAATAAAACTCTTTGGTTAAATGTTTATTTTAAATAAAAAATAAAATACAACAAAATCATAGCAAAAAAAAACAAAAATAAGAATATAATACCAATGCAAAGCAATATTTCTCCCATCAATTTTTTTAGGCGTCGTACTCTTCTCATCGGCGGTTTATTTTGCGGAAGCTGGAAGCGAAAATTCCTTCTTCAAGTCCATACCCGATGCATTTTGGTGGGCGGTCGTCACCATGACCACCGTTGGATATGGTGACATGACGTATGCAAATCTATACAATTCTAACTCTTATGATTACCTTTACGATAACTCCCATTATGATTATGATTTTGATATCGCTTTCGTTTACCGTTTCCGTTTCCGTTTCCGTTCCTGTTTCGTGTTTTTTCCGTTCCCGTTCCCGTTCCAGTTCCCATTACCGTTCCTTTTGTTCCTGCCAGGCGGTGTTCCGCCACCCACTGCCACTGTTTCTGCCTCTGTATTCTGTACTTATTTTCGCCAACCACTGTTTCGTTATTTATGACTAACCCCGATCCGTATCCCCCCTCCAGAACCAAAGCCTAACTCCTCCCCACCACAAACTACCGCCACTTTGATATACGAAAATTACCGAATACGTATTCAGATTAACTGTATATTGCTAACCCCTATATGGTTTTGTAATTCCCGATTATAATACGCAAAAAGCCCTAACCTAACTGTTGCTATCTCTTACTTTGACTCGCTGAGCTGTTTGTTTGTATTCTGTATTCTGTATTTGTATTTGTCAATGACAAGTTCCATTTGCCTTTGTATTTGTATTTGTATTTGTCTCTGTATTTGTATTCGTCTTTGTCTTTGTCTAACCAATTGCGTTCCATTCCGTTTCGTTTCATATTTCGTTTGACTCATTTGCGTTTCTGTCTCAGTTCCCATTTAGTTTCAACTTTAGTTGAGCATTAGTTTCACATACAGGGCTTTTTTCTCTCTCTCTATCATAATAATCGAGTACCTTAAAGCTATCCATTGCGATCCTGGTGGACGCGGCTGCCATTTGGCCGCCCCCTTTCCATCAATCTATTCTGTTCCTAGTTTGCCTTTAAAATAATTATTTTATTATCGCAATTATCAGTGTAACCGTTGTGTCGTTGTTTAGTTTTTACCTAAGAAAAACCAAAACAAAAATATATATATTCATAAATGTGTGAAAATACTAAAGAACATACTGGAAAATATCAAAAATATACCAAATGAAAGTCCATAAGCTCTATTCCTCACTCACCGCGTATTGTACAGTGAAGAGTACAGTCCATTCCCATCCATCCATTCTCATCATCATCATCATCATCATCGAAACTAAACACTGGCGTTCCTCGATGGGGGCACGAGCAAACTCACACACGCACACACACACACATACACCTCCACACACAGACACTCGCCAGATGGCGGTAAGGATAACGGTAACTTCATTTACTGCTGAAAAACAGTTAATCGAGTTTTGTTCACACCAATGACTACACCGAAAAATAAAAAGTTTCTACAGAAAAGGAACAGAATAGTAGGAGCGAAAGACGAGCATGCTGCATGGACCCAATATGTGCCACGCACACCACCTCACACAAACAGACACCTTCTCACGCCCATTCAAACACACAAACACACCCACACATACAAACTCAAACACTCAGACACACAGATACAAAAGTTATTTAGCTTTAGCTGCTGCCAAAAAAAAAGCCCAAAGCCCAAGCCGCCTGCCAAATGGAATTACTCGAACTGCCAATGATCTCTCTCCCCCTCCATTGCCCCTCGAGCCACTCGGTCCTTAGTCCTGTTCCCTTTTCTCACTCCGCACCCATCCAGCCCATCCAGCCCAACCCGCATTCCTATCCCCTATCCCCATCAATCCCTGTGAGTAGCCTGTCAGAAAGGAAAAGTTTCTGTTACACACGCACAAATTTAAGTTCTACCTCTGTGTCGACGGTTTCTGTCTGTCCAACTCCCCACAGGCACCTGCGTTTCTCGATCGCACTTGTGCAATAATTTTATCTGTATAAGCACACAAACACACCCACCCACACACACACACACACACACACACTTCTAGCACTAACACAACCACAGCTACAGCTACAGCTACATACTGCCACAGCAAGAACAGCTCAGCTGCTGCTTCAATTTCAAACAGCAAAATACCATGCCAGCCACCAATATCCAATCCAATCCAATACGCTACTCCACTCCACTCTACTCCACGTTCCAAGTTCTAAGTGTTGTGACATATTTGGAGTACTCTTTTGGTTTGATCGTTCTCTAGAATAATATAATGCCTATTTACTCGTATACCCTGTATATACACACCACACACCTACCGTACCGTACTACCCGCCTCTATCTACATATCTATATCTATATATATTTGCCCAAATTTGAATCTCTCTCTCTATATCTCCCCATATACCTACCTCCTATATGTATACTATATATTTAAACAAATATCGATATCTATACCTATACCTATACCTATATCTATAAATTGCGTAATGCTGTATGATTTTGCAATTGCATAGAGTATTATTGAAAGAAAAAAAAAAAAACAAAATAATACCAACGCAAAATGAATATTAAGAACAAACGAGAGTTTTACTTTACATTTCTTATATATTTGTATTTTCATTTTATTTATATCGTTCGTTCGTTAACATCGCTCGCTTCCATCCAAACAAACAAAATACCAAATTTCAAAAATCAATAATCAAAAAAAATTACAACAACCAACTCCAAATTCTCAATTCAAATCAAATCAAATATAAATCAAAAACAAACAAATTAAAAAAAAACAAAAAACAAAAAATTCCCCAACAACGAACAAAAATATTGCACAAAAATCTCACAACAAAATACCAAATATCAACGATAACAATCGATAACAACAACGAAATGCAACCCCAAAACGACCGAAACCAAAATATTTTGTATCTTTTATCGTTTGACATACGATAACTGCAATCGATTGAATTCGAAATTGATATTGATATTGAAACTGAAACTGAAACCCGAAACCCGAAACTGAAAACCGAAACTAAAACTGAAAATTGATATTGAAACTGAAACTGAAACTGAAAATTGATTTTGAAACTGAAATTCATG
The DNA here is from genome assembly GCA_963969585.1 of Drosophila helvetica. NCBI lineage: Eukaryota > Metazoa > Arthropoda > Insecta > Diptera > Drosophilidae > Drosophila > Drosophila helvetica. The sequence goes on along the minus strand of OZ018401.1, from coordinate 9,630,900 downwards.
AAATACAGACCCGTCGGCGTTTGGGGCAAGATTGTGGGATCACTGTGTGCCATTGCTGGTGTGCTGACAATCGCACTGCCGGTGCCGGTTATCGTCAGTAATTTCAATTACTTCTATCACCGCGAAACGGACCAGGAGGAGATGCAGAGCCAGAACTTTAATCATGTCACTAGTTGTCCATATTTGCCAGGTACACTAGGTAAGTTCACCCCTCTCTGTGTGTGCACTCTCTCTCTCTCTCTCTCTCTCTCTCTGTGTGTGTGTCTCTCTGTTGTACTCGTAGCCTTGAGCTCGTGCTCATGGTCGTGCTCGTACTCGTTACTCGTTTATCGTTTACGCATATACCACATATCCCAAGGGATAACCCACCGTCCCCACCCAACCCCCCACCCCCCCGCCGCACACCAACAACCAACCAACCAACAACCAACCAACCATTCAACCAACCACAACCTCACATACTACTCAAGTAGAGCAACCAACAAACAACAAAAAGAATGTGTAGAAAGAAACAAGAATTAGAAGCCCCTTGTCGAATAAAAATAGAAACATTTACGAAGAAAGAAACGAATTGTGGGTGGCAGCCCTGCCCTGCCCCTGCCCTGCCCTGCCCTGCCGCTGAGGCGGCAGCGATGGCCGGACAGGACATCCGGCTGCGTTTACGGCCCAGTGCCAGTGGGCGCAGGCGGCAACCCTGTCCATGGCAGAGGCAGAGGCAGCGGCTGAGGCAACCCTACAACCAACGTGTGCACGTACTGTGTGTTTTGTGTGTAAGGCAAGAACTACAACAAAAAACATTATTGTAATTGATGCATTACAACTGTATGTGTGATCTCCTCTTTCTCTCTTCTCTCTCTCTTCTTTTTGTTTCTCTCTTTATTCCGTCCAACAATTGTATGGAAAATTTGAATCTCGAAACGTGATCTCCAAACAAATCCAAATCCAAACCAAACCAAACCATACCATACCGATCCGAAACTATCCAAACTGCTCCGTTCCGCTCCCGAATGCCGTGATCTTTTCTCCCACCATCCCGCCATCCCACCAACCCACCAACCCACTCACCACGCCTGCAATCGAAACCAATCACCACAACTCACGACACCCCCTCTTCTCCCACACACACACACACACACAAACACACACCACGCACACACACACACACACACACACAACCTTGTATGCCACCGCGTGCCGAAAACTGCGTGACAACACACTAAACAATTGACTACAAACTACCAAGTAGGTCAACACATGAAGAAATCGTCGTTGTCCGAGTCCTCATCGGATATGATGGATTTGGATGATGGTGTCGAGTCGACGCCGGGATTAAGTGAGACACATCCTGGACGTAGTGTGGCAGCAGCTCAGTATTTGGGAGCCCAACAGCAGCAGCAGCAGCAACAGCAGCAGCAGCAGCAGCCAGCATCGTCGACTTCGATGTCGATGTCGCTCGATAAGCAGCTCCAGCATCCCCTGCAGCAGCACCCACTGCAGCACCCACTACAGCAGCAGCCGTACCAGTCGCCGCCGCCGCCGCAGCAGCAGCAGCAGAACGGCTTCAAGCAGCAGCAGTCCACAATAAGCACGAGCGCGACGGCAACAACGAGTAGCACCAGCGCCAGCGGCAGTGGCAGCGGCAGTGGTGCCACCACCCTCACCATGAGGCACAATAATGCCCTGGCCGTTAGTATCGAGACCGATGTTTGACTACTGGGTAAGTGTTGGTTAACTCGCTTTCGCACACTCCTCTCACTCTATCTCTCTCTCGCTCGCTCGCTCGCTCTCTGCCCCCCTATCTCTCTCTCACACTCATCCCAGGTCCATTCCCCTGTTCCTGGCCTCTTCACTACCTCCCACCTCCCATCTCCCGACCTCCCTCCTACTCTCTCTACCCAACTAAATCACTTTCACTTCACCTTCCTTGTGCACCTCTAAACAGTAGAGCCTAGCTAAGATAAAGTGTTGCAAAACGCCAAAAAAAAAACAAAAAAATTCCAAAAAGGATTGTGCGCACTGCCACAGATTCCAGAGACTAGAGATTACCTACAGAACAGTGGCAGTGCGGACAACCAATCAATTGAATTGAATTGAACTGAATTGAATTCCGATTTGATTAGAACATAACTTTTTCTCTCTTTTCTCTCCACGTGGCGCGCCCTCCCACCTACGCGATACATACTCGTATGTCTATATATTTACCTATTTAAATCTATCAACACCATGCCAATACCCTTGACCATGTATGTATGTCTCGTTCTGTGTGTATTTTTTACGTATGGGAACCCAAAATTGCATATTGTATTTGTATCTACGTCTGATCTGACTAGTGCGAAAGACGATTAGTGGTATAAAATTGGCCTTGAAAAGAGTTACGTTGGATGCCAGAAACGACTACAAAGAAAGCTGTTTGTATTTAATTTAAGTAGAACAAATAACAGAACAAATTTAATCTATGGCTAAATTAATCTAAATCCTAATTTACATTTAAATTACATTTAATTAAATTATAAACTTAAACTTAAACGTGAAAAACACAAAAGCAAAAGCATACCCCAAACCAAACCAAAACCAAAACCAAACCAAAACCAACCCAAAACCCAAAACAATTAACAAGAAAATCAAGTAAAAATCATCTCGATCAAGGAGAGTGGAAGAGTCAAGGCACCCTACATATGTATAACCCAGGCATTGTCCAACTAAAACTATAAGCCCCATAAAGATACAAGTAAAAGAAGAGCATAAACATCGAACGAAGAGCTGGCGGCAGCAGATGGGAAGGCCCACACAAACTAAATCACAGATTTTTGATCTAATTCATTGAATAACAGAACTAGCCCTGCATAATCCGACCTCAGTACTGTAAATAAGTCAATAAGCCATTAAAACTATTAACACACAAACTAACAACTAAAAAGCCGATCAAAGAAGAGCACAGAACAGATCTAAACGCAGCACGGAGCAAGCAGTACTTCAGCTATTCGGGGAACACTTGAAGACAAGCAGGCCGTTTAGCATAGGGGGATGCAGTTAGAATAGAAGGCAAGCAGTCCAGCTAGAATGCAAGCAGTCTATCCAAGCCGGAGGTGACAGGCATACAAATCACACAAATACAGTCCACTTACATACACACCCCACACACAAACACACACACTAACACTGAACTAAAAGTATAGAAAAACTGCCGTAATATTTAACAAACCCAATGTGTATAGTGATTAATCAAAACAAAAGAGAGAAGCATACCAAATGCAAACGAGATTCGATGCAATATCTGCTTTTAAATGTGACAGGAAATATATAGCCTAAAAATAGATAACTAACCGACTAACTGAAGTAACTAATCGATAAGCCTAACCACAGCATATACGTGCATTTATATATGTGTATGTGTATGTGTATGTGTACCACTAAGACAACAAACACTAAAGACCCTCGGTCCTAGTCGGGATCATCAATCCATCGATTCAGTTGCGAGGATTTTGTTTTTTGACTAAAGCTTCAGGGAAATCTCTAGCCCTCCAATGGCCACCCACACCCACCCATTCGCCCACTAACCCAACTTACCGAAACTAACCTACTGAACCCATATCAGCTGACGAACAGAACCTGCGATTCTTCTGCTTCGATCCCCCCGAATTAAATCGAAATAAAAAGTACAAATATTCAACTAAACCAAAAACAAATGAAATTATCATAAATAATACAATATAATTGCTGCAGAGCAAGAGCAATTTTTGTTGTTGTTGTTTAGTGGACGGAAAAATGACTGCAACTACTAAAACTACAAAGAAAAGAGCATTAACACGCATCAATCCACATCCATATCCAACGGATATCCAAGTCACAGATCAGCTCAACAAACAGCAATAACAAACAAAAAATAATGAGAGTAATGGAAAACAAAACAGAAAACGCTCTTATGATTTTATAATAAAACCATATTATATATTTAGAGGCCCATATGACCGACCACGTTCAGATAAAAAGAGATATAAATTTAAAAAAAAAAACAAAAAAACCAAAAAAGAAACAAACAAAAAAAAGGAGAGAAAAATGTAAAATTATTCAAAATGAGCTACTCCCGAGAACCTGCCTGGGACAAACTCCATTAACTTCTTCAACTGGATTGCATTGGCTGAAAGGACATCCCACACCTCTCAAACCAACGTCCCCATAACACACAAACACACACACACACACACATACATACACAAACATACACATAGACAGAAAAAACGAGAATAAAATATATAGAAACCCAAGAGGATTAAAATCGTTGACTGAAACTATGCAAATTCCAATTTTGCATAAAATGTATAAAAAATGAAAGAAACAAAAATTAATAAATATAAAAATTTATATAGATATGAGTGTGTGCTAGTAGTTACATATACATATGTATATATAACCTGTATATAAAAAGGAACCAGCCGTTGTATATTGAAGAAAAAAAGAACAAAACCCAAACAAAAAAGCGAGTACATTTATAAAGCTTCGAAAACCGTCCACGCACACATACAACAATTACATTTACATAGACACAACGATCAGAATGGGGGTGGGGGGAATGGAAATTAGCGGGGAGAGTGTTAAGGGAAATGCAACTAAAGGAACACCAACTCTGTAGCTAATCCCACACCTCCTCCTTCGATCCCACTGCCAGCCCCTACCCCTGCCCCTGCCCTCTCCATCTCCATCTTCCATCCCTTCCCCAATCCCACTCCGATTCCCCGATCCCCAGTTAATTGCAATACAGAGGAAGAGGCTAACCATAACAATAACACTTTTCCAAGCGCCACAGGGGCGATCGAACTCTGTGTACATATGAAAGGCCATCTCTCAGCTGCAAGCTGAGCTTCAGCCCGAGTCGTAGTTCGAGTCCGAGTCCGAGTCCTCGGTCTACCCTGTTCCCCTTAGTGGTAGGGTCTGCCCACTTCTGGCCTATATCTGTGTGTAAATACTCTCCAAGCAAAGCGGAAAAAGAAACAAGAACCATCAAGGAACGAGCCTGCAAATGCTTTTTTGTACAAAACAAAACCTTAAAACTACTCTATAACTATAAACGATAAATAAGTAATAATAAAATAAAGAAGAACAATGAGAAGAAAAGCAAAGAACGGAAAACGAATCGAAACGAAGCGAAGCGAAGCGATGAATTCGAAAGCAACACACATGCAAATGTCCTTTAGCTGTACTGTACTTAGCCATACCAGAGTCCTTGTATCTGTAAGAAATAGGATGGCAAACTGAGGAATGAGAATAAGAGAAACGCAAACACCAAAAGAAGAATACGATATGAAGAATAAGGAGCAGAATAGAAGGTGAATAGAAGGTTAATAGAAGGTGAAGAAGATGGGAGCAACAGGGGAAAAATGGATAAAACGAAACAGATCCGCTTAACTAAGCTTAGACTATGATTTAGGACCGGGCAGAGAGCAGAATTTTAGCGTAATAGATACAAGATACCAGATACAAAAAATACCAAATAGCAGATACAAAGGGCCGAATGTAAAGTAAGGTTGTTTTTTTTCCTAGCCTTAATCTAGACAATTGAATAAATTTAGCGACCGTATGATAATTGTAAATGAGTCTAAGGATTTCCAATGTATAGCAGAACATAGAATTCGCGTTTAGTTTTATTCTTATGATTATACGTTCATACTCGTAATGTTCTTTTCATACATCTTAAGACTTTGATTTAATCACAAACTGAGCCACTAAAATTACCTTAAACACACAAAAAACAAGTAAAAAAATACAAATAAAAAATAAAATAAAGCAAAGAAAACAGAAAAACTAAAAATTGTGTTAATATTTACCTATGAACGCTTAAAACAAACCCAACAACAAAAAAAAGAAAAAACCAAACAAAAACCAAAAAAATAAAAATTTGGAATAAATGTGTTCAGCAAAAGAGATGTTATTATATGTTTAAATAAATTACAATTAAAATTAATTCAAGATGGACAAACATTTAATGTAATTAAATTGAGCTAAGTACACGAGACAAATTCTAAACAATTTCAAATTGTATATATAGAAGCATATAAATAGCACATAGCCTAACACATAGACACAGACACACGTGTGCTGCAATCGAGTCACGAGGTAGTCCACACAACAAAACCCCTAGAACATACTCGTACTCGTACCCGTACTCGTACCAAGGAAATGCCAGACGCGTTTGCCTATGATGCAGCCTACCCAAGACGAGGAGCAGAACACGAAAAACAGGACAAATGAAAACCAATCTGATCCGGGCCGATCCGAGCTGAGCTGATCCGATCCGATCCGATATTTTTCGATCATCATCCCTACCAAAGAACTTAAGAAGCTAAGCCGAAATTAAAGAAAGAGATTACCCAAAGTTCTTGATGGGTTTTTGTTTTTATTTCGCACACACCGCTGTGCAGCCTTGTAAATACGTATAATACTAGCTAACACGAGTACTGAACAATACATTTCGTTTGCCAGCGTATTCGAGTCGCATTGCATTCCGTACTCTCACCCGTACTTGAACCGTTGCAGTCTGTTCATTTTTCAATCGTATTTTGGAGTAGTTTTGTAGTTAGCCCAACCAAAATGGAATCAGAAACCGTAACTGTAACCTTTTCGATCTTATTTAGCCCGAAAGAAATGGTTCTTATGTATTCTTAGTTCTGTAATTCAGTAATTGTATGGCCAGAAGTACTCAACTTTAGTCTCGTCTTTGGCATATCACCAACCACAGCCAGCAGCAGCAGCAGCAGCAGCAGCAGTTGAGTTACTCAATTAATCAGTATATCAAACAGCTAATCGATCAATGCTAATTAGAAACCCACACAAACATAAACGCTGACACAGACACAGACACGGGCACACACACACATACAGACACACAGACACACTCGTACTTGTACATTTATTTAGAGCTGAAAGCACATCTCATCCGATTTTCGTATTAGTTTCGTATGCTTGAAATATGTTCTACTCTCCATTCAACTCAACTCAACTAAACTCAACTCAACGCTATCGATCTTTACTGTTCTCAACGTCTAACCTTTCCTACTCTAACCTAAAGCAAGCAAAGAAGCGTAAAGATACTACTAAAAGATACTCGAATAAACGAAGAAATCTCCAGGAGAAGAAGCAGACATATCGTTGTAAAGCAAAAACTAAATTATAATCGTAATAACCAAGCTCAGACACATGAGAATAACTCGAAGAACGAATCGAATAATACACACTAAATTGTTTGCAAACGAAAAAAAAGCAAACAACAAAAACAACTCACACAACAAAAAGAACAAGCCACGTTCGACTTCTCCTAAACTTAAACCAGAAACAATCCTTTCAAGTTTTCCATTAAATTTAATTGCAAACTAAACGACAAACTCTTAACACGCAGACCTAAAAACAAACCAAAAAACAAATCTTAAAAACCAAAAAGAATGAAAAAACTAAGAAAAAACAATACCTATATACCATATGCTATATGCTATACATGTACGAGTAAATCAAAACCAAAACAAAATCTATAAACTAATGAAAAACTATCTGTCAAACTCTTCTCAATGCTTCAAAAACATACTAAAACCAACACAAAATTTCTATTAAGGACAAAGACTGCAAATAGAGATTAAAAAGAAAGTAAAAAATATATATATATAAAAAAAAAAATTGAAATATTTGTAACACTTCTTTGTTGATTGATTGATTTCAAATTCTTATTTGGCCTTGATTGAAACAACCAAAAAATATGTTTAAGTTTAGTTAGAAGTTCCCAAGCCCAAACCACAGCCGGACCGAACCGAACCGAACCGAACAGAATTTGGAGAACAGAACCCCAGACCGGACCCAGACATTCATACATACATACTTACATACATACATACATACATACATACATAGATATATACATAGACCAACCAGGAACCCAACGAACAGAGCATCGGCGATAGCATGAATAACACATGAACGATAATGATAATTGAGAAACAATAACAAACAAGCAGAGAACCAACAGAAAAACCAGAACAATACGAATCAAAGCATATAAAAGATACCAGATAACACGAGTAATCCACATATAGCAAAATAACTTAGTATTACGCCCAATGAGATATGACAAAACCAAAAACCAAAAACCAAAGAAACCCACTCACAAAATAAACCAAAAGCAAAACCAAAAAAAAAAAACAAAAAAACAAAAACAAAAAACAAAAAAGGAAATGTTGTTAAGATTAAAATGAAATGTTTTATAATCGTTATTCAATAAAAATAAAAAAAAATAAAAATAATTTACCAAAAAAAAAGAAGCATCCATCAACCGAAAAATACATCCAAAGACGAATGCTAGCCCGAAAACTAACTTGTTCGAGCAGTATGTATGTAGATGTAATTAGTCCTCTCCAGCCCTAAATACGTATATATGGGGGGTTTCTGGCCCCCTTTCACCCCCGTTCATCCCTTAGCCCAGTTTCCCTTTCCACCTTTCCACCAACACCCTCTAGTCTAGCTTGCGTTTCGTATCTAAGTACTCGTATGTTGTGGGTAGATCTTTGCAGAGGGAGTGGCAAGTATCTAGCCATAGAGTCGTTATCATAACCATATGTCTAGAATCTAGTTAAATACTCGTAGACCTAAGTGCCCACAAGGTCTTCCCCCAACTCCCCCCCCCCCCCCCCCTCCCCGAACCGCCTCCCAACCACACTAACACATTCAATGTATATATACTATATATATATACATATATACACACGGTACAAACCCTCATATAAGGAGCACATTCTCTTACGGATATTTCTTAGCGTAGTCTTAGCTCTATTGCCTTACCCCTCTCTCTCTCTCTCAAACACACACACACACTCACACACACATACCGACACGTACATATACACACATACACACTATCGCCGTCTTACACATGAGAAGGCGACAAAACAAAAAAAAAAAAAACCAAAACAGAACCAAAGAAACAGAAACTATAAAAAAGATATTGAAATTTTATTGAAAATCTTGGAAAGTTGAAGTCCGAACAGGTCAAGCCCAGGTCCAGGCCCAGGCAAGCCAGGCGGTGCTGTACCCAGCGAACGGTGAGTGTGAATACCCCTCGAGTCCAGCCCCGCCCCGCCCCACCCAGCCCCACTCCGTCCCGCCCCTCTTCGCGGTTACTACCCGATTTTGCCACCCGATTTCTCTGTCTCTCTTAATCGATTATTTTGAATATATCTCGTATCTGTACCTACGTATCTTCTGCCCCCTCTGCAAAGAGGGGGGAGTCTCAGTTTTATTTTGAATATCTCTGTCTGAAACTCTCTTTTGATTTGACTTTGGTACTATTCGTATTCGTTTTTTGTATGCCTCCATTTTGCCTATCTATCCATTTTGGTTTTGCCTATCTATATCTACTATCCCCAGATATACATACGTATGCTACGCGCACAACTACTCGTATATCTGTACTGATCTTTGAATATATACCTATATGTACTCGTATATGATATGTCATAATATAATAATCGTTTATGGAATATTTTGTAAACTTTTGCTTACATTCTCCCCCTCTAAATGTATAAAAAAAAAACCAAAAACCAAATGTAAGAAACGCTTTAGCGCTCAGTCTGCTCAGCCTGCACCTGCCGACGCTCCTGCGCTCCTGTTCCCGTTACAGCTACCAGCTACCAGCAATCGCTATCGTTATCGTTATCGTTACGCTATTGCTATCACTACCATTACTGCTACCGCAACCAGCAATGCCCAGCAGCAGCAGCAGAAACAGTAACTGCAACTGCAACTGCAACATCAACATCAGCAACTGCAACAGTCCCAGCAACTGCAACTGCAACAACAACAGCAGCAGCATCAGCAGTACCAGCAGCAGCAACCACCAGAACAAGAACCAGAACCAGAACCAGAACAAGAACAAGAACAAAATCAAGAACAAGAAAATATAACATCAAGAAAACAGCAACCTATCACAAGAACAAGAACAACCCGCAGCATTTGGCAGCTCTCGAAAGCTCCGGCTCAGGCTGTACGGCTCCTGCTTCTGCTCCTAAGTCCCGTTTCCCTGTGCTTCCCGATTCCGGTGCATGTGCATTCTGTTGCTATATCCAATCGACGTCGATATCCAAACCACGATTGAGATTGAGATTGCGACCGAACCAGAATCAGAATCAGATCAATATATATATATATTGCTACACACATATATATAAATTGAAGCGCAATCAACCAGCAAAGCAAAGCAAATTAACGCAAATCAAACGCAAATTAAAGTAAATCAAAGCTAAAACCAGCATAAGAAAAGCAAAGACAAAAAACCTAACCTACTCGTAAACCAAAACCAAAAGCAAAGAAAAACATAAGCAAAAGCAAACACACAAGGGCGCACGCTTAGCACATTTTGCATATATACAACTTACTACTTGCTACTCCTGTATCTCCTATATCACAGCCCCCCCTCACCACCCACCACCCACCACACACCAAACAGACACCACTCACACCAAGAGAAACACACACACAAAACAGACCCAGGAATGCACACCACACACACACAACCAACCAACCAACCAACCAAGAGTTGAATCGAAACCTTTTTGGCTTTTCTAATCACTTTGAACACGTACGTTTTTTTCTCTCGCTTTGATTTTGATTTGGTTCCTTAAGTCGAACACTCGAATGAGCATAATATCAGCTACTCGTACTCTTTGCCTACTTACGATCGCTTACCTATACCTATATCTCTATGTATAACCCACACATTATTCAGCACACGGACACACTCAGTTGTATCCCAGAAGGGCCTCAGAAAACGTCGCCTCTGTTGTGCAGGCTCTCTATCTGTCATCTCCCATCACTATCTTCGCACCTCACTCACACACACACACACACACACAGACACAAGACAGTCATCACTCACAGTGTTAAGAAACCAGAGATCAGATAACAGAATCATACATCAAGTACAGTCAGTACAAACAGTCAGTACAAACGTCAGTCAGTCGTCAGTCAATCAGTCAGTCAGCACACCAATCCAATACAGAGAAGATTCTAACATCATCCAAGAAGCAGAAGAAGAGCAAGCTGAAACATGAGCAGAACACGAAGCTCAAGAGAAGAAGCTCAAGAAGGCACAGGAGGCATCTAGGACCAACTCCGCCCCAGCTCTCGCTATCTGTCTCACTGACTGCCCTCTATCGCTCGCTTGCTCCCACTCTCACTGTGTATGTGCGTGCCAAAGCAGTCACCGGAGACCGGACCGGACCGGACCGGACCTGCCACTGTCACCTGCCTACTGTTACCACTGCGGTGCGACTGTACGGTGTACGGTGTGCGGTTTGCGGTGTGCGGTGTCTGGTGGGTGGTTCGCTGTGGTTCGACTCGGCTCTGATTGATTTGCATTGGTCCCTCCACACATCCCTCTACTATGTATATTCATTTTGTGTCAAGTTTAACAGCGACGACGCCAAACGCCGGCACATTTTGTTTATTCCATTTGGCAATAAGTACGCTTCGGTTTTTTGTTAGCCAAGCCAGCCCAGCTATATCTATATCTAACTATCTCTGTTTATATATATTTACTTATTAGTGTACTTATCCTTGATTTCCTTACTCATACTTTGACGTTCTTGGTTTTGTCTGTCTTTGTTTCGAGAAAACATTGTTCTTTTTTTCCCTTATTTGGTTTTTGATTTTGATTTTGATTTTGTTTCTGTTTCTCTGTTCGCTCCAGCCATCAGCAGGAGCAAGATTAGAGAACGATTTGCTTTCAATGTTTGCATACGAATACTAATACCAAAACCAAAACCAGTACCAATACCAATACCAATACCAATACAAATACCTATACCTATAACAATATCCATACTAATACGAACTAGCTAACGATACTAATACCACCCAAATCCCCGTTGCGTATTTACTCGATGCCCTGTTGAGCTTTTTGTTTTGATTTTTTGCCTTGAGTTCCATTGAGTTCCATTGTATGTATCCTTAAATATGCCTATATCCACACGTCATTTATCGATCTTATCTCTATTATCTAACTCGCTCCGTTTTTGTAACCCATCTCTCTGTTGTGACATGTTTTTGAGTTGACTTCAGTTGGGTCCGGGCCGGAAAAGGACCCGGACCGAGGCCAAGGCCAACGCCAACGCCAATGCCACCACCAAGGCAGTGGCAGTGGCTATCTAGAATAGTATATCGAATATATCAAAACTTATAACTTGTTTCTATTTGTTTGTTTTTTTTTACCACCTGATTTACATACTGCGTTCTTCTTCTACGTTCTTCTTCATACCAAAACCAAAAACCAAACCAAACAAACAAAAATACCAAAAACGAAAAAAAAAAAAATATATAAAAAATAAATTTAAAAATATATATATATCGATATATACCGAAAAAATATATACACCACAAATTCAACGATTTGAATTTGAATTTTCGAAATGAATTTGCATATTTAAAACCGAATGAAAACGGGTTAAATATACAAAACGAACAAAACCCCACCAATTGAAAATTGACAAACATGAATCGATCCCATGAATATTGCCATTGAAACAATGAAAATCGAATGCAAATCGATAAATGCATTTAGGCCCGTCGGCTTCTGGGGCAAAATTGTCGGCTCTTTGTGCGTGATCGCTGGTGTGCTGACAATCGCACTGCCGGTACCGGTTATCGTCAGTAATTTCAATTACTTCTATCACCGCGAAACGGATCAGGAGGAGATGCAGAGCCAAAATTTCAACCACGTTACAAGTTGTTCATATTTACCTGGTGCACTAGGTACATACTACTTACTACTATAACTGCTACTTACTATATTTACCGCATAAGAATGTTTTTAGACTAAGCTTCTCCCATACCCGACTACCCGACTACCCAACTACCGACTACCCCACGAATCCCGTCCCCAACTGCCTGAGTGTCCATCTTCTAATCGATTGCTCTTTGTGTATTCCCTTCAACAAACCCACAACTCCACTGAATACCCCCCACCCCCCATCCCCCATCCCCCACTGAATAGGTCAACATTTGAAGAAATCCTCACTCTCCGAGTCGTCATCGGACATCATGGATTTGGATGATGGCATTGATGCAACCACGCCAGGTCTGACTGATCATACGGGCCGCCACATGGTGCCCTTTCTGAGGACGCAGCAATCCTTCGAGAAGCAGCAGCTCCAGCTGCAGCTCCAGCTCCAGCAGCAGCAGCAAGCGCAGCAAGGACAGCAGCAGATGGGCCAGAACGGCCTTAGGAGCACAAATAGTTTACAGTTAAGGCATAATAACGCGATGGCTGTCAGTATTGAGACCGACGTCTGACTACTAGGTGAGTGCTGGGCGAGCTATGGGGCAACAGTGATGGGAATTTCATGGGTGCAAAGTTTTTCCAGAGAGTAACTAATCCAGTCACGTATGTACATACACTTTAAGCAGTTCCATTTTATTGAAATATATGCACTATAACCTATCTATTCTCACCAGTCTAAAACAGTCTACTAATAATCATTTTGAGTGTCCATAGGGACTATAAGTAAATTTCATAGGCACGAATACCTATGTAGATACCTACTTCCCATCACTGGCTGCAAGTACGAGTACTGCAATGGGTCAAGGTATTTGGGATGACTATCTAAGGGATTACTATCCATACATATTTCTTCGAGTGTATACATTTGTATTTTCAATGCGTTCTTATGTTGCAGTCAAACAAATGGAAAATGGACGAAATTTGCGCAGTGAAATGCTACGTTGGATGCCAGAAACGTCATCAAAAGCAGTCTAATTTAGAATTTTATTAATAAATACAATTAAAATAATAATAAATAATAATAATAATAATACTTAGTAAGCAGCGTAGTTGTAAATTAAACAGAAAATGTAAAACACAGCCACACACAGGTACAGAAACACACACACACACACACACACACAATCAGTGCCAGTTCACTCAGCTTGAAATTAGAGAATTCGTATTCGTAGACACCAAAGAGTCAAACTTGGACTGGCTTTCTAGAAGGATTTTCCTTTTTTTTTATTTTATTTATTTCTCTTCTCGTAACCTCACAGACACACCACACACACACCACACACACACACACACACACAACACAGAACACAGAAACACACACACTCGAAGAAGATAAAGAAAAACTCTACTTGATACCTATGTTCAAATTTAGCAACTAAAACTAACAATCGTTATAGTCAACAACAAAACAACAAGAACAACAACAAAACAGATACAAACAAAAAAAAACAAAACCAAAAAAAAAAACTAAAAACTAAATCAAATTATCTTAGTAGACTAATCTAATTGGAGTTTCTTCCTTTCTTTAGAAGCTAGCAAAACAAAACAAAACCAAACGAAAACATCCAGACAAAAACAACAAACAAACAAACAAACAACAAGAAACAAACATACAATATCTGCTAATTTTATTTTCAACTTTAAATTATGCTCTATTAATTAAATATTAGTCAAATATTAGTAAAATGAAACTAAACCAAAAACTAAAAAAAAAAAGAACAAAACCAAATAAAACAGAAACCAAAACTAAGGCAAAAGGCGTAGCAAAAACGAGGAGCGGAAGCGGAAGCGGAAGCGAATGCGGATGCGGATGCGCAAATAAACAGCGGCCTGTCGCTGTTAAAGCAGTTCTCATAACCTGCTCTCTTACACTGCTTGGCGGATGCTTAGGGAAGAAAATACATATAAAATAGTTAGAAAAATAGACAATTGCTATCTGATTCGAGCTTGTCCGATTTCTGGGAGAACGCAATGGTAAACTTTCAAGCCTTGTCCGATCACTGATCAATCTTATACTAGTCTTACTCTATTCTGAATAACATTGATTCGCTGTACTAAATCATTCAATGGAAACATACAACACGAACAAATGGCATTCGCCGCCGAGTACTTAGGAAATTGTTGAAACTTAAACAAGAATACATCTATGTAGATGTTGAACAGATGTTTCAAAATGCTGAGAGTTACTAAAGGTCTTGGTTGACAGACATGTACAGATTGGAATAGATCTAAATCATGGGAAACTGTAATTGTACTGCCTTCAGACAGCCAATCAGCTGTTGTATTTCCACTGATCGACTAGTGGCCACTTGCAAACATCAAATGAAAAATCTTAGTGTAAAAGAACCATATTCACTTGTGAAGGTCGTGAAGTCTGCTGGTTAAGGTGCTGCTAATGTCCTGCGTTCACTGAAAAGAGACAAACACACACACACACACATAGACGACACAGACACAATGAACACACACACACACACACACACATACACATGATATTGCTAAAAACATCAAAACTGCCGTTAAGTTTAAATAATGAGTAATACAAAGATCATATATAAATAAATATATATTAAATATATACATACATTTACATATATAATTAAATATACATAAACTAAATAAAACTGCTATTTTGTAAATAAGTAAGTCAGAGCTGAAGCTGAACAAATAGACCTAGACATAAAGTATATACATACGTATATATATATATAATTAATTAATTAATTAATTAAACAACCAACAAGAGAACCCAAAACAACCAAAAACCAACCCAAATCATAGCTAACTAAAACAAGGGGATACAAGACGAACCTAAAACCAAAAATGGAAAAAGAAAGCTGCTAACGATACAAAAACAATAATTAAACTTAGCAATTACAGACAACCGACAACAAGAACAGCAAAAACACATCAAGCAGAACACAGAAAACGCCACAGTACCGAAAAACAAAACAAAGACAAAAACAAAAACAGCAATTAACAATTAACAAACCGCGATGATCTTCCCACTTGGAAAGCAGAACAAAATTACATTAAAATTAATCCCGAAGCGAGAACTAAATTTATATCAGACAGACCTCTAGAAAAGCCCTGGCCCAAAAGGCAATGCCCGCCATGATCTCTCACCGAAGGCCTTCTGCTTTCGTCTAGATAAGTTTTAGTTAGTCTTCCTCCATTACAGCGATGGCCACCAGGCAGAGAGAGGTGTTAGTAGTTGGTACAGACAAACAGACTGCAGGAAATATGGTCATCGCTGATATACTCGTATTATGTATACATATATATGTATTTCGTCGGGGAACACTCACCTACCAGTTCCGGCAGAGTTGTCAGCTTGTAGTGCTTAGGTACGTGTCTTTCCTATGTCCCTCACACGCACGCACAAAAAACGCAAGCCCACACAGACACAAACACACTCCACTCTACAGCACACCACAACACGAACAGCAACACCAACACCAACACCCACACACAGAAGGAAACACATATGCAGAAGCATTATAGGATCTAAAAGTGAACACACATTCATACTCGGAGGTGTATCAAAGACGATTACACGATTTGATTTTCTGTCTTCCTAGTTTTTGTGATTTGATCCAATCAAAATCTTCTCATTTGAAACCGTTCAATCTAGCGACTTCAACTTTTGTCAAGCTTAAAAAAAAACCAAACAAAACAAAAAAAAAGAAAAAGAAAAAAAAGAAATTGCATGCGCATTCGATAACTACCAGAATATTTGTAGATGAATTATCGAGTATATCGCACTGCGATTAGGAGTGCGGCGGAGTTTTTGCATGCAAATCGATCAATGCCATATCTAAATTTCTCTATACCTAGAATCCTACCTACAAAGCTTTGCTTCCTACTGCTCTTGCTAACCGAAACGAAACGAAACGAAACCAAAAATATAAGAAAACAGAACAATTAAAATATAAAATTGCACAAGTTCAGGAGCCACGAATGACTTTGGACCACAGAAGAAACATCTCACAGAAAAACAAAACCAAAAAGTAATAGAATGAGAAAAGTAAGGGGAAGGAACAGAAGAATGGATAATGGAGAGTGGAGCGTCGAGAGTGGAGAGTGGGTTTTAGAAGAGAGCTGATGAAGTAGAAGTAGCAAAAGGAATACCAAACAGAGAACTAACCTACAGCATGCATATATACATACATACATATATGATATTTATATATATACAGACATATATATACACATATATATAAATGTGTTTTTGTTAGATATGCGACTGAATAAAAGTTTTTATTGATTTGCTGCTTGTTGTAATTAAGAAGAATTTAAACCGAAACCTAAACCTAAATTAAACGATAACATTTATACCAAAGAAAATCTGTAAATATGTAAAAATGTACAACGGAAAAACGGAAACCCCAAAACAAAAAAAAAACGGAAAGAAAATAACGTAAAATAGATCGAATCAATTTACAGCTTTGAAAACCGTCCACACGCACACAGCAAACGAAAGCGGATGTAAAGAGATAGCGAATAGTGGGAGCACACAAGGAGAGTAAGAATGAGAGGAGAGGAGACAGAAAAGGACAGAGAGGGAAGGCTTAAGAGAGAGGAAGGAGGAGAATCAACTAGAACCGATTGACATTCTAACGTATACTTGATTTGGCCTTTTGCGAAGTCCAACACGCACCATACGCCCATAAACATACTTAGGTGAATATGTACATATATTGTATGCACAGATCGGAGACAAAACCCTGCACAGAGTGGGCCTACATGTACATACATATGTATATGTACAGATATATGTATGTACATATGTACGAGTAGATGCCATACATATGCCGTTTGTAACAAAAGTTGAAGTATTACATCCGAACGTCGCAGCCTCACATTTCACATTTTATATGTACGTGCCTCATTCGCATTGCCATTATCATATTCACAGCCAGATCTATACATACGCAGATTCAGTTTGGTTTTAGTTTGTTCGATTCTTCGGGTCGGCCAGTCGACAGAGAGCCAACAAATGAGCAATAACAAAAGATAGAACACACATAAATACTCTTATAATTAACTATGATAACTACACAGTAATCTCTGCATAGAAACCCAAATGAATAATACTACGAGTAAACGTATTAATAATAATGAATTAAACAAAATTAAACGTAATTAAAAGTAAAAAAAAACATATCGTCTTAAAGTCATGCAAAAGAAAAAAACCAAAACCAAATACAAATACAAATAAAATATTTTTTTTTTATAAGCGTAATTTACAAGCTAATATTAAAAACAAAAAAACAACAACAAATCGCTAAGGAAATAAAGCTTACTATTAAATCGAACGATGGAGAGAGATAGCCGAAGGGGAGTTTTAGTCTTAGAGAAGATCAGATAATCGTACTAGCGAATAGAGAGAAAGAGGGATGGGAGAAGGAGAAGGAGAACCAGGCCAGGCTACAACTAAAAGTGATATAAACCAAAAACAAGTCATAAAACCAAAAAAAAAAAATTAAAATACAAAAATTACAAAAAAATAACTTGCCAAAATAATTAAGTGTACAAGCAGAAGAAAAGATGCAGAGGCACAAAAGGGAAAGTAAGAGAACGGAAAGAGGAAAGAGGAGAAAATCTATGCGCTATTCAGAAACAGAAATAAGATCTAAGATCGAGTCGCTATGCAGCAGACAGCAAAACCAAAAAGCAAAAAGCAAAAAATGGGATCCAAAACCAACAAGAATTTACATTTTACGATTATGGAAACCGAAACCAAAAGCCCCGTCCGCTTACCTTACCCTTCTTTCATTAGGACAGCTAGACAGTTCCCCTTTGCCCCCGCTAAAGCCCCTGCCCGCTGCCCGCTGTTCGCTGCCCCCTGACCACAGATTATGTTGTTGCTCGTTTCAAGATCTATGTATGTACAGTGACTCCATCGCATAATCGGACACTTGCATACTCAGTACAAATGAGTTCAAAAAGTATAAAAAAATGAGATTATGCGATAGAGTCACTGTATGTACGAAGAGGAATTAGGAGGAGGCATGAAAAGTAAGATGAGGCGTATAATAGTATGAATTAACACAAAGACTGGAATAAAAACAATATGAAAATAATTAAAAGTACATTAACACACACATTCATACAGTATGCATGGGCAGCACACATACATACGAGTACATAGAGAAGAAAAGGCATAGATGAGTGTGTGTGTATGTGTGTGTGTGTGTGTGTGTGCAGGTCCCCAGGCATCTGGACATCCCATCCCATCACATCCCATCCTCACCCTGCTTCGATCGAGGCCAAGAAGTTCAGTCTCATCCCCCATTCTCATTCCCATTGCCATTGCCATTCGCAGCTTTTATTCCATTTCGAAACTACATTGAAAATTCAGTAAAGCGCAACAACTACACTACCAGAAACCAGAGAATATTTAGCTCAAGCATGCGAAACACAACAATAAAAGTAAATGAAAAATAAAAATAAAAATACAGATTATTATAGATATGCCTAGAAAATATACATAACTAATAAAAGGCACACTCACTCAGACACACACAGATACAGAGCAAAGTATTGGGCCCAGAGTTCCAGATTAAGTTCAGGCAACAGGCAGAAAAGAAACGGAACGGAACAGAACGGAACGGAAAGAATAGGAAAGGAAAGAAAAGAAAGAGGCAGGACTTAGAGGACAGAAGGGATGGGGAGGAAGAACGTTAGCAGGAAGAGATAAGAGCGGCGCCACTCCATGTAAATTATACGTACAACAATAACGACAGCAAAAGATGGGCATATGGAAAAACTACTTATGAATTAATGCTAAACAAATTTACATATTATACATATGTATATGCATATGTACATACAAATGTATGTATACACATATATGACTCATATATATATATATGAATAATACATAAGTCAATGATATAATAACAGACACGCGCCGCAGCAATTATAAAATATATATAATATATATATATATATGTATATGTATAAAATATATGCATATATATGTATATACATATATATGTTGTTAGGATTCTAAAATGAAGTGTTTTATAAATAGTTAAACCGAAAACCAAAAGAGATGAAACCACAACAACAAAAAACCAAATGATTATTATATATTAAATACGGAGAAGAAACCCAAGAAACTGAGGTAGAAGATGAAACACACAACTAAGAAACAAAACAAAACAAAACAAAACAAAACGAAACGAAAACAGAACACACACACACACACAAAAAAACCACGAGTATTCGTACATTAACCAAAAAACAATGAACAAACAAAGCGAGCAAGCACAAAATTTACCGCATGACTTTCGATCAATTTTAGCCAAAAGCAAAGAGCAGAAACCACAAAACAACCAAAAGAATCAATTTTTACAATCATTGTAAATTTAGAACAAACCAAATTGGATTTCGAATCAAAGCAGCTTACAAATGAACAAACTAAAATGATTATATGATTAATAATATTATGTATGAGACGGCAGCCGGCTATAAATTTAATACAGACCCACACACACAAATACAAACACATACATTGACATTCACACAGACAGAGGCAGACACACGTTACTTTATGAAAATAAAACAAATTAAATGGAAAAGTATATAAAAAATAAATTATGCTAAAAGAGAAAAACAAATATCGCAGCACTTGTTTTCTCATTTCAAATGAACAAGCAGTGTAACGGTAAGTGTTAAATGGAAGCAGTATATTTGCGGTATATTTCTGCCCGGTTAGACGGGCATACTTTATTGAAGGCTCTGGTCACATAACAAACGTGCAAAGTTTCACCGTTTGTCAACACTGCAGAAATTCAAACGCAGCTTATCGTGAATTTCATTTGTTGGCGAAAACCCTTCAATTGTAGCCAAATGCGAAATAAAAATTAATTTCTTTTCACTGAATTTTACATTTTATTCGGGATTTTAAGCAGCGGCGGTTTTTTGTGCTTATGGCTGGCTACTCTGGCTTACGGCGCACACAGGGCATTCGGTTAATACTACAGTACGCCGATCAGCTGGAACAATATCAAACGATAGCCGATGTCATTTATCGACAATTTGCCGGTCTTTACCTAATTTCGAGTTCTGTAGATTTTTAAATATTACTTGGCGAAATGGCGAGCCATCGCAAGGAAATGTGGAAACTGCTCTATAACCTTGTGAGTCGAAACGGAGGGAACTTGTCCCAGGCGTACGCAGTCATCGAGAACATACTCTGCCAGGAGCCGAGCCTCATAAGTTGTTCGCTGGTCCGCGAGCTGAACAACAAATTCCAAGACACATTTCTATTGTGGCTGCTAAACAAGCTGGCCAAGTGTTTAGGCGAGAGTGAAAATGGCAGGTGAGACAAGGAAGAGAGTATGATATACATTTGAGGCTTACTATTTCCCCGCAGTCAGTGCATCAATCTGCAGAGGAAAATCATCAGCTCCTGCTGCTCGAATCATCCCAAGCTGTATGAGCGACTAGTGAAGGCCTATGTGGAGGCCTTGCAGGAGATCCATGTACACTTGAGTTCGCTGGACTTCGGAAAGGGGTTCACAAAGGATAATAAGACAATTACCTTGAGGATATTCAAATGCGATGTCGCTCCTCTTCTGGAGTTCGATCCGAACTGCGCATTCGAGGACATCCAGCTGCAGGTGGACAAGGCAGATGCTTATGCCAAGAGTTTGATGATGATTCTGCAGCATGCCCACCACATTGGAGATGCCACGCACGGACACATTTTCTCAGGGAGCCTGCAGCAGGCGCTACTCATCCTGAAGGAGTGCGACATGGACACGAAGCTGACTAGCCTGGAGTACTGCCACGGTGTCCTGCAGTCTCAGTCGTCCCAGAACTGGCTCACCAATCCCGATGTGGCCCATTACGCGCACGTGACATTGGAGGCCACCACCATGATGTGGTCCATGGCTGCCAAGTGGCTGGAAATGGACTGCATGAGCCAGCAGGAGCTGAAAAGGCTTGATCTATCCACTCGACAACTGCTGCGTGTCCTGCAGCTGCGTGGCCGCGAGGCAATACACCTGAGTTACCTCCTCTTAAATGAGATTCTTGGCTTGCCCAAGAGCCTGGAAATCGATGAGGGATTGCTGCAAAGTCTGAGCGACTACGTTCAAGAGGTGCTGGATAGGTCGGTGACTTCAATGGAGCAACTGATGCTGCTAAAGGAGCTCGTGATGAGCCATTGGCGGTCGCATCCATCGCAGCTACTCCCACTTTTGGCTCTTCTCGCAGTGAAGCGGACGGAAATGCGGTCACCCATCGTTCAAGCATTGACCCAGGACCTGGCCCAACTTCTCCCGAAGAAGGACACCACCGCAGACGAGTGGCGGGAAATGCTTGCCATTATGCGAGCCTTTAAGCAGCTGGAGCAGCTCATCCTGTGGCAGAGCCAACAAAAGATGCTGGAATCTAAAAATAAGCTGGATTCCTCGTTCCTGGCCACGTTGCCCTTGCAGTATGAGCTTCCCAAGCAGACGGACGTCAACTGGAATCAACTCTCCATGCACCTGGCGGAGCAGGAGTCCAAGTACCGCTCCAGCTCCACAGAGCTGCAGATATACTTGGAAGTCTGCTCACTGCTGATGCAGGTCTCCCTCATACGCCACTCACTGAAGCCGCAAACGCAGCACCAGCTGCTGGCCATCCTCCAGAGGCATCTGTCAGAGAATCTGTCTCACTTGTGTGCCGTCCGGCTGGAGACGCCTTCGAGTGCCCACACCCAGATGCAGTCCTTCTATGGCCAGCACTACACGGGTCTCATTGAGTCGCAGGAGAAGATCTTCTGCACGTATCTGCCGCAGCTGTATCTGGCGGGCTTCCTCAAAACGGAGCAACTCCTGAAAGCCCTGCCCAGCATTTCCGATCAGTCTGCGCGCAGCCAAGTGATCCGCCTGCTGCTCTGCTCCCATCTGAGTGCCTTTAAGGTGGGAGACCGCGTCGAGTTGCACTGTCCGCAGTGTCGGCCACTGCCGGATGCGCTGCCTGGCCTTTTCCTAGGCAAGTCCAAGCCGAACGCAACGAATCTCGAGCTCACCAAGACCACACATGAGCTTATAGTCAGGGACTTGATATTCGCATCCGATTCCTCGTACATTGCCCATCACCTAGATCTGCTGAACGTTAGCCCACACTTTGTCCTGCGTCTGCTCAAGGAGGGACTACAAGGAGTGGGCGAAAAGAGCTTCAGTCTGCTTGTTCCTGCAATGAGCTCAAAGTCGCCAGATTTCATGCAGGAGCTGGGCCGCTTCATCCTCGATTCCATCAAGCAAATGCTGGCCAAGCCTCTGGCGACGCAGAGCAAATCGGAGCAGCGTGCCGTGCTGCGCATAATCATCTCCTGTGCCCATCCAGAGATCGATGAAATCTGGCTCTTCCACTGGTTCAAGATGACCTTCTTTTTCCTTGTGCACACGCACTCGCTGGTGGCCCAGGAGGCTGTGATGACGGCCAGTGAGATGTGTGCCCGCCATGGCCTGCAGACGGTCAATCTGTGGAACTGGTACAAACGGGACGCCCTCGATCTGGCCGTACGCCTGGCCTTGACTTCATATCTAACAGATGGAGTGCGCTTCACGCGATCCCTCCGAGCGGTGAGTAGACGAGGCACACTTCTAGACCACATCCATTCATTGCTTTCCCCTGCAGCTCACCAAAATGCTGGGCTTCTCGTGCGTTCAGGAGTTCACCTGCAAGTACCATCGCCTGCTGACAGCCATGGTTTTGCCGCACTGCATCGTGGAGCCGCGCTGCAAGGGAGTGCTCGTGCTGATAGCCAAACAGTTGCGGAAACCCATTGCGACGCTGTTCACCATCTCGTTCCTGCGGCTCTACACCCATGTCTACCTCACCGAGGAGCCGGAACTGGCCAATAGCTGCATTCAGCTGGTGGTCAGCTGCACCCAGTCCAGTCTGCAGCAGCTCATGAATGCGGATGTTAAGGTGACGACAGGAACTGACCCTTATGCTACTGCCTGCGCTATCCATGCTGACCGTTCACTGCTCTGCTTCCTTTCCGCAGCAAACGGTGGCTGAGCTGCTGATTTACTTCAACCGCAACCCCACATTCGTGATGAGATCGTTCCAGAGCCTGCTGAAGCTGTCCGTGGGCTCCGAGGAGGCGCTGTCCAGCCAGGCGGCCAATGCAGAGTTTGCCACCTTCATTGCCGAGCGCTTCCTGGGCGTGATCACCTACTTTGAGAGCTGCCTGAGTGAGCCGTCCTTCGAGAAGCCCCTGAAGGAGGAGACCCTCTACAGTCTGGGCCAGATCATGCGTTTCGTGGGCCCGAAACATGTCACCCAGTTCCGTTTCAAGATCATGGCCATGCTCAGCTTTGTGCACACTCTGCAGGAGCCGCGTCTGCAGCGGATCTGCCTGAAGATCTGGCACATATTCCTGCACGTGGTGAATGTCCAGGAGCTGGGCCCCTCCCTGGGCCGCATTGTGGCCACCCTGCAGCCGCTGCTGAAGGACTCCGAGAGCGTGGCGCAGGTGAACGATCTCTACGAGTTCGTGATACTCCGGAATGCCTCCATGCTGGGCAACTTCATAACGGACCTGTATTTCCTCGAACGCATGGACAACGTCTCCCCCAAAATCCGGGAATGCATCAAGCGACACCCCTCCCATCTGGACTTGGCCGGGGAGGGGGAGCAGTCGTCGCCACAGCTGCTGGAGCAGCTGCGCTTCCTCCACAAGCAGATCATCGACGAGTGTCTGCAGGTGCGCGTCTATGGGCTGCAGCATCTGGGCGAGCTGTTTGGCCGGCGGCGCATCCAGCTCAACCAGATGATCCTCAATGAGCTGCCCCTCGAGCCGCTGCTGGAAGAGATCGTCAATGTCCTGATGGCTGGCTGCCAGCACGACGATCGCCAGCTGCAGATGGCCTCGGCCAAATGCCTGGGCGAGCTGGGGGCCATCGACGCGAGTTACCTGCTCTCCAACTACAATTTCGACAGTCCCCAGCAGCTGCCGCTGACCGTCCTGTCCGATGATTTCGCGGTGCTGGCCCTGACCGCGCTGTGCCGCGGCTACCAGTTCCAGCAGAAGACGAAGCATGTGGACAGCTTCTCGCTGGCCATCCAGGAGACACTGGCCGTGTGCGGAATCTCGCCCAAGGAGCAGAAGAAGGTGCGCCTCTGGGAGTCGCTGCCTCCTCGCATGCGCCAGGTGATGGAGCCGCTGCTGCAATCCTGCTACACGAGCTGCCAGCGGGCGAGTAAGTGCCAGCAGCAGCCGATCTTCGGCAGCCACTACTCGAACAACTCGTACGAGGAGTGGGCATTTGTGTGGGCCAGTCGCCTGATCGACTACATCCAGTGCTCGGAGACCCGCCACCTGCTGAGCTCCTACAAGCCGTGCATCAAGCGGGACGGCAACATGCTGAGCACCTTCTATCCCTACATTCTGCTGCACGCGCTCCTCGAGTGCACTGCGGAGCAGGGCCAGCACATGCTCGAGGAGTTCCTGGCGGTGCTGCAGGCCAACGAGGAGAGCTCCAGCTCGGCCAAGGCGCAGCAGGAGCTGGGCGCCATCAAGGAGAACGCCTTCAAGCTGTTCGAGTCCAAGAAATATGCAGCCGGCATCAAGCAGCCAGCGAACAGTGTCCTGGAGCGGAAGGAGGACTCCAGCCACGTGCCGCGACTCGCCGGCAAGCTCTGTGCCGAGCTCCTCGACTTTCTTCAGCGCTGGCTAAGGGAATGGCAGCGCATGCACGGCCGCAGCACGGCCGGAAGACCTCCGCAGGAGGTGGACGCCAACTACGGTAAGATCCACGAGTTTCTCGACAGGATACCCAAGCTGTTGGTCTCCCGCGCCAGCTACAATTGCGGCGAGTATGCCCGTGCCCTCAGCTACCTGGAGAGCTATCTGGAGGATGGCGGGGACAAGTCCAAGCGCATCCTCGAACAATTCACCTTTCTCGTCGAGGTCTATGGCAAGCTCCTCGACCCGGACTCCGTGGAGGGAGCCGTTCAGGCCCGGAGCTACGACATGAGTGTCACCCAGGACATTCTGGTGAACCGTCTGGTGGAGCGTCAGCAGGACATGATCACCTGCTACGAGCAGCTACTCTCCAGCACAGACCACCTCCAGCCGGAGCACATCCGGGCCATGATCGACGCCTACCTGATGGACACGCCCAAGACGGCCCAGCTGATTGCCGACGGGCTCTGGCAGCGCGTGGCGGACCAGTACACGGAGCAGTGCTTCAGCGAGTGCAAGGCGGAGCTGATGTGGCGGCTGGGCAGCTACGACGAGCTGGACGAGTTCCAGGCCAACTGGCCGGCCCAGTGCGCCCAGGGCTGCCTGGCCCTGCGCCAGCCGCTGACCACGCGACCGCAGTTCGACTCGCTGCTGGATGGGATGCGCAGCTCCGTGCTGGAGCAGCTGCGCAGCTGCTCCGCCGTTCAGCAGCACTCGTATGCAAATGCCTACGATGCGGTGCTGAAGCTTCATCTGGTCCACGAGCTGCAGTGCAGTCAGCAATTGGTCGAGCAGGTGCACCAGGAGGCCGACGAGGATCGGCAGGAGCTGCTGATGCGGGAGTATTTCGACGACTGGCAGGCGCGACTGCAGGTGATACAGCCGCAGGTGCGCGTGCAGGAGCCCATCTACAGCTTCCGCCGGAATCTGCTGGCCGAGCTGCAGCAACGCCTCTCGGACCGCAGCCACCTGCAGCCGCATCTGCAGACGGAGCTGGCCAGGCTCTGGCTGAACAGTGCGCAGATCAACAGGAATGCGGGCCAGCTGCAGCGGGCACAGCTCTACATCCTCAAGGCGGCCGACTACAAGCCCAGCGGGCTCTTCCTGGAGCGGGCCCGGCTGCTGTGGCAGAAGGGTGACCAGGTCATGGCCATGAACTACCTGGAGGAGCAGCTCTCCTTCATTCGGGTCTCTTGCCAGGGCGACGCCAAGAAGCTGTCGACGGAGCAGCGCCATCTGTACTTCGAGGGCAAATACCTGCAGGCCGTCTACAATGCCGAGTCCATGCATCTGTGTGCGGATGCCATTCTGCGGTACTTCCAGGAGGCCATTGCCGTTCACCGCCAGTCGGAGGGCTGCCACGTGCAGCTGGCCCAGTTTCTGGAAAAGATGCGTGAGGCCAACCATGGGAGCAGCAAGTCGGCCGCAACTACCCATTCCAGCCACGAGAACGACGATCTGCTGCTCCAAATCATGCTCAACTATGCGAAATCGCTGCGATATGGCAGCGAGCATGTCTACCAGTCGATGCCCCGCCTCATCAGCCTGTGGCTGGACACGGCCGAAGCCTCCACGAGTCCGGACCAAGTGAAGAAGATGAACGATCTGCTGAGCAACTGCTGCACCGCCCTGCCCACGGCCATGTTCTACACGGTCTACTCCCAGATGCTGAGTCGCCTATGCCACCCGTCGCCGGAGGTGTTCGTTGTGCTGCGCAATGTGATCATACGCCTGGTGGAGGACTATCCGCAGCAGTCGCTGTGGATGCTGCTGCCCCACATCAAGTCGGCCAACGTCAACAGGATCAAGCGCTGCAAGCTGGTGCTTACCGATGGCCGTCTCCAGACCGCCGCCTTCCAGAAGCTGCTCAACGACTTCAACTCCCTGACGGAGCGTCTGATCGAGCTGACCAACAAGGATGTCTCTCTGGACCGAACCTACAAGCTGAGCGACCTGGACAAGCGCCTCACCAAGCTCTGCACTCAGGCGGGCTTCTCGGACATCCTGCTGCCCTTCGAGAAGTACATGCAGCCCACGATGCCCATCACACTGGAGTCCAACGCCGGGGGACTGTCGCCTCTGGCGGCGAGCAGCAGCAAGCCCAACTGGTTTCCCTATCAGCAGATCTACATCAGCGGCTTCCAGGAGCAGGTGCTGGTTCTGCGCTCGGCGGCCAGGCCCAAGAAGCTCACCATTCGCTGCAGCGATGGCCAGGACTACGATGTACTGGTGAAGCCCAAGGACGACCTGCGGCGCGATGCCCGTCTGATGGAGTTCAATGGCCTGGTGAAGCGATACCTGCACCAGAATGCGCCGGCCAGGCAGAGGCGCCTCCACATTCGCACCTACGCCGTGCTGCCATTCAATGAGGAATGCGGCCTGGTCGAGTGGCTGCCCAACCTCGCGTCATACCGCAGCATCTGCATGGCCCTGTACGCGCAGAGGGGCGGGGTTATGTCCAGCCGCCAGCTGCAACAGCTGGCCGTGCCCTTGGCTGATTCCATAGAGAAGAAGCGCGAGGTCTTCACCAAGCAGCTGCTGCCCGCCCATCCGCCCGTGTTCCAGGACTGGCTGCGTCAACGGTTCGCCACGCCCCACAGCTGGTATGAGGCCCGACACACGTACATCCGCACCGTGGCCGTGATGTCGATGGTGGGGTACATCCTGGGTCTGGGCGATCGCCACGGCGAGAACATACTCTTCGACGAGCGCAATGGGGACGCTGTCCACGTCGATTTCAACTGCCTGTTCAACCAGGGCGAGCTGTTGACCTACCCGGAAATGGTTCCATTCCGGCTCACCCAGAACATGATCGCCGCCATGGGGCCGCTGGGCGTCGAGGGCAGCTACCGCAAGTGCTGCGAGATCACGCTGCGCCTGCTCAGGCAGGAGACCAAGACGCTGATGTCCATGCTGCGGCCCTTTGTCTACGATGTCGGAGCGCAGATCCGCAATGTCGCCGCCACGGCCAAGATCACCAGCGATGTCCAGCGCATTGCCGATCGTCTGCAGGGTCACGTAAGCACACCACACCCCCATAAATGCTGTAGACTTAAGCTGAAAATGTACTCACCGTCCTCTTCTCTGTCCAACAGGTTAAGCGACAGCAGGCCAACAGTATTCCCCTCTCAACCGAAGGACAGGTCAACTTTCTTATCAACGAGGCCACCAAAGTGGACAATCTGGCTGCCATGTACATCGGCTGGGGAGCGTTCCTCTGACCACTCTGCTTACTATTCACACGCATACATACACATACACTCGCATTCTTTCAATGAAAGCCATCACGTCACCCACTGAACTCCGAATAGCTTTCCGCGACAATAAAAGGAGAAGACTGCACAGGTGGTACTCGTATCTTAGAGTCGAGACACTCGACTGTAGTGCTTTAATCCTATTCGTAAATATCTCACTTTAGAAACTTATACACTAAATTTTCCGATTGCATGAATCTGTCGATCTGTCGATCTGTTTCTGGCCACGATTAATATTTTTCCGGATATTTACAGTGCTGAACGTTTTTTAACCCACGCCGAATGTGTGGGTACAATTGGAGTGCGTGAGGGGGCGGTTGATGGGGATGGGCAGCTTTGCGGGGGGATCTGCCCCAGCCACGATCCGAGGGTACATGGCCTGCATGGCGCTGCCAGATTCTCATATCACAAAGTGTTCCTCCTGGATAACAGACCCCGGAGCCTTAGGGGAGCGCCAATGATGAGGCTCTGCCTCGACGCCGGGCCGCCTTCCCTGCCCTGGTCCTCGATGCTGATCCAGACACCGAAGCTGACGCTGAAGCTGAAGCTGAGCCTGAGGCAGATGCTGCTGCTGATGATGATGATGATGAGCCCGAAAGAGGCGGCCGATAGGTTGGCAGGTCAACGAACACAGGCCGATACTCGGGCACCTCCGGGCGCATGGATCGCGACTCCGATAGGAGCACATTGGTGTAATAGTTGACCTCGTTCTCCTGCACCTTCTGCTGCTCCTCCTCCTGCTCTGGCTCCTCGTCACGCCTCTGGGCGGAGCGGGCGCGCATCAGCCGGAAGAGATTGCGCTGCTGGACCGCTGTGCGGCGCGCCGCCTTCTGGGCGCGGGTCTTGCCACTGCCATTGCGCGGGGGGGAGCGGGAGCTTGTATTGTTGCTGAGAAAGGCCGACTCCTCGTAGCGGGGAATGTAGCGCGGCTTGCGCTGGTCGCTGGCTGGACGGGATAGGGATAGCTCCCGGTCGTGCGGCGTCACGTTGAAGCCGAAGAAGCGCGGCGCCTGTACAGAGATCAGGGGCAGGAGCGTCTCGCGGGCATATCGTTCGGCCCGCTGCAGCAGCTCGCCCAGGCGGAAGGGCAATAGCTGCACGGTTTGCGGCTCATCCTGGCCCGCGTGGGGGGTCTGACCGGTGCCCAGCTGTGCCATCATTTTGGGGAGAGTCACAACCGCAGCTGGAGACGGAGGGAGAGGTGACGACGTTGTCTGGGGCATCTCCGGAGGGCCGTCGAGCTGACGCAGATCGAGCTCCTTGCCCTGCTTGACGCGCGGCGTGGTGGCCTTGAGCACCGGCTCCATGATCTCCTCCGTGGTTGTGCCGTCGTCCTGGAGATTGCGTCCACGGTTGTAGGCCACCAGACGCCTGTCCTTGAGCACGGGCTCGAAGATCTCGCTGGGCTGGCCCGAACGGACCTGGCCTTCGGGCACTGCCGCGTCCGAGAGACTGCGACTGGACTCGGCCGTCTCGGCTGTCTCGTTGTCCAGGGAGTTGCCCACCAAAATGGGCTGCCAGGGCAGCTCGTCGCCCTGGTCGAGGGGATAGGTCTGGTTCTGGGCCAGCTTGAAGCTGGTGCCGAGGTTGAAGATGTCCTTGCGCTGCTTAACGCTCTCCACGCCATCGACGGCGGCGGCGCTCAGGCCCGACTCCTGCACACTGGAGTCGGGCACATCCGTCGGGGCGAGCGCTGGCGCCAGAGAGGCCTGCGTAGGAGCCTGTGGCGGCGGCGGCTGAGTGGTGTAGGCGCCATAGTCCTCCTGGTTGTCCAGCTCACAGTTGCCGGCCTGCAGGCGCATGCGTACGGGGCTGCCGCTGCTCAGCTTGGTGGACGGGCGGCACAGGGAGTGGCTGCGGCCGAAGCTGTCGGTGAGCACCACCTTGTCGATGTCCCAGTGGGGCAGGCCCTTGCTCAGCCAGCCGCTGTACGACTTGTAGTGGAGGCTCAGCGTCGTGGGGAAGCCCAGGGCGGGATGGGGCACGATAATCTTGGACACGATATCGCCAGCAAAGAACTCCGCATCGTCCTTTCTGCAGGACAAGCCAGAGAGAGAGAGAGAGGATGAGCAAAGGAAAGAAGGGTGTTATGGTATGGACAGGGTCAATGGACTTACTCGGATATTTCGAAGGTCTCATTGAGGCCACCGTCGCCCTCGAGAATGGCCTCGAGGCGACCGATGGTACGCAGGGGCAGATCGTTGAAGGAGTTGAAGATCTGCAGCTGGAACTGGTGGGCGCAGAAGGGCTCCTCCTCGCGGGTCAGAAGGTATAGCTGGCCGCGGCCCGTGGACCGATCCGCGTAGTAGCCCATGTTGCCGCACCGAGGCACGCCCTCGGCCAGATCCTCGTCGTCCTGGGCGCAGGGGAAGCACTTTCCCTTGAGGAAGTCGTCGTAGCTGGCGCATGGAAAGGCGGGAAACATGCAACGCGGCGCCACAGAGTCGATGAAGAACTTGTAGGCGCGCCGATGGTTGCACAGCGATCGGCCCTCCTCGTCCTCGGCTGCCTGGGCCGCTGTGCGGCGGGAGCAAAAGATGGAAAGTGTGAGTCCTCGAGCAGGGATGAGAACGAGAATGAAAGATCCTTACACCAAATGAAGTCGGTGACAGCGCCGACAAAGAGATTGGAGCAGCCCGTCTGCACGCGACCTCCGTTGGGGTAATAGTCCACGTGGCCCATGGGCTGCCAGGAGCCGAGTCCGCCCAGAATGAGGTTCTCGCCATTCGAGTGGATCACGTCGACGAACTCCGCATCATTGCTGTCCAGCCGCACCTTCGGGTGTTGGGCCTCGAACAACGGACCCGCCGGATCCAGGCCCGTGATCCGCGACAGACCCGGCAGCTCGGCGCCGGCGAAGCCAGACACGTGGGCGCCCAGGCTGAAGCCGATGATGTGGGTGCGCATTAGATTGAGGCCCTTGTGCCGCTGCAGATTCTGGAGCAGCATCGCCAGCTGCTTGCCCACGAGCCGCGTGTTGGCCGCCGCCCGCACGTAGTTCGGGAAGGTGGCCCCGTTCTCCCAGTCCACGCAGATTACGATGCAGTCCTCCTGCGAAATGTGGGATTAGCAAATGGAAGTGCTCGCCGACTTCTGGCCACTTACCACTGCCATGAGAGCCGTCTTCATCTCGTAGATCCAAACGTGGGGACAGGCCGAGCCAAAGCCGTGGACAATGACGCGCACGGATAGCTCGTCGAAGCCTTCCAGGTCGTCGATCGAGGGGGCTGGCTTCTTTTGGCCGCCACCTCCACCGCCACCGGGCTTCTCCGTGCTGATGGTTGCATTTGGATTCGAATTTGAGCTATAGCTGGAGCTGGAGCTCGAGGATCTACCGCTCTCGGGAGCACTCGTGCTGGACGGGTCGTTCTGGCCGCTCTGGGCTTCCGACTCGCGCTTGGCCTTGCCGCGAAAGGCGGTAGTCATGTTGAGGAAGGACAGCTCCATCAGCGGCCGGTCCGAGCGCTGGCGCGTCGAGTAGAAGTAGAACTTGGTGTTGATCTCCTCCGGCGACGAGGGTAGCATCTCCAGGTAGGCGAACGGGCCGGAATCCTCGAAGCACCCGAGCTCCCCGTAGCACACTCGCTTCACTGCCCGCTTCGAGCGGTGTCCCAGTCGCTGGCTCTCACGTTGGCGCTCCTCGTGCACCAGCAACGAGTCCCGCACGGCTCGCGACAGCTCCGTAAAGTTGCCAGACGTTGCATGCGTGGGCGTGAGCGGGGGTGGGGCCGGGTTCATGCCCACATCCCTCACTTCCTGGGCGATCGCTGCAAGTGGAGAGCGTGGATTGAGGTGGGTGAGTCAGTGGCCGGACAGAATTGGAACTGAGGGGCGTGCCAGCATATCAATGGGGTTCTATATATGTTGGTCACGTACAGTCCGCGGCTCTAGCCAGAGACATTTGATTTAATTCGATTTCGTTTGTCCAATTTGGAGGAGCCATTGCATTGAAGGAATTTAAAAATTTCAAATTTCAAACCGGGAACTGCTTAATCTACTGCTTGGTTATGGTTATATGTTCTGTCTGCACTGCTTTAACACGAACGCTGCTTGGATGGCGGCAAACCAAAAAAGAAGCTACGAGCTGTCGTAGAAATTTCTTTAATGACAACGCGTAAATTATTTTAATTTTCCGCTTTACGTTTTCCTTGTGCACTTCGCCATAATTTGAGACGCACGCCATGCGCCATGCGGATGACATAACACCACCATGTCCATGTCTATGTCCATGTGTGTGTGTGCCTCTGTCTATTGTACTATGTATGATAAATCGCCGAAGCGTGATTGCGTTTTTAAAATAGCAGACCAAAGGCACAGTACCATCATAGACACTATAGGCAATAACCGAACCCAAAAACCTCAAACCAAACCGAGTGCCACACACGTTGTCTGCTTAATTGGGCTTCTAGTTGGGTGGATCGCATCCAAAATAAGGAATAGGGAAATCATAAAGAACACAGGGATTGCGATTAGATCACGCAAAACCAAAATGGATCGGCTGGTATTCATATTGCGCATTCCTCATATTCATAAATTCTATTCACTGTTCTGTGCAGCTGTCCTTAACCTTTGCCCAAGACTCAGGAAAGCATTATTTGATTCAAGAGTTAATCAACCTTTTGGCAGGCCTGACTCGTCTCGTAGCTTTCGAAGACACCTCTCCAATAACCCAAACTCTTCAATCCATGGCTTAGTCCAAGGGTAAACGTAAACTCTGGCTAAATTGAGGGGTTTATTGGTTTTACCTTCACGACACACAGTCAAGCACGCTCTGACATTCGAGTGTCTGAGCATTGTGCAATCCCTGAACTGAAGTTACTGTCTGTCTGTCTGTCTGTCTCTCCGTCTCTCTGCCATCAATTACTCACGAAGCTCATCCCCCGCCCTGCCCCTCTCGTTGGTGACACCCACACAAAGCCACTGACAGACAGTTACAGAGCGACAAACCCATTCCAGTTGAAAGCGTATTCGCATCAAGCGCTAAGTAAATTAGTTAATGTGTGTCGCTGTTGCCGTCGCCGTCGCTGGCAATTAGTTAATGGAGCCCACGGGGCGTATACTCACCATTTCCCGTGTGGCATAGCGATGCTGTCAGCAGCAGCAGCAGCAGCAGATAGCACACATTTAGCATGTTGCCTCTGGTTGTCGCGATTGTTGTCTTTGTCGTTGTCGTTGCAGTTGTTGTTGCTGTTGTCGGAGCTGTTCTACAACGATCTCATTGATCGAATTTCCAATCGACACGTACACGGACTCGGACTCGGAGACACGATCTTGATCTTGTCTTTCAATGCAATTGCTGTGATCCAGTGAGCATTGCTCCGCTTTCTGGACGATGGTGGTGATGATGCTGGAGATGCAGCTAACATTCGCTCGCACAGGTTTCTGTTGGCTGTGCGTGGTTTTTTGTTGTCTCAATGGTGTTATGCGTCTCGTCTCGTCTCTTTCGCTTTGGTAATAGCGAAATATACAATAAACAAATTCACTTTCACTTATTTGTGAACCTGCCGGACAACAACGACAACCACCAAGAGCGAAGACACAGTGAAGCTGACTTCAGCCGAAGATAGTGATGGTATGTAGTGTTGGTGGTGGTGGTGGTGGTGATGGAGGAGTCGTGACTATAACTATGACTATAGGTTCGAGTGTCTGACTCACTGACTGACTAAGCCAATGCAGACAGTGTCGCCTCCAGTTTCAGTTTCAGTTCCAGTTCCAGTTCCAAGCTCCCGCTTCCAAGTCCCAGCTCCAGTTGGAGTTTCAATTCCAGTTCGAGTGCAGATCCGCTGGCTGCTCTCTAGGCGTCGCTGGGCGCTGGTTGGTCCGCAATGGTAATCGGCTATTGGTTATTGCTGCTGCCAGTCTGCCAGTCTGCTAGTCTGCTGTTCGCGTTGCGCCTGATTGAATTATGTGGCAGACGCAGCGTCGGTGGCTTTCTCCCACAGATGACGGAGGAGAGCAGCTCCCACTCCAGCCCCAGTTTGCGACAGGCCTCACCGGACTGATTGATGGCCTGATTGATTGCTCGGGTCCGTCTGCAATCAGAAGAAGGAGAAGAAGAAGCGGAGTCATATTTCGTTCGATTGTCGGTCGCTGGTGGAGAGCCACCAAATGGCCAATTGTATAATAGCCGAGTAGCCGGCTCCCCGAACCATGCTTTAAACAGGATATTGCGTTTGCATTTCTGTGTGTGGACCAGGCCGCAGACCGGGCCATTGACCTTACACTTGACTGCGAAGCATTCTCGAAGACCGAATCCCGCCTAACCACTTTTCGGTTGCCTTGCCTCACATGTGGGTCAAGCAGACAAGCAGACAAAGCCTGTCTGTTGACTTTTGGCTAATTTTGGCCGGCTGGCCCGCACCCCACCGGCCCCCATCTGTCTTCGAATTGCAGGCCTCAGTCCGGTGTACACAGACGGGGCGGGGCGGTCTGCCATGGGATGGGACAAAGAAAAGTGAAAACCCGCCCCAGAAGACAGAAGACAGAAGCCCCAAAACCACAAGCAAATGAAACCGAAACCGAAACCGAAACCACGACCGATTCCGACCGATTCAAAACCAAAACCACAACCGAACCCAAAAGCTGTGACTGTAAACGCACCAGAGCTGTGCCCCCCCCCCCATCGATTAACAAATTCGATTTTCAATCGGTCTTCATTTCGCTTTCGTTGGGTGCGTCGTGAGCCAGCAATTAGCACTGTGGCAGAGCCTCGTCAACGAATTAGGCAACTATTAGGCAAGAGATGCTCGTCCGTTTGCACACTTGCATCGGGAAATTGGACGCCCACGACAGATGTGGTCATCGATGGTCTGTTTGCGGTCAATGGAAATGGAAATGGAAATGCACCCAAGAATGCGATGGGCAAACTGTCAAACGAAAATCACATGCTAAGTGGACATCTTCCATCTTTATCTGATGTGGAATATTTGTATGATTAATCAGCGAATCAGAAGAAGGGGTACACTGCCGCAAATGTTTATTTCCTTCATTCCAATCAGACTTCTTCAAGTCTCATAGCCAAGAGTGTAACCCCATCTTCTCTTTCACATAGGGATCTTCGTTATTATGTTTTCTGTTCATGGGAATCTTCAATGCTGATGATAGGGCTGATGAAAAGCAAATTAAAGAGCCGTTAAGGAAAGAATCGGATCGGTCATTGTCTACCCTAAACTTCAGAGCGTCACAGAGTTGACAGCTGGCGGACTGACGGACTGACGGAATGACTGAATGGACGGAGCAAAGCGGAGACTGCTGAGAAAGCAGCAGAGACAAACGTCAAGCTCAACGTCCACATCAAAATGGAAAGTAACGCACAGAAGTAATGCTTCTATGACGACTTTCGCAGGGGCTACCTCAGAGTCAGAGTCAGACTCAGACTCACACTCGATCTAAGTGGTGCTCTCTGGTGCTCTGTGGTGCTGGTGGTGTTGGTGGTGTCGACTGGTGACGGCTGCTTCTACTTTCAAATAGATTAACCCAATTCGATGGCGCTGTGGCCCCGCTTTCAGTTGCTCATTTTCGCATTTGGCAGCTCATTTTGCTCATTAAAATCCAGCGAAGAACGCGACTGAGAGGCTACATAGTATGTATCTCTCAGATACCCTGAGACTCTGAGATGGAGATGGAGATGGCGATGGAGATGGAGATGTGCAAGTCCCATTTGAATGGTGAAAAGTGAGACGTGCCGAGAACTGGCTGGGAAAGTGGCTCTGCAAATCGAATGGGAAAACCGAACCATGCCAAAGAAAAGTGCAGCGCACACGTATGTACAGTGCAGTGCAGTTTTTCTGTCTATCCCTCTGTCTATCCAGCTGTCTGTCAAAATAGCTGTCTGCCGGTCGGTCTGTCTGTCGATCGGTCTGTCTGTCAATCGGTCTGTCTGTCGGTCGGTCGGTCTGTCTCTCTGTGTTGGAGTGCCTCCAGTCAATCCGAGCTGGGACGCGAACGTGAGCCAAGCGAATGGACGGACAATGGTCACTTAACATTGCCAAATGCCATCCACAATGGCAATGCCTGTCTTCTCCTTCGTCTCTGGGTTTTTCATCTTTGTGCAATCGGAATTCGCGTGAAGCGATTCGATTGATTTGTCAAGCTAAATTTATGTACAAAAATCTCCACAGAGAAATATACTCGTGCGAGTATATAAACATATAATAAATAAAAATAATAGTAAAACTTTACTATTACTACACTTTGCTCTCGAAACCACATGAACAACTACATGGAGAACGCATCGGGAATTGAGCAATTCCATGTCGAAATCTGAATTGGCACGATTGACACCATTTCAGCTATTACAATATTTCGCAAGAAAACTCTAAACAGGATTACAATCGTTGGATATATCTGTCCATGCAGCCACTAGTGCCACAAGAGTCATTAAATAATGGTATTTTATTTAGCTACGGACTTGAACATGTTCTTGGGTAAAACTTGCCCCAAATAAGTTAGTTGCTATGGGCCCTCTATTCCCTTAATTAAATCTAATAGAATCATAAGAAGAAACAGAGTTATTAGCTCATAACTCCTTAGTGTTCTCCCTCCACATATCCTTCCCCATGATAGCCTTCATTAAGGGATGCCTTTACTTAAGCCCCACTTATAAAGTAACCCACAAACCAGAGACTTCATTGGAGAGTCGCGGCAAGGGTGTATGAGGGTCGTTAAGTGGACTTGGGACTCCATCTGGGGCAAAATGCCACCTGCCATACAAAAGACTTAGGCAACGAACTTGCTCCACCACGTGCCCCTGCCGCTGCCGCTGCCACTGCCACTGCGCCCACTGATGGCTGACTGCTGATTGCCTACTGCTGCTGAATGCTGATTGCCAGCAGTGTCTTGGCCAGCAGTCAGAAACAGAAAAGGCAAAATAAATCCCAAAAAACCAAAAGGAAAACCCCAATAAACGAAAATATAAATTTCCTTTAGCCAATTTTTGGATGGCAGCAGCAGCAGCAGCCGCAGCAGCTTGGAAAATGGTTGTTTCCTGTTTGTTACGACGCGGACATGGGCCCAATGGCAGCGAAAAATAAAGCTAACAAAAAGGGAGGAAGCCGACGAAGAAACCGAACCAAAACCGAACCGATTTCAGCTGAAAGAAATATCAAATGAGAAAGAAACCAAAACAGAAACAGAAACAGAAAAGGAAAAAAAGGCATAAAACCAACAGCGCATAAAATTTCCGCTCTGGTCTTTGTGGAGATTTGTTTCGTGGTCGTGTGGCTGGTGGCTCCGGTGGCTCCGGTGCCTCCAGTGGCTCTAGTGGCTCGTTGGTTGGCTTTGCTGCATGCAATTAGCTGTAGCTATTTTTTTTGTTTTTTTTTCGTATGCATACTAGTACTCGATTCCCCAAGAACTTCCCCAATCCCCAATTGCCGATGCATGGCACGAAAGGAGAACAACGAAATGAGCAATATGCCATAAATCAAATTCGTTGTGGAAACCGTTGTTTTGGCGTTGCAGTGCAGCAATAGCCAACAGCCAACAGCCAGCAGCCAGCTGAAAACAGCCGCAACATAGCCACAATTACATACATGTACTGTACGTATACATGAGTACATGCAATGGGCCAAGTACCACAAGTGGCCAAGTGTGTGACACAGTTTTCGGGAACACCATTTCCCAGAGAGACAGCATCAAGTTACCAGTTATGGTTCACGGCTCGTAGAAAGAGCGGGAACAAAGCCAGAGCCAGAGCCAGAGCCACAGGCCCAACCGAGCCAAGCCAAACCGAACTGAGAGCTGACCTAATCAGGCACTATGCTATATCATTTGCTGTCTTACGAAACCTTCTGACCCACTTACCCAATGACAATGAGAAGCTGATTAAATAAACCAGAAGCAGAAGCAGAAGCCAAAGCAGAAGATAGAATATAGTGTAGCAGATCATATATGTGCTGTAGAACTAACCCATTCGATTCTGCATTATATGTCAGCATCCCACGACCACAGATCAAGCCCTTCGGTGGCTTCTTCGCTCGCTCAAGTCTAAGTCTTAGAAAGAATATCTCGACTGTGGAGAGATTCTGAGTTCCCTTCTTTATAGAGTGCTCAACGCTTTAATTACAGACATCGTCTCGCTTTGCTGGCCTTTCGACGGTGAGAATTTCAAGAGCAAAAGAAATTTAATTTGTTTGAACTCATTTTATGGTCGCCTTTCTTCGGAGAGAGAATCTCTCGTTAAACTTTAACGAGCAGTTGCATCAATTGTCGTTCAAATTAACGTCATCGTCTTGTTGGAAGTGACACAAAGTTAAATGGAAGCGCACATTGAACTGTTGTGTGTTTGAATATTTAATTGAAGGAAATTTTCCAGCATTTAGCAGACATAATGCCCATTTGCATTTGCATTCGATAATGCGAGTGGTAAATGATAAACGACCTTGTTTCGCAGGCCAAATCGATTCGGTGGCCATAATCCACAATCCACAATCAACCATAAACATTCAACAATCAAAAATCAACAATCAACAATCAACAGAAGCAGTCAACAATCAACGTGCTGACAGCAGTCATTGTTCGCTATGGTTTCATTATGTTTGTTCAACATCAAATGCAAGTCCAAATTGACAACTACCGCAGGGCACAATAGACTTTTAGCTTGAATTAAAATATATTTTTTGTATATGGTCGTTGGTGTCGTAGTTGCGTCGCGTTGCCTGGCATTGATGGAATTTGTATATGCACTTAAATTGTAAGCGCTTTCAGTCAGAAATTTGTTTTGTCCGTTTGGTAGTTGTGTTGTGCCTGCTGTTTGTTGGACCTAAACTTTAAACTGCGTATAGGATGGTAGTGTTGTTGTTGTTGCCGTTTGCTGTTGCTGCTGTTGCTGCTGCTGCTGCTGCTGGCGACGACAATTCGTGTCAATGTCAGCGTGATTTTAGTTTTTCTGATAATTTTCTGTTTTTGTTGGTGTTGTGGCTGCAGCAGGGTGCAGGGGCTGGTGGCAGGCCCACAGGTAGGCGGGCAAACAGGTGTTGATCTCGTCTGCAAACAAGTTTAATCGCATCATGCATAACATATGTCGTCGCGACGCAGCAAGCAGTCAAAGCAGCACAATCTGCAAGCAGTTCAACAGTGAGAACTCTTGAATCGACTACAAAGAAACCTTGAGTTAATTTACTCTCTTGGGCTTTGATCAATGTGCAACCTTCTCATCTGCAAATAGATATAAAGCTTATGCTGCCACATTTATGGCCAGGGAGATAGTAGTTCTTGGGGCTTTATAGCATTCAGTTTTCTAAATAGTTATTGAGTTTTAAGAGTGCAGAGTGGGGCTCAGCATAAGTAAGATTACTTTGAGATGGAATGGAATTTCTTTTACAAAAATTACGAGTAACAGGAAGAGGCGACTTGGGGGCAGTCCACAACTGAATCGACTGAATCGATCCATGAAACATAATTAATTCTCTGCACAAAACTCGAATACCCGCTGCAAGCGCATAAGTACTGAAATGCCTGTCAGTAGTCGCAGTAAATAATTCACTCGGACTGGCACTCGCATGTTTGAAACGTTTTCAAAACTGACTCTGATTGAAATATGCATTTTTGAAATAGTTTTGCAAAGCGACGAGTGACACAGAAACAGAAACCGAAACAGAAACAGTGAGAAAAGAGACTAAGGTAAAAACAATGAAACAATGCGAATGGGAGGGAAATGGCGAAAATGAAATACAGCAACAAAACAGCTGCTTCTTCGCTATCCACCTCATCCCCATCCCCATCTCCTCTCCTCTCTTCTTCCCACTCTTGTTCAGTTTTTTAGTTTTGTTTTTTTTTTGCTTATTTCGGACCCGGCTCACGGTTTCACTTGAAGCGCGTGAAAGTTGCGCTCTTTACCGCCGCCGAAACGACAAATGAGCAACATGGAAAAAAATGCAAACAAAAAGCAGACCAAAGAGGAGCCATCAGAAGGTGGCCCAAAAGGCCAGGCCCATGGCTAACGGCTAACGGCCCAGGGCCCAGGCAAAACAAAAAAAAAACCAACAAATAAACCAAATAATAACAAGAAAAACATGCACACAAAATAATATCAAACAAAAACAAAAATGCACAAAAAAACACACATCGTATACGCACTTTTTTTTGTAATTTTTTTGTATTTTTTATTTCACGCCTGCCACAAAATGTTGCGCAAAGAGCAAACCGAGAGATATGACTTTTTCCTCTCTTTTTTATGTGCTTTTTTTTGTTTGGTTTTGTTTTGTTTTGTTTTTTTTTTGGCAGCACTGCAGTCGGTTTTGGTGCATTCACGTAACGGTACTTTAAATGCGACGCCAGAGAAAAGGCAAAGCGCGAACCGAACTTTGTGGCATCGCAGCTGAAGATTGACTGAAAAGCTGGGCTCCAAGCCCGATCCCCACCAGCAAACAAGACGCGATCGAAGCAAGCCGAAGAGCGCCGAAGAGCACCGAAGCCGCAGCCGAAGCCGAAGAAACCGAACGCATGAAAAAGATCGCTCATAGAGAGCCACCGATTGCATGCCAGATCGATCTGCTCCGAGCACAGTTCGTTCGGCTTTACATGTTTACAAGGCGAGGCTATCTTAGAGGGCGAGTGGCGGGCCTCTTTGGGAGTGGCATAACCGATTCATCTCGCTCTCTGTGCCGCCTCTCTTTGGTATTAGTGTTTTTGCGGATCTGCTCACAGGTCCGCAGTCTTTGCTTCCGAACAGAGGCCGCTCCATGGATGGCGCTACCTATGATTTAATATACCTT
This sequence comes from Drosophila helvetica, assembly GCA_963969585.1. Classification (NCBI taxonomy): domain Eukaryota; kingdom Metazoa; phylum Arthropoda; class Insecta; order Diptera; family Drosophilidae; genus Drosophila; species Drosophila helvetica. The sequence continues at coordinate 9,589,419 of OZ018401.1, read as the reverse complement.
GACCTTGGAGCCAAGGTGTGTTCCTGTACTCACTCTACTCCGAAGAGGCCTATTTATAATAGGGCACCAAATGATTTTACAATTTCAAAGCATACAAATACATGTTTTGTGTTCTGCTCTCCTTTCTTCACTGCTCCACTTATGAAGGTACTAGTTTAACAGCAGGATATTCGCCGAATATATACAGTATACACTTTTCGTTTATTTTTTATACGTTACAATTTGAATTAGGCTTTCGCTTGGTTGCTTGAATTGGTTGGCTTCGCTCACTACATACATATATTCCTTCTTTTCTTCAACTGATCCGATCTGGCGTGGTGGCTGTCCATGGATACTACCAGCATATACTACCAGCATCATTGCGATAGAACACACACTGTCTGGTGGCTCAGACACACGTACTATCGCCGTGTTCATGGGGGATCTCTTCTATTGCTTAACATTACGAGTACAAAAATACATTGACTTTGTGATTACAACAACATCAGGCTGCTTCTGGTGATAGCCATCTCTCTGTTCTTCCTCTTACACTGCTACTCTCCGTTTCTTATTCTTTCTTTCGCTTGCAATCGCATTGAAATTTAAGTTAAGGTTTAACCGTTCATATATCCTGCGCGTATGGGTATATATCGTATATATATGTATGTAAAAAAAAATAGGTAATGGAGAGCCCGAATAAAACGTGTTTGAATTTATGCAATAGGCAACAATTAGAATTAGCTGGTGGTGCTGGAGTGCTGGCGGGGTCGGGGCTGGTGGGAGGTCCTTAGCCCTAGCCCTAGCCCTCCTGGCCAAAGTCCTCTGTGAATTTGCGGAGCTTCTTCAGATCATCATCGTTGACTGTGGGTTTCGTGCGGGACAACGACTTCAGCATGTCGCGCTGCACAGACAGAGATTTGAGCAAACAGAACGTGGAGTGGAGAAATTTGTGGAGTAAGGATTCTGATTGACTCTTACCATGGTCACGGCCGGTTCGAAGAGCTTGTCGCTGGGCACATCCATCCAGCTCATCTCGATGGCACCCTCATCGCCCGGAGAGCATGGGATAAGCAGGTCATCGACAGTCTCGTCCTTATTCGTGTGACTGGGTCCCGTCACCTTTTTAAAGTGCGTGGCCATTTGGACCTTTCGCACAGGCTCCATCAGTGCATCGCGCACAACAATCGATATATCCGCGCCAGAGTATCTGAAATATACAGGAACGGGCAGAGTTCAGAGTTCGGAACTCAGAGATGCTTCTGGGAGTGCTGGGCTCCAGAACGGAATCCACTCACCCCTCGGTTTTGCCAGCCAGTTCCTTGAGATCCTGTTCAGTGAGGACGTGTGTGGTGTTGCCCAAGTGTATCTTGAACATGACAAGGCGGGCATGCGCCTCCGGCAGCGGAATGTAGATGCGCTTCTCGAATCGTCGCCGGATGGCTGAGTCGAGGACCCAGGGTATATTGGTGGCGCCCAGGACCAGGATGCCGTCAGTGTCGTTGCCGACGCCCTGCATCTGCACCAGGAACTCTGTCTTGATGCGACGCACACTGTCGTTCTCGTTGTCGGAACGGGTGGAGCACATGGAATCGATCTCGTCGATGAATATGATCGATGGCTTGTGCTGGCGGGCCAGCTCGAAGAGATTCTTGACCAGCTTCTCGGACTCGCCCAGCCATTTGGACATCAGATCGGAGCTGGACACTGAGAAGAAAGTGGACCGGTTGGCCTCGGTGGCGACTGCCTTGGCCAGGTAGGACTTGCCCGTACCGGGTGGACCGAACAGGAGGATGCCCTTCCAGGGTATGCGCTTGCCGGTGAACAACTGTGGGAACTTGATGGGCAAGATGACGGCCTCTTTGAGGGCCTCCTTGGCGGCATCCAGGCCGGCCACATCTGACCACTTCACGTCAGGCTTTTCTATGACAATCGCCCCCTCCAGCTTGGCCTGCAGCTTCTTCTTCTCCGGGTCATCGTCCTCGTCATCGCTGTCGCTCTTCTTGTCTTTGTCATCCTTGGAGCTGGACTCGTCGCCCTCCTTGATCGGCTTCTTCTTGTTGCCCTTCTTCAGGTACTCTTTGAGTTTCTCGGCCCGATCCAAATACTGCAGACACTTGGCTCTGATCGAGTCCTTGGCCTTCTCGCCCTGCGCCTCGTCTGGAAGGTGGGAGTGTAAGAATTTAGGCATGATGAGCACCAAGCTGGATCGCTAGCTGGATCGATCCCGAATCTCGAATCGCGAACTACTCACACTTAATCGTATGCAGAAAGTACTCCACGCCATGCTCATAGAGGCGCAGTGCCTCGGCATAGTTCTTGTTGCGATCCTCCTCGGTGGCCTTGGTCACCAGATCGATGGCCTTCTGTAATGTAGAGCCGGCTGCCATGCTGCTGCAATTGTTAAAATTGTACACCAATAAATAAGATACATTCCACTCTACCATCATTGACGTCATATGGGCTGTGATTAATAAAAAGGGGGCGGGAGCTGGGAGCTGTTTGTCTTATTGATTTTGCTGGAGAAAAGAGCCAGAATAACTGGAGAGGAGGCATCCACACAGCTGTCTCATATGGTTTTCTGCTGCCTGTGGCTGTGCCACCATCTCTGTTTGATAGTATAGTGGCTTGTCTGAGATTTTTTTCCACCCATTCAATCCCCTGGCGATGCTCAGGCCGAGTCCCCTACAAGAGGGTCACAGAGTCAAGGGGTGCTCCTGCTTTGGCGCTTCCCCGAGCAAAATCGACCTTCTGTGTGCATGACTAATGCAGCGCTTTGGACAAAAACAAATTGCATGACGAAGGCAGGCAGCCAGAGCGGGGGAGATATTTGTGTTGTTTCGTTGGTTGCGCATTACTCACATTTACGCTGTCTGGCTCCAAATCCCGAAAACTAAACTCTTGCCGCGCACAGAATGCAGTGGGTCGTACGCTTGGGGGCTGTTGGATGCGGCTGGGAGTCGAACAGGAGATAAACTTTTGTAACAACAATTCCAAAATTCCAATGACGACTTCTTCGGGTTCTCTTCTGTTTTTTGCGAAAATAAAACGCGTCTTGGTGTTTGGGCTTATCATTTTTGGCCACTTTGGTCACACTAACGCAAAACGAACTTTTTTAAAATCCCATCATATTTTTCCATTTGATGGCACGGCTTGGGATTTTTGTCTCCTGATGACAAACGGTATGGGATTTTTACTTTATTTTGTTACGCTTCTCTCTCTGCTAGTTCAGTCATACGTTATAATTTTATAACAGCAAGTACGTTCGCACGTTATATTTTTATAAAACAGTTGTTCCCGATCACTTGAAAATAGCAACGCTGTCTGTCGTGAACGATACCTCGATAGTATCGAGCGTGTAAACATGTGAACAGCTGTTCCTGGGTGTTACTCAATTCTTATTTTAAATAATTACGTCCTAAACCCAGGGTGACGCAGACACAATGGCAGCCGCAGCACCGCCCCCGAATACATCTAACGAAGTGGCCACCAAGGAGGTGGACATCTACCGCGACACCTTCATCCGCTACATGGGTAAGCGCAGAGAATGCAATTGCAAATCGAAACAAACGTCAAACCCAACCCGGTGGGTGGATCTGCCCTTTCAGGCTACAGCAATGAGATTGGCGAGTCTTTCCGACCCCTGGTGCCCAAGTCGATTGTGGCCGCCACCTATGGCATGGCCATTGGCTACGTGTGCACGGACACCTTCGACAAGTCGCTGCGCCTGCAGAGGACCGGCGCCTCCAATCGGGATGTGGCCATCTTGGCCGGCGACGTGTTCTCCTGGCAGATGATGGCCTCTGTGATCATTCCAGGCCTGGTTATCAATCGGTAAGCGGGCAGCTGTACTCTCCATGGCTCTGCGTCTCCACATTCATCGGCACTTCTCTTCCAGAATCACCTGGGCCAGCCGTATGATGCTAAGCAAGGCACCAGTGGGCATACTGAAGACGGTGCCCACGCTGATAGGACTGGCCAGCATTCCACTGATCATTCATCCCATTGACAGCCTCGTGGATCGCGTAATGGACGAAACCTACCGTAAGGCAGTGCGGTAGTGAAGGTGAAGGCCCCTAGCTCCACGTTCTCCACTTCCACTTCTTGATCCGGTGATAGTCTCTAGCTCTTAAGTATTTCCAAATGCCACATTGATACATGATACATGCCACATGCCACTTTGCTCTGCATCGTAGATGACAGACCCATTTGCAATTAGAATCGTTATATATATTTAATATATTTACGTTTTATTGCAACTGAGACAACACGGACATATTTGGGGGGGTGGGGGTGCGGGAAGGGGGGCAAATGTACAATATGCTTTACAAAAATAATTCTGCACTATACACGCATGAGGCCACTGGTGGAATGCCGCTGTACTGGTGGTCGGCATCTAGTTCTCGTCCTCGTCATCGCTGTCGATCAAATAGGGACTATCCAGGGCACCTAGGCCGGCGGCCACGCCGCCCTCGTTGGCCGTCGACAGCTTGGTGCGGAGCATGTGACCGGCCTGATAGTTGTGAATGATATGGTCAGCATCGCCGATGACTACCCCAAAGATTCCCAGCTCGGAGACCATGTCCACAATAGTGGGCGGCATCTCGGCGCCGGGACGCACCATGTAGCCCTTGGTCAGGGGCGGATGTATGAGGTCCATGAGGATCCAGGCCGAGCGCTCAACGCGCGACATACGCTGCAAGGCAGACACAGACACAGAAGACACATTAGAGAAGGATTATCGTGGATCAGGGATGGAGATCTCACCTTGAGGGCCTCTGGAATGTCCAGGCCATAGACATTATTGCCACCGCCCTCGCGTTGTGGCTTGAGCACAAACTTCTCGGGTGTGCGCAGGGCCATCTCGTAGGTGGCATTGCCTGCATCGTTGTCGTCCAGCGAGTAGAGGCCAGTGAAGATCTTGCCCACCGCCTTGATCTCCTCCGGATCGTTGATGAAGCGCTCCAGCACCGCCGGCTGGGCCAGTGCCTGCTGCACTTTCTTTGTCCCCGCCAGATGGTATTGGATCGACGGGCACTTGATGGCCAGCGATGTCTCCATCAGGTAGCGGGCATCCCACTCGTCCTGCGAGTGGTAGTGTCCGGGCTCGTAGCCGGCACGGAAGTAGATCACAGCCACCTCAAGGCCACCCCTGGAGGAGGAACACACGCATTAGAAAGAGACGGACTTAGTGGATTTGCACGAACAGCAGGAGCTCCTTGTTCAAGCCGAGTTTTCCCTCGCGATGGACCTCGGTGAGGGTGCGGCGCAGCACCTTGATGTGGGGATAGGTCTCCCGTATGTAGAATTCGTGGAAGCGCTGGTCGCAAATGTTGTACGACACATCCTCGATAATAAACAGGATCACAGCCTGCGGCTTGGCATAGATGTCCCAGGCCTTGACCATTCCGTCACAGAGTCCGGCCAGGGCGTTGTTATTGGGCATCTATTGGTAGAAGTTATCCGAAGAATTAGCTGGATATTCCTGAACGTTACGGGTACGGGTACGGGGATACTCACTTTCGGCAGCTTGTCGGCATGTCCCAGTTCTCTCAGCACAAAACTGATTTTGATCGAAGGAGACAGAGCGAGGAGAAGAGAGGAGAGAGAGGGAGAGAGATTAGCATGGTTATGTGCCCAGACCAGCGACCAACAACAACAGCAACAGACAACAAGAACAACAGGGTTGTGGGAGGGTATGGGGGTTGTAGGGTTGTGGGGGGGGGACGAAGTTAGTTACATTTACACCGCAAAGAAAACAAAGAACTCTGGGATTAAAAGATAATCAATGGTGTGGATGTGTAGATGGGCTTGTGTGTGGTTGTGGTTGAGGAATAGGTATGGGATAGAGGAGGGTTTTAGCTATAACAGATTTAAGCTGCTCCGAAGCCCAGATGGAAAAAGGAAGATGAAAGATGAAGAGGTGCATAATCAAGGCATTAGTTGGAGACAGACATTGGATATTGTTAGATGTGTGAAGGGGCCGCCGCATGCAACAAAAGAGAGGCAGAGACAGAACAATAGAACAACAGCAAGAGAGAGAAAGAGAGAGAGAGAAGGAGGGAGAGAGAGATCTATGATAAGCCTCGTCGATCTATGGAGACTCTACGGTGGAGATTCTACGGATGAGCGTGGCTGGTGCGTGAGTGGCAGTGCTTGGGGGTTTTTTGGTTTGGGGTAGGGGTCGGGGTTAGAGGGTGTGTTGCAGGTGTAAGTTCAGGTGTGTTTGTGTGTGTGTGTGTGTGTGTGTGTGTGTGCGTGTGAGTGTGTGATAGATAGAAGAGCGCTTAATACTTCTGCAGCTGCACCAAGTGTGTGGCAATGCCACCGAAACTGGAGGCAACCGTGTTGATTTCGACCTGCTTTATGGCACAGCCCTCGTACACGTGACCCAAATAGTCGGAACGCAATAGGCCGATGCTATAAGCCTGTAATTATGATCGTTATACATTATATATACATATACATTTCACAGCAACAATTCCCTTAATTCTAATTCTAAACTTAAGCCAAATCAAAATAGGTACAAAAAAGTAATGATCAATCAATCAATCAAAATTTATATTGTTGCGCACCGTCCTCCACAGGCTATATAATTTATAGAGAGTGAGAGAGAGAGAGAGCGAGATGAGACACAGATATAGATGTAGAGAGAAAGAGAGAGTGACAGAGCTGGCGATTTTATGGCGATGAGTGGAATGCGGGTTATATGAAAACTCTTCGGAATCCAACAGATTTATGTGGAAACAACTGCCAAAAAATATCTAATAATCCAATTAAAAACAGTCTGTTTCTGCTTCGTTGGGTTCTACAATAACAGCACCGCCCCTCCCCCACCCCCGCCACGATTACTTCTGTTTTCGATAAGGCACTTAGCTGATCCACAATGAGTGGGCCATATTTTGTTGTATTGTAATTAAAAACCAATTGCCAAAACAGAAACAGAAGCAGTAACAGCAACGTATACTATCCATTTACTCGCATACCATACCGAACCGAACCGAACCTCTCCTCTCCCCACCCCTCCCCTTTTTGTCTAATCACGTTTACGTTTTAGTACTTAAGCGCTGAAACAAATAATATCAGCTGGCATTCTATCTATTCTATCCCTACTTTACTACTCGTGTATATAGTATCTCAAGAGCACTATCGTCGTCATGTGGGGTCGGGGGAGGGAGTGCATGCACACTTCTGGAGATATAGTAGATATATGTAGGTATGTAGTATCTCTCTGGTCATGCGGGGAGGACTACTTACAGACACACAAGAACGACACAGAAAACATGAATTGGAATTGGGGAAGAACTTGGATGATCTGGTTAGGGCAATGTCGATTAGTTAGCTGCTTTGATTAGAGGCTTAAGCGGGGATGCTGGCGGTCTAGAGGAGGAGGCGGAAGGCGGTAGGCGGTAGGCAGCAAAACAGCAGAGCAGGCGGCAGAACAACATTACTCAGCATTCTCTTGGGTGACTCAACCGAAAAGTAATTATCAAATAAGAATTAGCAAAATACATGTAGGAAATACAAGTAAAGATATACATATGTGTATGTGTATTTATAAGTAATTACGATTCGAACAGAATGGAAGAAAAGGAGGGAAAAGGAGGAGGAGGAGGAGGAGGAAGCAGGCTTTAGCTTCCTCCGCTTAGTCTACAGGACACTACAAAGGCAGCACAAACACACACGAAGAGCAGTGAGGTCTACGGTTTTAAAAGGATCAGCTATGTATCAGTTATCAGTGATAAGTGATCACTGACTACTGATCAGCGATCAGCGATCAGTGTGTGTGTGTGATCGTGAGAATGAGATGATCTATAATCTATGGGTGTGTGGATGATTGATAATGGAGTTTGGATGTGTGAGGGTGAGGATTTCTTGGATGACAGTGGTGGTGGGGGAGACAGCACCTTTGTACGGTTTTACTTGCTGGTCCCAAATGGCCAAAGCCCGAAGCTATCGTATTGATCTCGACCTGCTTCCAGCAGCAGTAGGCCGCCGTCTTGCGATCCTCGGATGCCACGGTAGCGGAGCTTATCCCAGAGACTGTGGCCCGACACAGATGCAAATCCCGCTTGGCCGCCTCCTCTTCCGACCTCGATTCTGCCTTGGCTTTGGCCTCGCTTCCTCCGCCTCCACCACATCCAGTCCCAGCAGCAACAGCAGCAGCAGCAGCAGCATCCGCTTGACCATCCTCGCCAGCCTTTCCTCGCAGCAGCAGTGCCTTGGGCGAGAGCTCCGGGCATCCGGACTCCAGCATTAGGTCACTGCGCAGCATCCCCAATGAAGTGCGCTTCGGATGGCGATTGTTTGATTGAGTTGATCGATCGATTGATTGGTTGGTTGGTTGGTTGGTTGGTTGGTTGATTGGTTGATTGGAGCAGTGCAGAGCGATGCAATGAGGTTCGGATAATGGAGCAACAAATTGTGGTTGAGATTGATTCATAAATTTGGACAGATTTCGGTTTGATTCGGTGGGTGTGTCGGGTGATTGGTGGTGGTGATGGTGGTGGTGGTTGTGGTAGTGGCGGTGCATTGTGCGGGTTAGATTTTGGTTGAGTTGAGACGCCGAGAAAAGCAGAATATTTGTGAAATTAATTTCGTTTTAAATAATTAAAGGGTGAATACGTATTATTCAATAAATAAAGACGGAATTCTTGCTAAAACATAAACGAATAGAGTGAGAGAGAGAGAGAGAGAGCTACAGCAAGGGTCGGGGAGCTGGAAGTCGGAATTGGGACTCGGGACTTTCGCGCTTTCTGGCATTCACAGATCGATTTACAAGCTAACAGATCAACTGGCGATAAGGAGGCACCTGCTCCGCTCCTCCAGGATGCACGCATAAATCACGCGAGATTATCTGAAGCTTCCACTATGCACATGGCTACGGCTAGGGCTACGGCTATGGCTATGGCTGCGGGGCGATTTATGGATGGGCGATAAGATTACACTAACCGATGTGCGGACGGATGAGAGGTCGCAATAAATTAATGGCCTGCCCCTGGAATAGCTCTAGCTCCTGATGGATGTCTACACCTACGCCTACGCCTATTGCTATGGCTATGATGAGGTGTATACTGGAGGGTGGCTGTGTGTGCTCGAGTGTATGTGGATGCGGATGGAGGGATGTGTGAGTGTGTGTGTGTGGGGGTGTGGGTGGACGCAACGAAGCAGAAGACGGTGTCTTACCTGTGTGAAGCCATGGGCCAGCACTTTGCGATAGATGTTAAACAGATTGGCGGTGAACTCGTCCACCTTGATGGTCTCCGCCAGGGTGGTGGTGATGAACTCCTCATCGTGGGCCACATTGTGCATCAGACGGTTAATGATCGGCTGCAGGCTCACCGCCTTCTCGAACTCCTTGCGCGGAAACGAGGAGGGGACCAGCACAAACGGAGCAAACTAGTGCACATACACAAGGGCATACAATTAGCTCGGATCGGATCCACACCACTGGGACACCACTCTACTCACGTTCAGGGAATCCGGACTGAAGCTGGTCTTGGAACGCATGGCCGCACCGTGCATGATGGCATAGTCCTTGGCCTTGGCCGTCACCTCGATCAATTCGTCCTCGGGCAAAGGCAGGGAGATGCAGTTCCGCAGCACGGGTGTATTAGGATCGACGGACATGGTTCTGATTCTGCTTCTGGCTCGGGCTGTTGGACTGGTCTGGTCTGGGGACTGGCTGCTGCTGCTGCTGGCTGAAAGTACACAATCGATGGTCAGCAACTACCCAATACTCCGATGGGGGACGGGGAGTGCCTCACAATTGCGCCTGTTCGCCGGGAATGCTCGCTGCTGAATGCCAGCAGTCAGTGTGTGCAATGTGTGGATAGCGCTATCTCTTCCGCCGACTCGTATTTCGTCACCGGTCGCAAACCCTCGCTGCTTCGCTCCACTCTCTTGCTTGTGTCTTGGCTGTTTCTATGGTTACACTCGTCGTCACTTGCGATCGGGTACACGACAATTTAGGCTAATTTTGTTGGCTTGTGTAGTTCGATTTACAAATTAAGTTTCAAATAATACAATTGAGGGGAAAACTAAAACAGAATTCTTCAACAAAACCAAAATACAAAAACCAATATTAGGGATGAGCGATAGTCGAACCAGCTGCCAGCTGACTTGTCACGAGTATGATTTAAATATCGCATGTGGATGAAAAAAGGGATCAGATAAACTTTTAAATATACTTTCTTCTATATATGCTGAATATGCAGCGGTTGCACAAGCCTATAAACCAAAAATATATTAAAGTCTTCACCGTGACAGCTAGCTATGTGTATCGTATCATCTCTATTCAATATTCGATGGCGAGTACTAGGCTTGAGGCGCAATAGTTTCCACTAAATGAGTTTTTCTACATGTTACCTACACGGTAACTACATGGAACTACATTTTGCTACATGAAAACTACATATAGATGTAACTATCAACAGAGACACCTGACGAGCAAATCATAATTATGTGAGTGATTGACAGCACTGGAGTTATGGTAAGATTTGAATTTTTGCGCGGTACCACAGGGTGCGATGCCACAGATTCCCACTCTTTTGGAACATCTCCTCTGTTTCTTTTTGCAAATTACATGCGTTTTAATTGAGATGGAAACGAGACGAGACGTACATCGTTATGTGTCTGATGGAAGCGTAGCCCAATTTCGTGGATGTTTTGAAACAGCGGGCAGCTCAAATTCAAATAAATAAAGGAAAACGTGCAGGGCATTCGGGATTTGGCACATCTGGCCGCCGTAAATGATTGTAAATACCAGGCGGCTGTGATAAGCTGTCGTCTCCCCCACCATCCATCTCCGGGACGACAGCACGCTTAGCGGCTTTCTGGGTCACAGCAGAATCGATTAACACTTTTACTTTATGATTACACTACACACTCCTCAAATCGGAACCCCCTGGCGGGACTCCGCCCATGGCCGTGGCAGTGTTTGTGCATGTGCATGTGCCACCATTTTGCTGCAACTGCAACAGAGTGCAGCATCCCAGCACACACACACACATACATGGACATAGCATAGCCATAGGCAAACGCACAGGGGCCCTGGGATTGGTCTGCGGCTGTGATTTGCCTGCCTCGTGGGAAAAACTCGTTTTGTGGCGACTCCGCAAGGCTTTGCACTTGTTTTTCCAGTAGCGCTGGCAACGGAGGAGAAGGCATGCGGGAGAGATGAAAAATTTTGTAGACAATTATTTGCATATATGTGTGGCATTCCTGATTTGATAGGTAATTTTTTGATTGGTTTTCGGCATTCCTCAAGCTGCAAATAAAAATAAAAAACAAAAATCATGAATATCATTAACAGAAACTCTCACATATAACTTATTGATTTGTGCGGCAGAAAGGAAAATAAAAAATAATATGCTCACAAATTTAATGCACGAATTAATTATAAATTCCGTGGGGCACCCGGTGACCGCTGCTCGGTGCCGGCGATGCGAAAGCGGACAGCATAAGCAGTTGATAAAACATCAGCAAATTCATGATAAATACTTGTGCTATATCGTTTTTTCTTCTTTTAATTTGAATTTGAAACGAAAGTTCTTTATTTATGTCCCCCTGTACGCGCCACAGGCGTTAGTCAGCACTGGCCAGAGATGCTGTTACAAATGCAGTTATCGGGCGAAGAAAGTGCGTAATGGCATGCAAATGAGAAGAAATTAACAACATATTTGTGTCGCTTTGTGCGTGGCTGTGGCTGTGACTGCCAGATCCCATAATTGAATTCTAATTGCGTACCCCACTGATGGACTTTCTTGGTGCGTGTGTCAATTTCCAAAGAGATTGGAGCATTGCAGGCAACCGATCCGATCCGATCCAATCCCATCTGTGAGCATGTGCATGTATATGTGTGTGGGTGTCTCTTTGGGATGTTCATACAGTCGTGTCCGCTACTAAATGTACATATATGTATGTATGTATGTACCTCCACTGTAGGCTGGCCTCACGTTTCGTATCGCCTCTGGACAATGGACAATTCTTGAGCGAGCACCGCAATGCGATCGAGAGATTGTGTGTTTGGGGGGGGGGGGGGGGGGGTGCCACCTGTCGTGGCTCTCCCCCAGATTGCGGGTCCAATGCTGTGCTTCCAACGTGAAGCTGATGATTGGCAGCACAGTAATCGATACAACGACTCTGGGGATACCCATATATCGGATTTGAATTTGAATTCAAAATTTAGTCGGACTTCTTTTTGTTTAAATCCAACAGATAACAGTCGCATATCTTTAAAATTGTGTCTATTAAAGCTCTTTCGTGGCCATGCCTGGGATTTCCACCGATCGGAGACGGCTGCCACATGCAGTATACCCGATTATGCCCCGTGTGCTCTATGGTTCGAGACCGTGTCCCATCCAATATCGTTTTGGGTGAACTCTAGATGATGTCTATCGTGTCGAAGACTGTGTGTTGTGGTGTGGTTTGTGCCTGCAATCAGCTCTTGATATCAGGTCTCTCTGCCAAGAACAAGGTGTGTTCTTGTTACTGCCGTTGTTACGGCTACTGTTACGGCTACTGCCACTGGTTTGTTTCTCAGATACTATTCTATGTACTCGAACTGTTGCTTCTGCTGAGGCTGAAACTGGTGCTGGGGCTGGTTGCGAGACGCGACAGCTTCTACATACAAATGGAGATGGACGTTGGTCTCCGAATAGAGGCTGGGTCCCGGGGACTCCGACTGCGACTCCAACTCTGAGATGTGTGTGATTTAATGGCCTCTTTTTTTTCCCCCGCGATTATTATTCAAGTGTGCATTACCATCTCTCCGCCATACCCTTACAAGAAGTATATAGCAACCTTGCTGTATATCTCTGGCATCATTGTAGGGGCTACGATCTTTGAGAGAGTATCTGTAACCAGCACTCCACACAGTAGATGGGAATGGGACTGACTGACTGCCTGCCTGCCACTGGTAATGGTCAGTACCTACTATGGTGGGGCCTCTTCTGGGGCCTGCAAATTTATGATATTTCATTAGCATGCAAAATGAGTGGAGTGGAGTGGAGTGTCTGGGCCACAGCATGGACAGTCCGTGGTCTCAGTCCGAAGCTGCCCGGGGGCCTTACATCTAACCAGCTCTGAATCTGACTCTGCCTCTGACTAACTTAAGTTAGTCACTCAGTTCGGGTCAAGCTTTGATTTGGAATGCTTAGCGGCTTTCGTTGGCCTTTCATAATCTCCCCACAATCCACAATCAATAAATTAATTTAGATTTTTGTAGAAACTTTTTTGTACCGCAAGGAAATCTGCATAACTGCTTCATCGTCTCCGTCGTTTCTTTCGCCTCGTTTCTTTTTGGGCAAAAGGTCAATTTCGCTTTTTTCGGCTTTTTTTTCGGCTTTTTTTCGCCTGAACTTTCGCACCACGTGTGGCATTCCATCTCCGTCTCCGTCTGCATTTCCATTTCCATCCTTTGTGCTCGAATAAATCACAGATAAATCATTCGAAAAGAAACAGCTTAGAGCTTTGAATGGAATAAAGAAATATGTCTTGGGAGTAAATTTAGATGGCATTCCACATGGTATAGAATTTCTGTTTTGGGATACCCTGGCCACCCCATTCAGGCGGTGATCTTCAACTTTCCACTCATGGCTGTGGCTGTCGCCGTGGCTGGCGGAGGGCTTAAGTGATTCATGGATGACCCAAAAATGACCCTTTGGCATGGCTAAAAAAAAAAAAAAACTTTCCTCCGCCTTGTTTGGCAATCGCCTAGATCAGCGTTTGGCGGGGTTATTAATGATGGTGTCAATCCATTGACCCCGCCAGAAAGCTGCTACCAAAAACAAGTTCTAGAAATCTCGCAGCTCGAAAGAAAGCCACAGCCACAGCCAAAGCCAAAGCCAGAGCCAAGACCAAGACCTGATGCTGGCTGATGAATAATTCAGAGCCCTGCGGTTCGAGGAACCGTTTTCGTATTTTTCTCTATATTTCTCTATATTTTTGTTGTTTGCCATTTCTTTTCTTTTGGCAATTAGCTGTGGGTCAATAGGTCCGCGGGCGAGCTAATATAAGCCGCTACCGGAGCGTCGGACAGCTCAGTTTTAGACGCGATTCGAGATGAGGAATAGCTGCGTTTGGGCCCTGCTGGCCACCATCGTGCTGTGGCTGGCCTTGGCCACGGCCGAGACAATGATCGAGGTGGACGAGAACGGGGACGAGTACGAGCTGAAGCGCTTCTACATTCAGGGCCGGCAGTTGACCGGCGACGGGAGCAAGTCCCAGTGCGTGGTTACACGCCGCAAGCGCTCGAGTCGGGCGGTGGCCCTGCCACAGTCCGTCTCCGTCAGCTCGCAGCAGCTGAACGTGGAGCAGATGCCCGTGGTGGAGCATCGCGAGGGATCCGCCACCATCGAGGCGGATCTGGAGGGCGGCACCAAGCGGCGGTATGTGGCCTTCACGGGGGTGCATCTGGAGCCAGCCGACGAGGAGAACGACGATGACGACGATAATGATGACGATGAGGAGGATTTCAGCGAGGACGAGGAGGTCGATCAACAGGAGCAGCAGCACCCCAAGGCCCAGTCCCAGTCGCAGTCGCAGTCACAGTTTGTGCCCGCTGCCCTGGCCCTGCCTTTGGCCCAGTCCAGCGCCTCCCATCTGCCCCATGGCGTCAGTGTGGTGGCCAATGCCGCCAGCCAGGCAAACGTGGCCGGAGATGCCGGCATTGTGGTCGTACAGTCCCACCAGCCGCCCAAGGTCAATCCCGACACCCATGCCGTCTTCGAGCTGAAGCCCGTGCAATCGGATGTCGTTCAGGCACCAATCCACTCCAGCGCCGTGACCACTGTCCAGGGCTACTATCCGTTTGTGGGCCCCAACTGGCAGGAGTATGGGCCAGAGGATGAGGACGAGGATGACTACGATGAGGATGAGGACGACTACGACGACTTCTACTACGGCCAGGGCCAGGGCCAGGGCGGCTACTACAGGGAGCGCCCCGGCTACCATCCGCTGGGCGAGTACGACGAGGAGCTCATCACCGAGGACAGTCCGGTGACCACGACGGCTGTGTGGAGCACCGGCACCGACGATGATGACATCCATCCCGTCATCAATCAGGCCAACACGAAGCCCAACAACAACAAGAAGAAGAACAAGAAGAAGAACAAGAAGAATCAGAATAAGAACAAGCGAACCAAGAACAAGAAGCAGAAGCAGACGAAGCGGAAGCAGGAGCAACAGCTGGCGGAGCAGGATCTGGAGCTGGAGCAGGAGCAGAATGGCGATGTGGTTATCAAGGAGCAGAAGCAAAAGCAGAAGAAGAAGCCACAGCAGCAGCTGGAGAGCTCCGTGGACGGGACCAACAGGCCAATGAAGAAGCCATCATCCAGCGGCAGCAGCAGCAGCAGCTCCGTTTCCGTTTCGGCTTCATCCTCGGGCAACACTGCCGCCGTCTCGGTGATCAGCTCTAACGGGGATCTGGTATCCACCCAGCAGAACAAGAACAAGAACAAGAAGAAGAAGCGTCCCACTGCCTCCAGCAGCGTGAACAAGCGAAAGACCAGGCCCAGCAGCCAGAAGAAGAAGAAGCGTCCCAGCTCCAGCAGCAGCAGCATCTCCAACAGCAACAAGCGGAGACGCCCCCGTCCCAGTTCGAGCAGCTCCAGCAGCAGCATTGGCGGCTACCGCCGCCGTCGGCCCCAGCAGTCGCTCAGCCAGCAGGAGCAGCTCCAGCTGCAGAAGGAGCGTCGCCGCCGCCAGAAGCAGAAGCAGACCCGGAGGCGCCAGCAGCAGCAGCAGCAGCGTCGCCGCCAGGAGCAGCAGCGCCGCCGCAGGAATCGCAACAAGAACCGCCAGTTCTACGGCGATGAGCCCATCATCAATTGCATCTACATCAACAAGGATGCCCCCACGACCACCACGGCGCGTCCCTTCTGGAATATCCTGGGCCGCGATACGGGCAGCAATGATCCCACACCAGCTCCTGTCGCAGGAACACCCGCTGGCGGAGCAGTCGCCACCGACGCGGATGCAGTGGATCCCGTGGCCAAGCAGGCCGTGCTCCAGGCGGTCAGACGCAACTTTGGCGACTTCGGTGGACGCAAGCGAACCAATCTGAGATTCGTCTCCTAAATGGAGACCGCCCAGAGGTTAGGTTCCACAGGATGTTCGCCGTGGTTTTTTTTTAGTCCTAGCCTTAGTTCTTTTTTTTGTCGTATTTATTTATTTATTGTAATTGGAAGAACTTTTTGTGTTCGATGTCGATGAAAGTGCTTATACCGGACGACACGTGGACAGCTTTGGTTCGGGCTAGGGTTCGGGTTCGGGTTCGGGTGCGGGTGCGGGTTCGGGCGGTGGAGGGTTCTCTGGGGGATGCACTCTGGTATTCTGGCATTCATTATTGATTTCCTGGCCCACCTGGGACACGGGGAACAGAACAGGTGTGTAACCTGAATCTGTCTCCTGATTCTTCCGCCTTCGCCTCGCGTGTCCTGGAGGTCCGAGGCGAAGTCAGCCCTCCCCCCCGACCGAAGGGAGACGAGTCCGGTCCGGTCTGGTGCGAGTACGGGTCCGTCCCGGATATACGCCTCACTGCACACGGGATAGACACGGGCACAGACAGACACTTCTCCCGCACACACACACACACACACAAACACTGAATGCTGAAAGCTTGCATTCATGCTGCGCCAGCGGGGCGCATACTTGCCGTGAGTCACTGTTCCATGGATCGATAGCAGCAACCAGGCAGCCAGGCAGCTGCATTGACTGCAACTTGCGGTTGAAAAAAAGTATCTAAAAGATACAAACACACGCACGCTCAGAGAGCCAGGGAGAGAGCGAGAAAGATGAGCGGATACAGGTACACGGACACGATGGGCGCACTTTTCTGGTCTGGCTTCCCGCCCACTGCGAAACTTCCAGATGCCATGCCCTATCACGGAAAGGGTATTCACATTTTGACCAGGAATTTTGCACTCCACCAAAGGAAGCAATCGTTTAGGATTAGACCCTCTGTCGATATGTTCTCTGTGCTTTAAACTTCCTCATAAAACACATATTTATATACGAGCAGAATCCATATCCGTGTCCGTTAAGGACTACTGCTGGAAATATTCCTTCAGTTTGGAAGTTTATTTGGAATGAATATTTCGTTTATAGTTATCAGAAAAATCAGAAAATATATGGTGCTCGTAAAGATCTATTTAGGTTCCCTTTTAAGCCTACAACTTTTCTAGTTCTCAACGAAATCTAAGAACCACCGGTACCCCAACGAGTCTCTTCATAATTCCCAAAATTTGGATCACACTATCGTATAGCTTTCATATGAGAAAAGCGCTTTTCAAAGGGCATTTAATGCCTCGGCCATGCACTCTTTCTCTTGCTGTCTCTCGCTTTTTGTATAAATAAAAAAGCGTGTGCACACAGGACCCAAAAGGAACGGCAGGAACGGCAGGAGGGCGCAGAGCTGCGGCTCTCGTGTCACAGCCGATGGTGAAGGAGGGGGAGAAGGAGGAGAAAGTGGGTGCGGAAATGGAGCGAGAGGTGGGCTCGTACTTGGGTGTCGCGAGACCAACCCAATCCCGAGGCCAACATTCGGCAAACGCTTTTAGCAAGTCATTCTAGAGGGGCGGGAGCTGGCTGGGGCTCTAGTGCTCTGGGGATACGACATGGACATGCAAGGGATGAAAAGGACTGCAATCTGTTGTTTTCTCTACATGGACACAAAGATACATGTTGTATCAGATGGGGGGTAGGGTGTGTTGGTTTGGTGTCCAGTCCATTAAAAGTGCAACTTTTCCAACGTAATATTCCATCTAGAACTAGTCGGAAAAGAGTTCCGAATTCGAATATAAGCAGCAGAAAAGAAACAACATTTCATAGTTTTATTTAAATAAAAACGAAACTTTTTTAACATTTTTTGAAAATTTGTAGCAATCCCCCAGCCAGACGCTCATCAATCCCGACTTAATCGAAAGTGCTCTTCCATCTTCCAACGCTGTTCTAGCAATATTCCACTTCCATTTCCATCCATGTTTCCTTTTTTAATATCCGAATTGCTTTGCTGTTCTCACGCATCTTGTTTTCCTCGGGGTTGGGGTTGGGAATGGGGTCTAGGGGGTTGCTTTTTACTAGTCCTTGAGTCACTGATATCCTGCGACGTTTGCAACTTTTATTTCGGCTTGCTTTTTGTGTATAATTTTCCTTTTTTTTTTTTAAGAGCACGCAAATATTTACGCGGAATAAACATAACTGCGGAGGCGACGCCGAAGGGGGCTGTCCTGGGAAATAATATAATAATAATAATATCTAGAGGAGATTCACAGGACATAGCTCGGTATCTAGAGCAGATCCACAGGACAAGCGTGGATATCTAGAGCAGATCCCAATAACAGCAGCCAGAGGGACTCCTGAACAGCTGTGGTCAAGCGGTATCAATCGTTCAGTCTGTTATCCCAACTGATTTATGGACTCTTAAGGACACCCCCACTCCTTCTTTACTTTATTGGTTCGTGGCCATCCCATCCCCCGATCTGGCCTCACACCTTGGCACCTCAGCAGCAGATTGGTCGCTCTGGACAGATGTTTTCCCCGCTGATCCCTTTTTTATGAGCGTGGGTTTTGGGGTCGAGGCTGCTCTCGACCCAGTTACGCAATGATTTGTCCGATTGTGGGCGTGTTCGGGCCTTTTGAAATGCTCATAAAAGACTCGAAAAGGTGCGTCTCTTTAGTCATAATTGGCTGCCTAATTGGTCCATTGACCAGGCGATGATGAGGTGGAGAGGTGAGTAGGTGTCGATCTGAAATGAAGACTAGAACTTGGGAACTTTCATTCGAATAAGAAGCCCTCGTCCGGAGATTACCATTCTCCCTACCCCCCTCTCTCTTTGATGTTTACAGCTGTCGTCTGAGGGATGCTGCAAGGACAGAAGATACAGCCCGAGACAGAGTTCGAGTCAGAGGCAGCGCCAGATCAGAACCGATCATCAAGTTAATTATAAAGCGGCTGCGAGGCCTCAGCTGTCCGGGAGTGGCCCAGTGGCAGTGGCCCTAAGTCGCGCTAAATTGGAGCCAGAACTGAGGCATCGGTCTGGACAATGTGTCTGGGGCACGGCACGAGCCACAAGAAACCGCAGAAATGCAGCTTGCAGTCAGAGCCAGACACAGAGCCAGAGCCATCTGAGTGGGAAAAGGGTCCCAAAGAAAGGGAGTGAGTACCAGGAACAGGTACCGCATCATCATCATCATCTTCATCGTGTACGGGAAGGGAAATGGGAATTGGAATGGGAATTGGAACATTCATCCTGCCAGAGGACAATGACGCTGTGGACGATGATGTTGCAGTTGCAGATCGAAATCCCTCCCCCTCTCACTGCTGCACTGTAGGGGCACGTGCCCCTTGCTTCTCTTATTTACGATGCCTCGGATGTTGTCTGATGATGTTGCAAGGATGCAAGAATGCCTGCAACATGCGCGTGCCGTCTCTCGACCGGGGGATTCTCAATGCACCTGTTGGGCCCATTATTTAGGGTCGCGCTCCTTCGGAACAGGAACAGGTTCATCGTCCGTCGCCACCGCCGCTCTACCTGTGCCTACAACCCCCCCTCTCTCTCTCTCTCTCTCTCTCTCTCTCCTTGGCTGTCGCTTTAGATGATGCAGCATCAGGATCGGTTTTATTTCGGTTTTATTGACCCCAGCGGCAGGGAACAGTTGCCAACTGCCAAGGACATGCAGCAGCAGCAACAGCAGCAGCAGCAGCAGTTGCAAGTGCAATCGTTGTTATCCGATGCGATGGCATGGCGGAATAAATGCCCTTCAAGGATACCAGTAAATGGAAGCGGCTTTCGGGGGAACCGATCCTTAGCTGCTTCCTAGTAAGAACTTAACTCTTGTCTCAGATCAAACTTTTGGGAAATGAAGTGAAAGAAAGTATTACGTATGATTCTAAGATATATCTTATATCGGAATGACTCACATTCAGAGAGGAACAAGCGATGTCAGTAGAGGCGAAATTGCCAACAAAGATTCGTATATGATACAATAAAAACTGGATAACTCGGCAGGAATATACCCCACTATTCTAGCACAAGCTTGGATTGAAATTTTAAATTTTAAAATCGATTTTGAGTCACGAATAGATCTTGGAAATAGCAGTTTTGTTTTGTGTCTAGTTCTACCAATTTTTTTTACTCGTTTTCATTATTGATGAACCTCCTTCCTTCAATGCGTTGGTTTTCGATTTTTCATCCTTTGAAAAGGACCTACCACAACCCATATTTTGTTCTCATAATTAGGACTCTCTGATGCAATTTTGAGAATTTTGTTGATGTCCGTTGGAGACCACAGCCAATAAAAACTAATATTCATTGTGGGTGTCTCAATTTTGATGAAAAGAAATTTGAGTTATTTCAAATGCATTTTTTTCATTAATCTACTTCAATGAATATAGCTATTAACTTTCCTAAGAAGTATGCTAAATCTAACAGGGTGAAAACTTAACTTAAACTTATTCCTCGCTTTCTTTAGACTGTGCCGTACATATTAGTATGGTAGTATAGTATAGTATGGTATTAATTTTAATGTCAAACATTGCAAGCGTTCATTACATTTGAGTGGCTTCGGAGATGAGGATAATAAGAAAGTATGCGATATAACAATCTTAGATCTATCGCATACCCCAAAAGACTACAAGCAACAATGGCTTTTAAAGAATTTGTTCAACAACAAAATATACTCCTGATTTGATTTCGAATAAAAACGTTCTTCCTTTTGAGTTATAATCTTTATGGTATTCGGATTGAGATGTCGATTCCATCAGAGCAATGCAGAGGTTGTTTGTTTCTCCAGTAGAGGTATTCCTTCATTCTGCCACATATGTATGTGCACCGTCTAATCTTCAAGCTATTGGGATAAGGATATTGCTGATGTCCATGTTGTCCCCTTAACCCATATGGACCCATATAGAGAAAAGGTTTTCCACCTTGGCCCTCAGCAGAACCTTCTGTCTGTCGCCAGCAACTGACGCCGGGCAAAAAGGGAAGTCCAGGAGAGGGATAGGGAGAAGGAGAAGGAGAGGGAGAGGGAAAGACATGTGCATGACTGCTTAATCTAATTTAACTGCAATGTCCGGGGACGTTTTAATAGGAAAAAAAAACAACAACAAAAAATATAATAAAAAGAGAGAGAAATGAGCAGCAGTGGAAACAGAAGAAGAGCCAACCCCATTGTCGTAAAGAAGAGGGCTGAGAAAAATAAGGAAAACCTGCGGGAATGCCAGGACAGCACAAAGCCAAAGGCAAACGTAGAGGCCCAGTCCAGAGAGCAATTAAAGAAAACGAAACGACGACTGCCATCATGATGATCACGATGATCACGATGATGATGATGATGATGATGATGGTGAGGGAGAGGTAGAGCTGGAGATACTCGTAGAGATGGAGTAGGAGATGTGTATGGGGCATGGGTATGGGTTTTTGGGTAGGGGGGACGCGAGCACAGTCAACCGCAGCGCCGGAAGTGCACACAAAGAGATAGAGATAGATAGATACAAAGATGAAGAGCAGGCCAGACCCCGGACCCGACCAGGCCATCGCCGATTTGGGCAAGACCGGGACAGACAGGGGCGCCCCGAGATCTCAAGACCAAAGTCGGGGGCATCTTCCTCATTTATACAGTCATTCATTTGTAGCTGTTGTTGCTCTGTAGCTGTTGCAGTTGCAGTTGCAGTTGCATTTCGCGCTTGAGAGGGCACGTGCCCCTGTGCAGTCGTCGGTGAACCCACATGACATTTTTATACCCCGCAGCATGTATCCCTCAAAAGGGTATATTGCGTGCGTGTAGGTCTATGCCATCTGATTGTCTGTAGAGCTTTGAAGCATCTTGAGGAATGTTCGAGACAGATCTGGCAACCATACATACATGCAATATTTCTCAAAGCATTATAATTATAGCCACCAGAAAGCATTGGGCAGCCCATAAATAAAGTACCAGGTATCCTGGAGTCGTGGTCTGCTAGTCTTTGCTCTTGCTTCTCCGCTTTTTAGCCACTTCTTTTCGTATCTTTCCTGCTAGCCCCTGGACAGGGACTCTTCGTCTGGCGATACAGATGTCGGGAATGTCTTTTCTCCTCCGAAAGGAGTCCAGCTGCTGCCCACTCGCTCTCTCAGAACTCTTGCTGAAAAGCCTCTTCTTTTGGGGCTACTTAGCTCTTGAGATACGACATAAAGGTACATTGTAAGTATTACAAAAACTATCTTTAAAGGTGAAGAGCCACTATTATCCGATTTGGGTGCTGATCTTTAGATCTGAAATATTAACTGGAAGTAGGCCATATGGAGGTTAGTATTAAAGATGGAAATGATCATCATTCGGCGGTACATCGATCTGGAATAATATTTGGGGAAAATCGAGGAAATATCTAACAACGGAACAGGCAATATTCGAACGCTTTCTTTCCCGTAAATAATGATCCTACTGATACATTTTCTTTCCGTATTGCATTTTGAAGAGCATCTCAGGATCGACCTTTTGAGTGGGTTCCGGTTCTTTTTCCCTAAAAGCTGAAGATTTATTGCATCTGTGCAGCAGAAGGCACCGCAGGCGCACAGGCCACCATCCATCCACTCTGATCCATCTCCATTTATGGCATCTTCGGGTCAGGTGCATTTCTAAGATGTTGGCATTTGGGGGCTTCATTTTGGTTTAATCAGCTTAGGACCCAAGCAAACCAAAAAAAAAACCTTGAATTTAGAGTACTTCCAGGAAAAGCGGCAGAGAAGCGGAAGAAGAAGTTGCACAACTGCCAGGAATCGAAGAGTGGGGAAGCCCACACGACGCGTCGCTTCCAGGGCAACCCACATGCCATGACCATGCTGCCACACGTTGAAGTGGCACTATCAAGATGATGACGAATGTCGCCTTACCTTACCAGAAATGCTATTGAATCGGCGTGGAGTGGAGCGGAGTGGTGTGGAGTGGTGTGGAGGGGTGTGGTTTGGCCTTGCAGCTGGCTCTCTCCCTCTGTCTCTCTGTAATTTCCTTGGGCGGAGCTCTTGTAGCGCTTCTTCCCTGCCGCAGCTCCTTCGTGGGCAACGCTTCAGCGACCCAGTTGATTTGCCATTTGTCCTTCTGCCTCGTACATAATCTGGACCGTGGCCCGTGGCGCGTGAGCCGTGGTCCGTGGTCCGTGGACGGGGCACACGCTGTCGCGTCAGCTGGAAGAGTTGCTTAGTTCGGCGATCCTTCTTCGATCGACTTGACAATCGCTCTCCTTCGCAGCCGTTGCACGTTGCACGTTACACCGCACGGCACCCGGCACACGGCACACGACATAGTCCATACGACAAACGACACATGCAACATATGCCTACCCCCATCCATGCCTTGCCGCCTTGAGGCCTCTCCCTTTACCCTGCCTTATCAAGAGACCTTCTGTCTTGGCGGCTGTCTTCGGTTCGCTGAGCAAATGGCGGGAAACCAAATCCACTCATAAACACATGTCCATCGCCTTATCAGCATTGCCTCCTCGCTTGGGCAATGCTCGACTTGAGCCGATCCGATCAGACCCCCTTTTTGGGCTCCCATGCGGGCGGTGGAAAGCTCCAGCGATAAGCGGTGGCTTGCTGGGGCAGCTGGGGGCGTGGGAAAACGTGGAACCACCAACCAACTGTCTTTAAAGGTGGGAAAATTGTCGTGCTAGTACGTACTTTATCTGAAACATTAGGAGGCGGAAGAAAGCCAAAGAGTGGATTACGCATTATGGATTTTGGATAACGAAGAAAGGGCCGTATGCAAATCGCCATACTTTAATAATATTTCAACACATTAAACAGTTATGGGGCTGCCATCGAGGCACAAGTTCTTCTTGGCAACAGTGCGCGCCATTAACGCATTGCGCATCGTGCAGGCGTGCAGTACCTCGTTGTAGGAGCCGATATTGAGACAGGACTGGTTCAAGAGCTCGATGGCCTTCTCGGGGTTATTCCGCTTAACCTCCAGCGTGACCAGGATGGGATAGGCCATGGGGCATCTGGGATCCAGCTCGATGGCCTCATAGAGGACCGGAATAATCAGCTCGGCATTGCCATGCCGCTTCAGCTCCATGATAGCACGGTTGATCATCAAAACGGGATTCTTGGGTGCCAGCACAGCGGCCTTCTCGAAGCAGAGCAAGGCTTCGGCGAAGTCCTTTCGGCCGGCCAGCAGGCTGCCCCTCATCATGTAGGCATCGATGCTGTTCGGATAGGATGATGGGACCTCGCCCAGCTTCCTGAGCGCCGTCTCCATGCGTCCAGCGTCGTTTTCGCGTTTCGAGAGGTGGTACTCGGTAAAGTGCTTGAGAACCAAGGCACTGACGTGGCTGGGGGCCAAGCGTGATGCCATTTCGAAGTCCATAAGGGCTACCTCATACTGCTCCAGCTTGCTCAGGATCAGGCCACGTTGGTAATACAAATCGGGATTGTCGCGAACCAGCCGCTCAGCTTCCTCAAAATTTTCCATGGCCTTGTGCTGTCGCCTTAGCTGGAAGGAGAGGGCAGCATTCCGAATTAGCGCATATGCCCGCAGTTCGTTATCCGCCTCGGCATCGCCGATCACTGCCTCGAGGTCCTTGTAGCAGTCGTTGAAGGAGCCACACAGCAGATGAAAGGTGCCGCGCATGAGCCGTGCCTCCGTCTTGTGCTGGGACCAGTCCTCCAGTGATTCGATTTCCTCGGTGCAGGCAGGGATGACGTCCTCGAAACGCTCCTCACGGAAAGCCCAGTGGGCACGACGGAATCCGCGCAGAGCCCCCTTCTCGGTAAGCGGTCGAGGGAAGTCCATCTTCTGCAGGGGATCTGCCATAAAGGCTTGCATATATGAATTGATGCGGACCTTGGAGGGAAAGAATGGAACTCGTTGGCTGATTATCTCCTTGGTATCGGAACGTGCCCCCTGCAAGAGGACGCGCTTCCAGAATGTTTCGATGCTCTCGTGTTCGGGGCACTCGTTGGCGTCCGGTGAAGCGCGAATCAGGGCGCGGGCAGCCTCCAGATCGGTCAAGCACTCCTGCAGGTCCCCGGTGGCGTCGTGAGCACGAGCCCGACTCAAGTAGGCCATGCCATTGCGACAATCGAACTCCAGCGCCTTGGTGCAGTCCTCCTTGACCAGGGCCCACTTCTTGAGCACCACGTGCCAGACGGCACGGTTCTGATACAGGACGGACATACTCTTGCGATGCTTCCTGATCTCTTCCTCCATGGCCATGCCGTAGTCACCGATATCAGCGACAAGGCGTTGATAGTCCATGTCTATGCCATCGCCGGCACCGTCAGTGTGTGCGGATGTCTCCACAGATGCCTCCGGTTGGTTGTTGGAGGCCAGATCGCCAGATGCACTGGGCACCTCCTCCGGAGGTGACTGCTGCTCTTCCTCCCCCGCCGTAGCCATGGCCTTGGGGCGCGGTGTGGCCATCTTCTTGACCAGATATTTACCAATACCGAAGGCCACGGGCGTGCCAACAATGAGCCCCAGCTGCCATTTTTGTAGCGGCAAATCCATCGATGTTGAAACTTAACTTAACTTTTTTAACAATTTGGATAAAAATAAATTATTGTATTAGAATCGGGGTTGGGCAGATACGTCTGGTGTTCTTGTAAATATTTTCAGAGACTGACTTAGACTTTAAACGAAATCGTACAGCCGCCTGAGTAAATTCCAAAATGAAAATGGTGTTGGCTTGAACTTTTCGCACTACTGATGATTTTCTACATGAAAAGTAGCTGATTCTTTTCCTGTCAATCTCTGGATTTTTAAATTTCTTTTTGTTGGTGATGGTTGGTTCCTTTCAGAGATAATTCTTGCATAAATTAATAATTATTTCATTGATGATTCTTGGACACGCTCATGGGAGATTCACTGTCGAATCGCGCTCACTCTCCCTCCCTTCCACCCTCCCGCCCCCTGCTGTGTACCAGTTTCATGGCTTGCACGTGATAATTGCCGCCCACTTGCATGGGATTTATATTCGGTTTCTGTTTCTGTTACTGTTTCTGCGGCTGCTTCTGCCTCGGCTGCCTCGGCTGCCTCGGTTTCGGTTTCGTTTTCACTTTCGTTGTTTTTGTATTGTATTGCATTGATTATCTCGATTTTATTTATTATATATATGGTGTACATACATATGCATATATGTACATATGAATGCACATGATTTGTAATACCAAAGACTGTATTACTCTTGCTCGAGTGAGCCCGAAGAATGGATTTTTGGAAGGGAAGGTCTGAATTGAAGTTCAATATATTCTTTGGGCTTTCTTGCTTCCTTAGTACTCTTTAGTCTATATGTATGCCTATGGCAAACTACCAGTCCAAGTTCCAATAGTCTTTTAAGAGTCAAAGACACACTCCAATGGTGGGAGCTCCCGCCCATCGAAGACTCTGGCATCTTCGTGTTCAAGTCTTAAATATATGTGTACGTCCAAATACATTGTACATACTAAATATATGGAATTTTATAGCGCTGACCGAAAGTCTGTCTAGCGTAAAGCACAAAGCACGAAATGCACGAAAAGTGGAAACACTGGAAAACGGTTTCCTGGTCATGCTGTGGGCGGAAGGAAGTGCATGTGCCGCAAGAGGAATGGAATGCACCACTCCATACTCCATACTCCATACGCCATCCTCCATCCATCTCTCTCTCCTGCTGGCTGCCTGGCAGCTCTGGCGAAAATGTCAGATGTCTGGGCCAAAAAGAATCGGAGCGTTGAGTCGGCGTGCCGAATGCAATTATGGAGTGTCTGCTCTCCAAATGCCAGAGCCTTTGGGATTAGCCAACAGGAGAGAAACCACAAAAAACAAACAGAACCCGGAACAGGAACAGCAACAGAAACAGAAACAGAGCCAAACCCATACACAGATGCTTCCCGCAGAGCGTGGGCGAGACGTGGGCCACACCCTGGCCCTGTCCCGTCCCAGACCCAGACCCAGGCCCAGGCCCAACAGCCACCCTTAATGGCAGCCGTTTAGCTTCACCTTTGCCCCCCTGCGATCCCTGCCCATCCTCAGGGGCGGAGTGTGCGTTAAAAGTCACGATTAAGCGCCGCATCAGCCCACTAAAGAACATCCCCCCAACTTCCCGGAGCACTCTCATTTCCCTGATGGTCTCGCTGTTGACTCTTCCGCTCGAGGTTTCGTCTGACCAACGTTTCTTTTTTTGGGGGGTGGATGTGGCATGGGCTTGGCTTTCGGGGCATAAACTGCATGAAATGAAGTAATTAATTGGGAAAAGTTCACTCCACAGGTCACATCATGCGGCAAAAGGTCAGCGCCATCATCATCATCAGAAATGATGAATGTGCGGAGATTTATCAAACGATAACTTATGGCCTGAATCGGGATGGGATGAGCATTCGAACTGCAAAGGAAATAAGCTGTAGATCAGTTGGAAATTTAAGCCACTAAGTATTCAAGTAAATATTTGGAATAAATGTAAGTAAAAATGTGTTTAAAAATAATAATGCAGAAGAAGGAAAATCATTACATCTAAATTTAAACACAATTTCGTCTGATTTAATGAAAATTTGCACCCATGGACAAAACATTTTCATTCGAGAGTGGAAATATTAAAATTAAAGTTTTTTCACTTAAGTTTTGAAAGTAGAGGAAAGAAAGGGTTTGCTTGTAGCCAGGGTTCGGGTGAGGCCACCCCCCCTTTATTTTGAACAGAAAGAAGATGTATCAAATCTGAAGAATGTCAAGTGTGTGTTATCACTATATATAGTTTTTATGCCAATAAGTATTTAAGTGAGCAGACGCCTCTGGTTCATTCTGCAAAAAAAAAAAAATTTTCCGTACACGTAAATCGACCTGAAAGTTCTATTGCACATTTTTTAAAATTCGATAAATCAATGTGAATAAATAAAAAAGATAAGTGCATATAGAATGCATATATAGACAGTTAATTCATTCGATTTTGTGATTCAATATCGACTGCCACAGCAACGTACGTAATCAGATAATATTTGATCAAAATACATTGCATAATTAACTTAAATATAATTTATTTATTTTAAAGTGTTTTTTACTTATGTAGAATAAATATGACCGTATTAAAAAGAAGCCTTGTTAATGCATTTATATTATAATCAAAGTGAATGGTATTTAATTTTACTATGTATGTATTTAAAAACCAAATATTTAATTTAAATATGAGTGTGCTCGGTTTTACTATTAAGTTTGGAGCCTGAATAATAGATAATAGATGTTAAAATCCAATGCAAGCTGTATGTATGTACATATATGATAAGATCAAGATCAAATAAATATATATGGTTACAAGAAACGAACGCCTCTTGTACATTATCTCTGCCAGGAGTAGACCTCCAGCCAGAGGTCTATAGCTAGATATGGTATGAAGGCTGAACAGCTATTCCAATATTATATTTTAATGTATCATTAATTTTAACTTGATCTTTACTATAAATACTAATCATCGATTTTTTATGAGCAAAAAGCTTTTCCCTTTTCAATCTCTTTGCCTTCCCTGCAAAGGAGGTGCCCCATAATCGAAGCATATAATTACTTAGGGGAAAATGTCATGGCATAGTTGGAACAGTAGCTCCGGGACCCTGGGGAATGGGTAGTAGGAGCACAGCTGGTTCTTCCGGCTCCTGCTACTGCTGATTGCCGCGAAATATGTCTCACCTCAGGCGAAGAGCAAAACCCAAACTAGTTTACGTATTGAGAGCTTTGGATGTAGGCTGGACAGTGGACCGTGTGGACCCTGGGCCCTGGGACTAGTTCTAGTTCTTGTCCAACATGACATAAGAAAACAAAAGGCAACGCCCTGGACAATGGACCACTCACCGGAGGGACTGGGACTGCGAGTGAGATGGCCAGCGCTCGCACGAGAAGAGTGAGACAAAGACAAAGAGATGGTCGAGGTCGAGGCATAAAAGCACAAAGAGTGACCAACGGTCAAGAAAAGTTCCCATCGCCAGCGCCAGCGCCATCGCCATCGCGACCCGATCTAGAAATGGGATAGGGATATGCACAGGACAGGGAGAGATCGGGAGCTAAATAAATAAATAAATAAATAGACGAAGGCGCATCGCATCCCGATCGAGAGCGCGAAAAATGCAAATGAGTTCGAGCACAGACCGGAATGGGATCGGGATCGGGATGGGACACTAAGTAGCCCCGGACTGACCATTGTCCAGTGCGGCTCCTTCCAGGGGTTGCTTGCTCCTCAGCGATGTCTTAAAGTTTTAGGTCAATGCAATTTCCTTCTGCCTCTGCCTCACCCTCTCCCTGTGCCCTTTGCCGTTTGCTCCCATTATAATGAGTTTCGCGCTCGTTATTCACCCCTTCTTGATGCCCTTCTTGGCCTGCACCCTGGGCCCTGGGCCGTGGGCCCTGCACCCGACCCGATCCACTCCTATCCGACCTCGGGTCGCAGTTGCATTTGGTCAGCAGTTGGCCGCCTTAATTTACGGCCCTCGGGCCCCGATCCAGGCGACCTCATTTGAATATTAGTTGGGTTGGCCTGGCTTGGCTTGGCTTGGGTTGGCTTCGGTTGGGTTGGTCAATGATCTTGATTTGCTCTGTGAATGTATCTCTTTCTCTCGCTGTATCCGTCTCTGTTTATCCCTATCTCTGTGGCGACTATGAAATTGCCATTGCCAAGACATTCTCACATCCTTAAGCATTACACGCTTGACCAAGCGGTCCCTTCTAGATGAACCTGAACCCCTGCCCTGCCCTGCCCTGTCCTGTCCTGAACTCATATTTCATGCCGCTGACCAGAGAGCCCCGTCCTAGAGCGGGCATCCCGTTCCGAGACTGAGACTGGGACTGGTCAACATGCGTATTACAATTTGATCCGGAATCTTTAGTTGATTAGGAATTTGTTTTATGACTGCGTAATTTTTGCGCCCCGCCCCTCCCTGTTCCATATCCCAAATTGCCCTGGCCGTTAAAATGATAATTTATGGATCCTTGGACGGTGGCCGGTCTCATCTTTTTTGGGTTAATGAGAGTTTGATCTCGCTGCGATTTATCTCTGGTCCCGACCAGGACATCAGGGCGGGGTCGTTCTAGATGGGATTAAATTATTATGTTGTGGCTATCTGACGCTGCAGATTTCTGTAAATATAAAATATACATATGATATTAGGAGTATATTAATACGTTCACCAAAGGGAAAGAGAGAACTTTAATATCTAAAGAAGGTCCCATTGAGTGGATCATGTTTTCCTCCTATTTATTTATTTAGTGAACTATTTAGGATTAAAATATTAACAATAAAAGGAAATATTGAAAGTAAAATATATATATAAAAAAAAAACAGTTTTACAAATTTATTCATTCCAGATGATGGATAATATTATATGCAATAATTTTAAGTAATATTTTGAGGATATGGAATGTGGGTGGAAGGTATTTTTTTCCGTTTTCTACTTTTGGATCCATTTCTATCTGAAGCTGGAGTCTATATTCAAATTTTCAGATATGTAGATGCACGTAGATATATTTATGCAAAGGAAAAGTTTCCACTCCCAACTTCCGAGCCCCAAGCAAACTCCACAATCGATCAAAGATCCTCTTCCAGATGTGCTGGCCTGGTCGGACCCCATTTATTCCTTGGTCACTTAGGAGCCTTAAGAGCAACTCGTTCCTGTTTCGGTTTCAGTTTCGGTTTCTGTCTGAGTTCGGAGCTCAGATCGGGCTCAGCCGAAGGGCGAACCCGATCGAAATGAGGTCAGTGACTGGCGCGTTGCAGGCGCGCCAAGAACGAGAAAAAAATAAAAGGAAAAGGACAAGCTGGCAGGACCCTTGGGCATTGTGCTAAGACGTAACGGTTTTTCGCTGGCTGTTTTTTTTTTTTTATGCATACTTTTGTTTTTTAGTCCAGAGTCCGAGTCCAAGTCCAAAAAAGGAGGAGGAGGAGGAGAACAACGAGAATGAGAACGGGACGTGTCCGATGAATGGAATCCCAAATTAGAGCAGGACAAGTTTACCCAAGGATTAGGCGGAGGGATGTCTAACGGTCAGTTTGGTGGCAGAAACAGAAAATGACACTGGGAGAAGATCTCAAGAGCAGTACTATATATTAGAAACTTAACTTATTCTAAGGCAGATAAATAAATGAAGACAATTAACAAAGAAAAACACATCCAATAGCCTCAACTGTAAAGATCTGTAAACATCTAAAAATATATCATAAGACCATGAAATTCAAGATGAAACCAATAATATTCAGAGCTTTGCCATTGGCTCGAGTAGGAACACCCTGGAGACAGACAACCGATTGGTCCAGGCCAAACGAGCGACCCTTGTCCAGCCTCAATAATGGATGCGGAAAACAGACATTTTCTAACCCAAAATGGGCCTCTTAACTTTGGCGTAACCTCAACCCAAGAACTCAAGGCAACCCTTGGCATTGGCATCCTTTGGGTTGAAAGTTCAAAGGACTTTGTCGGACATTTTTAATGGAATTGTCGCTGGTTCAGCGGCAGCAGCAGCAGCAGCAGCAGCAGCAAATTCAATTAATTTTTAGCCAGAAAGTTCAACATTTTCCGCCCTGGACATTGGTCATCATCATCATCATCATCCACATCCTCATGGAGGGGGGGTTCAGGGTTAGAGAAGCGTAACGAAACTGGATCTCTGGTCAGTCGATGACGGTGCAGATGATTGAGTCACCCTCTTTGGTTCGCTAAGAAAAAGGTTAAGTCGCTAAACTGGTTTCGCGTCCCATCTCTACCGTTGTTGATTTATGGGTTCGCAACCCCTTGAGTGACCCTCTCCAACCCCTCTCTGTCCTTGGAAGGTGACAGGACCCCTGGGCGAAAGTAGAGCATCAGCGGCAGCAGCATCATCCGAAGACGGGACGGTAATGGGAATGGGAATGGGGATGGATGCTATTTAGATGATCTTTGGCCTGGCCACTCGTCTGCGTGTCAAAATCCCTCCCGTCGGGTGGTGACTGAGGCCAGATTTACCCTTCGATCTATTGTCCTGCTCCGATCGGCGATCCGCTGAGCCCCAGATCCCCTGATCCCCTGATCGCCGATCAGCTGCCTAACCAATTAGTCAAATGTCCTGTCATGGCATCTCATCATCTCATCATCATCGACGGAATATTTCTCAGGCTCGTAATGGGAACGGTCCTCGTTTTGGTCATGGATTTTTGTTTTTGGAAGTGGAAAGTGGAAACTGGAAACTGGGGGGAGGGGGGGCCAGTGCAACCTCTACGAGTACGATTATTTCAACATAAATCCGCTTAAATGCTGTAGGGGACATTTGGGGGGACACTACACTGACATGGTGAGAGGTGAAACAAGTTTCGGATTTCCACAATTTCAGCATCATTTGGTTCGCTCCGTTCTCAGCACCTTTTGACCCACGCCGAGTGTCGTTTTAACTGCGCCCCAAACCGAGACAATCCGAGACACAGACACAACAAGAGACACCACACCGCACAGCACCGCACTACCCGTAATATGTTTTATAGCCATAAAAGATATTGTACTCTGCTCTAGATGAAAGCTGACCGAACTGGGAACTGGCTGAGGCAGTGGTCACTGGTCATTGGTCGCTGGTCGCTGGTCGCTAGTCAGTGGCTGTCGCTTGACGGTTGTCTGTGGCTAAACAGTTTCCGTTAGCAGTCTTTCCCCAGCTCTCTCAAGTTGGCCAGAGAATCCCCATGCCTCTAACCATACCCATGATACCCCATACCCCATACCCCATACCCACCCCATCAAGACCCGAAATAGCTTGTAGCTCGTCTCGTTCGCCAAAGGTCTCCCGACCACACACACAACAACAACAGCAAAAAGTGACAAGCAAAACTAACTTAATTATCTCCCAAGAAGCCGGGCTTAAGATTCTCTTCTTCTCAGTTATTTTGTAAGCTTAGGAATACGGAAAGGCAGCGGCTCAGGATTGAATGTAACCAGATATATAGATCGGAAGTTGAAACTAATAGCATCCTCCATCGAAAACTGTACAAATAAATCGCATTTTTTCTTTCTGTATTCATTGGTTATAGGTCGAATGATTGTTAGTGCTATCAGGATGGGAATTAGTTCTTAGCTTGTTTAGTAATTTCTGCTTACACTCCACATCTTTCATTAAACTCCTAGAATCCTATTTATGAATCCTGTGATTGAAAGGAAGCTGTAGCCTGATCTGCTATGGGTTTTCGTGTGTGTGGGCAAACCCGGCAGTGATTTGATCGCATTTCCAGGCAATTGATATGCGAACACTTCCTCTTTCTGGAGCTGAGATATGGATACATCTATGTATTTTATACATATATACTATACATATATATGTGTGTGTAAGTTTTTGTTAATTACAACAGCAACAAGATGCCGCATTGCATTAACAGAAATCAAACATGCAACGCAGCAAGAGGCAGCCGAGCAGACAGATGGATGGATGGATGGATGGAAGAGCGCGCTGCCAAATAGTTGCAACATTTTCAATTATGAAATGTTTCTGCTGCTACTGCTGCTGCTGCCTACTTCTTTCAGTTTTTGAACAATTTTTCATTGGGTTGTGCAGTTTTTGTTCGTTTTTCGATTATATAAAGCGAGCGCAAATCATAAAAGGCACCTGAAAAGCTGCGCCAACAGTTTCTGTATCTTGCAGATACGAAAATTGCATCGCAGCGCGTGCCGCCAGTTAAAATGTTGGCTCATCGCCGTGCCACGGCAGAGGAACTGAAGGTGTTGTTGTTGTTGTTGCTGTTGTTGTTGTTGGGAGCTGGGACTGGGGCTGGGGCTGGGACTGGGTCTAAGAGTGGGTCTGGCTGGGGCTGAACGGGGGGCTGGCTGTTGTTTTTATTAATTGCACGGCAGCCACTGCCACATTCGGAGGAGCAACAGAAGCAGCAGCAGCAGCAGCAGCCACCACCTTGCTCTGGAGGCGATGGAGAGTGGCTGGCGCTGCCTCGTGGTCGCTTCTGTTGGTTGCGCATGCGCCACAAATTTGTTGCATTTACGCGAGATATTTATTATGATTTCGCTCGGTTTTTGTAGTTTTTTTCTTTTTGCTTTTGTTTTTTGTGTTTGTTTTATGAATAGTACGTACGGCAAATGGAATTGGAAATGGAAATTGAAGAGGAAAATTGCAAGATGCATTTGTTAACCGACACTTGCGGCTTTGGGCTTCTAGGTGGAAGATAGTTTCGTGCTCGTGTCTTAGGGCCATTCCGGACTGCTCATCCTTGGGTCGTCCAATCAATGCTTTCGATTCCAGCAGAGGGTCACACCTCTAGCCTCCGCAACTTTTCCTGGGGCCTATTCGTACTCTCCCGTGAACTCCAATTTGAACTCAGAACTTTTTAGGCATTCCCAGATGATGTCCAAAACGAAGAATACATTGTATGAACGGTTTCCGACTCGTATGCGGAATGGACATCCTACCTATGGGAATGTTGGGGTCACCAAACCCCAGGATAGCTGACCAAAGCATTTATCTCGGGTTTCCAATGGCCGGCATCAGCGCCAGTTCTTCGACTTTGCTCCATTCTGCCTGTACCCCCCGTTCTGACGCAGCTCCTCGATGCCCAGAGTTCCCAGAGTTCCCAGAGGTGTTCCACTTACACATGTCCATGGCCCATGGCTATCGCATGTCTAATACGAGTATCACTTTCGCTGGACTATGGACGATGGCCTGGCCATATCGTGGCAATATCTTTTGGGCGCACGCGCACCTCATCGCCGCAGGTCATCAACACCCAATGGACTCCGTCCGTCGTTATGTCACATCCAAATCCGCAACAACACATATTTCCAAAATTGTGTACACTATCTGCATATCCGCTTGATCATATTGTATATCCATTATCCACATGTGCGGCAGACTGGCACCAGACCGTCGCGTTATCCGAGGCCGGGTCTTACGTCAGGAGGCTGTACAATAACCGCAAAAGCAAAAGCAAAAGCAAAAGCTCACTGATCAGCTGAAATTTTGTTCCCGTTAGCATTCTCTCATACTCAGCTTTCTCCTCTCTTCTGGCTGTTTGTCAGTAAAGTATTTGTATACCCTTCCGGATTATATTCCATTTTGGTCCATGGGGTTTGCTCCTAAGTGCAGGATACCCCCATGGAAAAAAGCATTTTCATCCGAGTGTGGAAATATTAAAATTAAAGTGTTTTCACTTACATTTTGAAAGTAATAGGAAAATACTTGATCTAAATATATTTCATAATTCAATTTAATATGATGTATTTATTATTTTCAAGTTTTTATGTTTAATACTATTTATATTTGAATCAAAGTGAATTATATTTAATTTGACTATGTTTGTATTGCCAAAAACCTCATATTTGAGTTCAATATAAGTGTGCCAGGTTTCACTATGCCATTTTTCCATCAGCGTACCAGCTGTCTAGGGAAAATCTCTAAAAATTGTTGCTATATTTTCCAACATTTATCTATGGCTAATTCCGAACTAAGTCTTAGTCTAAGGCTTCTTGCTACAGATGCCTGCTGGGATTTCCTATCTAAATATTTCTTAAAATACACAATAAAAACTCCAGTTTCTGTATAGCCGACGTGTTTGGAAGTGTATCTGAAATTTCGGCATCCAGAGTTTATCTTTTCTTCTGGTTATTTTTTGGGGTTTTTTTTGCTGAGCTTTGTCGAATGGAATGGATAGTCCGGTGTCGTGTCCCAGTGGACTTCTATTGAGAGTGTAAGGTAAATGCAGATGAAGCTCATGCAAATCGGATGAGTGGGTTTTACAGTTATCAACTATCGTCATTATCGTGATGATCTCTATCTCCCCCGCTCTTCCTCTCCGTTGCGTAGCTGCGACAATCGATAAACGATTGCTGGGGCGGATGGGTGATTCTGTTTTGTCGATTTCCTGCTTCACACATTAACAGTCTTGGGGCGTCCATTGCCCCAAAGAGAGCCTACCAAAGAGAGTTCTTCGCGGCCTCTTCCACGCCTCGGGAGTGGGATTGGGCTCGGGCCAGCTGCTTTTTTTCGACGGTCACGTTCCGTACATAAATATCCATAAAAAGTAATGCTCACATCCGTCCGGATGAAATCCGTTCGTGTTTGGCGCGAGAGCAAGAGCAGCACAACAGAGAGAAGGAGAGGGAGAGAGAGAGAGAGCGAGAGACAACAGAGCGGTGATTGTGGTTGGGGTTGGGGTTGGGGATGGGGATAGGAGTGAGGGTTAGAAGAGGCGTAGAATCAGAATCTTGCAACACTTTCGTTCCTTTAGCCGTTCTCAAGCCATCAGCCATCAGTCATCCCACCGCTCTATCATAAATAATATGCGATAAGATAAAGACTCATAAAAATAAGTCAAAACCTTCACACGATCAGAGCGAAATCAAATAACGATATAGACACAGAGTCGCAGCACACACTCGCACTCGTGCACATACACATACACATACACACACACACACACATACATATGTACCTGGGAGATGCCCAGATATCAACCACCGTGGCATCCAAACTCCTCTCACCCGAAAACCCAACCGAAACGAAACGAAACGAACCAAACCGAAATTCGATCGAGTTGAGGCGCTGAAAAAGTTTATCAGCCAGCACGCAGGTGTCCACATCAGCACAATCCATCCATCCATCCAATCCGATCCATCCATCCATCCGTATCCGTATCCGTCCATCCATCCAGAGGGTCCAGAAAACACACACACACACAAACAGAGCTGAACTGAACAGAACAGAATGAGTCCCAGGGTGTTGTGATTTCGGTTTATTGCGGTTAAGTTGAATCAATATTTACCCTGCTTATCGAGCACCCACAATTCCAAGGGGAGAATGCACCAGGAACCAAGATTCAGAGATTCCCAGAGAGTGGAATCCGTGGGACAAATGGGTCAGAGTACTGCGGGGGAGTACGGCGATGAATGGGGTAATCCTTGGATGTGTACTACATACATACCTTAAGAGTAGCCTCCTTATAGCCTCCGCAACGGTCTTTCTCTATTCTAGCCCAGACCTTAGAACGGTTCGATTGGCCCCAAAACTGCAGAGGCTTCTGTTCAATTAACGGTGGGTCGACAAGGTTTACGGACTCTTTGATTCGCAAAGGCCTTGAACGCAATTCGAGCCGCATGCAATGGCAGTCCATGCCAAGTGCAACAAACAGCGGGCACACGGGCACATCCGCCCACATGGAAGACCATCAGAGTAGCAGAGCCACCAAGAAGATGGCACCTTGAGAAGAGCCAGCGAAGCAATCAGCGGCGAGTCAAGGCAGTCAATGTCGTGCTGAGCGGACCCACATCCTCCCGGCCAATTATTAATATTGTTATTCTAAACTTGTATACATAAATAATTCAATTAGCCAATTATCGGAAGTCATGCGACACAGCAGAGTCGATTTGCTGATACCCTAAAATGGAAAAATCATTCTTCCAGTAGTAGATGATTGAGTAGAAGGTGAGGATCAAGGAGAAGATGGATCACAGCTATCCAGGAGCTCTAAGGAATACAATACAATGAGCCAAATCATCGAGGCGATCAGGAGAAATGTCCAGAATCTGCGAATCAAAAGTAGAACAAATCAAACGATCAATAAACACAGATACCCAGAGTCGCATCAAATGGTGGCCAATCTAATGGTAGCCCTCAAGGTGCTAAAATCAATGTTGCGGTTATTAGAGCGCTCACGCAGAGGAGTGCGAATGCAAAAGTAAAACGAAGCCAAGCCAAGCCATTGCTGAAACGCCAAAAGACGATGACGATGACGATTCAATTGACCGATCGCACAAGCCAATCGTGTACTCATATACTACGTATCTGTGTATCTACTCGTACGAGTATCTATCTATCTATTACACCTATGCAGATGGGGAATGGGAATGACTATGGCTATGTGAGTGTCGGAGTGGGCCTGGGACCTGAGGCCTGGGGGAACGCTTAATGAAATGCCTAATGGTGTGGGGCCAACAAACCCATTTAACCCACAACAGTGGCCAATGTCTTGGGAGTGCGTCCGTTTAATTATGGAAAATGATCATGACAGAGAGCATTTCCTGTCCCTGTCTCACTCTTTCTCTTTTCCAAAGTCCAGAAGCAGAAGCAGAGGCAGGGGCACAGAGCAGGGGCAGGGGCAGGGGCAGGGCCCAGACCAGACCAGACCCGTTTCCATATGCGACGAGTAGTATCTGTGCAATGTCTTTCTTCAATTTACCTGGCTGTCTCCTCCTTTGCTGGTCTTTCTTTCACTTTGATAATTTCTCCGCACTTTGGCGGCGACATCGGACATCGTACATCGCTGTACATCGGACAATGGCCATGCCCAAGACTCCACTCTCCTCCACTCCACTCCCATCCCCCCCTGCTATTGTCTGGCTTTTATGAGCCCGAATAGTTGGGCCTCTGTGCTGCATCGATTTGCTCTCAGAATTTTAAGTACTTGCGAGTACCACACGCCGATCGATCAGTTAGTCGATGCCAGAGTCCCTCGATCTGGCCGCCTGCCCAAAACCATAATCCCAGAGATCCCCTGCAGGGTTTCTTGAACTTAACTGTTGCTCGTGCTCGAATAGATCACAGCAGATCCATCCATAGATCGAAGGCATTCAGGATTTCCACCCCACCCCCCACACAGACCTCTTGAGATCCGATCCTCAAGGCACGTGATCGCACTGCTGAACAGAATGCTGACTGACTAGAGACGCTTCTTGTGGTCAGTGATCCTAGACAACATGATATAGAAATAGAGATAGAGATTCATTCCAAAAGCGAAATAAGTTACAGAATGTCCTAAGCCCTGGAATACGAAGCCCTTGGGTAGTGATCCCATTAATATAAAAGAACAGCACGGGACTCTTTTGGAACTGGATCCGATGATTGTTCTCCAACTTTAGAGAATCCAGAACCAGATGGAACATAGTCCCAAAGCAAGCAGGAGATGGAGAATAATGTAGATTAAGGTTTAATACCAACATTTGTTTCATATTTTTGCAAATTCACATATTTTGCATAAAGGAAAGATAAGTTTGAATTTCCAATGGCTATTTCAGTGCCTACTTCATGGGAACGATTTATACCCAGAAAAGTGATAAATAGCAGGCTGTTTGAATCGCTCGACAGCAAATGTTTGAGCACAAAACAGAGCTAGAGAAATATTGTGTAAAATAATTCAGTTCACATTCATAGCTCATCGGGTCGAGAGCAGCAAATGAAAAATACACAAAAAACATTTTTTTTTTTAACACGGGTAAGTGAAAATATTCCTTTAAAATAATTTTAATAATAATTTATAACTTTTTTGTAAAAGCTTCTCAGACTGCTCACCTGAGAATGCCACTTCCGCTACAGTAACAAGAAATATTACAAAGCTCGACACGCCTTACAAATGACACAAATTGTTTAATCTTTAACATGGGTAAGTGAAAATATTCCAGTGAAATAAATTTAAAATTTAATAATTATTCTAAAATACCCTCAGCCTCGGTTTGCTCACCCGAGAATGCCAGTAATACTACAACAACAAGAAATATTATAACGCTCGGTTTACACCTCTTACATATGACACATATGGTTAAATCCTTAACATGGGTAAGTGAAAATATTCCAGTGAAATAAATGTAATCATAATTATTGTAATATCCTCCAGCCTCGGTTTGCTCCCAATTTGCTCACCTGAGAATGCCATTACCACTACAGCAATGAAATATTATAAAGCTCGGTTACCTAATTGGAAAATACTACACCTCCTACACATGGCCTATATTTTCTGTTATCTTCTTTTAATATGGGTAAGTGAAAATATATCCATTGACATAAATATAATAATAACTATTGTAAAACCTCCTCAGCCTACTTGCGTTATAACACAACAACTGACATCGTGGTGGAGTACAACTACAGCAAACCATCGACACCAATAGAAAGTGGTACCTCTATTGGTGGAATGTTTGGTATTTTCGTTGTCTCCCACAAAGAGGACTACTCCTGGCCCTACATCTGCGGCTGGTCCGCAATGTTAGAGGACACTAAATAAATGTGATGAAATGCGCGCCGCCTCCATTTTAATTAATTGATTAAATAATTATACACGATAATTAATAATAATAAGTAATAATGAATCAATGAAAACTTTTACGACTTTGAATTAGGGAATGAAGGTGGGGTTCGGGGTTCGGGGTTCGAGATGGCTGAGCTCCATCAATTCAAATTATAGAAACGGAAATCCATGGAAACCTAGGCTATTCCAGACAGTACCTACGTTCTCGAGAAGTTTACTCTGCGGCTCTTTAAACAAAATAAGTCCTTAGACATGATATCAGATTTTTTACTGTCAATTGAATGGTACGATTGTCAATTGACCAACGAAGTGTACACTTTCAAAGGTTCGATTACGACCACGATTGCCATGGGTTTTACGACCTGCAACTTGGATGGTAAATTGGCATCCCAAGACCAGAAGAGTCCACTGCATAATACAGCGTGGCAGGGAGGCAGACGTGTCAGACATACTCGTAAAACTTGAGCCCGGTTCTTTGAGGAGCATCATTCATCCGGAGACGGAGAACGAGACGGAGCTGGAGCCTGGTTTTAAAGTCAGAGTCAGAAGCATTTCCTTTAGCTGGAGTTGTCAATGGCAGGCACCACTCTTCGAATACTAATTTCGAGAGGGAGGCGGCCCCATGGCCGAGTCCCCTCCCCCCGCTTCCAGAGAGCTGCCATTAAATTGGTACTTGATGGGGATGAGAGGTTGCTGTTCATGTCGATGTCGTCTCTGCCTCTGTCTCTGTCTCTGGCTGGAATGTCTCTGGTCTCTCTCCAGTTTCAGTTCCATCTCCATCTCCACATCCATCTCCACATCCATCTCCAGCTCCAGCATTTGCCATTTTTGAGCTCGCTGCTGCGTCTCTCGCTTATTTAATGGCTTTCCAGGCAGCAATGCGATGCGATGCGATGTGATGCGAGCCAAAGCGATGCGATGCATACTAATTGAGCTGTAGATGGATGATCTGGGCATCCGATGATCATGATGCGTTAGGTTAGTTAGGTAAGGCCCCAACACAAGAAGAAGAAGAAGATGATGATGTCGTTGCCGTTGTCGTCAGTGCGTCCGCCCACGCTCGTCCGACAGTTGACTCTCCGTGGGAATCGTTTAAAAGGCAACTACAACAAGCAGCTACCAAAAAAAAAAAACAGAAAAAAAACCACAACAAATTTCGGTCGAAAATGTATTTTATGGGGAAAACGTGAGGATGCCTGGGCTGGAGAGGGAAGTGCTGCTGCTGCTGCTGCTGCTGCTGGGCTTATTTATATGCCAGCCGGATCATCATCAATGGCCCTCGGAAATGTGCGCACTCGGACTTGGACTGGGACTTGGTATCAGAGTCGGAATTGGATTTGGATTCGGATTCGGAATCGGAATCGGACTTGGACACTGGCATTCACTCGTGCTATGTGACATAATCCACCAGACAGCAGCAGCAGCAGCAGCAGCCGGAGACGCACTTGAACCTCTTCATTGTCCATTAACCACCGCTACCCACTACCCAATCTCCAATCCAATCCAATCCCCCGACAGCAACAACAACAACAACATCCTGAAAGAGGTCAAGTGATTGCCCAATGCTGCTGCATAGTATCTCATTGTGTTTTCTCCTCAGGTGCGAGCTCCGACTCTTTGACTTTTTGTCCCTGTCCCTGTCCCTGTCCCCCCCCTGCCCCGTTGAAATATGAGACGAGTGCATACAAACATATTGTGTATTCATGATCGTCCACACCAGACTCACACCCAGACTCAGACTCAGACTCTGTCTCTGCCTCTGCCTCTGGACTAGACCTCCCGATCAACATACGGACATACGGATGCCCCATCCTAAGTGCTGGAGCCTGGAGACCCACCTGAACGTGATCGGTTACAGTTTGCATCCCGTTCATGGGCATTGGCATCCTGAGGAAGTCAGGTGCCTAATTGTTTCCGTTTCTCTCTCTCACTCTCTCTCTCTGTCCTTTATTGATTTCTTTTCCATTGTGTGGTTAATTTTTGTCACCTGATCCCATCGATAAGCCGCTGATCTGATGATCTGCCTCTCCTCCTTCTTTTCTTATTTTTTTCGTAGAGAGTGTCCCTGAGAGAGTGTTGCCCTGAGAATCAGCGTCCGTAGGGTTTCTTTTGCTCCCGTTTTTTTCTCTGGTGTGGGATCGTTGTATGATTGGGAAATTGAAGGATTCTTAGGAAACTAGGACTTAGTTTGGTTCACAGTGTGGAAAGAGATACTCCTGGAATGAGTCATTGGCATATTTTGAAATTAAATATTATAATACTATACAATATAGGAATACTCTTTGGAACCAAACTAGTGGATGCTTTAGGCTTAAAGAATTATTGCCTAACGTGGGAATAAGTTAGCTGCAATAGATCAAACATTATTACAGATATTCCTGAATAAAAGAGCTGGTAATTCATTCATCTCCGGGATAAGGTCGAGTAATCGTAGTACCTTAAGAATCGGTAGGATCCGCTAGGAGCGCATCGTAGAACCCAAAGAGTTCATAAATCTTCTGATAAATTGAAAATGCTCAAAGCTAAGGGCTGCTGAAGACGGAAGACGTACGTACAGCTTTCCCGAGTATCGCGTCGAATATTGTCCAAGTAGTTGATATTCAAAAGCTGGTCCCATCGAGTGCATACCAAGTGGAGTGCACAGTGGAGTTGGAGTTGGAGGTGGCGGCGGAGTATGTAGTGATGATGATATGTATCTTTGGGCAATTGGAGCACAACCGAGTGACAAGGCGAGGGCCAGGGACGGCGACGGCGACGGGGACGGGCGACACGACACGCTACTCCGCGACCCCGGTGATAAGGTGCCAGGTGGGATTGGATTGGATTGAATTGGAGTGGTGTGGAGTGGAGTGGTGTGGTGTGGTGTGGAGTGGGGCTGTGCCTAAGTAGTGGCCCATGTGGCACATGGAAGACGACACAGTGTGTCTGCCCCAGGCCCAGCCCTGCCGCACGGCATGCTAATTGAATAAATGTAAACGCATTTCCACTTAATGAACTCGCTCGCTCGCCGCTGTGTCTCCCTAATTTCCATAAAATTAACTTAATAATCTTTGTGCCAATTGCAAGCACCCCCCCCCCCCCTCGCTCTTTAAGTCGGGAGCTGTGGAGCTGGTGCCGCGAGGGATCGTGGGAAATGCTTAGATTAAATACATTTTCAATTATTTTATCAGACGCCAACGTTTTGCGGCTGTGGTTTTTATTACATGACATATTTGTTTTCGTTTCCCTCTCTCTTTCTCTCTGTTTCTCTATCTTTTCTCTGGGTTTATTTCGTTTATCAAAAAAACAAAAAACAACACAAAGGGTTTACGGATCAGAGGGGTAGAAGCTCCGCTTCTTGTCACATAATGTGGCGCAGCAATTAAACGAAACGGCCTCAAACAGAAATTAAGCCAGTCTCCGCACTTTGCATACCAATTGCTCCGATTTGCCACAGACTGGAGTCGCAAACGGAGGCAGAGGCCACGAGACTGAGATTGGAAGGGGGATGGGATTGCAATTGGGATTGGGATTGGGATTTGGATTGGATTGAACTGGATTTAGGGCGAAAACGAGAGTGGAGTGGAAAGGGAGGTCAGTGCGCACGGAGACCACCACAGAGCTCTGAGACCCCGAGACCCCGAGACCCCGAGGCCCGGAGCAAGTTCCGCAGAGCTGACCCCGGCAATGGGGTAGGTCATAACATTTAATGATGCGCGGATTTGTCTCTTGATCATGTCGGTCGTTGGCCATAAAATCCAAGGATCGTAAGGCAAGGGGGCATGCAGCAAACGGGGTAAGGTCAGCCCGGGTGGGCTAGGCCTAGGCCCGGCCGATGTCTCGGTCTCGGTCTCGGTCGCGGTGTCGGCTGCCTCTTTGGTGTGTGACTAAGATCCGGAGATCACCGCTTCGCTCTCTTTAGTATCTTTGTTACTTTGTTATCACATCTCGTCCGATGTCTGGTGTCTGGTGTCTGATGTTTTTGTTTCTGTTTTTGGTTTTGGTTTTATATTTTTGTGAGCAAATATTAAACATCTTGTGCGGAGAGCTTTAACGCCGTTTATACGAGTATAGTATGTCCCTTGTTTGTCTTTGTCGGCATTTTGATGTTTTTTTATCTGTTCCGCGGTGATGCTCCACATACATCACACACGCCCTGCCTCATCATGAAGATCTCCAACGATCGTAATCGCTATCCGGGCCGGAACTGGTCGCATGCCAAGCCACGACTGACCCAAGCAGGGAGGCTCGTCCAAAGAAGCTTCATTCGGAGAAGATTTGAGAGGTTTCGTTCGCCCGTATCCCCATCATCCACTACTTATTCATCTGCTCCTACCTATCATCGGGTAAGCAATTGTCGCAATCACAATTCATGGACTACAGCCACAGACAGAGCCACAGACAGAGCCCAGAGCCCAGCGCCAGAGGTAGAGCAAAGAGCCCAGAGCTCAGAGCCAGACTGGAGTCAACTGGG
Organism: Drosophila helvetica; assembly: GCA_963969585.1. NCBI lineage: Eukaryota > Metazoa > Arthropoda > Insecta > Diptera > Drosophilidae > Drosophila > Drosophila helvetica. Next base: position 9,545,032 of record OZ018401.1, on the reverse strand, counting down.
TCAAAATCAGCATAAAAATCCGCAACTGATGTCGCGGATTTGAACGTATCGCACCCGTACCCATACCCATACCGATACCGATACCCGTACCCGTAATGTGTCGGAGCGGATTGGATTGGATGGATCGGATCCGATTGAAACGCGCGATCGGATCAAGTAAGTGCCGGGAACTTATTGCAATTGTAATGCGTTGAATATTGATGAGAGATCGAGTAAGCGAGGCGACTTGCTCTTGGGGTTGAGTTGAGATTCGAGGGGGATTCGATTGGATACGATGTTCACTTCGACACGTGGAGGAACACAAACCCGAACCCAACCGAAGCTGAAACTGAAACTGGAACCCAAACAAAAGTCCCATTTAAATTGTTAAACACTCGAGCATTCCATTGAACTGCACTGGAACGTATAAATTTCCCCCCTTCGCAACGGAACGAACGAACGATCTTCGGCTGATTAAAGATCGATGATCATGGGTGCTCAAAACATTTTCCATGGGGCTTATTCAAGGCCTCGTTAGGGTTTCAACATTAAAGTATGCCTCTTAGCTGATGGCCAAAGTATAGTAGTATTCAATGAACAACGACTAGAACTATTTACATCCCCACGAATACCACAAATACTTCCGCTCTAAATGGGAATCGGACAGGGGATACGGTGGCCATGGGCTGTGGCTTGGGAGATAGCTGCAGGGCGACTGCTTACTCACTGCTTCCTGTGCCTGTGCCTGGGCCTGCGCCTGCGCCTGTGGTGCAACATTTGAATGCCACTGCAACTGTGTTGACCTTTGCCACAGATAAAGACTGAAGTAAAACTGTCACAACAGCAGCAGCAGCAGCAGATCCTGGACTACGACTACCTGGTCCTCATTAGGCAATCCACTTCCATTTCCGTTTTACCGGCTGATAACTACTGGTACGAGATACTTGTACAACTCTCAGATACATTTCCATTAAGGCGAATCGGTGCTTATCTGCCACACAAGAAAACAAAACAACCAAACAACCACACAACGAAACCAACCAAAGCCGAAAATTAAGTATTCAATGAGCAATTAAAACCAACCGAGAAGATCAATCTCTATCTCTGTCCCGCTGTCCCTCTGTGCCCCCTTATGGGTGTACCTGAAAGATTTCAAGAAGAAATCCAAGTGCCAGCCAATGCCTGACAATGGCGAGGCATGGCAAAGCATTTTAATATAGAAATTTTCTTATGATTTTAGGCCAACGGCCTACAACGGCCTCTGGCTCTGACTTCTTCTCTGTCGCTGGCTCAAGACAACAGCAGCAGCAACAGCAACAGCAGCAGAAGACTGAAGACTGAAGAAGACCCAAAGAGAAGAGGGTGATCCAAAGCCCAAAGTCTGCAGAGCTCGAGCCATTGAACAGCCATCGATGGGCCACGATTCATTGTCCATAGAAGGGCTCATGCTCATGCTCATGCTCAGGCCTGAGGCTCTACATAATCCCCATACCCCTTTCCGACTGGATTGGCTGACAGCGGTTTTTTTGGTGGCTGGTCAAAAAGAAAGTCTGCTTGCCTGCCTGCCTGTCTTTGGCTTTAGCCTCAGCTTTGGTTTCCATTGAAGATTGGCGCAGCATTGAGGCAGCAGAGCTCTCATGTTGCTGCCACACAGAGCCGCCGATGCAGTTGGCCATCGACAGAGCCACAGCCAGAGGCACAGCTACAGCTACAGCAACAGCAACAGCCACATCGGCAAAGAAAAACACACCATGAATCTTTAATGAAGAATCACCAAGTTGGGGGCCATAAACGCGCCAACCGCCAATCGCCAGCGTCGCCATCGCCATCACCATCGCCATCGTCGTCTTTGTCGTCGTACATTTTCTTTTATTGAGCCGTAAGATTCGAATTGTAATTGTTGTTGCTGTTGTAGTATTTGTTGGCATGCCCAGTACCCAGTAGAGTCCCAGGGGTATGCTCTATTTGCTTAGACATATACTATACACTATATATGTCGTAGGCGATGGAGGGGTTGCCCAATAGTTCATGAAAGAAAGGACCTTGGGGGAAGACAGAGAGAATGCCTGGGGTTTCCACGATTTTAAAGATACAACAGATATAGCTATACCAATCGATTGAAAATCATCTAAATCGGTTAATAATATACATAGTTGCTCTTGCCTTGAGAGTGCTGTTCATAATAGATAGTTTGTTAGTTATTCGAGGGAATGCTAGAGTTGAAAGATTGTCTATGGCTCTCTTGCCCCTTTGTTTTTTGGATGTGATTTCGTATTTGGCGCGGCATTTGAAGAGTAGAGGAGGAACAGCAGCCATCATCGATGGCCATCGATGACATCGAGACAGTGTCGTGCCCAAAGCCCCAGCACCACCACCACCACCACCGCCACCGCCACCGCCGCCATCGTGCACCCATCGCAATGTTAATGTATTTGGAAATCGTGCCCGGCTATGCTCCTCCTCCTGTCCCCGTATCTTTCTCTCCGCCTCTCGGCGGCTATCTCTGTCTCTGTGGGATTTGAGAAAAGAAGAATGGAAAGCTTTGTCTTTCCCGGATCTAAACGAATTGGAAATGCTCTTCGGATTCGATATTCATATCCGATTACTGATATATACATAGCCAGGGTGATGGCTACGATGGCAACACAATAATAGTACCAATAATTTTAGTATAAAATATGGTTTAAGATAGATTTAATCAATTTCTGCATTCTCTTATCACTACCGATCTTTATGAGCATTTAAAAGATTAAAAGATCTTCTCAAGGCAGCCAGCAATTGTTAGTATATGATCAAACTATCATAGCATTTGGAAAATTGAGAAATATGGGATACAGATGGGCCTTGAGCGGGCCAACTCCAAAGTCAATGTAAATATTCTGCGGCCGACTGCATGTAGAGTATGCCAGAGAATGAAAGAAATTTATGGACAAACTATGCATTATTAAAAAATGATGTGTACATGCGGTGCGTGGCTCGTTTGAGATTTGTTTAATAATCAAAATTCATTATGCGAGTGACAAATGGAGAGGGCTGGCCTGGCCTGGGCCTGGGCTGGGCTGGGCGCCCGTGCCCATGCCCATGCCCCCCGGTGAAATTTAAGCACATAGATAGATACATTCAATCGAAGGCATAAAGATGGACAGTCAACGAACCGAACCGTGAAAGTTTTCATACACGATTCTGACCCAAAAAACAAAAAAAAAAGAGCCAGAAAAGTATTACCGTGAGGATGGATCATCATAATTGAACGATTAATTGTCGAAAATGTATAGAGAAAAGATATCGGAGAGGTAGACGACTCTCAGATTCTCAGAAGTCCATCTCCATCTCCGCATAAATGGCAGTATCTGCTCCTTGTTCGCTTGGTCCTTCTGCTGCTGTTATGCGATATGCTCCTTGTAAAGCTTCCTTTTCATTCGAGACCAGAAAAGGGAAACAAGGACGAAAGTCCAGTCGAGCATTACAACGTTTCCGACTTCCGATTCGGTTCTCGAATTACGCCTGAAATGTGATCAATGTTCTGGGGCAAGGGATTACTGCAGGATGGAATGGTGCCTGGGGTTGGAGATGTGAGGGACATGCCAGCCAGTCGGTTTAACTGCTGCCTTTCACTTGATTAAACACTTTTAGCCGAAGCAGCCAATATGACGACGACCCTCCCCAGAGCCAGAGCCACAGCCAGAGTCTGAGCCAGACCCAGACCCAGAGTCCAAGTTCGAGTCGGAGTCGGTGTCGGTGTTGGAGGCTCAGGTCCGAGTCCGAGTCCGAGTCCAAGTCCCTGGCGATTCTGTGAAATTGTGGCAAGGGTTGGGAACTTGTTCCCCGGTAATTTGATGCCAGTCAACGATCCGTTGACGCTCTTGATCTTCGCTCTGGCCAAGCTCCGAGCGCGAACGGCAACAAACTGTTTAGGAAGGGCAGCGAAGGGATGGGAAGGGAAGGGATAGGAAAGGTATGGAACGGAACGGAACGGAGCGGTTACCGCAATGACAGGTGCACCGCCAGCACCGTTGAGGATGATGATGATGATGATGATGCAAGGATGCACCTTTGTGCAACTGCAGGGGTTGCTCCTGCTCCTGCTGCTCCTTCTGCTGCTGCTGCTCCTTCTGCTGCTGCTGCTGCTGTTCTGCTCCGGCTGCTGCTGCTGCTGCTGAACGGTGCGCTCAGGTGTAATGCAAGACGTGTGTCGACCGTTTAAGCGAACCAAACACCGCAACAGAAAGCAGAAAACAGAAAACTGAAAACAGAAACTGCGGCAGGAACGGGGCCCAGAAGGACAGACGGACAGACGGACAGGTTTATGGTAGTACAGGTCAGGGCAGAGGAAGCTGAGTGCTGGCAAACGTTCGTTCAACTGCTGTCAGGATATGCAGGACACAGGACACCTGACCAGTTGCCGCCATCCCACTAGGCCAGGATCAATGCTCTTCTCGGCCAGTTTATTGAACTATACCTCAACCAGCTGGCCAGCTCCGCTGGCTGCAGGTCAAAGTAGAGGCAGAGCTCTCTCAAAAGAAAAGAGGCGAAAATGGTAACACTGAGTGGTAACACCTTCGAGTGGAACATCCTGGATTCTGCAACGAGCATCCCAACCCACTCCGAAACCAACCAACCAATCCATCTATATGTACATCCACACGTCCATACATCCATCTGGTTTGGCAAACAGAGGAGCGTTACAGCCAAATATCGATTACCACAAATGACAGGGGAAACAGTTGAGGATGGGTTCTGGGACCGAAGATGGAAATACCCTCGAATATGTGACAGTATACAGTATATACTGATTCGATTCTGCAACTATTCACACAGAATTGTCTTCAGAATTGAGGCATTAGTTTCGACATATGTATGTATGTGTGGAGCTGCCGAAGCTGATGGCAGTACCTGATGTATCCTAAACTATTCGGACTATATTCCTTTCGGCTATTCCCATAGTACCCACCCTCAATCAGAGTACAACAAGGTGTGTCTGCTCTGCTCTGCTCTGCTCTTTCGTGGTCTGCTGTCATCATCATCATCCTCCTCCTCATCGTCATCGTTGTCACCATCGCTGTCGTCGTTGCTGTGTCAACAAATTAATCAGTTCAAATATGAGATACAGATACATGGCGAGCGTTTACGGTTACATTTGAATATGCAGCCGTCAGCCGTCAGCCCGCCAGCCCGCCAGCTTCTACCTCCATCTGCACCTCTCCCGATACAAACCCAACCACTTCCACTTCCACTTCCATCTCGTGCTGCAACTTCCTGGACTATCTGGAGTATCGTGTTGGTGCCACATACATATAGGGTTGTCTCTCTCGCTGAGTCAATATTTTCGTTGGCTTTTTGGTGCTTCTGCTGATAAAAAATGAAATCGAAATGAGAGCATAGCCGGGCTCTGGGCTCTGGCTCTGGGCTCTGGCTCTGGGGTCTGGCTCTGGCTGTGACTCTGGCGACCAGCAGGAGAGCTCGGGGATATCCAATACTTAACCCCGAATGCAGATGCATTTTGCGCGCGCACGCTCCCGTGTTTGCCCAGCGATGGAGAGGAAGGGGTAGCTCGCACTCGTACAGATACAGATACTCGTAGAGAGATAGTTTCCATGGCTATCGGAACCGATTGGGTGGGTGGGGTCAGAGCCGGAGTCGTAGTCGTAGTCGGATCCCACACACGTACGTGTACGTGTACGTGTGTGTCTGTAAATGTGTTTGGGCAATCAGTTGGGACGGATGGAAGGGTAGTTCTCCTTGGGGAGAATCTATGCGGCCAGGACCAGAGCCCAGGCCACGAAATGGGGCGCGACTGAGCAAACTTTGCTGAAGCAGGAATATATTTTGTTTGTTGAGCAGCTGAAAGTGGCCAAAGGTGGCAGCAGCAGCAGCAGCAGGAGCAGGCAAAGGATACGAAGCAAGCATGAAATTATGGGTTGATTAGGATACTAAAAAGGGGAACAGGATCATAGTGGTTAGACCTCCCTCCTGTAGCATTGTATCCTTTCTCTTCACAGTTTCTTCGTCTTTAGTCTAATCCTTTATCGTTATCCTTTTTGCATGTATGTGGTTTGGATCTTTCACTCCTTTTCCGGAGGAATCTTCTTCCCTTTTTGGAGCTGATCTCATTCCCCTGCAATCTTCGGTGATTCGTAATATCTTCTGAGCTCTCATCAATTGATTCATCCAGCTATTGATCCGTTCATGTCTCGACTAATGCAATAACAAATCAAAATCAAACATCAGCAATGGTACAAAGTCTGAATGAAGCATACACATGTACTGCTTTATATACATATACATATGTATATACATGTGTATTGGTGTGCAGGCATTATCAGGAAAAGAGATAACGGATAACAAGAACGGGTGGAACGGGTGGAACGGGTGGGGCGGGTGGGACGGATGGTTGAGCAACCGATTCAGACTCTCAAAGAAAACCACACATAAGAAGCGTATAAATATGGTATTCCAGGTAAACGATTCCACAGCCACACAAATAGAAACGGAGAATCAGCGGAGAGAACCGGAGAACACTCCCCGCCATCCCCCTTCCCCCGTAGCACACTATTTCAACACCTTCTCCAGTTTTGGGGCGGCATTTCCGGGGGCTCCGCTTATCGCTGGCAAATCATCGATCATCTCAAATTCACGATCCATCATCATTAGGCAACGCATTTCGGTTCGCTTTGGTTTACTTTTCCGTTCGCTTTGCGATAAGACCGGACCGACCTATGGGGCTCTCGTTCCGAATCGCAGTCTATTCGAAATACTCTTGAAGTTGTCCCCATTCGCCGCCCACGCCCCCGAGGTCAGCTCTGTCTGAGATCACTCTCGACTGCACCCCTCTCTCTCTCTCTCTCTCTCTCTACAGCTACGGGATATACACCTGAAATCGACTTTGTCAAGGGCCATCGAATGGAATGCATTCTGATCGCGACTTCTGGTCATTGGTACTGGCTGGACTATGGCTGGGATCGCTTGGATCGCTTGCGTTTTATCTTTATGAGCCGCCTGCCTCGAGGCCCCCAACTGAAGACGCAGAAGACGTCGAAGAGTTGGCCAGCTGCTGCCGCTGCTGCTGCTTTCATTAGTTGGAAAACCATGTCACGTGCCCGATTATATGTACATACGTACATACCGGCACACTAGCTACATAGATATATGTCCATGTATTGGGACGCTGTATAAACGATTTCTAATGCCCAACACCACCACCAGCAGCAGCAGCAGCACCAGCAGCGCCACCACCACCACCACCGCCTTCTCTCACCTTCTCCCTCCGATCTGGGGATCGATTGCACTGGCGTCGCACCTTTATGGAGCCTTGCCATGTAATGGTGTCTGTGTGTGGAGACCGATTATCTCTTCGTCTGCGCCTGCGAGTGGGCCAGAGAGTGGGACGGACGGGCGGCTGTGTGTTGTAAGAGGCCCCGCGCACTGATAGTAAAGAGACTCATAAACCTATCGATCTATAGCCCTATAGATAAGGCCGACTCAACCACAGATAGGCCAAACAAATTTCTCAGTCATCGTTTTCCATTTCTCCCATTTCACTTGCGTTGCACTCTTTCCGAAAAGGCCGAAGAAAAAACCCCCACTAGGCACACAAAAAAAAAATAAAAATAATAATCAGAAATAGGTATAGGTATAGTATCTGTGGACGGCAGGCACCTCTCGCTGTTGTCTCGCTGCTTCTCGGTGTTGTCTCTGGGCTTTGGCCTCAAAGACGCTGGAAGCGATTTTTAAGCCCCTCTACAGAGGCGCGTGATAATGGCTAAGACTCATTTCATTTCATTCGATTCCATTCCCTGCGATTCCGCTCGATTCGATTCGATTCGATTTGGGCGATATTGCATCAGTGATCGCTATCAGGAATCGAAGAAGTCTTTCTTCTCCGGCTGACTCAGCTGACTCGCCAGCTTTTCCATTGGCGGTTGAGTCATCATCATTCCGCCTTCCCTGTAGCCGTGTCCAAGGTCTCCCCCCCGCTAGTTTCGGCCATATCTCCCTGTCGAAAACCTATTCACACCTCCAACCTCCCCCTCCACACGTATGAATATAGCCTAGGCTGTCCATCCTGCCGAGGGGGTTGCGTCATCGTTCTGGTGGGGTTTTGCCAGATACGAAACGGGAGATCAACAAAGTTGGGGGCCCACTTTCGGGGAAGGAGATAAGAGACTAAGGGAATCAATGTCTTTATCGTACATATCTCTGGACCGCATAAGTCTTATTCCTCCCTGTGCATCCCGGATGCTTAATTCTCTGGCAGTTTTCCAGCAATCGGTTCTGGGATATTCTGATTAATATTTCCTCCGATATCTGTTATATTTTGTATAGTTTATCAGAAAGATATTCTATGAAGGATTTCCCTGTTTGTTTGGAATGCGTTTGCGAGTGAATGACTTCCGTAAAGGGCTTAAACGGAAATCGTTTCCGGTTAACCAATTAGATGCATGCAATCATTGTCTATTAGTCGCAAATCGAAATTGCAGCCATCTTCGACACTGACGGGGTCTTAGAACCCTATGCCACATGCCACATGGCACATGGCACATGCCACACAAGCCTGCGACGAGACTCTGGGGACACGGGATGGACAGCGCGTCGGATGTTCAAATGGGGTGAATCAATAAAGGTCTCACGCATAATTTATAAGGCTAAAATGGCTTTGGAAATTGAACTGTCGGGAGTCGAGGAATAGTGGAACATGGGGGCAGGGCAGCATAGGTGCTGGAGCGGAAGAGGAAGACCGACTGAACGCTTGAGACCTGTATCTATTGTCAGAGTATTGATTGCCTGGCTACCTCTCGACCAACCTCTTCTGCTTTGATCCACATAACCCCACACCACCCCATCCCATCCACTGGCTGGAACCACTCTGAACCACTCTCGACGACCTGACCAACCTGAAGAAGAGCAATGTCGGGGGATAACATCGTTAAGGGTGGATGGGATGGGATGGAATGAGGTGGATGAGGTGGATTGGGTGGGCGGGTGTCGACTGTCGACTGACGGCTGGGCCAGGCTGGGTGGTTGTTGCCTTGCGGCCAGATACACAGATACACGGCTACAGATACACCGCCACAGACACAGATACACAATTGTTGCCTGGTTACCAGCAACAACAAAAAGCCATGAGAATTTGTACATAACAAACCAAAACAGTTCGCTGTTCTCTGTTCTCTGGCATAGGGGTTGGCCCGGACTTTGGGATGGCATTGGAATGGGATCGAGTGGGATCTAATGGGATGGCTTGGGATGGGATGGGATGGGATGGTGTGGGATGGCATGAGCATGGGCATGGGATGAAGTAATGAAGTGGAGTGTGTTGTGTTGTGCTGTGGAGTCGCAATGGGTTGGGATGGGACCACCCTGCGGGTGCGGATGTTGCGACCATGTTGTCTGTCATTGGCCAGGCCCGAGACCGAGCCAGAGCCAGAGCTAGAGCCAGAAGCCGGGGGGGACAGGCCTCGTTCAGGCACCCGCATGATTTCATCACCTTATGTAATCATGACCTGCTGGAATTGGATGCACAGACCCCAGCCAAATCAATAAAATGTGTCTGTATCTGTATCTGGTGCTCTGGCTGTGGCTGTAGCTGTAGCTGCTGCTCAGGCAGCAAATGTATCTGCAGCTGTGGCTGCGAATGGCTTTTTTGTGGTTCGTTGACTAAATGCGGGCGCGTGCGTTGATGGCGAGAGAGCAAAGGCAAAGGTACAGGCACAGGTACACATGTATATGTATGTAGATATATGTACATATGTATTTATTATATGTACTAGATGAAAGTGTGGCCTACAGTGCTAACAGCCTAGGATGGACCAGAACTGAGTGCATGCTGTCATCTGTTAAGGCAAATTCCAATTCTAAAGATACTAAAAGATTTCTAGCACAGTAGAGTCATTGTCATTAAACAATCATAATAATGATAATTATCATCGTGGAAAAATGGAAAATGTGCAATATCGTTCGGTGATTGGAGTCTTGTTTTTGGAGGGAAAAAGACTGCCGAAAAATAAATCGTGTTTGTTCATTGACTGACCCTCAATATTATCTGTTCAACCTATCGAGTTTTTGCTGTAGATGCGATGACAATTATTGTGATTAGAGGACCTTCGAGGAAATTGAGCTGTCACTGCAGTTCCTTTCCTCCAAGCCCAAGATTTGTTCTAAATTTCTCGCCATTTTCAGAGATGGAAAATCGAATGAAATACATGCAGGGACCAGGCCGTTGCTCCACTGTAATCTACAGCTAAAGACCATTATGCTGTGTATCCGCAGAGAAAAATCAATGAGCAGAGGAGAGCAGAGCAAAGTAGAGAAGAGAAGAGAAGAGCAAAGGAGAGCAGAGGAGAGCAAACGAATCAGAAGAAGGCAAGTCAACGGCAGTACATAAGGGAAGATGTATGTACACACACATGTGCGAGTGGATCTGTGTATGTGTGTGTGTGGAAATGGACAGTCCTGCGCAGCAGCAGATACACAGACAGAGACAGAGATAGAGATAGCAAGCATCAGACGAGAGCAGGCTGCTGTGGTTGGCTTACACACATATACTCCCGCATTCTCTCACACACACTCTCTCACGCTGCTGCCACTCCTACGAGAACAAATCTCAACGGGCCAAAGGAAGAGCCCACCCCACCCGACCCAACCTTCGCCGACCCCCCCCCCCCCCCCTACGCCACAAACATCCATGCAGCAGCTTAGCCCAAAAGCAGCAGCAACAGCAGCAGCAGCAGCAGCAGCAGCAGCAGAAGCATGAAGAGCAGCCGAAAAAACTGTGAAAACGAAAGCACACGCAACAGCAACGTGAGCGAGGAAGCGAGAGAGCGAGAGAGAGAGAGAGCGAGAGAGCACGGAGAGAGCGCAACGCAACGCAACAACATCATCCACAGACACGAGCACGAGAGCGAACACGAACACGAACACGAACAAGAAACGAAGCTTAAGCCAATGCTGCTGGCGCTGGCGCTGACGCTGGCAGCGACTTTGCCCAATTGCCAGGCGGCAATTTATCAGCTAGGAGATGTTTTTCTGCTGCTTCTGCTGCTGCTTCTGCTGCTGCTGCTGCTGCTGAGACACAGCCACAGCAGCGCTGCTTCGATTGCTCTCTCTCTCTCTCTCTCAACTCAGTGGCGTATCTATGTGAGGCGAGTATCTGTGTGAGCTGTTCTGTGACTGTGTGCGTGTGTGCTGCTGCGGCTTTTATTACACCTGAGCTGCTGCTGGCGCTGGCGCTGCCGTTGCTGCTGCTGCTGCTGCTGTTTGGCGTTTCTTCTTCAGCGATGTCGTTGAACGCTGCTGTCGGCATCGCCATCGACATCGGCGTCGCAGCCGCTACTTCAATTGAATTGTAATGAGCGGAGTGGCAGGGGCAGCGGCAGCGGCAATGTCGCGTCGCGTCGCGTAGTGGCGGCAGCGGCTGCGGCTGCGGTGGGTGGCGTCGGCTACTTCTTCTCCTGCGTCTCTGCCACTTAATTTTCTCCTACTTTACCACGAATTCTTGTTCTCCCACTTTTCTCCCATTTCTCTCCCACTTTTTGGCACTCACATCCGACCACGAGAGTCACTTTCCACTCTTTTCCTTTTCCAAATTTTACTTCGGTCCGTCGCATTTCTCTCCTAGTTATCGTTGCTTCTCCTTCTCCTCTCTCCAATCCCACTTTTATATCCTTACCTAATTTTCTACTACTTTCCTCTTAATTGAATTTTTCCTACTTCATTTTCTCCTGCTCCATTTAATCGCCCGATTGCCTTCCTTTATTGTACCCATGTACATATATCCTATCCTGCGATTATATTGCTCTTATTTCTATGCCCCCAACTTCGTCGTCTCCCATTTCTCTATGGTTCCTACTGGTTCTCCTTCTTCATTCCCCACCTTTTTTCCAACTTCTCTGACACTTTACTCTTCGCTCCCCATTTCTCTCAACTTTAACTTTTGTCTGCTGCCTTTTCCACCTCACACTTCTCTTCTTGTTTTCCTTTCCTTTCTTAATTCTTCGCAGAAGTTGTATTTGTTTGGGGAAATTCGACAAATTTTCGTCGCCATCTTTGACGATTTTTCACATTTTGTCTTCACCTCCTTCTCCCTCTCCCTCTCCCTCTGCTTCGCCTGCTCCTCCTCTTCATCTTCTGCTTGCTGTTAATGCGTTTCACGTTTTATTTCCATCTCCATCTTCCACTCTAATTTGTTTAAATTGTTTTTTAATTAACTGTCAGTGACATTTTCTTTTCATTGTTTTGTGCGCTCTTTGTACGAGCATATGACTGACTACCCTTTCGGAGCAGCGTATTCCGATTCGTGAAAGCTCTTTGTAACGCAGTAAACAAAATCAGATTTCCATACCTATCATTTGGGTTCCACAGATCCATAGATTCCATACACATACTAAAGCTGCTGACCCATAGTGGCCTGCATGAATCTACATCGGGGGTCGGGTCGGGTGGGGTCGGCAAGGCCCTATCTCACATAGGTGCATAGGAAAGTGCGCTGCCGCTCACGTAGACGTGTATAACAGGGGCTGGCACCACCACCAGATACATAGTTCCGTTCTGCCCGCTTTCCACGCATACAAACGCACTAGGAACATATGTTTTCAGCAGCGCACTTTCCTTTGCACACAAGATAGGGCTTAGCCCGAGCCCTGATCTACATCTGTACATACAGCATATATATAATATAATTAATATATATTAATTATCTCAATACTAACGCTCAAATATCTCAATACATAAATTAATTTAATTATACATTTATTTTCTGATACAACCCATCAAAATCTAACCAAAATCGGATGGAGAATTTGATATTTCCATGAGAATTATCTCTCATCGTCCAGTCAAAAGTGATTGTAGGGTATGTGCGGGCTTCGGGCTCTTAAGCATTATTTTCGTAATTGTTTTGTCGGGGGTTTTGCTTTTGCTTTTGCTTTTACCTTTGTTTTTGGCTTTTTGTTTGCTTGGGTTCTGGCCATAATAAAGCTGTTAAGGGAAAGTCGTGTTGTTGTTGCTGAAAATTGCTTTCGGCTGGAGAGAAAATCTGTGAGGGAAAATTAACAAATTATCAAATCGTGTAAGAGACGAAGAGATTTTTGTACTCCTTGGACTACTCCATGGCCCCCCTTCCCCTTCCCCCACCCCCTCGAGCATCCCCTTGACCCACAGCAAGTGGGCGGTGGTGAGTGGGTGGAGGTGATTCTATTTTTGGGCTACCCGGAATATGGGGCAATCATGGTCGTAAATAGCTGAAGATATTTTCGTATATTTTCGGTGAACGAAATCGATCTGGAAAGTACATACGTGATGGCCAGCAACCCTCTTCCTCCCAGGCAGCTCCCCGTCTCACCCACCCCCTCACCCCTCCGTCTTATCAGGTGGGCATGATTGAACGGCTCCGACGACTGCGGCGGCGGCTGCTGTTGATTTTGCGCCTTTGATGGCCGCCTATCTAATCGCAGCCCCAGTCGGAGTTTCCCACCTTCCTCCGGTCTTCGTCTTCGTCTCTGTCTCCGTGTTCGTGTCCGTGTGCGTCTCCGCTGTCCATTGTCCGCTCCATGTCTCCGGACAGTCGCAAGATTAGCGAGGCTGGAGGAGGCCGACAGGCGGGGGGGGCGGAGTGAACACCTTCTGCGTCTCGGGAGTAATTCCCAGAAAGTCAGCTGCCAGTAGGGTATTACACATGTCTATCAGATTGCAGTTCCAGTTCCAGCTCCAGTCCCAGTCCCAGGTGTGCAACCATCAAGAGATTCATTGGAAACCAGACGCAACTGTACCGGAACAGTTGTCCAAGCAGGCGGCGCAGGCGGCGCAGGCGGCGCAGGCGGCCAACTGAGTTAAGTACAGTGAATATTGAATGGGATGGAATTGATAACGTATACGATTACTGATATATCGGAAGAGATCTCCTTATAGCGGAATAAATATGTATAGAAAGGTACAATTCATCTGATGATAACCGAATGAAAATAATTTGAATGACAAGACAAGAGTTTTCATCGGTTATTGAACAGCATCTTGTGATCGATAAAAATATATAAAGCTACTTCAACGATTAAAAAGCAATAAGTTATCGAAAGAAGCGAGGGCTGTCGAATCGGTTATCGGAACTAGTTTGGCCTGCAAATAATTTATCGGGATTCCATCGACTAAAATGGTGCCCACTGTGGCTAATCGATGGGACTCTGGAGAGCTGGAGCTTTCGGGTCTTTCAAGCTGATAGCCGATATCAGTCTGCATTAGCATAACTACCACTAATCTTGGCCAGCTCTCCGGCCTCCCTCTACCCGTATATATTTTGTCGATTGGACAGCCCAAGGCTACCTATGCTACCCAGGCTACCTGCCTGGCAATCTGCGTTGACTTTCTGGAATTTGCCGATGCCCGGATGATTGTGTCGCCCTCGCCCTCGCCCCCACCCCACCACCTCCCCATTCCAGAGGTTCCAGCTCGGACTTGGCACGTCCGTGCAGTCGTATGCCCCGCTCTGGCCCCGTACAACGTTATGCAAGTGGGGGTGGGAGTACGGGAGGACGTGTTTAAATTCAAATTGCGATGACGAAACCCGCGAGCCACATCCAGGGCGCTCCATCCCCGATCCCCGATCGCCGATCGAGTTCCGAGCCACCACCCATCCGCTCCGATCCATAGCCACTCAGATGCGACCCGATCAGATCCGATGGCATGCTGCATGACTTCTTTATCGTCTATTGAATGCGAGTCCAAGTATTCTCAGAGCCAGACAATGGTAATCCCTGGGCATTGCACGCGTTGCCGATAAGCGATCGAATTGTAAACTCACTCAATGCAATCAGGCCATTAAATTGTATCTGCAACTGTATGCGTATGGGTATCTGTAGCTGTATCTGTAGCTGTAGCTGTATCTGTATCTCATGGCGTGTGCAAAATATCTACATATGTACATACATACATATGTAGTTGCCACAGTTTGCACCTTCGTCTTCTGTCTCCGGTTACGCGGATTGCAGTCCAGCCTCATGGCGCCAGTGGTAATTAGAACACCCTCCCGACCATCTCTCTCGCTGTCTCTGTCTCTCTGGCAGCATGGGTGGCGTTGCGTTGCGTTGACCCATTCACCCATTCACCATTCAGTAATTACCCAATTTCGCCACTTCTATTCCGCTCTATCATCGTCTACGTGCCCAGCGATTTATCGAATATGCTCGCATAATAGCGCTCGTTCTACCAATTGCCCCCAACCAAACCCCCGCCCCCACCGCCAGCCCCCTTCGTGCTGCTCACATAAGAGCATTTCTGGCAAGAATTTTACCTTATGGCAGTGCATTTGTCCATTGGGGGAATCTTGCTTGCATAATGGCAAAATGTGTTGTGTCTGGGGGGACCTGTGACTCAGGTGGAACAAAGAAACCAGAGATACACATGGATCTGTGTCTATCTGTGTGTATCTGTGTGTATCTGAGAGCAGAGGAAGGCCACAAGGAAGACATCTCTTTTGGGCTACTTGGATTTCCAACATATACATATATACATAGGTATGTATATATATCCACACTTATACCCTTGAAATTGTGAATCCAATTCCGCCACAGATCTCCGATCCCATTTTAGAGGGGGTGATGTGTAACCTGGAACTTCTTTCCTGTCTGGTCCAACACCCAACAAGGAGACGTCCTTCAGATCGAACAGAAAAGTTTCTCCAGAGAATCGTCTCTCCCCTGGAGGGCTCTCTCCATTGCTCTCTTCCCTTTGCCATTTTCCACGCTCTGGCTCTGGCTCTGGCTTTGTCATTGCCTTTTTGTCTTTCGGTCGTTTATCGTCTGGGTTTTCCTCTCGTATTCATTCTCGTTCTCGTTCTCGTTTCTGTTTTCATTTTCATTTTCCTGCTGCTTGTTGCCTAATTTCCATCAAGAAGTAATTACGTTGCTGCTCATTAATTTCGTGATCGCATGCCATGTGAAATTGGACGTGAGGAAGAGGCTACAGAAAGCCAGAGCGAAAGACAAGACGACGACGACGACGACGACGACATGCAGGAGCTGGGGCTAGGGAATGGCTATAGCAACGGAGAGCTATAGCTGGAAGAGGGTGAGTCAGGGGCTGGGACTGGCACTGGCACTGGGACTGTGGCTGGGGCATCGTGCATGCCGCACACCTTGGCAACCGCACGTCGCATTCACCGGACAACACCTGCTCCGGCTCGGACCTGCTCTGCTTGTATCTCCAGAGGGGTAGATAGATCAAGAGAGCGAGAGAGCTGAGCCAAGCAGCTGGTCGCCGCTCGCCGCTCGCCGCTCGTGGCATGTGTCCCGCTCTTGGACTTGCAGTTGCAGTGGCAGTGGCAGTGGCAGTTGCAGTGGCAGTTGCAGTGGCAGGAGGGACCATGGCCGTGGCTGTGACAGTTTCAGCTCCAATTCCAGTTGAGCGACAAAGTAGTTCAAGCCTTCTTCGGCCACCCACAAATCAAGCTCAATCTGAGTCAATCAGAGTCCAATCAGTGGCCATAACCGATTGGTGGGCGGTCACGGCAACGCCCCTGGGCATGGGGGGCGGGGCGTGGCAGGGCCAAGCGTCGAACGTTTAGCACGGTTCAGCGTTCAGTGTTCAGAATGCATGCAACTTTCCCCAAACTGCACAAGCACAAAGAAAGTTGTGTGCGCATCCCAGGAATTCTGGGTGACCGCCATGGCAACAGTCCACCCACCACCCACCAGCCACCATCCATCATCCATCGCGGGGTAGCTTATCATTATGGTTAGCACTGCGTGCTCCAGTGGCAGATACAGACGCAGATGCAGATGCAGATACAGATTCGGATCCAGATACCGAGATGGTGATGGAACGACTACGAGCCAGAGAGAGAGAGAGAGAGAACATAAGACAATGGCAAAAGGCAGACGGCAGACGGCAGACCTTGAAACAGTTCAAAAACGTAAACGGTTCAGTGATCATTGATGTAAAAGCTGAAAACGGAGCAAGCTGTGGCCAAGAGAAGTGAACAGAAACACAAACACAAACAGAAGCAGCAGCAGCAGCAGCAGCACAAACGGCAGTGGCAACAGCAACAACAACAACAGCAGCAACAACAACGAAAACAAAGTCAAAGTTGAAGTTGAAGTTGAAGCTAATGTTGGAGTGAAGGCAGAAGATACAATAATGACTGCCAGAGAAGAAAGAACGCGGCCGCACAACATCCGTCATCTGGGCAAGTCAGAGTGGAAGTCTGAGGATGGTCTGAGGGGTGGTCTCTTGCGTCTCTCTTGCGTTCTCCGGGTCTCAGTCTCCGCGTCTCCGCGTCTCAGTCTGAGACTGAGACTGAATCTGGAGCTGGTGCTGGCGTGCGCTCTGATCTGCCTGACTGCTTCGCATGGCATCGCTTGGTCTCTTGCTCTTGCTCTTGGTCTTGGTCTTGGTCAAACAAATCGTTGAGCCGTTGAGCGGAGTTTGGGTACATATCTGTCAGACGGAGAACATTGCTCATGGGCTCCCAATGGATATGTTGGGATTAGCAGTGGAAGCAACACTTTCTACAGCAGCCATGGGGCACAGATCCCCTTGGGTTTTAGCAGAGGAAATAACTATATTCCCTTCTGGTCGGTTTCATCTGTATTCCAGAGTATTCCAGAGTATTCCTCGTAGAGAGCACTCCTCGCCTAATGGTCATTTGGTAGTCGACCCTCGCGACCAGAGCAATGGCTGCTCGTGTGGTTGGCCAATGGCCATGCCCCCCCAACTGAACTTTGCCTTGGGGATGCAGCAGTCCCTGCCAGATCCAAACCGCCATTTAAACGGGCTTTGGTAAGACGTTGTCGTCTAGCTGTGGCTCTGGGCCTGGGTCTGGTTCTGGGTCTGGGTCTCTTTCTCCCTCTGCGAGTACGAGTATCTCGTTGTGTGTCTCCCTCTGCGAGTGCTGACGTTGCCCCCCCTTCAGATTGTCGTCTTCGTTGCTGCCGGTAATGATCTTTAACCAAGCGTAACGTTCGCTTTCAGTGCGTCTACATCTGCGCCGTCACCATCATCATCATCATCATCATCGTACTAGCCCCCACCCACCACCATCATCAACATCATCATCATCATCCTCATCATAATGATTATCATCTTCTTGCAGCCATTTCTTCTCTGCTCTTCTCTTCTCTGCTCTCGTCGAGACAGACAGACAGACCGACAGACCGACAGACAGAGAGACAGACATTCAGGTTGGGTTGAGTGGCGTAGCTCCACCCGCCTCGCCTCCGCCCGCCTGGACGTGGCGGCGGTCGTGGCTCGTATTTAAATGGCTGCAGAGCTTCTGCGCAGCACACACACACATAGACACAGATACAAATACAGGGAGAGATTCAGATGGAGATGCAGATGCAGATACATATACAGATACAGATACTCTTACAGAAAGATGCAGGCAGGGGTATGGTGTGTGTGCATCTGTATCTGTGGCTCTGGTGCCCTCTGAATGCACCATTAAAGATCAGTGAGGCAGTGACTGCTCAGACCTTGATTCCCTTAATGGCCGCAAGCCTTGACCAAGAGTTGGTTTGGACCAAGCTTTGGATCACTGGGGGATCACTCTTTGGTAGAACTGAGAATTGCTGAAGATCGATTTTCCTTAATGCGGATAATTATTATTATTATTATTAATCTTCGAAATAAATTAAGAACTTTGGGCTGTAACTATTGTCGAATAGGAATCGATGAGTAGAATCCTCTTTCAGTATTGAAATAATCAAGACTCCCTTGAGTGCTAGTTTCAATTAATTATACTGTTCTATCGATGTTCTGAGAGATCTCTTGATATTCGCCAAAGTTCAGCTGAATTCACAGACACAAACTGATTTAGTAAGAACATAACCTTGTCTTGATCCCATGTTCGGGCCATGGCCAAAAGCTGGCTGGAGATTAGCCCCCCACCCCCTTGGCAGAGTCGGATGGGGGGAGGGAGTAAGAAGAAACCGAAAGGCATAGCAAGTGGCTCAAAGATCGGAGGAAGCGAGTCAGACAGGCAGACAATTTCGCAGAAATTTTCAACAAACACAAAAGCAAACGAAAACGAAGATACACTCACCTCACATGTGGATACACACTCGTAGATACATATATATGTATGTATGCATGTATATAGATACTCGTACAGCAACAGAAACAAGTATCTGTATGTTCACGGATACAGATGCGGATACAAAAATGCTAATGCGCCTGGTCTGCTCTTTATACCCTTGCAAAAGGGTACTCTCCACATAAAGTGGATCTATCTATATATCTATGCATATGTAAAGATATATTCCCGATAAGCATGAACAGATTTGTGGCTATAGGCCTTTCCGTCTGTGTGGAATATCTACTTTTGCCTAAAGCTTCCAATCGATCGAGAGCTGTGATCGACATCACAGATCACAGATATATATTACATATCGTATGTATCTTTTTTTGGAGTTTCGGATCTGCAAGAGTATCTGAAGATGCGGCTCTGAAGGGTGGCTTTCATTTCTCGCTTTGATGGTAATTTTGCCTTCACCTTCAATGAGAGATGACCATAAAACTTTGGGCCCCTGCATCGTTGGCTGGACGGGATCGAGCATGGACTTGGACTTGGACTCGGACTTGGACGCTGTGCCACGCCAAGGGGCAGGGGGGAAGGGCAGGAGGTGGAGGTGGAGGTGGGGCGTCCGAGTGCCGTGTGAAAAATGCCAAGTGATTTTGCTGCTGCTGTTGCTGTTGCGAAATTGATTTTCCTTTTCTTGGATGCCATAGGCAGAAGATACATATTTCTGTATCTCAGCGCCACAGCGGGGAATGAGTGAAAGATGCAGAGAAAGAAAAAAGATAAATATGAGGAGAGAGTGGGAGAGAGACAGCGACAGCGACAGCCCTGATATAAATAGCTCCCTGACTTGTCTTGATCTATACTCAGTCCGCGCTGTGTATCTGCATGCAGCGTCGGCCATAGCCATGGACACAGACACAGAGCAAGATACAGATACAAAAGCATCTATAGATGTAGGCGTTGAAATCTCAGCAACAGCAGCAGCAGCAGCAGCAAACAACAAACCAGAAGCGG
The DNA here is from genome assembly GCA_963969585.1 of Drosophila helvetica. NCBI lineage: Eukaryota > Metazoa > Arthropoda > Insecta > Diptera > Drosophilidae > Drosophila > Drosophila helvetica. The sequence goes on along the minus strand of OZ018401.1, from coordinate 9,525,033 downwards.
GATCATCATCATCATCAGCGTGATCAGCGCACGCAGCCACCGCCACAGACACAGACACAGATACAGATACAAATACCGACACAGGCAGGCACCCAAAGCTGTAGATGTGTCGGTGTATCGGTGTATCTGTGTATCTGTGTACGGGCGCGCGTCTCGTTCACCCATAAGTGCTTCATTAATCTCTGTCAGCGAGGTTGCTCCCCCTAGACCCCAGCCACGGACCCAGCCCCAGCCCCAGCCCCAGCCACCACTCGTCTGAATGATTTTCGTTTCTTTTCGCTTCTTTTCTCGCTTTGTATCTGTATCTGTATCTGTGGAGGGGCCTGCCTGTATCTCCGCATCTGTATCTGTAGCTGTGGCTGTGGCTGGCACTGATGGTGATGGCTGCCCAGTTCAGCATTGATTTAGCCTCTCTGTCTCTCTCTCTCTCTTTCTCTCTCTCCTTCTCTGCCTCTGTGTCTCTCTCTGCATGTGGTGGGGTAGAGTGGGGTTCAGTCTGGGGGCAGACTTCATCTTGTTGTCTTTGATTTGTTTCGTTGAACTGCGATTGGTGGAATCTGGCGATCGATCATCTATGGGGGACACAGTGGGCATGCAGTGGAGATGCACTGGAGATTGTGGGGTTGTGGGATTGAAATTCATGGATAGGTGAATGTACTACGTATATATTTCAGGGAATTCCTCATTCAAATATTCCCCCAACTATCGATCAAAGAGGCAGACAAAGAAGTGTAAGTGGAATGCTTGGGGAAATCTTCCCAAAAGTAAGCCAAGTTCTGCCTCTCTATGGCTCTGACCATACCCCCCCTCCCCATCCCCCCCTTCACCCCGTGGCAGACACATTCGTCACGTTCGAGTGGCCAGAAGACAGCCAAGACGACGCTACATGCGTGTACCTCGCAGATCGCGTGTCCGGATCCAGCGTGCCACGGAACAAACACAAGCACAAACATAAGCACACACACACACACACACACGCACGGAAAAAAATCAATAGCCAAAAAAGTACCAGTACGAGAATGAGTGGTGGTGGTGGTGGTGGCGCTGGCGGCAGATGCTGGCCACCGCTCACCATCAACCCATCCCTGGAACCCGGACCGGGACACACCCAAGAGGGCGTATGGCGATGGTGAGGGCGAGGGCGAGGGGGGAGGGCAGTGCCAGTCCCAGTCCCAGTGTCAATGACACACCTTTAGCAAACAAGCCGCAAGGAAGCGTCTTTCGCTCTGGGGCTCTGACTGACTGACTCCGACCGTGGCTCCGTGCCACAAGGCAGCAGCGACCATGAACAATCCCCGAAAGAGTGCTCTTGCTGCTGCTCCGTTGCACAGTTCTCAACTGCCGTAGGCAAGAATGAAAATCCCCACGATTCCATTCGTATTCCATAAATACAGACTTTTTCAAATGCTTCCATTTTCTCAATATTATTTTGCCTCAATCCAGTAAGGAATAGATAATACATGCATGTATTTCCACGCGAATATCAGGCAATAATAATAAACAGATGCATGTACATATACAATATACATATGTATGTATATGTATCTGGTGGAATCGCCAGACATCCATCGGCTATGGCCGGCGCTTGTTCCTGGATGCGGGGTACACAAACAAAGTTGTCAGTTCTCACGCGAGATGCCATCGTTGTGGCAGTGGCAGTTTTTGTCGTACTTCCACCTGGGCCTGGGCCTGGGTCTGTTTGCCAGTCAGTGGAGTCAGTGCTGGAGTGGAGGCTATACAGATCCCAGTCAGTAGTCGGTAGTCAGTCCATTCCAACTCCGACTCCATCTCCTTCCCCATGTGCAGGCCACCCTATTTGATGTGGTGGCAGTTCTGCATCGGGTTTCATGTCCAGGCAACGTCAACTAATGACGAAGCCAGCGACGAGTCGACATCATCAGTGGGGTAATTACCATCAAAGTTGGACTCCGGCTCCAACACCAGCTCGGACTTGGGCTTCGGGCCTCGGGTCAGGTGTATTGGGGTATGGGGGATTGCATGGACATGGGACATGGACATGGACATGGCATGCTCATTAGGCAAATCCTTGGAGAGCTTTCGACTCTGTACACAATCGTTTCGCCCGCCGATGGGGTTGGGATATTGTCACTGTCATTGCCAGCCAGCGGATGAGTAATGTTTGACCGCACTATAAAGCGGCATTGGGCGGGGGGCGGAGCAGTGGGAGTATCAAGGAGCCATCAAGCAAGGTCCGAGCCCCACAAATCTCAATATGGAAAAACCCATCGGAAAACAGCCCATCAGAGCTCTAAGGCAGACCAATCCGAAGCCATGGCTGACATGATTTACATCCTTCGACTGGCCCAACTGGCATTCGAGCGATGTCAACCGACCCTGGCAGCAGCAGGATGGACTCGGCGGTGCTGGGAGGTGCTGGGAGTTGCTGGGGGGGTGGTGCTGCCTAACATGACCCAAAAATGTAAGCGTCATTGGGAATTTATTACGCGGTACGAGAATAATTTGTGCTTGACCTACCGTGCCACCCACCTGCCATCCTCCTGAGGGGAAAAAAACGGTGGAAAATGCCAAGAATGTGCGCTGCCAGAGAAACCTGGAAGCCCGGAGGGCCTGGCCATGCACTTTGGCACGAGAAAGCTGTAAAAGGGTATATTTTCAGTCAGAGATAAGTCTGGCAAGATCTGGGGAAAACCATGTACACATGAACAGCATGTGAATGCCTCCATTGCCAGGGTAGTCACCCCATTTGGCGGGCATTTTGCTGCTCCGACAAAAGCCATTGGACACATCAATGTGGCCGCTGGGATGAGGAGGCAAACTCTCGAGGGTAGCCCCAACCCCAACCCCGACCAGAGGACAAGGCCCAGTCCACGTCCACCCCCTCCGGAATGTACACGTACGTACGTACGTATGTGTAATGTGTGTGTGTGTGTGTGTGTGGGGTGGTCTCTATGCGACAATTTCCTGTTTTTCAAAGTTTCCACTCGACGGGGGAACAAAAACAAAAAACACAACTGGCGAAGGATACGGAACAGCAGCAGCAGCAGCACTAGGACTAGGACTAGGGCCAGCAGAAGCACCAGCAGCAGTAAAGTTACAGCAGCGATAAATTCGAGCGAAATGTATCTGACGATTGGGCCCCCTTCCCAGCCCCCTCCCTTTTTCACCGTTTTCCTGTTGGAACGGCCTCTGGGGGGTGGGGTGGTGGTGGGGTATCCCCCTGCGGTTGGCGTGCGGCAAAAAAGTTTCCTTGTTGCTGTTGCTTTTTGTTGGCAGGTTTTTGCATACGAAATGCGAGCTGTAAATTGTATCTGTGCGCTACTTAGATACACCAATGCGAAGCGCACGGGGGTGGCACATTCAACCACCGCACCATCTATTTTCATGTGTGTGTGTGTGTGTGTGTGTGTGTGTAGTTTTTCGGTGGTTTCGTTTGCCCGCAATTGGTTGCCGCAGCAACGTTGATTTAATAGATTTTTCCGTTTTAGCTGGAAATGTATTTTGCAGATACGACGACGATGGCGATGGCGACAACGGGGACAGGGACAGGGACAGCACAGGGGGAGAGCGGGGAGGAGAGGCAGTGGCAAGGGAGTAAAACGCGTGGTGGTTGCTTTGGCTGTCACCCCACCACCCCAGCCACCCGGCATCCCAGGCCCACCGACACACACAAACCACCCACTGCCACAGCCATCCAACCTCTGGTGGTATCCGCGCAGCAATCTCGACTGTGATTTGCCAGCCATCCCTCGTCATCCCCTCAATCCTCATTGGAGGAGGGTTGCTGATTACCCAAAGCTCAGCCTCTGCAAAGCTATCATCGCACTGAGATGGCTCTCATTCAAGCACAAAATGGCGCTAGAGGGTGGAATCGAAAGCCCAGCGAACGGCGCCATTTTGGCATATCCCTGAGATACATTTCTGGATCTGCTTCAACACCTCATAGGATATCAGCCAGCCCATTGATCAACGGAATTCCTATAGCTTTCGGATCCTGCTTGACTACTGGATGGGCACTCCTTCATCTTTGCCATAATATGGACTGATTTTCGCCCTTATCTTACCAAGTCTTTGTCCCGCCCCTGTCCGTTGCCTTGAGCTTACTATTCCTTCAATTCCTCACAGCACAAGAGGGTACTCAGATCCACTTGCCGGGGAGAAAGTCCTGCCTGCCTGCCAAAATCAATGGAAAAACAAAAGAACAACCAACTTAGGGGCGTGGAGCGGGGGGCCAGGTGCCAGGGCAACCCCCAAAGCAGACCACCACTGTCCCACGGCCATTGGAAGCAGTCTCAACCGCTGGGACAAAAGCCCTTCGTCAGCCCCATGTCACTCAGGGACTGACTTCAAGGAACGAAATTTTAATACCCTAACAGATCCATCGTTCCTGTTTTGATTAGACGGAACTTAAAGAAAGATTTTAGCCAGTTTTGTCATGTTTCTATTTGTTGGGATCGAAAGGGTTATCTGCGTAATACGTGAATCGAAGGGAACAAAAAAACAATTCGTTATAGGGAAAATTCGTTTTACAGAATTCATAAAATGAAATTGTTTTTAAGTTTATTTAGCTTTGAATAATTATTATTTTTGTGTGGAAAGCGCAGATTTATAGTTCGAGACTTTAAGTGGAAAACCACAATCAAAATAATCGAACAAAAATTCATTATGGGGTGATCGAAAGCGTATGAACATTCGAGTTACGGGCGTAGAAAAAATTCTTAAGAGAGAAATATTCGTTATAAGGAAAACCAAAATTCGTTGTAAGGAGAGCAAAACCTACTGAAAATTGAACGAAATAAATTCGCCATAAAGAAAACTTCGTTATACGGAAGTTCGTTATAGAGAAGTTCGACTATACTTCCATTTGTTAGGGTATAAAAAGTCACAGCAACAGAACACAGACATACAGATTCATGGCTTTGCTTGTGGGTTTTCTGTTGGTTCATTTCCGTTCTACACACACTCGTATGTCCATATCTGTATCCCTCTATAATATATGGGTATAGTAGTATGTTTATATGTAGTTTCGGGGAAGCAGTACCATTCGACATCCCTAGAAGTTAGGCTGAGAGTCTCCAAAAAAAAACTGCGACGTTGCTTTCATCCCCCATATCTGCAAAGAGTCTTTCATACATTTTGCCTGGCCCACCCTCGCGACTCACCTGTGCCCAGGTCCTCTTCTCCTCTCCTCTGCTCTCCTCTGCTCTCCCCTTCTCATCACACCACTCCACTGCTCTGCTCTCCTCTTTTTTACTCTCTGCATGCCCCATCACTTATCGGGGGCGGCACGCAGCAGCGGGGCCTTCAGTTAGTCAGAAAACCTTGTCAGCTCGTCAGTTTCAGGTTCCATCCACATCCACATCCACATCACAACAACGCAGCACCCATCCCCATCCCCATCCAAACCCCCCCCCTGCCCAACCTCCCTGCTGCTTGTGTGTGTGTGTGTGTGTGTGTGGCACCCTGACAGGTGAATTATTTCCCTCTGCGAGCATTTCTAATTGGATTTTCCCTCAGTTCTAAGAAAAAATCTATGGAACAAGAATTTTTTGTTCGTTTCTGTGGACTGTGGCTGTGGCGGCGACCTTCTCTGACAAAGCCACCCCCTCAGGCAGAGAAACACACAGAGAGAGAAAAAAAGAGACCAAGAGCAAGAGAGGGAGAGAGAGAGAGTGCCACCCTCTGGGGGAAGTAAAGGAAGCCACCCCACGCAGCAGCTCGACACAGCCACTACCCTCTATGTGACCTCTGCCCACCTGAGCAACCTGCATATACAACCTACCCACCATCCAATCCCCTCCAGCTTTTTCATCCCTGCCACCATCACCCCTCTATCTCTGCCCGCTGCCTCCTGCCACCCACCTCAGGGATGATGACGTCGTCGGTCTTCGTTTATTGTCGTCGTCGTCAGTCGTCGTCGCTCTGGTAGTTGCGGCTCTCGTTTGCTCGTGCTCGTGTTTCACTGTAGCTTTTTGCCTTGGCCGATTCTCTGGCCCCACCCCTGCCCACCCCTCCTGCACTTATGTACTTTGGTATATATGTAGAATATATAGCGTATGTATGTGTGGTATATGGCCCGCGTAGTCAGAGCTGCCTCACGGCAAAGTTCCTCTGAATTTCTGATGTTGCTCTGATAAATACTTCACTGCGCCATTCTCACATTCTCCTTCTTGTTCACTCTTTCTCCCTCTCTCTCTTTCTCTCATTCTCTGTCCATGTATGGGTATATCCTCTGCATCTGAGAGGTAGAGCCAATGATGGGGGCAGAGCTTAGCCCGCGAGACGTAGGTAGCTTCGCTTTGGCCCCCGACCCAATGCCAGGCACTTTGCAGCATTATGTGGCAACAATAGCAGCAGCAGCAGCACCCCCAGCAGCAGCACCAGCAAAAAATCAATATGGATGGACAAAGAATACTCGTATACATACAGAGGTGGAGGCTCTTTTGGTCGCACATTTGCGGCAAGAGTATAAAGAAGGTGGATTTGAGGCAGAGTCACAGAAATTTCACTGTACATATGCATGTATATTTCGAGTACATACATATACATATGTAGTACATTCGGGGTAATATGCCTCTCTGCTGTGAGAAGTAACATCATCTGTGGATGAGGATATGTTGTACTTTTGAGGTTAGCCACCATCGCGCCAGTGCTGCCCATGCCAATGAACCAACATTAAATCTCAAGTGAGCATCCAATATGATCCAAATTCCACCTCAGAACAGATCAAAGATTGAAAAATTCTACTCGAACTTATCTAAGATTATTTTTGTCAGCTGCGGGGGTTGATTAGGGTATGGGTCTTGTCTTGTAAGTGCTACCCATCGCTGGAGAAGAAACCAGAAGTGAGGTTAAATTGATAATAAAATCTGCGACTGAAAGATTAAGATTATTGTCAATGCTTCCGAATGGACCCTCATTGAGGAATGTGACACCAATGCGATGAAGTATATACATCTTTGATATATGAAGAATTGAACTATAAATATAGAGAACGAGAGAGCCACAGAGCGGCCGTATCAGCAGAGCGATAAGCGGGAACATCTGTTAAGCAAGTCGCGCACCGAAACAGCAACAGCAACAGAAACAGTCAATTGATCTATCTATATAGCCCTCGGGGAACTATATCTTGAGCAGAGCCCAAGACGAACTAGTGAACAGATCTGAGGAGGAATCAGGTAGAGTGCGATTTGGTGGGGAGCGGTAATGGTTTTTTTTTTTTTTTATGGGACACACGATTCCATGTTGATTTTGATAATCGAACCGTTGAGCGTTCAGTTAGAGAGCCTTGGGCTCTGAACATCGATGACGATGACTGCCACTCTGCGAGACACGCGGCTGCTAAGCTCATCCGACTGATTGGCGACACCACCCCACCCCACCCCACCCAACCCCTCCCCGTCCCTTCCATTCAATTCTATTCGACTCGGAGCGAGTCGATAGCGTTTGCTGCAATTTCCAGTTAATTGCATTTCGTCGCCGGGTAGTTGTAAAAAATATTTGTGCAAAGATTTAGGCGACAGACCACAACCATGGGGCGAAATATGCACGGGTTTCTTCGTGTGTGTGTGTTGGTGTGTGTGTGTGTGTGTGTGCGGCAGATTATGGGCCTCATAAGGAAGAGCCTTGTGTGTGAGGTGTGCGCTTATGTAAGCATTGCAAATCAATCGAACTATCTGCCACTTGTGCTTCCCCCTCCACCCCCTCTCTCTCATACCCTCTCTCTCTGTCTCTCTGCCTCTCTGTGCAATCGGCTCCCAGATACTCTCGGACTTTGCGGTCACGGGAACATATGATGGATGGACGGATGGATGGATGAATAGATGGAAGGTTTGTTCTCCACCTTCCCTTGAGTACTTTTTTTTGAGTATTTTCTTATTTTTTTTTTAGGGACAGAAGCTGTACAAGCCTGCTAATAAGACAGCATCGTAATCATCGTCCGAAGGGCCAGCCTCTCTCAAATTAAAATGGATCCACAAATTTGCGGTTTGCCCTTCTTATAGATGTGACCCATCTGGCCGGCGATTCGATAAACACCAAAAATCTGGGGACAAAAACAAAAGTGGAGTAAACCCAGATATGCCTCGTTCAAGGCGTTGTGGATGCCACAAAAGTAATTGCGATAACAAATCGAGCACCCTACACTCTGAAAGGGGGGCCGTTTCAGGCCGTATGGAATAAAATATACGAAATCTAAACAAAATGAAAATTATTCATTATAGAAATATAGTGGGAATCTAATGGGAAGCTATATAGTACGATATAAATGGTATAGAATGTGATTGAAAGAGATAATAGATAATCATACAGATCCTTTATGGAACTAACTTTCTGTAAATATCTTTTGGTATCTCTTTCCGTACATATATGATATTTGGATATAGCCTGTTTATTCGGGACACTCTCTCATGATCAAAGTCGAAAAAAAGTGTCACACCGCTTTAGTCAAGAGCCACAGCCACAGCCGAACCCCAACCCCAACCCCAACCCCAACCCTGAGCCAGAGCCAGAGCCAGACTCTGGATTGCGGTTGACCATTTGCATGGGACATGTTAACGAGCCGGCAAAAATATTATAATTATGATAACGCACACAGGAGGCAAGGGGTACTGTGTGTGCTGCGCGGTGGATGGGACGAGAGGCACTCGAGAGTCGCCCAAATTGTCCAGATAAGATTGAAAATTTGCGGTCATCTGTGGCCGCCTGGGAACTGGCAACTGAGAGCCGGGAACTGAGAACACTCTCAACGATTACGCTCAAAGCAGCTCGGAGCTCGAAGCTCAGAGCTTGCAGCGGCCCAAGGTAAACCGAGGCACTTCCAGGAATTCTGTTGGCAGAAAGAAAACATATTTTCCATATTCCATGAGTGGGCAGAAAGTCAGAAGTCGAAGCTAAGCGAACAGCCGGGGATTGGATGGCGATGGCGATCATTGATCTGCGAGCATGAGTAGTATATACCATGTGCGGGTATATATAATACTTATGGAAAATGCGAACGATCAGCGAAAACCAAACACGAAACCGTAAACCAAGACGCAGTACCGATACGAGTATCTGTATATTAACAGGTAGATGGGGCAGATGGGGCGGGATCTTGGGACGACGAGTGTATATGTCATTCACCCGATCGAGACTCAACTCCCAACTCCACTGAGAGCTCTGTCTCTGTCTGTGTCTGTGTCTCTGTCTCTCGCTCTCGCTCTCACTCTCTAGTTCAGTTTGGAGCACGTGTCTGGTAAGTGGAACGCGGTATCTTGTTGCCCACTGCCTCCAATGATCAGACAGTGTCTGCTCTGCCATTAATCATCATCTCGTCCACGAGTGCGAGCAATGTCTGATGTCTGATCCACCTGCAACCTGTAACTGAATTGATCACTCCCCCTCTCGAGCCCCAGCTCCAGCTCTAGCTCCAGCTCTGACTTGGATCCGATTTCATGATGTGCATGTTGCAATACAGTGATTCTGATGTCATTGACTAGAAGACCAGTGCCGAGAACATCTCACTCATTACATTCTTCCATATATCATACATACCGCCTATACATATTTATATTTCGTACATGCCCACATATATTTATTTCGTTTTTCTTCTTTTCTTTAACAAAAGCATAAACATAATTGTTGTTTTTGGCCTGAATTTTATATTGGCAAAGCAGTTTTTTGATCACATCCATTCGGCGGACGGACTTCGATGATGGATGGAGTAATGGACGGGGCCAAAGAATCGTATTACAGAGTGCATCGAAACGGTCAGAGATATTTTGATGGTTTTCCCTCTTTTTTTCAAGCAAAAAATAAACGAAATTATAAAAATATGCTGATTCTATGCGAAATCGAGCTGATCGGTGAGCCATTGGCAAATCTTTCGGGCTTGTGTGTACATAGATATATTTAAAGAAGATTATACATAAATCATCTAGATATGAGTATTTCTCAGAGTTTGGTCATCCATTTCATTTTTCTATATTTATTGTATTTTATTTTATTTATTGTATTTATTTTATACATCCCAAGAGATTGTTACAGTTTCTCTTCAGGATATATATACATTTTTCTTAAGAGATTTCATTCTCTGTAGAAGGGGTTTCCAAATGATTTCTCTAGGAATATATTTATCCTCCATTGAATAGTCTTTAGCCCAAAAGCACCATGAGTTTCGGCTATGGCTCTATCTGTAGGTTGCTTACTCATATCGGGTATATTATTGGGTGAACTTCGAACGCCTTTTGCCATATTTTTATCACATGAGACGGCCATAAAAGCCGTGAGGCAAATGATAAAAAAAGTGCTCAATACTTTTACTCTCTCTCCCTCTCCTTCGGTGTGTCTCTCGGTGTGTCTCTCCCTCTCTCTCTCTCGGTTTCTCTCTATTTATTTCGTATATATATTGTATATTTTCTGTACATTTCTGACGTTCCACGAGCTCGGGATCTGTATGGTTTTTGGTATGTGTGTATTTTGTGTGACTGGAGCGGGTGCTTGGTGTTGGGTGGCATTATTCATGGCGCCTAAACAGCTTTGGACAAACACCTTGAGCGAACCCCAGTGCCCAGACCAGACCCCGTACTTCTTCGATTCCCTCCATTCTAATGAGCCACTTGAGCTTCCACAGAACCACAAGAAGCGACAGGGGACAGACGATGGGAAGGTACCCTCAATGGCAGCGTTTGTTCCCCAGGCCCAGACCCATGGACGGAGACGGAGACAGCAACAGAGAGAAAGATACATACACATATACATATAGATATAGATACATGCATGAGGCGACCCACATTGCTTGGCCATTTTCTTATTTACTCTTATCGAAGCCGACGCCAGATTTTCAACATTTGATAAATGGGGGCGCGTACATTATGGATTTGGTTGGTTGGAAAGGGGAGGGGATAGGAGAAAAACATGACCGCCATAGACACAGCCCTGACATAGACATAAGCATAGGCATACACACAGAGGTCCAAGTAGATCCACAGACACATACATATACATTATGTATGTATCTTTATGGGGAAAAAGGTATGACTACTTGTTCCTCAATAGATACCCTCACATTTTATCAAGCAGCATCGGGATCGATCCCGGAATGGAGGGAAAATCGAGTAGCGATCCAATGACATCAGGTATTTTATTTTTGGGAGCAAAATTCGTGCGCAAATATTTAACTTAATTAAAGTTAAAGAAAGAGAGACGGCGAAGGCGCAGACGAAGACGAACTGCGCGTTACGCAGTTGGCAACCAGAGGCTCTCTCAGTCTGAGTCTCAGCGCCCCCCCAACCCCCCACAGGCTTGCCTCGAATGCAGATATTATCTAATGCCTTGACAAATCCCCCCCAAAAGCACATCATCATTCAAAGTACGAGGTATCTTATCGGGCGAGTGCGGAGTGCAGAGTGCGGAGTGCGGAGAGGGCTGGCTGTAAAGAATCCGAATCGATTTTGGATCTGAATGCGAATCGAAGGTCTCTCTTGGGAAGACACAGACATGTGGAGGAGGAGGAGGAGGAGGAGGAAGAGGGGGAGAAGGACGGTGCTAAGACTACGATGACGTGTACGACTACGAGTACGACTACGACTATGCCTATGGGTACGAGTATCTGTATCTGTATCTGTATCTGTAGCCGCGCTATATCTCTGTGAGGTTTCAAGGGGAATCGTTTCGGCAAGCCCCGCTATTTGCCAATAGCTCATGAGGCGGGGCCTGGAGGGGGGCGGGTAACGAGCGGGTCTCTAACTTGCACCGATAACTTGTAATGCGTTTTGCTCTATATATTGTACGAGTATCTCCCCAACCCCCACCCTCCTTCTCACTCGCCCTCTTCCAGTATTTGCCCATGCCCAGAGGTTGTCAAACGAGCACTTTGGTCTGCCATAAAGCCAAACGGGCTGGCGGCTTTCGGGCTTAGAAGTTTCACAGTTTTACGTTTTCTGTTTTCTGTTTGCCGAGTGGCAGGCGATGACAGCGATGCCCAGTCATGAATGTGGATCGTGGATCATGGGTAGTGGGTAAGGGGTTCGGTGGATGTACGGCTACTACTACCGATGACGCGCGACCACCCCCCTCCCAATTAGCCATCGACGGAAGGTCGTTGGTGCATCCCCGCGATATCGACTATCGATCAATCTGTGCGATGCCAGATGTCCTTAGTCTGAGATATTCCCCACCACGCATATATATTTCTTGGATCCGTTTCAAGATCTGCATTTGCGAATATAACTTTTTTTTCGTGCTGATAAATCAATTCAATCACTTAATGCAAGGCCTTCTCATTTGAAATTTTCCAAAAAAAATATTCATGAAACGAAACATGTTCATGAAATTTTTGGCCGATCAAGTAGGCCAAGAACTGGGATGTAATACTGAATATATTGGAGTATAGTCAGTCCTAGCTCACAGCTCCTCGTGGCAACAACTAAAAATATTTTCGGAATAAAAAGTTTTCAAATTATACAAGTGATATTTTCTAGTACAATTTCCGGCATAAAAAAGCTTAAAGTTTTACAAGTGATATTTTCGAAATAAGGTTTTATTCAAATCCAACTTTCGGTATAAAAACGTTTGAAATTATTGAAATTTTTGACCGATCAAGTAGGTTAAGAACTGGGATGTAGTACCGAATATATTGGAGTATAGTCAGTCCTAGCTCCCAGCTCCTCGTGGCAACAACAACAAATATTTTCGGAATAAAAAGTTTTCAAATTATACAAGTGAAATTTTCGGTATAAGAATTTTTGAAATCATTCAAATAAAATTTTCAAATTATTGAAAAATAATATTCAATTATTCAAAATTATACAAATTGTTCAAACGGTTAGTCAGTGTGCTGCCTCAAGGAGGACTTCTCGGATGTGTACTATAGTCCATATTCATCCCCTCTATCGGTCCCGTACGGCAATCAGTACTGCGTCGAGAACGAGTGGGAACTGCTCGATCCTGGCATCGGCGATCTGTCCGTGGCGAACTATCCCAATGGCGCCAGATCTCGAACATAGCTGCTGAAATCGGTGGAGCGATGCCCGTGTCTTCTGGTTGCTCTCGTTGAAGCTTCTCTATCAAACGCTGGAGCATTGCCTAACGTGTGAAAAGGTGAGAGCCTGCAGGTAATTTCCCCACAAATGTGACCAATGTTGAATATCCTCCAGAGCGGCGGAACCAGCTTTCGTGCAGCTGGATGCAATATGCGCTGGATGACCATTTGAACAATATTAAGTCCTGAAAATTAGATAGCCCAAGAGTAGAGGTCGTAGAGGTCCCTTTGCTGCCATATCGAGTTACTTGCTCATTACGGTGATGGCGTCTAGGAGCCTTGGGATGTACAACTGGAAACAACCTGATTTCATCATCAGAGACGAGGAGGAGAAGCACTTCATGTATGATTCGGGAGCTGGAATCTTAGCAGAGTAAGTGACCCATCGGATCGGCCAGCTTTGCGACCTTGGCACTAATCTCTGTCATGGAATCCCAACACAGGATAGATCGGATGCAACTTGGCCGTCACTGCCCGCTAAACATGGACCAGCTCTTGGTAGAGAATCTCCAGGGGGTGTAACCGGACATTCTCCGTTCAGTCCATCGTTTAGCAGACACCGGGAACGCTGCATCAGTCCACGGCATCGAAGTGTCTTAGTTGTGACATCCTTGGGATATCCGCATGGTCCGATTGCCGATTCCTGGATCCAACAGCCTCCGCCTCGTCCTCTTCGTAGTACAGGCTGCCCTACTGGACTCCCCGGTGGATGGATAAAGGCTGCCCGCATGCGGGAAGTCGTCCTTGGGACCAGGAGTTGGGGCAGAATATAAGAACATATCTCCGACTCTATAATTGAACTGATTTCTGGGTGGCTGCCATGTTTGATACCCACGCCCTCGCCCTCCCATCGGCAAATATTTGGTTGCTGTCCGCTCTCCGTTTAACATTGAAGCCTGATACGCGAGGGTACCAAACATGCCAACACTATAAACATACCAGGATGCACATTTATAACTCGTTGAATAAATGCATCGAAAGATACAATCTCATTGCTATATGGTTCATTATTTTGTGCATCTCCTTCTATAGGTGTAAGGATGAGGGATGTGGGTCAAAGGGGGAGATACGAGCCACTGCGTGCAAGTGGTAACCTCTTTTTTTTGGGGGGGGACTTCTATCTGTGGGCTTTCGGGGGGCGAGCTCTGATGGAAATGATTTTTCTCATTAATACCCAGAACAGAAATTCAATTAAAGCACCTGCGATGATGGACATGGCTTATCAGAGGAACGCCAGAGAGAGGGATGGAGCAACTATCAACTGACGGACGGACAGAGAGCTCTTTCATTTTTTATTGTTGTTCTATTTTCGGTGTGTGGCACCTTTTACCACACCGACTCTATCTCGGACCAGTGCCGTACATCCCCTTTCAGCCTCTACTTCGCGTGCCCGATAGGGCCAGATGATTGATATAGAAATTTCTGGTGATTAACTTCCCTTTGGCATTTCTCAAGCGGAATCGGGCGAGTGCCAAAAACCATTGGCGATAAAAACTGGAAGAGAGAGAGAGCAGAGAGCGGAAAGCAGAGCCCCTGTCTGCTCTTCCTGTCATTCGGGGGCTTTATCTCGTATCTGCTAATGAGTTGTGGAGCTAATGACACACACAGAGGGAGGCACAAATCATCATCTGTAGCCAACACCCACACCCACACCCAAACCCAAACCCACCCGAAGTTGTGAAAATAAATTCACGATAGGCACAGTGTGTCTGTCTGTGTGCGTGTGTGTGTGAGTGTGTTGGAGGTGTGCAAATACCTAGTCTGCTCAACCCTCATCCGCATCAACATCCGCGCTATCAGCGGCCCCTTTGATGCCAGTGGGTGGGTGGGTTGAGCGGCCAAGCCAGCCCCCCACCTCAAAGCGACACTGATGTTGCACAAGCCATCTCTAGTCCAGAGAACAGCCACAGATCTCCAGTTCCAGGGCAGATGATGATGATGATGATGATGATGATGTAGAGAAAGGTGAGGGTATTATTGTTTGTTTTGGTTATTAGCAAACAATCTTATCAGTCAGTTGGTGGGTTGCACATCGATGACGATGATCATTGCGATGAGGATGCGGCGATTGAGGAGATGTCCGATGTCTGTGTTGGCGCTTGGAAAACAAAGAGAGTGAGAGAGAGAGAGATGCAATAATCGATAATAGAAAAGGGAACAAAGCAAAGAGCAAAGAAATCCAAGGCGTCCAAAGAAAACAGTATCCGAGAGATACACAGATACACAGGCATAGGCATAGGCGCAGGCAGAGATACAGGCAGAGGCACAGGCAGAGGCACAGTCACAGTCACTGGCACAGATGCAGATACAGATACAACATGTGCAGCTAAACACGATTATTTGCTTAAGTGTATCTCGATGCGGCTGAAATCGAAAACTCCACTCAGTCAGCCAGATACAGCAACAGACCACAGACTACAGCCTACAGATACAGATACAGCCTACAGCCTACAGAAACAGCGAGAGATACAAAGATACGGAGACGGGAGACGCTTACCAAGAGTACCAAGTGAGTGGCCAGAGACGAGGCGCTCGGATGGCGGTAAACACCGATCAGTTGACAATCAACGTTCAAACAATAAAGTCGAAAAAGAAAAACAACAGAAAGGCAACAAAACTTCGAACGTTTATTTTCACAGATAAAAGATACAAATAGCGCAAGGCAAGCGGCCAGAGATACAGATACAGATACACACATTGACGGAGACGGAAACGGAGATGGAGATGGAGACATCACTCATCAATATCCAAGCCATCAGGCATCAGGCTCCACTTCGAGCTCCGATCTCCGAGATCCGACTCAGAGCTCCATTTGGTGATCAAAGACAAAGCTCCCGTTGATCTTGCCTCAGCAGCAGAAGCAGAAGCTGAAGCTGGAGCTGCTTGTTCCAAGACCATCCATCGCATTTCGATCCCATCACCATCTACATAGCCACCATCATCATCACAATCATCATCATCGCAATCACAATTACGAGAGCATCTGTGTTGTCGCATTTACAATTCGCAATTACACTTGAGTAAATATCAACACCGAGGCGAAGCAGTCTCCAGATCTCCGATCTCCGGCAATACAAAAACAGCAACAACCCCACCGAAAACCTAATGAGCAATGTCGCTTTTGGCCCACCAAGCAATACGAGTCGCAAAGAGGGGGTCTGGGTATGGGTATGGGTCTGGGTCTGGGTTTGGGTCTGGGTATGGAACAGACTCCCAGATGCCATGCGATCGTTGCTCTTACTCTTGTGATAAATCTTGCAATTGACGCCGCCGCCGCCGCCGCTCGGAGTTTTATTATGAACCCGATAAGGTCCGTGTCCGTCTCTGTGTATCCGTGTATCCGCGTCTCATTTTATTTCACTCAGCCGAAACTGTGGGAAACATCTAACAGCCAAGGCCAAGGCCTCAATGAAAGTGCCATAGCACACCGGTAGATCTGCAATGGAAGCGGTAACGAGGACGAGGGATCGTTCTGTGACTCATATAACCCAGGAGCTCTTGGCTGGCTTTCTTTTTCCACAGAGATAGTGACACAAGATGGTAAAGATAACATGTTCCAAGAAAATGTACGAAAATGGCTTTGATTATTATGGATATTTCCCAAGAAGCCAAGTGCTCTGATAAAACATTTCATGTTAAATGATCTGTGATCTTTCTTAAAGCTTTCAGCCAAGAGTCTTCATTCACTTGGAGGTCAAGAAATCAATGATTATCGCTCAAAGATTATTTAAGATAAATATATATGGGGATATTCCTAGAAATCTTTTAATTCTTTTAAGAGATTGATGATAGCTTTGGTCCATGATCACAATTTTTGCACACTTTTCAGGGATCTCTGCAATATTCTAAAGAATCCTTGAACTTGCGATAAATCTCCAAGGATTACTCCGAAGGATCTGCATTGCTCTGGTGGTGTTTCTGTGGACAGCCCCCCTGCCATGTGCCCTACCCTGACAACCCAAGAAAAAAAAAGAAACACCCTCGCCTCGCTCTGGTTATCTTTTGCTCATGGAGCACACCTTTGCTTGCCCGCTGACTAAGTGCTGACAGATCTTACAAAGCGCTTTTTTGGACATCCCCCCAGCCCCACGGCACGGGACCCCCCTCCCCCTCCCCCTCCACCACCACCACCCCATCTCAGCGCACACCCCACAGCCCAGCCACAGACTGCAGACTGCCAGAGAACAGACTACAGACTACAGTCACAACACAACCGATACTTTTCACGAAATTCCAAAGATCCGAGATAATGTGAAACCACAATCGAGTTAGCAGAACTTGGTAGTGAGTGTGTTCGACAATGATTTCGAGCGAAGCAGCCCGACCAAGTACTCCCACCTCCACCTCCACCTCCATGGCTCCTATCTGGCCCCGCTCTCTCTCTCTCTCTCTCTCTACGACTACTATGTGTACATGGGGGCTTATACTCACTCTTCTGCGACTGTAGTGTCCTGTGTGTTGTGTGTGCTTGTGGGGTTGTAGAGTCCCAGTTCCAGTTCCAGCTGCTTATCGTTTACGAGCGCTCTGTGGATGGATGGATGGATGGCTGGATCGATGGGCTGGGTTCGGTTCGGTACGGTACGGTCGATACTCAATGAACGTTACTGATGGCGATGACGCCGCAGAAGAGGCACTGTTAGGTGGCTCCCAAGTCGATGGTCGATGGTCGATGGTCGCTTGTACTTGTTGTACTTTCTGTCTGATTCATGCCCAGATACGACACACACGACAAATGTAGCGCACAGCCCCCGAAACCCACTGACCATGATGATGTCGCACAAGCCGAATCGATAGATTCGCATATACTATATTCTATTCCAAAGATCGAGGGTGGCAGCAAGAGGGGGGTATATTTAGAGCGGATTTGTGATTGGGCAGATTGGAGTAGCATGCTGCTGCACGAGGTCTTTCACATGCTGGAAAACCCCCAAAATAAACGCAGATATGGTGGTCGATGGTCGATGGACGGGGGCGTCACCTTACCACCTTATCGAGACCCCACCGCCATCGCAGTTTACTTAGAAATCGTTTTGGATAGTTGTGGGGGGGTGCGGGGCTGGGGCTGGGGCTGGCTGGAAGTGAGTTATTCATCACGGAGTAATCAATTCTTGTACGGGGTATGATTTAGTGATATAGCCCCGACATTGCATCAATCCATTCCATTCCATTCCATCGATATTGCCGCCGTCATAAGTCCCGACGGTCGACGCGTCGTGTCGTTCATAAAACCCTTGACGAGGTTCACGATGATGTTGATGATGTTAGCTCTGGTACCTGCTGCGGGGTCCGGGGTCCGGTCTCCGGCGCGTGCGCTAATCGCTGATGAAAGATCGGGAGTGCAGTCAGTGACTATAGATACACACACGCACACACATACAAGCACACATACACCTAGGGATGCGCAATGGACAATGGACAAATGATGGCCAGACTCTGGTCTGGGTGTCGATGATCCTGCAAAGTCAATTGGTTTCTAATGAGCTTAGCTCCTGTACGCGACCTGCTCGGCCCAGGAGTCGCTCATGATGAATGAATGAGACGAGGGCAAATGCCACAAGCATAAGCAAGTAGCCAAGGAAGTAATAGTTTTTAATCTTCCCTGGAATTTCCCCCTCATCCCCCTCATCCCCCCCCCCCCACCCCACCCCCTTCCTGGGATTACTAAGAACTGTATCGAGCGATCATCGAGCTGTCAAGGCTACAATTTTGCCATACTTTAAGCGGAAAATGGGATATCCGAAGCCAGGTATTTCTCATCTGCATCCATTCTTAAGTATTCTCAGGTGGGCAGGCCCGTCTGCTGGGTATTATGTTTTTCCGCGGCAATACATTACACCACCCAACCACCCACCCATCCACCCAGGCGATTCCGGACGGGGAATTTCACCAAAATAACAAACTGTAAAGTGACGCATTCTACCAGCTAACGGCGGCATTTGTTTGGCCACAAGTGATACCCCTGATACCCCTGATACCCCGCCCCCGGGGTATATGATCGTTTGTTGACAGAACAAAATCCATAATCAGCATTAGCCGCCTTCTAAGACGATGATCTATGGAAATAATGATCTAGAGGGTAACTTTCTGAGAACCTGATGGTTGCCTGATGATTATTAAAAAAATTAAAAAAAATTCTTTAAAGCTTTCCAAGTAGTTTCAAACAGGAGATTTATATTCATAATCTTGGGAAAACTTTATATATATTTGAAGAAGTGAGTTAAAAGGGGTCTTCATTTCCCTTTCCAGGGTATGCCCAAAGCCTAAGCGCCCGAATTGTGCCCTTACGGCATTCTTTTTACCTCTCTTTTTCTTTTTTATTGTTTTTATTAAACGGGGCCGTTTGCCTGGTCATAGTTATTGCTCTTTTGCCCGTTCGCTCGCCGGAGCTAAAGCGGGTGTTGGGGATGTTGAAAAAACAAAACAAAACAAAAATAATAAAAAAAGTAACAAAAATGCGACGCGCGCGCCTTTTCAATAATAATTATCAGCTGGGCAGCGCTGTGTGTCTGTGTGTGTGGGGGAGGTGTGTGAATGGGGGGTGGTGCGTGCCCAGTCACCTTGACATGTCGCCACACACAGCCCACCACACCACACACACCCACACACACACAAACAGCAATCACATTAACAAAAACACCTATTAAATACATTAACCAAAGCAACGACAGCCGAAAGGAGTGCGAATTAAAACAATTATTGTTTTACTCTTTTCGCTTTTATTTTTTTGTTTGTTTCACTTTAATTTAAAAGCAGGGAATCCGAAGCATTTGATACCCTTGATACATATCATAATATATAATAATAAAATAATAATAATAATATTAGTACAACAAAATCAGATTTCAATTACAGCATATGAAATTCGAATATCTTGCTGGAAAAAAATAAACAAATAAAATATACAATTATTAAATATAATAATAAATATAAACATACTAAATTGAATATAAATAAATATATGTATTTGAAAATTAATAACTAGAGTTTCCCCAATGATTAGGGATTAGGGATTAGGCTCTTGATTCTGTGCCCAGCAAACTTCAAGACTGAATCGTGATGCCATCGCCCTGAGAGGGTAGAAAAACGAAAGTGAATTTCAGGCATTGCTTGCAGTTCCAGCCACAAAAACGCTAAAAAAAAGCGTCAACGCCATGCGACGAGAGACATAGACAAAGTCAGATACAAAGATACACAGAGAGAGAGAGAGAGTGAGAGAGAGAGAGAGAGAGAGGAGCAGTCATAGTTGAAGAGCAAAAAGCAGAAAAAAAGCAGAAAAGCAAAGCGTGGGAGCTTTTGTGTTGGCCATTTGTTTTATGCTAAATGAAATGTTAACTAAATGTTGGGCAATTAAATGTTAATGTTGCGTCTGCCCCCCACCCACACCCCACTCACCCCCCAATCGCCTCGCCCTCACTCTGTCTCCGTCTCCATCCCTCTTTGGAGCGCTTTAACACTTTCGGTCTCCATTGAACGGCCGCCATTGAAAAGGGAAATTGAAGTTGAAACAGAAACAGAAGCAGTGACTTAGAGAGGAAGAAAGAGAGAGGGGAAATGGGTGAAATGGGTGAGCGGGAGGGGCGGAAAATTAGCAAGGGATAGAAAAATGGCTGAGGGTGAGGAAAATTGGCAAGCGAGGAAGACGGCGACGGCGACAGAAATTGAAACGGTTTCCCAGCTGTTTGCATATGGCAAAAATGCAATTGTTGCTCTTTGCCTTTTGTTGCTGTTGCTGTTGCTTTTGTTGCTGCTGTTGGCTTTAATGTTTATTTAACACGCATTGCCAACACGTTTACAGTTACCATTTAGCGCCGTTGCCACTGCCACTACCGCTGTCGCAGTCGCAGTCGCCGTCGCCGTCGCCTACCACCTCCGCCGATGCCACCCACGCAAATGCTCAGACAAAGCCCTCCGGCACAGTGGCACCTGCCGCATTGGCGAATGTCAGCACACAACCATCCACAGCTCCAAGGATCCAAGGATAGAGCCTAGAAGCCTTGCTCGCGAGAGTAGCAACGTATTGTTTCAAATATCATAAATATATTTTAGCCAGCTGGCAAAGGAGTCTTGAGTTGGATTAACTGGAAATCAAATGGAAATGATCAGTGGTATTTTTGCTTATAGAAATAAAATAAATAATAAAATATCGAATAATATTGGAAAAGCACACGACAGAAAGGCTCCTCAAAACCGGAATTAATGCTAACGAATTCTATCATGATCATTTTTCTATCTCTTTGTGCTAGGATCATGTTTTTTTTCTTTGATCAGAAAAGGAGCTAAGCCTTGGGAAAAACCTTTTCGATTCGCTTGGAGAATGGCGGTGGCCCCACTGTGCCATGAGTATTTCAAGTTCATTATAAATAAAACGTAAATATTATTAAATTGTATACAAACGGCACGTTGCACGTGTCTGTGTGTGTGTGTGTGTGGGAGAGTGTACACACATATGTACATGCATATGTATGCACATATACCCCCAAGTGGGTGCTTTTGTTGTGGGTGTGTGCGTGGGGGCGCGTGTGTCCACGCGTGTGTGTGTGTGTGTGTGTGCGAGTGTATTGAACTCTTGCTGCATTTTTTGCACAATATTTTCGATATTGCTGTTGTTGTACTTTTCTTATTTTCTTTTCATTTTCGTTTTCGTTTTTGTTTCGTTTTGTGGTGCTGTGACAATTGTTTTGCTTTTGATCGCCGCTGACACATCGATTGTTATCGAGCGATATCGATTGTGCCACAGCGATCACAGTGATCGAAGGAAGAGCAATCGATCGAGCAGGCGATGCTGTGGCCCCACCAATCGTTTTGCCAGAAGGAAAAGAAGCGGAGAGCGGAAAGACAGAAGACGGGGAAGAGGCAGAGGTCAGGGATGGTGGGGACACACACACACACACACACACACACACACACACACACACACACACACAAAGGGTTGCTGGCTGTCGTTGTTGCTTCTTTTATACTCGTAATCCAATTTACATTTTACATTTTTCGGAGCAGCTGACACTGACCTCTCCGCGCGCACCTTTGAGGCGGTCAACTGTAACGACGACGACGACGACGACAACGATGATGTTCGAGATGATGATGATGATGACGCACCCAGAAAAGGGACTTCCGTTCTGTAGGAAGCTTGAGGTTAAGGTTGAGGAACTGGCACCAGGAAGTGCATAAGTGACCAACGGAGAGGCCAAAGATCAATCTATCGCAATCGTATCTATGGGGTTTCTGTTCCATTAAGAGCGAACACAGAAGGAAAGAGGCAGCCAGAGAGTGAGAGGGAGAGCAACAAACATGGCAAATGTAGCCAATGGCAACGGGATTTCACCCAAAATCCCAAAATTCATCCAAACAACAACAAAAGATACTCGTAAATATGTACATATGTACATATGTATGTATCTGTGTGCTGTGTGCTGTGTGCTATGTGCTATGAACTGCCCCTTACTCCTACTGGATGCAGTCCAGAAATATATACAAATGTGTCCATGTATGTGCTGCCCCCACTTCCATCCCCTACCAGATGCCTCAGTAGCTGCTCTCCCGCTCTAACACACACACTCACACATACGCACGCAATGTAGTCTGTGTGTGTGTGTGCGTAATCCTATTTGCAGCCAAATAAAAATAAAAACACAAAACGAAAGAAAATCCGACAAAGAATTGATTCTGCTGCTGCTGCTGCTGCTGCTGAGCTGCGTTGCTTGCTACTCTCTAAATCTTGGACGTCGAAGGAAGCAGCAGGCAGAGCAGCAGCAGCAGCAGCAGCAGCAGCAGCAGCAGCAGCGCAGTCTCTGCACTTTTATCTAACCAATACCAAGGCGCAAAAGAGCAGCCACCACCACCAGCAGCAGCAGCAGCAGCAGCAGCAGCCGCACGCACACGCATAAACAGCAGAAAGAGAGGAAAAAGACGAAGCAAAGAAGGCAGCCATTGTGTCCGCTCTCGCTCAGATAACTGACTGCCAGCCGAACGAACGAACGGAACGCCGACGGCTGGCTGGCTGGCTGGCTCTCTTTTCTGGTGCTGCTGCTGCTGCTCTGCTCTGCTCTGCTGCTGCTGCTCCTGGACGTTTCTCTGCTCTGCTCTGCTCTGCTCTGCTCTCACGCTGCTCGTGCGCTTTTATAAATACAACTCCGTAGATACACCATCTATACAGTCGAGCTTCATCTGCCTCTGCCGAACGGTTGCGCTGCGGCTGCGCTCAGAACTCGTGTGCGCGTCAACGCGAAAGCATCTGCAGCGCCTCAAAAAAATAATACAAAAAAAGATACAGATACAGCTACAGCTACAGAAGCAGAAGCAGAAGCAGCTTAAAGATACAACAAAAATTAAACACAAGTGCCAGAGGAAATTGCAACAAAAATACAACAAACACTTTTGGTGCAACACATTTTTTTTGCGTTCAACGAAAACCCTTTGGAATACCCATTAAAAACAAAAAAAAAAAAAAACAGTGATTTTTTTTGCTCCATCTACCAAAGAACTGTGATTAGATCCATCAACGGATCGAAACCACACAGTGACACCCAAAAATAACAAAAAAAAAGTGCACACAAAACCAAAACTAAACTGAATCGATATCGATAGCCAAATCGAAATCGAAATCTAGAGATTAGTGCAAAAGATCTGAAAGAGTGGCGTGTCCCCGTCGTTCCCGTTTCCGCCTAGGCCCAGAGTGGGAAATGCCGCCGCAACTACGAAAATAATCAGCAAAGGTAAACCTTTTTTTTAACGTGAAATGAAACAAGTATCCATTATTTGTTGTCGTGTGAGAGTGGAATTTAATATTTGGATATAATATGGATGTGGATATAGCGAGGGGAGAGCCAGCCCGGGCCCCAATGTGGATTATCGACAGGATAAACTTGGGCAGTGCGTGGGGAGGGGGGTCTAGACTCTGAGGCTTTGATCGAATCCGATTGAATGTTCTCCGTGTGGCCTCTGATTTCATCTTCTCAAGTTCCAAATTCCACAGAGATTCTCATTTCATTCGATTGGATTGAGAGTTTCTCTGAAATGAGAAAAAAGAGCTGCTTGCTACCTTTGATGTATTTGTTTAACAATTTTCCTCAAGTTTCCACTTGGCAACTTCCAGAAAATCCATCGAAAACTCATTCTTAAGTTTAGAGATTAAATACATGAGATATTGGATAGCTATCCAGATTCCAAGTAGCCAAGTTGCATATTGAGGATATTATTTCCAACACCCCTTCCTATAGATATTTCCCATAAAATGGGCAAAACGATCTTATTGAAATTATTCCGTCATCAAATGAGCATATAATAGGTTTCTTTTTAAATATATAATAAGCACGAAATCAGTGACTTTTTCCATCATTCTTTTTCGCATAGAATCCCTGCAGATACCGGTCGAAAATTCCCCTAAAACCCGAGGTCAGATCTTCCCTAATTTTTGCCATTTGCACTCCCATTTTCGGGTCAATTTATTTGGGTCAAGTTTGGCGTTTATTTACGGACGGATCCTCTCTGATCTCTCTCGTGCCCAGTAAAACCCTTGAACTTTGACTCCTCGCTGACAGTGAGGGATGAGCGCTGAGTCGGATGGGATGGGATCGGATGGGATGGGATGGGATAGGGTTAATGTAGATTGACGATCTGTGTAATATGAGGTGTTGGTGTTGGTGTCAGTGGAAGTGGAAATTCAGCTGGGTACGCGCTGCGTTAGCATGATTAGCACGATTATTTTTGGCTTAAAAAGGGGGTGATCCATTTCATTGATAAATGTAAAAACGTTATTATTACTGGCTCCCACCTCAAGGACAGAGGGAGTGATTAGGGAGAGAGCGAGAGCGGGAGAGAGAAAAAGAGAGCGCCCAGGGCAGAGGGGCTTTATCTTTATCTCAATGACTCTTCATATAGGGGTGTGGGGGCTTATGATGACTAACGGGCGAAATTGAAATCAGCCAACCAAAATGAAAGGCCAAACCTAAAGCCAATGGACGGCAAACAATCAGCTCTGGGTTCGTTATCGCCAAAAAAAAAACGTTGATACTCATTTCGGTCAGCTAAGGATTTCCACGAAAGAAGAACACCCCTTTCCCTCCCAGAGAGCGCTTCCAATAGCTGGGGCACGGAAGACTGGGAACAAATTATATTCCAATGAGCCTGCCCCGCACATTTTCCAATCGTCTATGCTAAAAAATGCAGTACAGCAGCGGCAAAAGCCGAGATAAGCAATCGATTCACCTTGACAGCATTGCCAGATGTCTCTCTTTCTCTCTCTCTCCCGCACTCTCTCTCTCTCTCTCTCTCTCTCTGTCGCAGACGAGTAGGTTTACCGTTTCACCATTCCTTGCGGCAAATGCACTGGCAGCTGATGGAAGTCTAACCAGAAATTCGATTTCGAGTATCCATTACACAATTGCACGTCTCGACGGTATGCACAAATGGTGATTTATCGATCGATCGATCTATCAGCTGTTGTTGCGGCGATTCGCGAAGAAATGGAGATGGGTCTGGTCGGAGTCTGGTTGGAGTCTGGTTTGCAACTGTAACTGTAAATGTTTTCTTAAGAACGGAATGTTGCCGCCCACTCAGACGCTAATGATGTCTGCTAGACTTTGTTTTAGGCCAGGGCTGGTAATGGTTTTCCGTGAGGATGCGACATCTTTGGGCTGTCTTGGGGCTGGCAATGCCTTTCGGCTGGCAATGCCTTTAATGTGCCTAATCATTCGTTCAGGATGGGGCTGTCATGGAGCTGGCAATGATTTTAGGTTAGCAGGGATTTCAGGATTCTACTGGAGATATTTGGCAGCTCCTCGTTTTTTTTTGTTTGGCCTGGCAGTGCCCTCTCAGAGCTCAGTGCTGACTTTCTCTGTCAAATCTGACATTTGTCTCAACCTTCATCTCGTTTCTCTCTCCTTCCAGCACCATTTCAAGTCGAGACCCCAATCGACATCTACTTCGATCTCAGTGCAGCGGTCAGCCGCAGAGTAAAAGGCAGCAAAATGCTTGCAGCACCGCAACAGCAGCAGCAGCAGCCCCCCCAGCCACACAGCAGTGCCACCGCCGCCGTCGCACAGGCTGCGATGGAGCGCCAGCGACGCGAGTCCACCACGTCGGAGTCCTCGCTGGAGCATCTCGACCTCGGGCGCACACCAAAGAAGCTGAGCAGCAGCAGCGGCCCACAGCCCACATCGACGCCGCACGACACGACGGCCCCAGCGTCGGCGGTGGTGTCGGCGTCGCGCAAGCGCAAGCTGCGACAGCACCAGCAGCATCAGCAGCAGCAGCAGGATCTGCTCAGCGACGACGAGGAGGAAGAGGAGCTGCGTCCGCTGGAGGAGACGATGCAGCGGCCGCGACACAAGCAGCGACGGAACGGCCCCGCCTCCGCGGCGGCGGCCAGCGCCAGCATCGTGATGGACTACAGTGCCGGCGATGCCAGTTCGCTGCGCAAGAAGTTCCGGCTGAACCGCAGCGGCGCCAACGGCGGCGACCTTTCGGAGTCCGGATTCGTCGACGCCAGCAGCTACAACAACAGCCATGCCGCAACGGCCGCCGTCTCGGCTGCAGCGCAGCAGGCGTCGAATGCCTCCAGCAGCAGTAGCAGCAGCAGCAACAGCAGTGGCAGCGGCAGCGGAAGTGGCAGCTCGGGCGCCTCCTCGCCGGAGGGCCTGTGCCTGTCCAGCGGCGAGTCCGGAATCGGGGCTGGCGACGAGCACATGAAGTACCTCTGCCCCATCTGCGAGGTGGTCTCGGCCACGCCCCACGAGTTCACCAACCACATCAGGTGCCACAACTACGCCAACGGCGACACCGAGAACTACACCTGCCGCATCTGCTCCAAGGTAAGTCCACAAGCGAGTCCCCCCCTTCTGGCTGCCCTTCAGCCTTGCCTTCGGAAAAGGGCGCTGAGAAATAGAAGACTTGCCCCGAGGGTGGAAACTGTGAAAAGAAAGAAAGTCTTTTCCCTTGCAGTGTTACAAAGATATGAAAATCATTTGATTTGATTTGGTTTCATAATGAAACTAAATATTTTCATATATCGATTTCGATCCCGATTCCGATTTAGAATATATATAGAAACCGGTTTGGATTATCCTTGTGCTTGCATGATAACCGAATCTTTTCGAAGTGCGAAATGCTTGGAGCCATGAGCCTAGCCCCACGTGTGGGTGCCTTCCATTTCTATATATATACTACATACATATATACATACATATATGGTATATACCTATCCACATTTCGTTGGCCAATTCTCACCGTCTCTCTTCCCCCTCCCCCCTTCCATTCGATCTCCCGTTGCAGGTGCTCTCCTCGGCCTCATCGCTAGACAGACACGTGCTGGTGCACACGGGCGAGCGACCGTTCAACTGCCGCTACTGCCACCTGACCTTCACCACCAACGGCAACATGCACCGCCACATGCGCACCCACAAGCAGCACCAGTCGACGACGTCGGCAGCGCAGCAATCGGCTTCGCAGAGCGCCAGCGGCGGCGGCGGCGGCGGCAGCGGCTCTCTGTCGCAGTCGCAGCAGCAGCGACGCCTCTCACAGCAGCAGCAGCAGCAACAGCAGCAGCAGCAGAAGTCGCTGTCGCTGTCGCAGCAGCACCAGGGTCCAGGTGCAGGCCATCCGGGACGGGCGGAGAGCTATGAGAGCGATGCCAGCTGCTCCACGGATGTATCCAGTGCCCACAGCCACACCCACAGCCATGGGAGTAGTCACGCCCGCGTCCGCGCCCACGCCCACGCACACGCACACGC
The DNA here is from genome assembly GCA_963969585.1 of Drosophila helvetica. Taxonomy (NCBI): domain Eukaryota; kingdom Metazoa; phylum Arthropoda; class Insecta; order Diptera; family Drosophilidae; genus Drosophila; species Drosophila helvetica. Next base: position 9,497,304 of record OZ018401.1, on the reverse strand, counting down.
CCACACCAACAACAACAACAACAACAACAACAATCCCCAAAAGGCGAACAACAACCACAAGGAGATGCAGCAGCTGCAGCAGCAGCAGATCCATGAGCGGATCAAGCAGCGTCGCCCCAAGACCACCATCAACAACAACATCATCGACGATGGATCCCACGCGGAGGAGGAGGACGAAGAGGAGCGCGATGATCGGGAGGAGGAGGAGGAGGAGAAGGAGCATCCCGATCCGGACAGCGAGGATGATGTAGCCATGCCCCTCTCCATAACGAGCACCCCGGACGTGGCCACCCTGCTGGCCGGAGTCAATGCATCCTCGCGGGCTGCCTCGCGCTCCCGCTCACCCTCACCGGCCATGCCCGTGCTGAGCTGCCCCGCCTGTGGCGCCTCCGACTTTGACTCGCTGCCCGGGCTGTGCGCCCACCTGGACGCCCGGCACTCGGACATACCCGCCAAGTGCCGCGACTGTGACGTGATCTTCGCCAGCCACCGCCAGCTGCAGGCGCACTGCTGCCGCGGCCTGGTGGGAGTGGATCTGCCGCCGCTCCTAGGGGCCAGCAGCTCGCCGCTGCACCACGGCGAGGATGAGGACGTGGAGGATGCCGAGGACGAGGCCAGGACCGAGAGGGAGGCCGAACAGCACGGCGACTTCTTCCAGCAGCTGTACCTCAAGAGCAAGGCAGCCGCTGCCGCTGCCGTCGCCGCCGGGGCATCCGCCTCCTCGCCCCCGTCGCCGATCAAGCACGAGCCGGCGGACAGCAAGGACTTGGCTGACATCCAGAGCATCCTGAACATGACCAGCTCCAGCTGCACCTCCAGCTTCCTGCGCAACTTTGAGCAGTCGGTGAACACGCCCTGCTCCAGCCAGTACAGCCTCGACGGCCGCGACCAGGAGGAGGAGGCCCAAGATGTCTTCACCTCGGAATTCCGGCGCATGAAGCTGCGCGGCGAGTTCCCCTGCAAGCTCTGTGCGGCAGTGTTCCCCAATCTGCGCGCCCTCAAGGGCCACAACCGGGTCCATCTCGGCTCCGTTGGCCCCTCCGGCCCGTTCCGCTGCAACATGTGTCCGTACGCCGTCTGCGACAAGGCCGCCCTCGTCCGCCACATGCGCACCCACAACGGGGACCGGCCGTACGAGTGCGCCGTCTGCAACTACGCCTTCACCACGAAGGCCAACTGCGAGCGGCATCTGCGCAACCGCCACGGCAAGACCAGTCGCGAGGACGTGAAGCGGGCCATCGTCTACCATCCGGCGGAGGACGCCAGCTGCGAGGACAGCAAGTCGCGCCTCGGGCTCGGTGATGATCTGGCCGATCTGAGCTTCCGCTCGGTCTCGCCGCCTCCACCGCCGCCGCCAGCCCCATCCAGTGCCCCGATTGCCGAGGGCTCACAGCTGAAGCACATGCTCCTCGGAGAGCCGTCGCCACCATTGCACACGCCCGCAGTGGCCGCGGCTGCCGCTGTTGCCGGACCACCGTCCAAGATCCAGGTGAAGAGCCTCGACCAGCTGGTGGACAAAAAGCAGCCTGCCGCTGGCCCTGCCCTCGACTTTACCATGGACGTGCTGGATCTCAGCAAGAAGCCGAGCACAGGAGGATCTGCCTCTGCTTCTGCCTCTGGCTCCGCCTCCGCCTCGTCGGCCCCCTCAACGGTGCCCGAACTGGCTGCCGTCCTGGAGCAGCAGCAGCAGCAGCAGCAGCAACAGCTGCTCCTGGCCCAGCAGCAGCTCTTTGGCGGCGCAGCCGGAGCAGCGGGAGCAGGCGATGCCGCCTCCCAGTACATGCAGCAGCTGTTCCGCAGCCTGATGTTCCAGTCGCAGACGCAGACGGGCTTTCCGTTCTTCGGATTCATGGCCCCGCCACCACCACAAGGCAATCCCGAGAAGCCGCCGCAGCTGAGTCCGCCCACACGGATGGGGGCCCTGCCCCTGCCCCTGCCGATGCCCGTGGGCGTGGGCGTGCCCGTGCCGCCCGGCGGCCCCGTCAAGATGGTCATCAAGAACGGAGTGCTGATGCCCAAGCAGAAGCAGCGCCGCTACCGCACCGAGCGGCCCTTCGCCTGCGAGCACTGCTCGGCCCGCTTCACCCTGCGCTCCAACATGGAGCGCCACGTGAAGCAGCAGCATCCCCAGTTCTACGCCCAGCGCCAGCGGAGCGGACACCACGTGATGCGCGGACGCGGCGCCTCCAATGCCGCAGCGGCCGTAGCCGCAGCCGCCGCCGCAGCGGCAGCCATGAGCCAGGGCGGGTCCGGAGCGGGCCATGTGCACGGCCATGCCCCCATCTCGGAGCAGGTGAAGTACGCCATCCTGGCGCAACAGCTCAAGTCGCACAAGAACACGGATCTGCTGCAGCAGGCCCTGGCCCACGGATCCAGCAGCGTGGCCGGCGGCAATCCCCTCCTGCACTTTGGCTATGGCCCGCCCCAGACGCCGTCCCACTCCCAGTCACAGGCCCACAGCCACTCCCAGTCCCAGTCCCACTCCCAGTCCCACGCCCAGTCGAGTGCCCAGTCCAGTGCTGGCTCCCACCTGCCGCATCTGGTGAATGGGATCCACAATGGGAACAACGGGAACAACGGCCAGGCGAGTGCCATCGATGACGACGAGCCCAAGCTGATCATTGACGAGGACGAGGATGGCGAGGGCGATGTGGAGGAGTTCGACGAGGACGATGAGGAGGAGGAGGATGAGCCCGAGGACGAGGACCCGGAGCCCGAGCCAATGGAGGAGCCGGAACAGGCGCACGACGAGGAGCCAGAGGACGAGGATCAGGAGCTGCCCAAGCCCCTGGAGCACATCGCACAGCCCAGTGCTGCAGCGGCCAATGAGGCGGCCAAGAAGATGGCCGAGACCATTCTCGAGCAGGCCATCAAGGCGGGCAAGGCCACGCCCACAGCCACAGCCACTGCCACGCCCATGAGCACGCGCACGCCGTCACCCAGTCCGGAGCCGTCGAGCAACGCGATGCCGGAGCCGAGTCCGCCGAATCCCACCATGAAGTCGATGATCGCCCAGGCCGAGTCGGTGGCCAAGTCCCTGAAGGAGGTCGCCAGCTCGCCCTTCAAGGACGAGTCGCAGGACCTGGTGCCGGTGGCCAAGCTGGTGGACAACGCCACCAGCAGCCAGATGAGCTTCAACAGCTACTTCCGGCCCAGCGACGTGGCCAACCACATGGAGCAGAGCGACGAGGAGGGTCTCGTGGCCTCCGGCAGCGCCAGCGAGAGCAACAATTCCGGAACGGAGGACGTCACCAGCAGCAGCTCCGGCAGCGAGCCGAAGAAGAAGTCCGCCTACAGCCTGGCCCCCAATCGCGTCTCCTGCCCCTACTGCCAGCGCATGTTCCCCTGGAGCAGCTCGCTGCGCCGCCACATCCTCACCCACACCGGCCAGAAGCCCTTCAAGTGCTCCCACTGCCCCCTGCTCTTCACCACCAAGAGCAACTGCGACCGCCATCTGCTGCGCAAGCACGGCAACGTCGAGTCCGCCATGTCCGTCTACGTGCCCACCGAGGACGTCAGCGAGCCGATACCCGTGCCCAAGTCCGTGGAGGAGATCGAGCTGGAGGAGCAGCGTCGCCGCCAGGAGGCGGAGCGGGAGCGCGAACGCGAGCGCGAGCTGGAGCTGGAACTGGAGCGGGAGCGCGAACGAGAGCTGGAGCTGGAGCGCGAACGGGAGCTGGAGCGGGAGCGCGAGCGCGAGAAGGAGCGTTTGGTGCTCATCCAGAAGCTGGCGGCCCAGATGAATGCCGCCGCAGCGGCCGCTGCTGCTGCCTCGGCAGCCGATGCCGGCGCTGGCGGAGATCTGCCGTACAAGTGCCACCTGTGCGAGGGCTCCTTTGCCGAGCGGCTGCACTGCCTCGAGCACATCAAGCAGACGCATGCCCACGAGTTCGCCCTGCTGCTGGCCAAGGGCGCCATCGAGCCGGAGTCCCGTGCCGGGGAGTCCAACCACCAGCAGCTCCTGCAGCAGCAGCAGCAGAGCACCCCGGGCGCCGGCTCCGATGATGAGGCGAGTGGCGGCGGCGGTGCACGCGGCGCCTCTGGCAAGTATCCGGACTACAGCAACCGCAAGGTGATCTGCGCCTTCTGCCTGCGCCGCTTCTGGTCCACCGAGGACCTGCGCCGGCACATGCGCACCCACTCCGGCGAGCGGCCGTTCCAGTGCGAGATCTGCCTCCGCAAGTTCACCCTCAAGCACAGCATGCTGCGTCACATGAAGAAGCACAGCGGCCGCGCCCACAACGGCGACAATCCCGGCTCCGACTGCTCCGACGACGAGCAGGTGGCCACGCCTCCATCCACACCAGGACCCACTCCGGCCACCCCCACCACCGCCACCGCCAACAACAACAACAGCTGCCAGAACAACAACAACAACAACAACAACAACAGCAGCAACACCAACGCCAACGCCAATGCCAAGATGGGTCTGCGTCTGCCGAAGCTGCACGAGCTGCTGGACAAGTCGAGCGAGTGGCGGGCCAGCCGGCTGGGCGAGCACAAGGAGAACATCGGCGAGGCGGCAACACCGTCGGCCGCAGCCGTGGCCAGTTCCGATCTGATCGGCAATCTGCTGGGCATCAGCGACCAGGGCATACTCAACAAGCTGCTCTCGTCCGCCGACGAGGCGGCCAAGTTCCTGGGAGTGGACAACAAGTAGGGCGACACCAACACCCACACCCACACCGACGCCGACAGCCCAGCCCAGTAGGCAAAGTATAGCATACTTTCCGCCGTCGAGCCTCCTCCCCCACACCAGAACAAGAAGAAGAAACAGCAAGGAGCAACAAGCAACAACCATTTACCGCCTTACGTATACCAAAGCTTAAATAGTTTCAAATAATAATAATAATAATAATAATAATAATAATAATAGTATCTGTAATCTATAATCTATATACTCTTAAAGAAAGTCAGTTTTTTTTTTCTTTTTTTTTTTGCCTCAGTATATATTCTCCATCATTATTATTATTAATAATATTATTAGTAAATTTTTGTTTCAAAATGTGTGGCATTCCATTGTTTAAGCGGTCCAACCGGAGGTGTTAGACAACAAAAAACAACAACAAATTCAATCAAAATTAACAAGCGAAAAACCTAAAGCAAAAGCTCGTATAAGACCAACATTTTTTTTCTTTCCCCCCACCCCCGCCCCCTAGATATAGCGATTGATTCGATGAATGGAAAGATAGGATTATAGGATATTTAAGTAGCTGCAATGAAACAACGAACATTTTTTAAACATGACATGAAACAACAAACGAAAAGACTTGAAGGCGAAAACCAGAGGCGATACTAACAAATACAACCATATAGATTACATAACGACATAATACCATAATACCATACCGTAATATTATATATCATAAATACAACGTACGTACGTATATAAACGAAGGGATTGTAAATTAAATTCCTTGAGAACCGCAGCGTGGCTTAAACTCTAGACTAAGGACAAAGGACATGATCAATGTTACAAGCAACTAAAGTTTAGTCAATTAATTAAGATTAGACATATGCATGCATGGTTCGTTCTTTTTTTTTCCTGTAGTACTTAGCGGTAGATGTAGTTTATTTAATGAAACTCATTCATTGCTGTATACACATACACACATACATACACCTAAATACATACATATGCACACAAACATACAATACAATACAATACGGTACGATACGATACGGTACGAAAGTATATAGACGGATAATTCATATACGTATAATTAAATTAGTCGACTTCTTACAGCAATAACCAAAGCATTTCACTTACGAGTATGTAGCGTTTGTTTAAGCTAAAACACAGCCACACACACACACACACACACACGACCACAAATATTAAGGTTTATTTAAATCAATTTCATGCATACATATTACCACATATGTATGCACATTTAGCATCAAATATACATATATACATCAACAACAAAAAGCAAATGTGCGAGTATATCAATTATTTATAATGCGAAGCAACAGCAGCAACAAACAAACAAACAAACAAACTTAAAGCATACATTTATTATGGAACAAATAAATTATATATTTAGCCATTTATGACGGACGAGTACTTAATTTTAACGGAAGTGTACTTAATTGTAAACTGTGCAAGACAGTTTGTTGCACACACAACACAACGCAACACAACGAGAATGAGATGATTGAATTCAAATAAAATAAAGCGATGTCAAAATCGATTATACGATGCCTATATACATACCTATAGATATCTACATCTATGATTTATTTTCCCTGGGAAATTTGAAAGTGGAAAATGGGATTCAAATAAGGATACACATCTACTCGTACTTCTCGCCTCAATTTATCAAAAAATCAACCATTTTCGGGATATGTTGCGTTGCTCTAGAAGAATGCTTACTGCCAAATCTGTTAAATCAGTATTATTCCTCCTAGGTTCTAATACAACTTCCATTCTGAAATTTCAAATATCAAATTTCAATTTGAAATTGCGTTAAGCCTGTACAAGTGCTATTAGTGCTGTAAGGCGCAACTAAGCAGTGCAGTTACGCGCAAAGATTTCTCGCCGTGCTGTTATGCGCACCTGTCGCCGACCAGGCGCTGCGACAGCAACAACAGCTGACGACGGATGTAAAGCTTACATTGTAAACAAACCAGATTTTAAATTCAAATTAGCCCCCACAGCAGAATGTCCGGCAAGGACGATCGTTCCAAAGAGTGAGTAGCATACAGTATATTTTGGGCTTTCGCCTTTCACGTTTCGCATTTTCCAGACAAAGATCTTTTGCAAAAGATAGCAAACAGCAGAGCAACGTGCAGTTGAGCAAAAAACTCTCGTGGCTGCTGCGGCATGGAGCTGTCAAGGAAGGCATTGCCATCCAAGCCGATGGCTTCGTGAATATCTCAGACATACAATCGCACCCGCGCTACGCGCTCTTCAGCCTTCAAAAGTTGCAAGAAATTGTAGCTAGCGATGCCAAACAGCGCTACACCCTGCGCTGGAATGAGAAGCGTAAATCCCATGAGATACGCGCCAACCAGGGACACTCGTTGGCGGCAGTGGAGGGCGAGGCGTGTCTCGAGCGCATTTCGAACGCCGAGCAGGTTCCTCTAGCTGTCCATGGCACCTACTACAGGTGTTGGGAGGCAATCAAAGCGCAAGGCTTGGGTCGCATGCAGCGGAACTATGTGCACTTCGCGGTCAGCGATGTGGGTGAGACTTTGAGTGGTTTCCGCAGCGATAGCCAAGTGTTGGTCTACTTGGATGTGGCCAAAGTGTTGGCCGACCATCTGCCGATCTTCCGCTCCAGCAACAATGTGATACTCTGCGCTGGCGTCGATGGCTTCATAGACAAGACCTACTTCAGCCGTGCTGTGGACAGACGGACTGGGCAAGAATTGACATACTGATCAAATGCACCTAATAATTACCCTTAATAATTACGCTACATATATGTATGTATTGTCCATGTCCACGACTTCATTGAGAACAAAGATTCCAATCCAATATGTACCGTATTTGATGCACAGTCCACTGCTTGGATTTACCAATTCACTGTTATTAATACGATGGCAGTTATGTAGTTGACATGTAGCAACTGTGTATTAACCGTGTAATTACGAAAAATAAATTTAGTGGAAATTATTGTTCAGCTGTTTTGGTTAAACCATATTTTATAAGCAATCCAATAAAAATATGAAGTTAGTATAAATCAGTGTTGTAGAAAATTGATTAATTTACTGGGTAAAACTATAGGTTTAGTGCTGAGCGTCCTAGCTAGATAGTAATACCAAAACGAATATCAAATTCGAGGAATATCCACTTTTGATCGTAAAGAAAAACGAACGTTAACCCATTATGGACCAATGGGGTATTTAAATATACACGCGAAAAGTATGAAACTTAAAGAATATTAACGCTGTTCAGGTGAAAGATATTGTGGTAAGCAGCGAGAGAAGATGGATCTACATGGAAACTTTATAAAAAGAATTACGTTCTTCGTTTGAACTGAAATTGTTCACCTGTTTATATAGAGGTTTTTTAATGGTGAGTTGGAGGGTTAAGGTTCACAGCTGTCAAGAATTTGTTTTTGTTTGTTTTTCTAACAAAACAAAGTTTTTGTTTGATAAGAAACCTCAATGTAAGCAGTCACAACAAGGAGAATATGTCGCAGTATAGCAGAATCGAGGACGCTGTTGTTCCGGGAAAGCCGATGGCCATGACAGCCAACTGGATCAGCGACCAGCGGAGCGGACACCCCGCGTCACAGAACAGATTTCCACGAACTTTGATCTGTTGCAGCGCCCTGATATCGCTAATTATGATATTTTCCATCGCGGTGGTGGTGGTGGTGTGCATTGGGCTGAGGAAAGGGGTCGTGAGCTGGCAAGCAGCAGAGGCACCGAGGGCGACGCCCTATCGATTGGTTTGCTATTACTCAACCTCGGATACGGATGCCCTGAGCTTGCTGGACGTGCCTGGCGACCTGTGCACGCACATCAACATCGGATTGGCCGGCCTGGACAATGCCACGCTGTGGCTGGACCCCCGACTGCGGCAGGTGCTGCAGAACGAGACGCTGGCCTTCCGGGCGGCCCATCCCCAGGTGAAGCTGCTCCTGTGGATTGGCGGCGCCGACAGCGGCCCTCAGTTTGCCCGCATGGTGGCGAACCATGCGATGCGCAAGCAGTTCCTGCGCTCCCTTAAGGCCCTGCTGCGGCTGTACCCCGTCCTGGATGGCATCGATCTCGACTGGGAGTTCCCCAGTGCCTACAACAAGGAGCGGCAGCATCTCTGCCAGTTGCTCTACGAAATCCGGCAGGAGTGGCGACGCGAGCGCCGCCCCAACGCTCTCCTCTCACTGGCCGTGGCTGCCCCCGAGGGCATTGCCTTCTACGCCTACGACACGCGCCAGATCAATCTCTACGCGGACTATGTCAATCTGATGGCCTACGACTTTCACTTCTACCGCGAGGACACGCCCTTCACCGGCCTCAACGCCCCCCTCTATGCCCACGCCACCGATAGGTCGATCATGGCCACGTTCAACATCAACTACACAGTCCACTGGTGGCTGCAGAACGGCCTGGAACCGAACCGTCTGGTCGTCGGGCTGCCGACCTATGGCCACTCTTTCACGTGAGTCCTATGGCATCCTCAAGATCTGCCCTGCTAAAAGTGATTCTCTTTGTTTTGAAATAGTTTGGTTAGTCCATTGAATCATCGTATTGGGGCACCAGCCTCGGGCTATGGACAGTGCGGCCAGTACGGCTTCACCACGCTCACGCAGACGTGCGAATGTGCCGCCAAATACCTGAAACCGATCTACTCCTACGACGCGGAGACGTGCTCGCCGTATTTCAGCGGCCTGCAGGAGTGGATATCGTACGAGAACCAAACGAGCATCGCTTGCAAGACGAACTACATCAAGTCGCTTAATCTGGGCGGCGTCATGGTCTTCTCCCTGAACACGGATGATCTGAAGAACTCTTGCCGGTTCCTGGCCACACCGGAGGGGGACCATAAGCCCACCTTTCCCCTGATTCAAGCGGTGAAGGGTATCCTGGAGGGAGAAGGAACGCTGTGAGGAGTCCCGTCACCCCTCTTCAACTGCTGCTCTGATTATAACCGAGATCGGATATGGAAACAGCTTTTTGTACATAGTCAAAGACACGATAACTTTTATGTTTAAGTATAAATTAAATTATCACAATCGATCGAATTCATAATATAACTAGACGGGGGGGAGGTGGTGTTGGTTTCAACCATATGCAAATAATATTCTATATACGACATATCGGGGTTAACAGTGAGGGGGGAATATCATGATATAGTACATGGGCAGCACCTGGATCTAGATCTGGGATAAGAAAGCAAAGGAATGAGAGACACCTTCCGCCCGCCCGCCCATTCCATTCTCCCGACGAGAGCCACAGAGTACACAGTATGATAAAAAATTACCCATCGGGATGGGGAATGCGGAATGGCTCTAGGTTCGCGTCAGGCATGGCAGATTGGGCAACGAGTAGGCACAGTAGATCCTTCTCCGTTCCGGCAATCATGTCTGCTTCGCTGGCCTCTGCAGGTTTGGAGGTGGATTGGCCAGCAGCTCGTCGATCTGCAGCTTGTAGGCCGACTTCAGTTCGACCAGATCCAGTTCCAGCTCCTCGGTACGCTCCACCTTCTCGCCGTACATCTGGAGCAGGGCATCGTAGCGATGCTGCAGGTCCTCGTAGCACTTCTCCATGGTCTCGTACGACTGCATTTTTTCCTTCATCTGTGAATGGATACGGATACGTATAAGTTCGTTATCTACCCAGATCTCTGGATCTCTCACCGTCTCCAGTTCAATCGTTAAATGGGATATCTCTCCATCGAGGACTCCTCGCTCGGCCTGCAGGCGCGACAGCTCCCACTGGAGGTGCGTGAGTTCGCCGTCGCGCTGCTTCAGCAGCGACTGTAGGTGCTCCAGCGTGGTGGTGTTGCCCGCCATGAAGCTCAGGTGGACGCCCTGGATGATGCCAGACTGGTTGCGACCCGAATTGGAGGCACAGTCCAAGTCGTCCTGTGGATACGAAGCCAATGAGTCATCGCACAGCTGTCCCAGGGGGTGGCCCAGGCTTACCGTCTGCCAGTCGATAATGCCGCCCATCATCGCCTCCTCCGTGGAGCCGCTGTCATCGGCCAGACTGAGCGGAGGCGAATGCTCAACCGGCACTTTCTGTGGCTGCAGCTCGCTGCTGGCCTTGACTGCCTCCACGGTAAGCAGGCTGGGCACGGGCTGCCGCTTTGCTGCCTCCTGCTCGGCCTCGGCCTCGGCCTTGGCGTGCTGCTGCTGCTGCTGCTGGCACTGCTGCTCCTCCAGGCCCACAATCCTCTTCTGATAAACCTGCAGCTCCTCCTGCAACGCGGCCAACTGCCTGTGGATCGGAATGGATCGAAAGTGTGGATAAAAGCAAACATTTGTTGGGAGATCTGTAAAATGCTAACAAACCTGCTGTGTACGCTCTCCTTGAGGCTGGCATCGTGCTCGAGCTGGAGCAGGGCCATCCTGGCACTCTCCGCCTCCGCCAGGGCCCCGGAGAGCTTCGCCTCGAGTAATCCGCAGCGCGTACGCAGCAGCTCCTGCTTCTCGTTCTGTACGGACTCGAGTTGTTGCACCGAGCGCAGCTGCAACTGGGCATCGTCGACTCTCTGGAGCAGCAGCTGCTCCTCCTTGTTCCACGAGGCCGTGCGCTGGTTGAGGGTCTTCTGCAACGACTCGATCTGGCGGATGAGCGGGGTGGTGGTGACGCTCAGCTCCTGCGTGGAGCTCTCCGCCCGAAGCTCGGCGGCCTCGAGACGCCGCAGCAGCTGGCGGTTCTCCTCCCTTAGCTGCTGCTCTCGCTTGGCCAGGCTGTGCTCGGCGTTGCGCAGCTTCTCCCGCATGTCGCCCAGCTGCTGGACATACTCCTGGTTCTCGGCCCTCAGGCTGTCCTGCTCCACACGCGTCCGCTTCACCAAATCGCCCCTGACGCCGTCGAAACTGGACTGGAGGGCCGACAGTTTCGACTGCAGATCCTCGACACGGCTGCGCAATTCGGCGTTCTCCTCGTCGACGCGTCGCTTCTCGTGAGTCATCCGGCCCACCGCCTCGATCTGCGAGCGCTCCATCTCCTCCTTGGCGGCCAGGGACTTCTTCAGCCGCTCCGATTCGCTGGACAGCAGCGAAATCTGTTCGCCGTTTTTCTTGAGAAGCGTGTCCGAGGTCTTCTCCTTGGCGCGCAACTTCTTGATGATGATCGACTGCTGGAGGATCTCCTTGGAGAGTTTCTCGCCCTCCGATTGAAGCGCAGCGATCATCTCGTTGCACTCGGCCAGCTCGTCCTTGGGTATCTTGTTTAATAGCTCGTCCTTGAGGCTCTTGATTTGGATACGCAGCGCGTCCCGCTCGCGGATGCTCGTCTGGAACTTTTTCTCCAGCGCCGACAGTCGTTGCACTGCCTCCGCGGCATCGGGACTGTTGGCGCTGTTCGCCGCCGCCTCCACGGAGGCACGCAGCTCTTGATTGCGCTCCAATAGCTCGGCATTCTGGCGCTCAGACTGCAACAGTCGCTGTTCCCGGGCCTCGATAACCTGATTCAGCTCACTGATGCGATTCACCAGCTTGTCCAGCTCCGACTGCGAGTCCTCCGACAGCAGCGATATCTCCGAGGGCTCGCGATGATGCCCCTTGGGCTTGAGCACCTGTCCAGCCAGCCCTGATCCTGTCGCAGGCCCGGATCCAGCCCCAGACCGGCTGCTGCCCAGCTCCTTGAACTTTTGCGGGCTCGTGCGGGTCGTGGTGGAGTTGGTGCTGGAGTCTCCGTTCGGATTGGAGATGATCTCAATGTCCGAGGAGGTGGACGAATAGCTTTGGTCGACCACCTCTGCCTTGGCCTCGCCCTCGGCCCCCTCTTGTCCTTGTCCGCCGGCCTTGTCCTTGTGGCTCATCTGCATTTGGATGTCCTCGAAACTCTGCGTGGAGTCCGAATCGGCACCGCCCGTCACATTGGCGGCCGCCTGAGTGTCGCTGAAAACCAGGGCCTTCATGGTCTTTGTGGAATCTAAGAGGACAATCGAATCCACAGGCAATGAATGGTCTCTCCTGTTCCTGCACTACTCACCATTGAGATGGTCTTCTAGATGCCGCTCCAGCTGAGTGCCATCATCGTCGTCGTCTTCGCCATCGCCTTCGGCATTGTCGGATGTCTCATTGCTGGCTATGATCACGATACTGTCGGGCAGCGAGGGCTCCGTATCCGGCGACATCTCCATCTCGCTGGCCGTCGTCGCCGTGATGAGCTCCAGCGATGATTCCGAGTTCTCCATAGCGGAAGCGGCGTGGCCCTCGGGCGAAGTGGGCGATGGCGAGGATAGCAAATCGACCGAGTCTGATGTGGCCGACTGTCGCTTGGCATACGGATTACCACCCATGCCCGTTGCAGCGGATGTTGAAGTCGGGGTCGGTGTGGTTGTGGGCGTGGTTACGGCCGGATCGCTGGCCCTGGGTGCAATGGTTACCATCTCGTTGGCATGGGGATTGTCAAAGAATGTGGGTGTGTCCGAGGCTGGCGTCTGCGAGACGGCTGCGGCGGCAGGGCCCGTAGCGCCCGTGTCCGATGATCCTCCGATTTTACCGCCCGAGCCCGAAGTGGCCACCTCCTTCTCGGCGGCCTTGTCCCTGTCGTCATCCTGGATGTCGAGGGCCTCGATGAGCACCGTCTTGGCCTTCTCGAACCAACTCATCTTGCGACGTTCTTGATTCTCAACTGCAACTGCAATCGAATCAAATACCCCAAAATATCAATATTGTTTGCTCGTTTTTGACGACGTTGCAGGAGGCGCATACAATATTGTTTTTTTTTCTGCTCTGCTCTTGGGGACGGGGCTAGGGCGCGGGGGGGGCTCACAGGGATGCGTCTGACGGGCCCACTAACCAAGCACATGCAAATCCCAATTGATTTCTGGCACAATTAGTTGATTTCAAGAACACATAATACAACAAAAAATTTGTATTTCCAACTCATACGTGAGGACCCCCAACTATCGATTGCTGCAGCTCCCACCTATCGATAGATGGCACATTGGCCAGGGCAGACCGACCGTTGCGAGCAATAAATATTTATTTATATTTTGTAGATGCTGATGTCGAAATTTAGTTTAAGATATACTTAAACTTTAGCGCTTAAGCTTAAGGTATACTATCGGTATATAATCATATATTTAAGCAATATCATTAATCTAATATATTTCATTCTTATGTAAAAGAACGCTTTTCATACGCTCTCTCAAATCATGTTACCGTTAGACTAAGCGCCTCTGTTGATAAGTTTTGTTGACCGTTTTCGTTTAAGCTTTAATTTAGTCTTGTATAAAATGGATTATCGTATAAAATTATGTGATCAGAGTCCTGAGAGTCCTAGGTGGCTAGTAATACTAAACCGAATATGAAAATCGAGGAATATGATTTTGGATCATGGACACTCTATGAAAATGATGAAGCTTGAAGAATTGCAGCGCTGTTCAGGTAAGAGATAGAATGGGATGGATATACAAGAAGAATTTACAAAAATTATTATTTTCTCAGCTGTTTAAACAGATGGGGTTAAGTGGGCTAAGTTACATTTTTCATCGGTATACATATGTATTTTGAAAGAGGAGACGATATATTCCGTATATTTGTATATATTCAGACGAAAATATCTTATCGATAGAACCGTAGTCATCGATTGTCGGACACCTCTATTTTATAAAATTAATACAAAGAGTACACATAAAACGAAACGAAAAACACAGCGGAGGCGAAACGGTCATTTAAATTAAGAGTGCAATCAACGCGGATTAAGCGCAGTCACTTCGCGATTTTGACATACGATCCGCAAGACACCGTCAACAGCAACGGCAACAATAACAATCAACTACGCACCGAACCGAACCCCAGGCACCGACCGATTAACGCCCTCCCCGATCCCGACGCCTGCCCGCACTTTTGCACACACACACACACACCAGCAAAAGTGCACGCACACTCGCTAGCCAGCACCCGTCGCTAGCTCCCTCGCTCAGCCACCTCACACACACACACACACGCGCAAGAACCCACGCACACACAGACAGATATCATCTATACGGACGGAGTGGACAGACCGACCGACCGACGGGCATTCATTATCATCACAGCACACACACACACGCATACACGGCGTTTGCTATTGTTGTCTGCTGCTCTCAGCTCCCCTCCCCACCCATCCGTCCATCGAGCACCCAACTCCTTCTCCAGCGCGGTGCCCCGTCAAAGGAGTCAAAAAAGACAAAGGAGAAGCGCAGCGCAACGCAGCGCCCGCCGGCGGTAGAGGGGTGGCCGGAACTGGAACTGTCCGGCGCCAGTGCGTCACAAAGGCAGCAACAGCACCAGCACCAGCACCAAAGGATCCCAGTAATAGTGCGACGCAATCGAAATCGGAATCGCAGAAGGCGGAGTCGTGGACTGTAGCTGTAGTGGCTAGAGGAGAGAAGGAGGAGGAGGAGGAGAAGCAGCAGCAGTAGCAGGAGGGGTTCTCTATGGGTCAAAAGGCGAGCACACCGGCGACCAGTGGCCAGCAGAGCCCGCGCTCCAGGACATTCTCGAGCAGCTCCACGGGAGCCGCTGACACATCGCCGCCCGGTGGGGATTCGGGCGCTGTCGGCAGCCGCCATGTCGTCGGCGGTGATGGCGGCCAGGGATTTAATTTGCTACGGACTCTGCCCGGATTGCAGGTGTACCACAACCAGAACTCCACTTCCATAGACAGGCAGAGGGCGCGCAGCCTCAGCTCGGTGCCGGACATCCAGCAGCAGCAACAGCAGCAGCAGCAACAAGGCTCCATCACCTCGTCCGGCAGCAGCCCACATGCGCACACACACAATACACACCCACCACACACCGGCGTGGCCGTGTCCGTATCGGCGAATCCGGCGAACAGCAACAGCAGCAACAACAGCTTCTCCGTTGCCGTTGCCAATAACAATGGCACCTCGACGCAATCCTATATGCCCCAACGACGCACCCTAGGCGACTCCATACGGGTGAGTAATCTCGCACTCAATCCACTCGAATCACCCATCAATCCTATATTCGGTCTATGTCCGCTCTTCAGGATATGGGACTCACTGGCGGCACCATCGCCGAGAGCATCGCCCTGGCCGCGTCTGCCACTTCCGCTAATGGGATCGGACGCGTGTACACAGCCACATCACTTCCATCGCACATCTGGTCCTTCAATGGTATGTCCTGCAGCAGCTGTGCTGCTGCTTCATCTCCTCGTGCATCTGTGACTCGTGTGTTTATCTGTGATCCCCTTACGCAGGTATCAAGTGCCCCGTTTGCAACAAGTTTGTGCTCCCCGACGATATTGAATGCCACCTGGTGATGTGCCTCACGAAACCACGTCTCTCATATAACGGTAAGCCACCACCACCCCCACAACCGCCCCCATCCTCTCTCTAAAGACCTTTCTCTTCCATTCGTTTTCTAATTATTTGATTCTCCTATGGCCCTGACAGAGGATCTATTGTCGGACGCCAAGGGCGAATGCGTCATCTGTTTGGAGGACTTGAGTCCAGGGGACACAATCGCACGGCTGCCGTGTCTCTGCATCTATCACAAAGGGTGAGGGGAGGAATACCTGCCCGAGTAGCGCATTGGCAGCAGTTGTATATCAATGGATATCTGTGTGTTTTCAGATGCATCGATCGTTGGTTTGAGGTGAATCGCTCCTGTCCCGAACATCCAGGAGATTAGTTATCCTCAAAAGGTAAGAAAACATCGAAACAAATAGGGAATTAGTATCAGATAGAATCACCAGAATATATCCAGGAATTATCAGAGATTTAGCACCTAGAGATCCACCAATTTAGATGAAATTAATTTAGAAACAAACAAGACTTTTGCTACGTTTATCAGTTGCCAATATATCTAAGAAATACAGTCCGATCAGATGGAACAGAATAGAAACAGATGGATGGGCAAAACCTTCTCCCCCCATAATCTATAGTAAAATGAAGTTTTTTTTTTGTGTGACGTATAAATAAATAGCGCAATAGTGCAATATATAAGTGCAATATCCGAACATGCAATTATCCGCATTGACAAATGCTAGGGAGGGGGAACTGCATTTAAGCGGAGAATGTGGAACATTAATCAGAGCTAGCCGTAGCAGCTGCTTAATGTATATAGTATAAGATCTCTCCGACACATGGCCATGATTTCTAATGCGAATATCTTTTGTTTCTATTGCAGTGTTTGCTGTTGATGTTTGCTCGTTGAGTTGTTCGTTATGCAAGAGATCGCGAAAGTACGTAGACGGGAGGGAGAGACGAGAATAAGAACGAGAACTACTGGCAGCAACAGCAGCAGCTGCAGCACCCCATCGGTGCCAGTTGCCAGATGCCAAAAGGTGCGTGGGCCAGGGGTCCCAGGCTACAGATTTGCGTAACGTATGTTTTAGCATTTTGCAATTTTATTGATAATATATAGATTAATTTTTCGTGTAGACAGTAGACAATGAAGAGGAGAGGAGAGGCTACCTATATCGATCTGCATATATCGGATGATTTCATCTACCACCCCCAGTCCGCGTAACCGTATCGACCCGATCGACTGCTGAAACACACACACACACACCCTCAACCCACAATCACACACAAATCAATTGAAAGAAATTAATTTACAAAATGTTATATATTATGATGATTGAAACGATACCAACCAACCCACAAATACAACATTAACCACAACAGCCAGGACAGAAGGCCAAGACGTCGATGGAGATGCGAGGGATCGAGAGATCGATAGATGGAAAGATAATGATAGAATGATGGAAATGTTAAGCGAAGCAACCAACCAACAAAAGAATGTCAACCAATGTGATGTTAAATTTTATATTTTGTAACTATAACGATAATGCTGTAATTGTAAATGTAATTGTACGACTACTCTATGTATATGTATATGTATGTGTATGTATGTATGTATTTATTATTTTAAAACAAGTAAAAAACTAGATTTAAACAACTCTAAAAACCAACAAAAATGAAACCAAGAACACCATAAAAAACCACAAGGAGAACCACTCCCAAACACAACAACAACCCACACACATACATATAACAAAAACAAAACCATTATAAATATTATGCAAAATTAGAGAAAATAAGCAGGGAGAAGAGGAAAGGAAACGATAGATAAAGAGGCAAAGCAACCAAAAAAAAAGCCCAGAAAAAATGAGAAAGAAAAAGCTAAAAAAACTTCCACACAGAACTTTCAAAATAACAAAAAAACAAAAAACTAAAAATGCAAAATGAAAACTTCCACACATAACTTTTCGAGGAGATTCTAAAGATGTTTCAAGATTTGTTTAAAACAATCCCCAAAATTTTAATTTGTGCGCCAGCGTTTTAAAGATAAGAATTTCGCTAGTTTATACGATTTTTTTTATAATTTTTTATTCCTGTATATTTCTGTTTGTTATCTATAGTATACTGTTTGTGTTTTTGTTTTAAACAAAAGAAGAAATTCGAAAATTTTGATAAGAAAGAAAGATAGGCGCGAGAATATTTAAAATATTTCCCCCACCTTGTTTTCCCCGTTTGTAAAATGTGAGAATTCTGGTCAAACACGAGGTCGCAGTAGGGCTGAGAGGAGGCCACCGCCTCCAGCCATATCCGATATCCGCCGAAATCCGGTAGTAGTCGTAGGCGTTGAAGCTGTGCGTTTATTACGATTACAATTTACAATATACTGTTTTTTTTTTTTGTATTTTGGAATGGATGTACATGTTATACATATATATATAAACTTTTATTTTTGCTCATCGGTACGGATCACGATGATCATGATGATGATTGATCCGCCAAAGTTTCCTTAGCAGCAAGCGGCGGCCGCTTTCGCTCGTAAGAACTATTTTGTAAATTATATACTTTAATGTATTGTACAGATACAGATACAGATGTAGATATACATATATCCAAATATATGTATATGTATATGTACATATAAATATAAATTGTAACTGTATAACTATAGCGTTGCATTGAACGATTGAAGATTGAGGATTGAGGAAGCCCGATCCTCTCCGAAAAGCTAAAAAGCATATATTTAAAAAAGAAAATAAAACCAAAAGAAAACGATAAATATTAGGTACTATCGATCGACGATTGGCAAAATATTGATTTATATTTGATAATTGTTTGGAAAATACCGAATACGAGTAGTAATTGAATGCCAATCACATTCTGTCTTGATCCTAGAAAAACCAAATCACAAGGGAATGGAATCTTTCAACTTTTTACACCCCAATCGAGCGCGTTGCGAGGTTAACTTGAATCTATGCTCGATTTATCGACAAAACAGAATCGATTACGCTCGCGATTACCACATAAAATGACAAAACAAAACAAAAACAAGAAACCGAGAGGAATTCTAGAAAATAAACGAGTGATTATATATACCATATACAGAAGCAGTCTTTGCGTCTTTTCTTTCTTTCTTGAAACCGATCCCACACCCACAGATTACCACGCACACATCATATATCATATGTAATCTTTATTCAATAATATAACTAAAACAAAATCGGGAACGAGGCACACAATTTGAACCAAACCGATAACACCATATATCCGCCTTAAACAAGGGACCGTAAATAATCACATGAAATAACAATATACTATCGCGTATATATTTATATGGACTTGTTCGATTTAGAACATATTAAAAACTTATCAAGAGGCTGCCCTCTCTATTTAACGACAATACGGGATTGTGTTTGTATACCCTTGCAGGTGGAGAAGTATTATAATTTCGGCTTATAAACTAAACGAACCCATACAACTCTATTTGTTCTTACAAATAATGCAATGCTTTTGTTCAAGCGTTAATATCTTGCTGCATAATTCAGTCAAATTTGATCCGAAAAAAAACTACACTTAAAAAATGTAAAATGTATTGGCAACACAGATTTTAGAGACAAGTTTACAGGTTGTGGAACTGCAAGGGTATATAAATAACAATACAATATAATCCTCAATTATCACGAGACAACAATTCCGACAACCATATGACACACGCTTTACGGAATAATGTAGTTCTTAAATTCTATTGCACTGAGCAGATCTGTGATCTGCTGACAAAAACCTCCAATCTGCAAATATCCAAATTAGAGGAAACATCAAAGCTGGGACTGTATTTATTTGCGATTGAAGCGAATTATATTATATCGCATATATAATCGAGCCAAAACATATTTCCAATCAAAAGAACTTGATATCGTTATACAGGCAGAAGGACGCAGAAACTCGGCTTTTTAGCTTAGGGCCTTCATGAAATACAGGACACCCATAGGGACCAGCGCGGACTAGTGCGCTCTTATCGAGTCGAAGATCCAGAACTTTGCCATGGCACGATTATATATTATAAAGATATAAATAAGTAAAGTACTGCTATCCTTTTCTTTTTCATTGGAGCAGGCTCTTCAGATCAGACAATCCCACATCCTAGATGTTCCGACTTTTGTTCCCATTTAAAGACAGCTTACGGCTACGGTCCCCGCTTAAAAGTATGGCTTACGTTGCCTCTGGGTAGGAGGACACAGACAGACAGACGCGCACTGTCGGGTATAGAGCAAGGCGGATCTATATAGGGATTGGGGGTATATATGTATTTCTGGGGTGGTAGCTTTAGTATGGCCACGCGTGAATTGATTACACATTTGTTCATAAATACAGACAATTTCAGAGCGGACTGGGGGAGACACTTGGTGGGGATGGCTTTAAATCAGCTTAAAAAAAATATAGTAATAAAATGTATCCGGTATTGTGTCGGAATCTAGAAGAACGAATATAAAACGTGTGACATTTGCGTAGGTCCAGCAGCGCAGATCGACTCGGGTGGTTCGGGAGTGTCTTTCTGCCCATCCATCGATGGGAGCCGATATGTCCCCCTTGCACGATCCTCCCCCAACACCATTTCGAGAGGTGTCCTGGTCCTGGTCTCGAAGCTACCGCCCTATCCGTATCCGCATTCGCATTCGCATCCACATTCGCGTTCTATCGTTTCGTCAGCATTTGCATTTGATTGGATTGGTGGCGTCCGGTCCGCCATGGCACTGGGAAGTCTTCCCTGGCTACTGGCTACAGGCTGGTGTATGTCCCGCCCGTTCCGGCCAGGCCAGAAGAGTTACCGCCCAAATGTTGAATGTAGTCATCCGCCCCCCCACTCGCCCCCGCCTCCGTTGGGGGAGTGCGTTGTTATGTCAGTAAGGCCAAAATGCGGCCGTTTTTCCAGGAGGCCGTCCTAGACCCACGGCGTCCAGCCCTCGTAGAGGACGGCCAGATTGTCCGGATTGGTGGCGTCGCTTATCACATGGTCCACCTGCTCGGCAATGCTGCTCCGCTGGCTGCCGTCCGGGTCGCGGCCCTCCAGCTTCATGCGGATCTTCTTCCAGACGGACACGCCATAGGCATTCCGTTTCTGTTCGTGCAGATTGGCGGCACCTTTACGGGGGAGCAATGGATGAGATTTAGTTTGAAAAGGGATTGGTAGGAGCGTACCCTTGGTGTGCGTAAAGGTGTCGTATGTGAGGGAATCGGAGTCGGCGACCTGTAGCAGCAGCTCCTTGATCCGCTTGAAGTATTCGCTGGCCTCCTGGCCGGCCATGGCCTGGATCTGCTGCAGCTGCTTCTGCCAGCCTGCAACGAGCTCCGGCTGCAGGACGTGCCGCTCCGCGCAGATGTCCTTGCGCAGGGCCGTAAGGTGCTCGAGGAAGGACTGCAGTAGCAGCTGGCTGTCGCGCAGATGATCGCACAGTTGCTGCACATCCGCGGGCACCGCCTTGCCCCCGTGTCCCTGCCCCAGGGCCTTGGTGGCATTCGAACAGAAGTTGCCCACAAAGAAGCGCGGCACATGCTCGAGCAGACGCTGCAGGGAGTCGGCATTCAGAGAATCAGTATCAGAGATCAGAGCAGGGGCGTCAGGACTTACCTGCGTCTCCTTGAGTAGGGTACAGATGAACCGCAGCTTAGCCTGCTGCTCACCGGAGAGAATGGCAAACTCGCGCTGAACCTTGCAGGTCTGCTCCTCCATCAGGCCCTGGACATTCTGCAGCCAGTAGTCGTCGATGCCGTCCTCGGGGTCCAGCAGCTCCACCACGGCCTGCTCCACCGCACTGACGCTGGCACAGCTTGCCTTCCAGTTGCCGAACGCCGCCAGCCACTGCTCCAGATGGTTGTGCAGGGCCTCGATCTCCATTCCGGATCCCACCGGCTCAGCTATGATGTGCTCCAGGTGGCAAACGGCCCTGGCCCCGTCCATCAGCTGCCGGATGAGAGCCAATTGGGCGGCCGCCTGGTGGCGTTGCTCCTGCTCGTTGCGCAGCATGCTGTCGATGTGGTTCCGGTTCCAGTTGCTTCGCAGCGCTTCCAGCTGGCGCATATG
The DNA here is from genome assembly GCA_963969585.1 of Drosophila helvetica. NCBI lineage: Eukaryota > Metazoa > Arthropoda > Insecta > Diptera > Drosophilidae > Drosophila > Drosophila helvetica. The sequence continues at coordinate 9,475,336 of OZ018401.1, read as the reverse complement.
TGCGTCCAGGCCGAGCAACAGCTGCTCCAGCCCGTCCACGTTCCGCGCTAGGTCACCCCAGCTCTGGCCAATGTCCGACGCCAGCTTTTGGCGGCACACAATGTGCAGTCCGCCGCGCAGCTGCGGTCCCAGGGCCTCTGAGTAGGCCCAGAACTGAGCGGAGGCAACCAGCGAGTGCAGCTCGATCTGCTGGCTAATCATGGCCACCTCCTGCTCCTGCTGCAGCAGTCCCGCGTCCGTCTGCAGGGCCATGCACAGGCCGCCGCACAAATGCTCGGCCTTCTCCACATCCGCCGGCGTAAAGGTATTCTCCGGCGGCACGCAGGCAGGTCCGTATCGGCTGTAGTAGTCACAGGCCACCTGGGGCAGCAGCCCCGCCAGGCATTTCTTCTGGATGCAGTGCACCAGGTTGCCCATGGGCCGCGCCATCTCGCGCACATCGCAGCTGCCGCTGGTCGCCAGGGTCTGGTGGATCACCTGGAAGAAGCAGTGATCGTTCAGCTCCAGGTGGTTTTCCTTAAAGAATTTCAGTTCCTGCGGAGAAAAAGAGGGTTCCGGTTTTTAGATGGGAGAACGGAGATTGGAAAAGGTAATGGAGTGGATTCCCTACCAGGTACTGCTGGGCATGGGAGGCATTGATGTCGTCGATCCACTGCTTGAGGCACCTCCGCATGTCATCGAGGGCCGAAGCAACCAGCAGGAACTGCTGCTGCAGGGGCTGCAGGGAGAGCATGAATCGCTGCTGCTCTGACGTCTCCTTGGGCCGCTGTTCGGCCAGCAACAGAGTGTCGATGTAGAGCTGCTGCAGCCGCTTCGGACCCAGCTTGGAGAGCTTGTGCAACTGGTCGAGATTGGGCTGGAGCAGCAGATGCCGGAATATGCTCAGGGGCAGGTCGTACTCGAACAGCCGCTTCAGTTGCGTGAGGGCCGTCAGCAGGGTCTCCAGCATGTTGAGATGCAGATCCTCCACTTGCTGATCGTGGTCGTGGTCGCCGTCGCCGCCGCCCCTGTTGCTCCGTCTGGCACCCATTACGCCGTGGCACATGGACCGCACCACGTGAATGTAGTGCAGCTGATGCTGCAGGAGCTGATTGTCCTGCTCGGCGAGGGCCAGCGTCTCGTACTCACGGAAGGAGGCTGTGGCCATGTCCAAGGTGCGCATCAGGCGAGTGCTGAGCAGTAGCAGACTGCATTCGCTCTGGAGAAGCATCTGGAGGATGGTGGCCGTCGGCGTGGGCGACACGAGGCTGAGGATCTGGACCTGCTTGACGGAAAGCCGCTGAGCGGCGTCGTGCAGCTGGCAGCCGAGATGCAGCCACACCACCTCCAGCGTCTCGGCCAGATTCTTCACGCTCGTCGTGCAGATGGAGACGCTGGTGGCCGCCGGATCGACGGCTCCCTCCAGCTGCAGATACGCCGCATAGCTGTCGTGGAAGCGCACCAGCAGGTTCTGCCGTTGGCTCTGGTTCGGATAGAAGGCCATCACGGCCGCATACTGCTGCATGAGATCTGCGCAGTGGCGTGCCACCTCGTTCGCACCCGCCAGCAGCGAGTCCACCTGCGTGCGCGTGCTCTCGATGCCTTCGAGGAGAGTACCGGGCACATAGATCTGCAGCACATCAGCCAGGGCCAGGTGCTCCTCGTGCCACCTGCCCCCTGCCCCACCCCCGTCGAGGTGCAGCGACTGCAGCTGGGCGTACAGCTGCGAGATGTGATACGGCTGCAGACACTGGCTGTAGCTGGCGAGGATGCACTGGACGAATGCAAAGTCCGGCCGCCGGTCCACCGTCAGCTCCATGAGGGCGGCCAGGTGTTTGCGCGTCTGCTGCAGCCGCAGCGCGGCCGTGTTGAAGCTGTGACTCTTCATGGCCGGCCCCAGGGACTTGATCTCCGCCACCAAGGCGCTGCGCTCGTTCAGCTCCTCGAGCTCTTTCTCCGCGGCCAGGCGCTGCACGTGCGCCGCCGCCAAATTGCCCAGCTCCTGTCCCACTTCCTGCAGCTGCAGTAGGATTTCATTCCTAAAAAAAAAGCAATCAGAAAATCATGGAAATCAGAGGAAAATCAGAGGCGTGTCCACTCACTCATTGGTGGACCAGAACTTGTGCAATTGAGCCAGCTTCTCGGTGAAGAGCGGACGCTTGGCCTCCCAGTCGGGGGCCCGGTGCCGCTGGGCCTTGTCCTTGTTCTTGTGGCACTTGGCACCGCTCTCCGCCTGCGCCTGCGGCTGCTTGGGATTGATCGAGCGACGCTGTGTCTGGGCATCGTCGTTAAGTGTCCAGTCAACCAAGGGATCGTAGACGAAGGCCTCCAGGAGGGTCAGCAGGGTCTCACGCTCCTTGCGCATCACCTTCAGCACGTATTCGCAGCCCAGGCGAAAGGCGCCCTGCAATATTATTTAATAGCCGTTCCATAAATGGAGCATAAATATCGTAAAACTGTATCGAAAACAAATACAAAATATTGGCAGGCAATCGTCAATCTGCCCCAGAACAGAGATATTAGCAATGCTGATTTTATGGTGGGATGGTTATCCTATAAACCAGAACCATACCATAACCATGTTCTACATGGAGTTCCGTTCCGTTCCCCTCTCTCTCTCTCTCTCTCTCTCTACTTATGTATCCATGGGACACGGAGGGACTGCGACTGGGACTGGGATTCTAATCGCTGTTTACAATTGTAGATTGGCCCGTAATTCATGCGATAAGCTCCGGCACGAAACGCATTCGCCTTTCATATATATATATATATCTCTGCCCATATATCTATTGTTCAGATTTTGTGGCCCCCTCTCTCCATGGCAGAAGGCTTCATTCTCAGTTGGTTCTCTTCTGGTTGCCCCAAATGGCCCCCTATCTATATCTGCTATATCTATCTATCCATCTATCGTACTTGAGAATTGTACAGTCTATATCTAAATGTTGTACTTGAAACAATAGAAAGGCATCTTGGAAGATTCGAGGCCTCTAATGCTCTCCCCCTTGAATATTTCTGGGTCTGCGGGAGTAGACAGCAGAATAGGCAGAACCGACCGATGCGCGATGTGTGTGCCTCTAACATATGTATATCTGTAATATATATATAAGAAAAGGGCATAATCCACAACCGAGGGGCTCTGCTGCAGGACGCGTCGAAGCCTGTTTCTCGTGGATTGTAGGCCCAAGCCCTAGGACCGAGGGGAGCTACCGCAACTTATTTGAGAAAGGAAAGATTATCCTCCAAAATCGAAGAAAATCAAAATAAACCGAGAAGCGCTGCTGCATGTTGCGTGACGCGTCCGAGTGTACAGTTTTTTTAAACTAAATTTGGATTTACCTCTACAATATATCTATAAATCCAAGATAACACTCCAAAAGCTTCCCCAACCGAGGAGAGCTGCTGCACGTATCCGTTTCTTTGTGACTCACATAGTGCAGTCTCCCGTGGATAGATTCTATTTGAAACAAAGAAAGAGTATACGCCGTATGCTTCAATTTAGCCGTAAACGAGAGAGGTATGAGGAGGGGCATATCCGAATATCCATCTACAAATAGCTCCAACTCGGTGTGGGCCAAATTCAAACAGGGCCCAGAGAGCCCATAGATACCAATAGATATCTAGGTATCGACATGGATACAAATGTGTCGTCTGCTGGGAGAGAGAATTCCATTCGCCTAGATTTCCAAAAGCAGAGATACAGATCTATCGGTGCGGATGTGTTCATTTTTTTTATTTTCGTTTTGTTTTTCGGGGTTTGTATCAGCTCTGAAGCCCCCGAAACCCGAAAACTTTATCGTTCTATTTTTGTTTTTGGGACCCGCGGAGACCCAACCGACCCAGAGACCCAAAGGCTAATCTGTGAAACCCCCCAGCGGCGGATCTGTGGCCGTTATTTGCCCATTGCCATTGCAGCTCCATGGCTTTCGGTGGCTTTCCGACTGCTGTTCCCTGATGTTCCCTGCTCTGGCACGGGCTCTTATCAACGGATTGCGGTTCTCACGCTGCGGATCTCTGTCGTTCGTTATCAGGGCAAAAGGATGATGATGATGATGATGATTATCATCGATGACGATGGTGACACTGCCACAGCCACACAGCCACAGGCACATGCACATGCAGAGGCACAGTCAGAGGCAGCGGAACGTCAACAACAAACGACGCCCACGAATCTCTGCCTCCGCCTCTGCTCTCTGTCGACACGAAGCGCCGAATAACCGAAGTCCTTGCCCCATGGACGGACGGGGGTTCTGTTCTATCTACTGGCCCACTGCCAGATGGTTGCCCACTGGCGTTGCGTGCGCTTGGATCTGCTCTCGTACTCTCGTAATTCTCCGAGTTTCTCTCTGTGTGTGTGCGTGTGTCGGCCGCCTCATGGCCTTTCGAGGGGAATCATATCCATATCCGATCATGTGGCCCGTACAGAATGCCACTAAATGGAACGACACCCTGGCGGCGAGGGAGGAGCATACAGCAGGAGAAGGAGCAGGAGCGGGAGCAGGAGCGGAAGCAGGAGCACACTTATCCGGTTTGAGTGCCGGCCATCTGCTCTGGCTGGCCATCAATGCGCTGCTCTTTGTCCTCATTCTGGGAGGGAATGTGCTCACCATTGTCGCCGTTCGCACCTGCCGCAACCTGCGCTCCGTCATCTCAAATCTGTTCATCCTCTCGCTGGCGATATCCGACTTTTGCGTGGGCCTCGCCCTGCCCTACCACCTGGTCTTCTACATGGGCTCCGACCTGGGCGCCATGCGAGGACCCTGCCTGTTGCGCTTCTTCCTGTTCATCTGCGCCTGCTGCGTCTCCATGCTGACGCTCATCTCGATAGCCGTTGATCGATACATAGCCGTGGTCTATGCCCTGCACTACAGAAGGTACCCGAAGGAGGTGCACCCCCTGGCCCTGCAGCCCCGATTTCATCCTTGATTTCTTCTCCTTTTTTCACGACAGATACATGACCCGTCGTGTGGCATATGCCATCATCACCTCCAATTGGTGTGCGGGCGCCCTGGTGGCCCTGATGCCTGTGTTCTGGAACCGCTGGACTCTGGCGCAGGCCTGCGAATTCGACGAGGTCCTGTCCCCGGGCTACGTGGCTGGTGTTATCACGCCGGGCTTCGTGATCATCTGGATCTGCATGCTGATGGTCTACTGGCGGATAATGCGCGAGGCCTCCAAGCAGGCGCAGCGGCTGCGGCATGCCACATGCGTGGTCTACAACACGGACAGCAGCAGCAGCAGCAGGGGCCTGCTGCACCCGGACTGGAAGAGTGTCCAGATCGTGGTCTTCATCATGGGCTGCTTCACGCTCTGCTGGCTGCCGTACTTCTGCGTGGCGATTGCCCAGCTCTTCCGCATCTGCCGCAGCAGCTCGATGATCTACAAGACCACCTTCTCGTTGGCCATCGCCAACTCGGCCCTCAATCCGATCATCTATTCGTGGAAAAACTCCGGCTTCCGGCGCGCCTTCGCCCAGACCCTCTGCTGCAAGTCGACGCGTTTCTGTCACGTCGATGCTGGCGACGACGAGGCCGATCAGCTGCCCCCGGACTGCAAGCACCGAATCGATAGGGAGATGGAGGCGGCCTCCTCCTCCGCCTCATCATCGGCCGCCTACCACACGGCCATCAAATCCGACTGTAAGTCCAAGTCCACTCAGTCTCAGTGTCAGTCCCAGTCCCAGTCCCAGTCCCCTCCCTGCCTCTCGTCCACCACTCAGTGATCTTCGTCAATAAAGCAACCGAAAAAAAAGTATTTTTCATTCGATCTAACCTGAAAATCAATCGAGGGGGGGATCCCAATATGGATTTCCATATAATATAGGGATCATAACTATGAAAGAGTGATCCTATCCAATAAACCTCTATGTAATAGTGATGCCTCCTATGGAAACCCTAAAATGCGGTGATCCTAACTGGGAAATCCCTTTAGTATGGTATTTATGGAATATCTACAAAAATATCAATAAAATAGATAACTCTATAATACAGTTCCATAGGTAGTATCTATGGAATATCCATGTACAATGTGGTGATCCCAATTATGAAAGCTCTATATACAGCAGGGATCACAAATAAGAGTTATGAGTTTTAAAAAAATCAAGGCCGAAATAATTTGTATATTGAAAATCAGAAATAAGTTTTAGTTTTGATTTTTATTTTAAAAATTATTTTTATATTTGGTTTTTATAATAAAAATCAAAAATTAATTTTTATTTCATGCTTTTTCTTATAAAAATTATAACTCTTACGATCCCCGAAACAATATAGTAGGGCAAACATGCCTACAGGGAGCCTCCCCCAGCAACAGGACCCCCCACGTAAATTTGGACAGAAAGCAGAAGCTACTGATCTGGGTATGAGGAGTCGTGTCGGTTGACAGTATGAAGTTTTTGTGCTGATAACGACACCAATGTATGTAATGTTTGTAGTAACACTAAAGTAATTTTGTATTGATTTCGAATTGCGATATATGGGTGTTGAAAATGTTTTAAAAATGCGAGTGTTTCACTTTTTCTAAGCCATAAGCTAAGCGCAGCAAGAAAGAGTAAGCCAGTGAAGGCTCTGAAAATAAATACATTTTAATTTTCTCTTTATCTGTCGTGTTTTCCGTTCGTATTTCTTAATTTTTCGTGGATTTTTCAAGGGGGCCCAATACAGGCTATATAATTTGTATTTTCAAAAACGATCACTTCAGTGAATTCTTGATAACTTGTTGCTATTCGAAGAAATCAATTTAGTTGCTTCACTGACGTTTACCTAGATATCTTAGCTCTTAGTCGTATACATAAGTTTGTATAATATGCTCTTGGTCAAAAGTTATGAGGCAAAAACGAAGCGGGGCCCATAACTGGTATGTTTCCCCTATATATGTTATAGGAATCTCTATAAAATAATGATCCCAACTCTGGAATCAGTATGATATATTGATTGTAAGTCTGCAATCTCTTCAAAATAGTGAATTACATTGATCCTGACTATGGAATGTCTATAATCTATAAAATAGTAATGCCAGCTATGGAAATTCTATAAAATAAGAATTTCTAATATGGGATTCCATCTATGCAATGGCAATCCCAATGATATAGTGTTTCGATTCCTTCATAACCGATCGAAATTTGTGCCAAATTTCACGAAAATATCTTTACAGATTTTAGAGTAATTGAGAAAGGGATGGAAGCAGAACTTACCTCGATGCCAGTGATGCCGAGGGCATTGATCAGATTCTGGGTGAGACGGAAGGGCACCTTCTCGGGTATGCGCAGCGTGCGTCCCTTCTCGAAGCAGACGTTGTAGTCGATGTGGACGATGTCACCGCTGCCGAGATTGATCAGCACGTTGTCCAGATGGCGGTCGCCCAAGCCGATCACATAGCCGATTATCGACATGACGGACATGCAGGCGGAGTAGCGGCGCACGGACTGGCGCCACTCTGCCGCATTGCCCGCCTGGCACCACAGCTCGCGGGCGAGCAGATCGCTGGGCGTCTCCTCCGACAGTTCGCTGAGGACCTGACGCAGAGCGGCGATGGGCCACTGCCGGCGCGGATCGTTCACGGTGAGACCGCTCTTGGCCAGCAGCGGCGTCAGCTTGTTGTAGAAGAGGTCCGTGAAGCGGTGCGAGGGCGGTGCGCCGCCAGCGCCGCCGCCTCCACCTCCACCCGTGGCGATGGCCGGCTGGCGCTGCTGCCACTTCTTGTAGAGGGCGAAGAGCGGCGTGACACCATCCACCCAGCTGATGAGGCCCGATTGGGGGCCCAGCGGGATCACGGAGTAATGGTGAGCGCGGTAGTAGGTGGCCGCACAGCCTTGGGGTCGGGGCTGATCCCTGCGGCAGGCCATGATGGCGTTCGAGATGGACAGGAACTGCATGATGCGCTCGTCCAAATGCAGATCCTCCAGCCCCTTGAAGAGGAACGTGTACCGCTGCCCGTTGCTTCCATAGAAAGCCACTTTCTTGGGCTTCGTCTTTGTGGGCAGGATGCACACCGTGCCCTCGACGCTCTCGATATAGACTTGATCGGACTCCTGGTCGCCGCCGCAGCCGCCGCCGTATCCTTCCTGCTCGTCCAAGCCGGGCATGGAGATGCGCATGCGTCCGATGCCGCACAGCACGGGGCTGACTGTCTGCATCTTGAGGGTCATGGCCGTGCCCCGGATCATGTTCGCCTGCAGCGTGTGGTACAGTTGCTTCAGCTTCTCCCAGGCCTCCGGATAGCGTCGGGTGCGCAGCACCTCCAGCGTCGACTTAATGTGGTGATCGAATTTCTTGCGGAAGCTCCGCTCGTAGCTGGTCTCCGGCGGACGGGCGGTGAACGCGACAAGGGCCTCCAGGTCGAGCAGCAGCTGCGGCCGCCAGCTGTTGAAGCGGTTGTTCTTGCCCTCGTGATCGTCCGGCTTGAACTCCGTGGCAAAGGCGTTCACGCGGCCCACATACGTGTTGTAGATGTGCGCCAGCGAGTGGATCCAGTACTCGTCCCACAGCAGGCACACCCGGCGCAGCTCCTCGACCATCAGCTGTACGTGCTTCACGGCCTCGGGCGACTGCTTGGACAGGGCGCCCAACAGGTAGCCATAGCAGGCGTTCTTCTTGTCCTTGGGCTGCTCCTTCTCCGTCTCCTTCTCGGTCTCCTGCTGCTTCTCGCGATTGGCCCCCACGACGGCGGGAAAGATCACCAGCTGGGGACGGCTCTCCGCGAGGCGGCACAGCAGGGCGCACACGCTCTTCCGGACGTAGGGCTCGTGGTGGTAGAGGCGGCTGAACAGCTGTGGTATGATCACCTTCCAGGGCGCAATGGGCGTGGTGCGCAGTCCCTGCTCGAGGACGTCCTGCAGCCCGCTGGCATGCTTCACGATCAGGCGCAGGAGCCGCAGCGTTGTGGTCACCAGATTGCTGTCGTCCACCTGGAATCTGTCCCCCTTCTGGCAGTCCTTCAATCTGGATCCGGATCCCGATCCCGTTCCCGCCTTGATGTTGAGATACTGAAAATAGGAGCGGGCTGCATCCTTGTAGAAATCGTACGTGTTGGCTATGGCCTGTCGCCAGATCCGAAGGATCTCCTCCAGCACACTGTCCGGCTGGTTCTCCAGCAGGCTCAACTGGCGCAGGCAGCTCTTGGAGGCTTCGTCGTCGCGTATCCTCGCGGCCTCGGGACACACTTCCACGCATCCGGCGGGGGGCTGTTCCATACTGAGGGCCTGCATCAGCTCGGTGAGGCGTTCGCTCTCCAGCGGCGTCTGCCGGTCCAAGGCGCGACTGAGGGCAGCCACGTCCGACTGGGAGAGCACGCTGCCGCTGTCGACGATCTTCTTGCCCCAGCGGTAGGACCAGTTGCCGTACGCGATCAGCGCCTCCTCGCAGTTGGGCCGCTGCTCGAGGCTGGCGTGGATGAGGCGGGCCACCAGCCGCTCGCCCTGGGGAATGGCCACCAGCTGGGTGGAGCTGGATCCTCGTGTAAGCGGGCATTCTGGGAGCTCCTCCAGCAGCTGGTCGAGGGCGGGCGACTGCAGATTGGGGGCCAGGGCCATGCCGTTGCCATTGCAGCAGCTGCGGGCGCTGATCCACTCGGAGAGGGTAAGCAGGAGCCCCGCGCCAATGTCCGGTTGAGAGTGGGTGCTCCTCCTCCGGTGGAGGCTGAGGCACAGAGAGGCGCACACATTGATCGCCGGCCCCAGATCCGAGCTGATGCACGGCGTCTGCGTCTCCTGGAGGTGCAGGCATTTGGCCAGTTCGCTGTAGCTGCGCATCACCTGGGCGTTCTCCGTGTCCAGGATGTCGCCTCTATTCAGGTTCATGGTGATCTCCTCCATCGGCTGGCCAAAGTACTTGCTGAGCAGCGACTGGCATGTCTGGAGGTTACCCTCGTCGCGGGCAGCGGCCGCTGCATCGAGGCAGAGGGTCTCCCAGCTGCCGGGGGCGCAGTGCTGACGCAGGAGCTGCGTCCAGGCCAGGCAGCGGATCAATATGTCGCTGGAGACGTTCGATGGACGCCGCCGCTCCGCGACCAAAGGCAGGAGGGAGAGCTCGTGCCCGCTGGCCAGACCCTGGACGATGTGCTTGAGGAGGATGAGCTCGCGGCAGGGCCGCTGGTCGCTGCTGGGATTCAGGAGGCTGTCGCGCCAGTGTAGGTCCATTAGGTGGCGGGATGGTATCTGGTGGTCCGGCAGGTTATGCGGCTCCATCAGCGTCTTCTGCAGCATTATGTCCTCCAGGCGGCGGCGCACATGGAGATTGGAGAAGCTGGAGTGGTTGTGGCTTTGGCTGTGGCTCTCCCAGTTGCTGGGCCACAGGCTGAGCTGCTGCAGGGCCACGTCCAGTTCCTCGGAGTTTTCAGTTCTGGCCAGCAGCCGCTCCAAAGCACTCATATCCACGTTGCGGCACTGCAGGAAGGGATTCAGTTCCTTGTCCTCGGGACGGAGCAGCTTGTGCTGCTTAATGTCCACCAGCTGCGACCACTGGCCCGTGTCCTGGAGGCACTGCATCATCTGGGCGAGCACAAACTGGTGCGTGTGCGGCTCCAACTCCTGCCTCTGACTCTCCTCGGCCAACACAGTCTGGTACCCGCTCAGCGCAGCCTCTCTGCGTCCGGCCGCCTGATCTGCCGCATGCTGCAACCACTGGTAGGACTTGCTGCTGCTGCTGCTCTTCGCCCGCGCCCACACATACAGGCCTCGCAGAGAGTCCGCCTCCTGGCAACTGATCCAGGCCCAGGCGAGGTACACCAACGCCTGGCTGTAGGTGGCATCCTGCGTCTTTTGTGTGATGAGGATTTGCTGCAGAAAGAATGGAATGGAATAAATCACTGGAGAAGGGCTTTGGGTCGAGGTGGAGACACTCAGACACTCACTTGGGCATAGCGGATGACCAGCTCTGGCTGCTGGATGTGCATGGCTATGATGACGACGCCGATGCGGATGCGATTGAACCACGACTGGCAGGTGGGATTGTTCAGGCGAAAGAAGGCGGCCACCGGCTTCTCGGGCGGACGCAGGGCAAAGGCGCTGCCCTCGGCCGCGTTGTAGATGAGCTTCTCGAGGGCGTCGAGGAAGCCCAGCAGCATGCCCAGGTTCACCTGGATGGCCGATAGCTGCTCCAGCGACAGGACGCTGAGGGAAGAGCGCTCCGCCTCCTTGGCACAGCCGCTGAGGAGGCGGGCATGCCGCATGATCACCGCCTCGAAGCCCAGGAACGTCTCCTGTGGCTTGCCGAGCGTCGTCCGCAGCCGCTGATCGACACAGTAGCGGGCCGCCTCGAACTGCAGCCAGGCGGCGGCCAGGCGCTGGCAGCGGCGCGTGCATTGCGAGAGCTTTTCCTGCCGCTCGTCGGGTGGCGCCACCTGGTAGCTGCGGACAAACAGCTCGCGCAGGCATTGCGTCAGCTGCTCCTGCTCCGGCCGCTGCAGATGATCCACGAACTGCTGGAACACGTTGTCGCGCACGGCGCTGCACTGGCTCATCTTCTGCTGCCACACGCACACCCGACGTCCCTGCAGACCCGACTCGAACAGCGTCATGTGCAGCGGCAGCTGGGCGTAGATCTGGGCGTAGGGGGCATGGCCGCTGGTCGTGAGTACCTGCAGCTGCTGGAGGGCCGTGTCCCGGTAGAGGACCAGCAGATCCTGCTTGGAGTGGAGGGCCTCGGGGCCAAAGTCGAGCACTGCTTGCATGCAGGCGGCACTCTCGAGGGGACGCCACTTGGCGGCGGTGCCGCCAATGCTGTGACAGATGCCCAGGAAGTAGTCCTGTTCCAGCAAAAGAGGCGCCCGCTCCCGGCACTCTGTCAGCAGCAATTGCGTCCATTGCAGCAGTAGCTTCAGATTTTCGGGCGCCAACCTGCCGGCCTGCGTGAGGATGTTGTCCAGGAAGCGGATGATGCACTCGAAGCTGTGCGCCGTGGGCGAGGTGTTCTCCATGGAGAGTCCGGGGTCGCGGAAGAGAATCGAGTTGGTGCGGAAGTTGTGGTTCGCCTGGCAGTGAACGACGAGCAGGCCAAGGAGCGCTTGATGTGTGGTCGGATGCCTCGACCAGAGGCCCATCTCCTGGGCGCGGCAATTGCTGATCAGCAGCTTTAGGATCGACGGCTGGCAGGCGTACATCCCAATGATGGCCGACGTCTGCTTGGCGAGGGCCGCCAGGGCGGCCAAATGGAAGATTAGCATTATTTCGGCTTCGTTCGACTTGGAAACGGAGTACGTCTGGGTGGGCGTGGAAGGGTGTCGCAGCTTCTGGATGCAGACATCGATGTCCATTACCAGATGCCGGTATGCCTGCTGCAGCAGGGGCACATTCTTGATGAGCAGTGTCTCCTGGCAGGTGCGCAGCAGCATCTTGTAGGCCGCCCCGCACGTCTGGCGACGCACCTCCGCCATATAGGGATGCCCATTGGGGCCCGACTGGAAGATCAGCTGCACCAGGCTCGAGGGCAGGCGGACGCGCAGTCGCCGCACCGTGCACAGCAGCAGATAGAGCGCACTCTGGCGCTGGTTCTCGCTGAGGTGGTGCATCTGCTCGAACTGGTCGAGCAGCACCTTCTCCAGGGTCTCGGGCTGCAGGCTGCCGCCGAAATTGTGCAGTAGACAGATGCACAGCAGCTCGTTGATGTTGATCAGGGCGTCGACATCCGCATTCGCATCCGCATCCGGATGGAGGAGACTTGGCAGGATTCTGGTGATGTGATCGACGGCCACCTTGACGATCGACTCGAAGGCAGGATGGCCCTTAAATATCTGCATGCGGACGGAGCACTTGAGCAGCGTGTTGAAGGCGCCTACAAAAGCGCCCAGCCGCTCCGACCAGCTGCCCTTCCGCTGGCCATCGTGTTCCTGGTGCTCCTGTTCGCCGTCGAGCGCCGTGATGTCCTCGACAAACTGGGCCAGCAGGCCGTAGCTGAACTCGATCTGTTTGCTGAAGTAGGGCGTCAGCTGTTCGAGCACCTGGGCGCAGTGGGACTTGAGGCGCTTCGGCTGACCCTGCTCCAGCTGCCAGCCGATGATGATGTCCACCACGTCAGTGAAGTGGCACTCGAACGGATGGCGGTAGCTGCGAGAGAACTGCACAATGGTGCTGCTGACGTCCATGAAGCTGTCGACACTCTCCGCGCTCTCCAGAAAGTCCTTTAGCATCAGCATCATCTTCTCGGAGTGCAAATGCAGATCGCAGTTCGTGTCACAGCTGTGCAGAAATGGAATAGAAGCGGAATAGATGTTCAGTTAAAGGATCAAATCGATCGAAGGATGGATGCTATGGTGATCGGACCTCAGTGTGGTTCTTAGAGCAACTATCAGGTAGTGCTGTATGCGCTTGCAGGAGCGATAGTTCTTCACAAGGAACTGCTCGAAGACGGGATAGGCCAGCCGATTGAGGTAGCCCATCAGACCGAGGGTCTTGCTGCACTCCTCGAGGACAGGCGGGGCGCAGTTCTTGTACAGCATTAGCATGCTCTCGAGCACCAGGTCGAAGGAACGCGCCATATAGGCCATGTTCAGGGGCGTGCGAACGGCCAGGGCCAGCTTGTTGCACAACTCGAGGGCTGTTGCGTTGTTCGTTTCCGTTTGCAGGCGACGTATGATCTTGGTGAGGCGCAGGTCATCGGTGTTTCCGCCGCCTCCATGGTGGTTGTTGTTGTTGCCCGCCTGCTTGTTGGCGATTTGATCGCGCTCACCTGTAAGAGCGTGGATTAATGAACCCAATCGAAAGACAAAGGAATGAAACTCACCTTTGCTGGGATAAGCACGGCGATGGGTGTTCTGTTGCATAGACTTCGTGGCAGTCTGGGCCATGTCGGGCGGCATACTGGCATTTCTCGACATCATTGGCGTGCCAGTGCTAGAGCCAGCAGCTGGCATGACACCGGTTGCCGCCGCAGATGCGGCGGAGGCAAAGGCCTGCGCCACAGCTGCGTCGTGATTCCACATCGATTCGCTGGCACAGCCGTAGGTATCACTTCCGCTATATCGAATGTTGCTGTTGCTGCTGCTGGCATTGCGATTGCTGTTCCGTAAAACGCGGTCTAACTGCACGCGCAGGGAGGACGCAGACGCGGACGCCTCTTCCTCGTCTTCATTGTTGCTGTCCACGGATAGTGCTCTTCGCATTGAATAAACTGACGGCACTACCGCAGACATCAAGTATCCCTCACGGTCTTCATTCACGCTCTTTGTCGAACGCGCACTAACTTTTTCTTCGGATTTGCTGTTTCTTGAATGCTCTGCTCAATAGGTGGATGGCACGTTATCGCGATCGATGTAAACGATATATCGATAATGCACTTGATCGAGCTGATACCACAATCACTGGCTGGCGGTATGGTACTATCCGCAAATGCAAATCCGCTCACAGAGGATTCCTTGAGTCAGGAAAGGCTTTACTTTCTTAGAATAATCTCGGGGCTTGAGTAATGCACGGCTTGCCTGTATAGCAGTACAGACTGAAAGGCTCCCAAAACGTTCATTAAACTGTCGCATTGCTGGAAAGTAGTTTGTTTTTGATTCTTTGCCTACTTGATTTTAAAATATGAATACAGGACACCTTTCCAAAAACAATTGGGGTATTCGCGCAAGTGGTGAAGCGCGGAGCTGTAATCGGCGGTTTCACACAAGGGCGGGATTATATTTGTATATGTTTTTTATTTACTTTTCAGAATTTAGGAATATTTGAACTCTTTGATTCTTCTGATATTTTCTTAAATATATAATTTCGTATAAAATATAATTTCTTGCTTTCATTAATTAAATCGAATGTACACACAATGTATACAATTCGTTAAATAGATAGACTTGTAGTGTTTGGTGTAGCATTAACATCCAAAAAAAATTAGCATTCACATATCAGATTCGAAGTTCGAAGCAATCATCGAAAAATCAAAATCATTATTAGCAGCTGTTGATTGTATATATATTGTTGAAGCAGCTGTTTGACTCGATAACTCAAATAGAAAACATTTCGCGAAAGTACCCCCATCCTCTCAGCAAATAGTACTGCGAAAATACTCAAGTATCGTTATCGATATCAGTTGCGCATGCCAATTATACCAGATTCACGCAAATATCTTAAAAAAGGCCAACGGCCAAAGAAATACTGCTCTCACGTTGTGCTATTTACCCCAGTGTATCTTCTACCAAGTGCAGAATACACAGAGATATACACCTACCACCTACTTACGTATATATATGCACTCGAAGGTTTAATGTGCAACGCATTTTGCATCGACTAACTCAAGGTAAACCATAACAAAGCAAATCAGTGAACAAACTAGAGCCAAATTCCAAACATCGAGAGCTGACTGCAACAAAGCGAAACAAAAACGACATTTTTCTTGGACAACGCTGCTCTTGGCCTCTGCTCTGCCACTGCCACTGCCTCGGCTGGCAGAGACGCGCAGCGGCTGTCCGTGTGGAGTGTGCGTACGAATTGTGCAGGAATTAGGTTGAATTGAGTGTCCCTTCGCCTGGCCGCCCCCCTGTCCGGCCAGACAACAATGCGGCCGTCCGTCCATCGAGTGGCGGAAAGGGGGAGACGTGTGTTCCCAATATGGCAGCAGCAGCGGGCAAATGAACTTAACCTCAAATACAACGTGTGACGAAAGGTTCCGCAACGACGGAAGGGATACTCTGCACCGAACACACGCACACAAATGTTAAATGGAATTTAATTTGTGATCCGATCAGATCAAAGAGTCGACGTAGGCAGGGCATTGGCCAATGGAAGCAATGGAAAAGGAAGCTCCCACCAAAAACAAAGACACCATCGAGCCAACCGCATATCTAATCTCTCTGCCCATTCCTCCTTTCCTTCCAGAGCGCGCCAAAAAGGGGGCTAGAGCGAATCAGCTGCTCGCCATGGGGAAGAAGCGTCAGATGGACAACCACGACAATGCCAGTTCAACGGACTCGGGCCAGGAGGATAGCCATGGCCACACGGCCGGGGCCAGTGGCTCAGCAGGCGCTGCAGGGGTTGGCAGTTCGGGGGCCGATGGCCCCATGACCAGCTGCTGCCAGCACATTAAGAAATCTATAGATGCGTCCCGACTGCGGCGTCAGTTGAAGTCCACCGGCCTAGTCTACGAGTGCTCGCAGTGCCAGAAGAACCAGGGTGCTGCCTCAGGAGACCTGGCCAGCGACTTTGAGATCGACAGCACGCTCTGGCTGTGCCTCAAGTGCGGCACCCAGCTCTGCGGGCGGTCACGCAAGCAGCACGCCCTCCTGCACTATAAGGTAAGAGCATCAGCCTGCCTGCACGCAGTTTTTGCAGCTAATGGACACGGTCTTCTCTTTTGCAGACACCACACTCGGACTCGCATGCGTTGGCCATGAACACGCGATCTTTTGAGATCTGGTGCTATGGTTGCGACAACAAGGTCACCCCCAACTCCCGCAAGAACCTGCTGGAGTGCGTCGAGCTGGTGAAGCGTCTGGCCCAGAAGCCACCCGCCGAACCACCCGTGGAGGCGCCCGCCGCCGTCGCCGGGACCAATCCCCGTCCGCCCGTTATCACCGACATCAAACTGAAACTCACATCGGCCCTGCAGACGATCGGACCCATTGTGCCCATGACGGGGGGCTCCTTCGAGGACAACAAGAGCACCGTCACGAGCAGCGGTGGGAACCAAACAGCCATACCCCTGCCGGCACCCCCAGGAGCCACCGCCCCCACCAGCAGCAGCCCTGTTCCAGGCATGGCCAAGAGGGTCGACTCCGCCGCCAGCGGCAGCGGCAGCCAACCGAATCCCCCGGACTCGCCCAAAAGCGAACTTGAGCGACTGCCGCGGGTCCGTGGACTGACCAATTTGGGCAACACTTGCTTCTTCAATGCCGTGATGCAGTGCCTCGCCCAGACCCCGTTCCTGCTCAGTGTGCTTCGGGAACTGTCGGAGCCAGGGGAGGAGTAAGTGATCGCCAGATGAGGGCCATGAAAAGATCTCTAATTGAATCGCTCTACCATCGCTTCCACAGATTCGTGCTGCCCGGAGGGACGTTCGACTTCAAGGACAAGGGCCCCACCGAACTGCCAATCATCCGGGGCACCCTCTCCTCCTGGGGCGGCCTCACCTCGGCGCTGGCCAATGCCCTCGAGGAGCTGCAGGTGGGCGGTGGGGTCTTCACGCCCCGAAAGCTCTTCGACAGGCTGTGCGCCAAGTGTCCGCAGTTTACTGGCGGGGACCAGCACGACGCCCACGAGTTGCTGCGGCAGCTGCTGGAGAGTGTGCGCAACGAGGATCTCAAGCGCTATCAGCGCGTCATTCTGCAGAACCTCGGCTACAAGGACCAGGATATCCAAAGCGTGTCTGAGGAGATGCGGCAGAAGTGCAAGATCTACGGCAACCAGGCCGGCGACCGCATCCTGCGCCCGGAGCAGGTCTTCCGAGGGTTTCTCGTCTCGACGCTGACCTGCCAAGACTGCCACGGGGTCTCGTCGCGGCATGAGTACTTCCTGGACATGTCCCTGCCGGTGGCCGTCGAGAAACCCCAGCCACCGCAGCGGCGCAAGCCCAGTCCGGAGAGCTCGCCCTTCCCCATCAGCGGCCAGACGAAGAACGCCCAGAACCAGTCACAGTCGCAGATGCAGTCACCGACCAAGATAAACACCAAGTTCACGACTCCCGAGGATGGCAACCCGTTCGCGGCGGACTCCTCCTCCTCGTTCTACCTGCATGCCAACCAACAGGAGCCAGTCGGTCCGTCCAAGTCGCAGGTGAAGAAGGATAAGGAGCGCGAGCGCAAGGCCAAGCGGGCGGCCAAACACAATCGCTACAAGCAGGCCCAGAAGCTCACCCTCAAGCTCAACGGAAACGGAACGGAAGGCCAGGCGGATGCCGATTCCGAGGCGAACAATGAGCTGGATGCCGCCGGCACAGGGACGGGCGGAGGCGGCGGCGGGGACGGCGATAGCCAGACGACCAGCGATGGCAAGGATCAACCCAAGGAGGAGCTAATGTCCTCGAGCTCCACCACATCGGAGAACTCGGACGCCGATGTCGAGGATAATCTGGTGGAGGAAACGGCAACGATGAGGGAAAGGGCCAAACCCAGAGGGGCCACCGGCGGCCCCTCATCCGCTTCATCCGCTCAGGGAGGCAACAGCAGCAGTAGCAGCAGCAGCAGAAGGTTCTTCACCGATACCAATGGGAATGCCCAGCCGATGGGCGAGAAGCGGGACGATACCCCCGAAAACATGGACAAGGACTCCCTCGAGGAGGACGAGAACGGTAAGTGAAGCTTCAAGCGGGGGTAATCCCCTCTTCTCTATCTACTGATTCTCCTTCCACATTCCACAGACTCTGGCATAGCCACCAGTCCGTTGCCCAGCGGCATCAGTAACACGACGACGACCACCGCCACCACCGCCACCACCGACACCGCCACCACCACCACCACCGCCAACAACAATGAGGCTTCCAGGGATCCAGAGCAGCAGCGGAATCAGAAGAAGGAGGACGGCCAAGCCTCTGCGGACATAGTCACAGCGGGCGTAAGTGAAGTGGGAGCCTCCTCCATACGCCAAATCTCGATTGAATTGGAGCTGCCACCGAATGGAGTCGTCCGAGAAGAGGCGAGTGAGGCGAATACGGATGCGGTTGCTCCACTCCAGCTGCAGGAGGTAGCCAACCAGCTAGCTTCAACTGACTACAGCTTGGAGGCCACAGCGGCAACGGCAGCTGCAGCTTCGGCCACAGCCGATGGAGTGGCAGCAGCGGCAGCGGCGGCAGGAGCAGCGGCAGCTGCAACGGCGACAGCAACAGCGGCAGCAGCACGCGCCAAGCGTGTGCGAACGTACAGCTATTCGGATTGGAGCACCACGATAGCGCCGCGGTACCAGTGCGAGGACGGAGAGTGCTCCGTTCAGTCCTGCCTCAACAACTTCACCGCCGTCGAGCTGATGACCGGCCAGAACAAGGTGGGCTGCGACAGCTGCACCCAGCGTCTGAATGGGAACGATCCGAAGGCTAAGTCAGTTAATACGAACGCCACCAAGCAGCTGCTGGTGTCCAGCCCGCCGGCGGTGCTAATCCTACACCTGAAGCGCTTCCAGCTAGGGCCGCGCTGCATATTCCGGAAGCTGACGCGGCCGGTCAGCTACCCGAACATGCTGGACATTGCCGCATTCTGCGGGTCCAAGGTGAAGAATCTGCCCAATATCGATCGCAAGCAGAAGAAGCTCTTGTATGCCCTGTACGGGGTGGTGGAACACTCGGGCGGCATGTACGGCGGCCACTACACCGCCTATGTAAAGGTTCGGCCCAAGGTGACGCCAGACGATAAGCGGTGGAAGTTCCTGCCACACGGCAGCAAGGCCGAGCTCGACCAGGACGACGATCAGCTGAAGAAGCTGGAAGAACTGCTGGCAAAGGAGAAGGCGCGCGAGCTGCACTTGAACTCGATGAACGACAGCGACGACTTCACCAACTCTAGCAGCAATTCATCTACCTCGGACGAGTTCAATACCAATCCCAATGCACCCGGTCCCAGCCAGCAGGATCAGCAGGAGGAGGAG
Organism: Drosophila helvetica; assembly: GCA_963969585.1. NCBI lineage: Eukaryota > Metazoa > Arthropoda > Insecta > Diptera > Drosophilidae > Drosophila > Drosophila helvetica. The sequence goes on along the minus strand of OZ018401.1, from coordinate 9,455,874 downwards.
GCTGCCAATATCCAGGCGCCGCCAGGGAAGTGGTATTACGTATCCGACTCGCGGGTCCAGGAGGTAAGCGAGGACACGGCGCTCATGGCCCAGGCCTATCTGCTCTTCTATGAGCGCATCTACTAAGGGGGAGGAGACTGGGACTGGAACTAGGACTAGGACTAGGACTGGCCCTAGGGACAACGACTACTACTAGGCACTGCGGAGGGGAAGAGAAGGAAAGGAGGATCAGCCATCGTTCCATTATATATCTTACGATAGTCCTATAAAAAAATTTTTACTCGGAAAATCCATAACTATTTTTGTTATCTTTTCTTATTTTTTTTTCTTGTTTTTTAGCATTTGCATTTTTTGTTATAGTCTAGAAGAAGAATAAGAAGCAGGACCAGACATAACAACGATAATTTAAGGAGAAAGACAAATATAACAGAAACAGAGATCAGCCACGTGAGAGTGGAAGTAGGCAAAGAAATAGGCATCTAAAAACCAGAGTAGAGTAGAGTTTGAGACCGACATCGACAGCGACACCGACAGACCGACACATACGCCAAATGCATTTGTTTTAGATCCCGATCCCAAAAGGTTTAACCATTTCGAAGCCCCGTAAATTGATGATTGATATATATATATTTTGTACTCAAAAACGACACTAAAAATGGAAGAAAAAAACCAAAACAAAAAAATGGGAAAACAGAAAGAAAAAATATGAAACGGAGGAGGTTGACATTATGAGTATTGCAATGTTTATTAGTTCTAAGTTAGTTGGTTAATTTGTTGTCTGCGGTCCAATTATCATCCAAAAGCATTGCCCTGAGAGAAGACAAGACCCTCGTCGAGGCTTAGATATGAGACTGTTGGGGTAGTGGGAAGTGCAATCAAGACAGCAAAAAGCCACGGAAAAACAAAAGCAATTACAACCACAATGTGTTAAGACTTACGGAAAATCGAACAGAATATAAAGAAAAACAATCGAAAAAGACCCCAGAGGAAAACTATTTGTCTGGGGTCGGGTCGGGTTGGGGGGAGGGGGAGGGGGAGGGGTTTATCTATTTAGTATATCGTATAGTTATGGAATACGAATACGAAAAAAAAAAAACAACCAATTGCTCGCTTCTGCCAATAAATGTAACCTGTATCGCGGTATATTTAAAATAAAATACAATACTTTATATACTCTATATGTAATGGGCTATATATACATACATACATAAAATACACAACATATATGCAATCGTAGATATTTACAATTCCGGAGTAATTAAATTAATACAAATGTATCGCGTAGCTAGTAGCAACGGGAGAAATTCGATAGACGGCAACGAGAGAGATTTTTACCATAGGGAAACATACATAACTAATTATACAACAAAACAAAATTATACACAATTTACGTATACATATTACACATAGGGTTAACTATCGATCTAATTACAATAATAACTAACCTTCCATGGACTCTATGTATAATAAAGAGAGAAACGATTTGAGATCCATTTGTGTTTTGCCACTGCCCCACCATTCGATAGCGAATGATACCAGGCTCGGGGTCTAAGGCCTTAGGGTAAGGGTGCTGCATAGTCGTTAAATCTGACCACCAATTTTCCAAGGCACAGACACAAAATAAAGAGAGAGAGAGAGAGAGAGAGAAAGTTACGAAGTTACTAAAATATAAATATAAAAAAAGAGTATGTTGAATGTGTGGCCAAAAGTCATTGTACCCTCCGCAAGGGTATAAAAACCATTAGCCATTGTTCCCAACTCTAATTATGAACGAAATGTTGTAGAAGTGGGAATTCAGAAAAATTATAAATGGAAGATATGATATTTACAGACATATACATATATGTAAACCGGAATAAAACTATCTCCACTCCAGTGCTCGTTTGAGAATAAATCCGAGTGAAAAAAAAATGCATTCTAGGAAATCCCAAACTTGTTCGATCTTGATCGTAGATTGTAGAGGCTGCCTTTGAGTGCGGAGTGCGTTGGTGTGCTACCCGCTCGCCCTTTCATTGCATAAGAGGCAGCGCGACAACAAAGCGGCGCCGCTTATCGGGCACCCATCCCGACCCAGAGGTGGCCAGGTTCACACTCGCAATCAGATGCCACACAACGCCAACGCAGAAGCCTCAGTCTGAATCCGAACCAGAATCAGCGTCCGAGTCAGAGCTGGAGCTCTGAGTCAGTCGCACGATGAGAGCAGCGGCGCTTGCATTGTTCTATCTGGGTCTGGTTCTGGGTCTGCTGTGGGTCTGTCCCGGGGCACTGGCCAAGCGCTATCTCCGCTGCGAGCTGGCCCTCAAGCTGCTCCACCAGCACGGCTTCGAGCGCAGCCTTCTGTCCAACTGTAAGTAGAATGCCGGAGTGATTGGCTCTAGAGCTTTGGTGGATATTCCTGGCCTGTAATCACCCACCCACACCCCACAGGGATCTGTCTTCTGGAGCACGAGAGCGAGCTGGAGACGACCCGGACCACAACGAACCCCAATGGATCGCGCAACCTGGGCCTGTTCCAGATCAACAGTCGATACTGCCAGGAGGGCAGACGCGGTGGCATCTGCAACGTCAAGTGCGAAGGTCTGGCGGACAGTCTCGATATGGAATCGTAGAAATATGCTTCCTCACACTCCTCCTTCTTTCGTAGATCTCCTCGATGAGAGTCTGCGCGAGGCGGCCGTCTGTGCCAGACGGATTCAGACCACGGACGGGTTTCGTCATTGGAATGGCTGGCAGCGCTACTGCCGCAACACCCAGAACCTGCCCAATCTGAAGGTCATCTGTGGCATCTAGGAAATGGATGCACTAAAAGGGAGGGAATACAGTGCGCGTCGCTAGCATAAGACCATCATTTCGAATCGGAGTACGAGTGCGGTGCATTTTTGGGGATATGTAATATATTGTATATATAATCGGAATATAGATTTTTGGTATAAAATAGAATTCTTGCAACTTTCAAGATCTTGAATCTGACTATGTTTCTATATACCTAGTATATCATTTGTTCTTACCGTTTTATGATAATTACTTCGATAATGACTTTACCTGTGCATTTTTTCAATGCCTTTCTGAAGGTGATTACATTCAACATTACATTACATTACACTCACTCGTACGACCAAAATTACTTATTTTATTTATTAAATAAATAAAAAATATGTGCAATATAAAATTCTTGCTGATTTAAGCAGCACAACTTGATCAGTGATCTGTATGATACAATTTTGGCATAAGTTCATGGATCACATGTAGCGTAAAAATAACAATTCGCGTTCAACAGCACTCAAAACCTGATCAATGCGATACTTCACTATTACTCATTGTTAAAATTTTAGAAATATTTTAAAGGGCATCGCATTCAAATATGATATGTTGATGGGCTGTTATGTCGTTTTCGGCAAGGTCTTTGCACTTGCCTTACAACTTCTGTATGTGAGTTTCAACTTTAAATTTTGCTATTTTCATGTGTCCAAGTCCGGTCTGAAGCCTGTCTGAATTCTATGGTATTTTGTTTAGAATACAAATCGTCTTTCTTTAAAGATCTTTATCTCAATTGTCTTATGCATGGTCCTATAAAAGTGAACCGAGGTGTTCCCAATCAACATTCACTCGCTCTCCCTATATCTCAAAGCTTTAGCTCTCGCGTGTGATTATCAGCAAGAGAACAACAACACTCGGAGAGCAGAGCTCTCTGGCTCATGGTGAAATTATATATAAGGTGACGTATCCACCACACGTGCTCTCTTTCGGGGACGTTATTTTGTCAGTCCTTAAAATTGATAAGTTTATCAGATAAAATTATGTGGTCAGTGGGTGGGGTCTTGGTTAGCTAGTAATTTTAGGCGGAAGATCAAAATCGTTGAATATTGCGATATGAGAGCCGAAGCGCTCTTTGACTCACGCTCTCTATCTGCCGAAGCGCTCTTTCACTCATGCTCTCTATCTGCCGAAGCGCTCTTTCACTCATGCTCTCTATCTGCCGAAGCGCTCTTTGACTCTCGCTCTCTCTCTGCCGAAGCGATCGTTCCAAACTTTGTTCAATTTCCAAGCTAATTTTATTAAGAATACAATACAATGGGGTTCTTAAAATTGTGCAATTCTTGTAAAGAATTGATAAGTTTATCAGATAAAATTATGTGGTCAGTGGGTGGGGTCTTGGTTAGCTAGTAATATTAGACGGAAGATCAAAATTGACCAATGTTTTCGATGTTTTTGCTATGTATTTCTATGTTATGTTCGCAACATCATTGCAACATCATCGCAATAACATCGACTCTCACTTACGTTGTTGCTGCGGTTGTTTAAGAAGTACCTTGTGCATATGACTACTGTGGTTTTAATGACACTCGGGATGCGCACAGGACATTCGTTCATAGTATGCCTGTTTTTCGTGCGAGGTAGCGTTAGTTGGGTCGATCTGTAAGCCGAACGGATCCGAGCAGCAAAATGAGATATTGAACTTAGGTAAAGGAATATACCAAGAGCACATACAAACAAAATCTCGGTAAAATTTAAGTATTTTAGTTTTTAAAGTCACGTCAAAGTTGAAAAACAACGAAAAAAAATAGATGGATTAGAAAATACGTTTTTATTTATAACTCCAACTGCAACGGACCACTTTTTTATTGAGTATGGATAACAATGAATATACCTAATAAAGGATACCAAAACCAGAATCATACGTTGCCTAGTTTACTTTTTATTCCACCTGAAAGATGCAATATGTGAATAAATGTTGAATACATTTTTTCACTGTGCTCATATCTCATGTCATATTTCTGATTATCCAAAATTTCTATTTTTACAAAAGCTATGGAAAATTCTCTATTAGATGCGTTATCCAAAGCGCTCATGGCTGATCTCCCACTGTGCACCGTAAATCGTTCTTTAGTCCAATCAATGGAAAGGGAAACGGAACGCGGAAAAACATTTTTCAACAATGAATTAGTAATTTGATTTCCTATAGTATATAGTATATAATATAAAGTTTATATAACGTCGTCGAAAGAGGTTGTGTAGCGCACGATTTTTTCGTTTTCTTCTTCTTCATTGTTTACGAATGGACTCGTACAATGAAGAAAACATGCTATTATTTTAAATCGGCATATATTTAATAAACTATGTTATATATATACTGTAATGTTTTGTACATATTATTATTATCTTTATAAATATATATGTATTTGAATTTCGCCCTATTAAATATGAATTAAAATGTTATAATTTTGCTTGAACTATTTCTTTTAATTTATTAGCAAGAGTGCAGAGCGAAAAACGCTTGCCATCTCTTTCTAGCGCTTGGAGTTGAAAAAATAACGTCCTCACCACTGCCGAATACGTCACCTTATATATAATTTCACCATGCTCTGGCTGTCTCCCAGAAGCTCTCTCTTCCAGCTCTTTCTCTCAGATTTGACCATATTGCGACTCATTATCACAATGGCGAGAGCTTACTCAATTGGGTGTTTAATTTCTTTTTATTCATTTGACGATACCACCCGCTCCAGAGCAGCTGCTCTCCACCCGAGTACAGTTCTTCGCTTCAATTTGGCGACGTGTTCAAAAACTTAAAAAAAAATAACAGAAAAGAAACCAAAAGTAAAAAACAAAAAAAAAATAAAAAAATTATGAAATGGAACAAAAGTCTATTGAATATCAAGAAATGTTGAAGAAAAGAAAGACCAGTGCCCAGTGCCAGAGATACATATAAACGCTCTATATATCGAAATATACAAAGCAAATTTCCTGCAAATTTGCAAATAAATGATTTTGTGTTTGATCTCAATCCCTGCCCTGCCCTGACCGCCCCTGACCATGATCCCCGCCCCTCAAACCCGCCCCTGCTCTCATTCAGCTGTGACTCATATGATGATTGAAACCGGTTATGCTTGTTGTTTGAAATTACTCTCCCGATTCCCTCTACGACTAGACTCTGCTGATCAGTCGTGAGGCTACCGTGGGCCCAAGTTAAAGCCTGACAAAGAAATGGTTATCTATTTTTTTTTCTGTTCTCTGTGTTTAAGCTGGCCCCAGACCCAGACCCAGACCCAGACCCGAAATTATAGTAAATTGCTGTTTCATGGCTACATATAGTACATACATATATAGACAGATACATATATACATTGTGAGTGACTCACAAATGCTGATTTCCCAACAGAAACGGCCAAGCTTTATTTTCTGATGTGATGAAATTCGCATAGTGGAAGTGGAAGAGAAGTTTTTTGTATGAAGAACTCATACGTGTAGATTTTGTAATTTAGTGTTGCTATATCAATGTGAACAAGTGATCTCTACAGTTATTGAAAGAAACTAAAAGAATTTACCAATTACCGATAAATATGTACATATCTGTATTATGTATTGTATTTGGGAATCTTTGTGGGAGAAGATCGCTCCATTGTGTTTATATTTGTGCTAATAATACAATACTTCTAAGAGATCTCAATTCTGAGATCTGCTTAAGTGATATTTACTTGATCCAAAGATATCCGAAGAGAATGAATATGTTTTTTAGTTGTGAAATGATTTGAGGATCAGTCAATGAAAGATTTCCATACATACATACATACATACATATAACAGATTGTGTATTTCAGTTGATCTGTGAAAATTAAGCTAAATGAGAAGAAATCTAAGAGATATTGTGGGGGATATACATACATATGTATCCTGATCAACAAGAATAAGTTCAATTATGTGTGAAAACAAAGCTGAATATGAACAAATTAAAAGAAGATATTTTATTGGAAAATATCCAAATGCATCCATGAGTTTGATTGGTGATGTGATTTTATGATCTACGCTATGAAATGGACTTTTAAATGGACTTTGCCATCAATTGAATGCATGCGTGATCCCTTGGAAATAGTGATCATGGAGCATTTATTTTGATCCTGTATTACCAAGTAATGAACCAAGTAAATGCATGAGTGATGCAAGAGATCATGGAGCATTTACATATGTATCTTAATGCTGAAATTTCATCAAGCCAATGCATGAGTGATCCCTTGCATAGAGGAATCGTGGAGCATTGGTCTTGATCCATTGATCCTGCCTTAAAATCAAGTAAATGCATGAGTGATCCCTTGGATAGAGGGATCATGGAGCTTTATCTTGATTAAAATGAATGATCCCTGCCTGATCCTGGAACAATATGTGGACCCTTATGATTCCCAATGATCCTTGGCCCCCCCCTAAACGATATTTCTATATATTTTATTCTGATTGAATAATTTTCCTTCAATTAAATAAATATGCGTTATTAGCAATTGATTTAGCGATATAGAATTAATTAGAGCTGATCCTCGATGCCTTTCTATCGCTCTCAAGGACAAAAATAGCCCGTTAAGGCCCTTGGCGGCCTGGGGCTGGGAAATTTCAGCAGAACGATCCTTAAGGCTCTGCCTCCCCACATATGTACGCCTCCGTCATGTCGATGTAATGCGTGCGTATTTTCATCCTTGTGCGTAATCCGTCGTCTGCAAGACCCACTCATCCGCATTGTTATAGTTCGGGAGGGGTATTTCATCACGTTGCGAAACGAAACGAAGAAAATATCCCCGACGCGACCAGAGAGTGGCTTTGGCTTTGGCTTTGGGGCCTTGTGCTCGTGTGGGTGTATCCGTGTTTCTGTGTATCGGGAAAGTGAACGGGAACGGGAACGACGACGCCAAATCCACGTAGCTGATAGCGAAACGTGCAATCGGTCGGTGGGTCGGTGGGGCGCTGTGGGCACGGGGGTGGGGTATTAACCGACGCAGTCGGTTATTTTTATCGCTCTCTCCCCCCACTTTCTGCTGTCTGCGACGCAGTTAGCAATGTTCCATGCTCCAGTGCTTTGACGGCTCTCTTCGGCTGTCAGAAACAGCTTTCTGGGAGAGTATAAAAGATGCCGGCCGGCGAGCGTTCATGACCAGTTCGAAGCTTGCGACGACAGCGAAAGCAAATCGAAGCCAAACCAACAGTATACCAGTACTAAAGCTCGGCATCTACTGCTCTACATCTATACTATATATCTATACTCGAAAAAGCATCTTGAATTACCTCTGATTGGAGCAAGTTGGATAGCGACATGAGTGAATTAGGGAAATTGCAGGAGCAGCTGGACCAGCAGGTTCAGCAGCAGCAGCAGCAGCAGCAGCAGCAGCAGCAGCTGGCCGCGGACCTTCTCGAGTGCGACATCGATTTCGAGGAGGAGCAGCCGCAGTCCTCGGTGCAGGCCCAGGGCTCCGAGCAGTGCAAGGTCAGCAATCTCCGGGCAGATACTCTCTACAGCCTGGCGATCAAGAAGGTAACGAAGGTGCAGCGCATGCTGGAGCAGGCCATGGTCCTGCTGGCCGAGGAGGAGGACGGTGTGGGCCCCAAGTTCCATTCGAAGAAGTCCAAGAAGCACCACAAGAAGGACAAGAAGAAGGACAAGAAGAAGGCCAAGAAGCAGGAGAAGAAGCCGGAGAAGCAGCAGGAGGAGAGGCGCAGGAAGTCTGCAACAGCAGCTGTCGGTGGGCAGCCGGACATGGAGCTCGTCCAGGACGACGACGAGGAGGAGCTGCCCACCCGCCAGCGCTCCGATAGCGTCAGCTCAACGAGCTCCAGTTCCAGTTCGAGCAGTTCCTCGAGCAGCTCCTCAAGCAGCTCCAGCTCGAGCTCGCATTACTATGCCTATGGCTGGGGGAGCAAGCACTGGGGTGGCGGCTGGCCCTACGGGTCCCACGGCGGCCATCATCATGGCCGCCATGGACGCGATCATTCCCGATCTCGCAGTCGTTCTCATGGACGTCACGGGCACGGTCACGGGCACGGGCATGGACACGGTCATGGAGGTCATCGCCATCATGGGCATGGGCACGGCCATGGCCACGGACACGGACACGGACATCGTCGTCATGGCCATGGGGTCCATAATTTCGGACCCCACCATTTCGGACACCATCATTTCGGACCCCATCATTTCGGTCACCATCATTTCGGACCCCAGCACCTTGTCGCTCACGGTTTTGGGCCACGCGAGTGGGCGGCTGCCTGTCCGGCCGGATTTGATCGCCGTGCCGCCTGGGGAGGACCTTGGCCCGAACAGTGCCGGTTTTTTCGGTCGGCGGGCCTGCCGTGGGCCCTGGAACACAGCTCGGCAAGAAGGAGGCAATCGATGTCTAGACCAGACCGTGCAGATTGTAGACGTCAGCACCGAGAGCATCAGCGACGTGGACACGGACACGGACACGGACATGGCCACAAGGGTGGTTCACATGACCGTCGAGTAGATCGCTCGAGCTCCAGATCCAGATCCAGTTCCTCTTCGAGTTCCAGCTCGGACAGCGATGCTTACCGTGGACTCGGATGCGGACGTGGACGCAAGGGTAGATCGTGTCACCGGAGCCGTCATGACAACCGCTCCAGTTCGAGCACCAGCAGCCGCTCGGACACCGAGAAGAAGAAGAAAGATGGCCGCAAGCATAGCCGTAGAGAAGGCCTTCGATTCGGCATTTCTTCCAGGTCCAGCTCCAGCTCGACTTCCGGGTTCAAGAGCGAGAAGGACAGCGAGAAGAAGAACAAGCGTGGAGGTCATCATGGACATCCCCATCACGGACCGCATAAAGGTCATGGTCATGGTCATGGCCATGGCCACCATGGACCGCATAAAGGTCATGGTCATGGCCACCATAAAGGTCATGGTCATGGCCATGGCCACCACAAAGGTCATGGTCATGGCCATGGCCACCATAAAGGACATGGTCTTGGCCACCATGGTCACGGCCCTAATTTTGGTCTCAATCTTGGGCCCGATTTCACCTGGAATTTTCGTGGACACTTTGGAGGACCCTCAGCAGTTGGCCTTTTAGGAGCACCCCCCTATGGTCCCCCTCCATCTCCTAACCATGGTCCACCATCTGATTGCCATGGACGTAGACGTCATTCCCGTTCCCGTTCTCGCTGCCACAAAAAGAAGGAACGGAAGGGCTCTCGCTCGCGTTCGCGCTCCCGCTCCCGCTCCGGCTCCGGCTCTCACTCGCGCTCGCGCTCAGGCGAGAAAAAACACGGCAAGGACGTGGAAAAGAAACATCATGGGCATGGAAAAGGACCGGGTTCCCGTCGTGGATCCTTTTCTCATCATCCATGCGGACCGCATCGCGGTTCCATTCCGCAGCATCTTGGAATCGGTCCGCATGGTGGATCTCCGCCTAATCCTGGGCACGATCAGCATCGTGCATCCATTCCTCATTTCGGACTCGGTCGTCATCACGGTCGCCACGCCCATCATCGTGGATCCGTTCCCCTACATGGCCCTGAGAGCCCTTGGGGCTGGGGGGTCTAAGCGACTGGTTGCTGCTCCCACAACAAATATCAATTTATCTTCAATATAACCTTTAACCAACCTCAAGCATAATCATCGATGTTGTACCTATCAAACTATTATCATCCTATACCAAAAATAAATTATTATTCAAATTATTAAACTGTGGAAAATGTAATAAAAAGTATAAAACTAGAAAATGTAAATCAATTTTGTTTTACTTCGTACCAGCTTCTGCCTCTCTATGCCATCCTCAAAATGTTTAGCTGCTGAATCCGCTGCTCTTGGAAAATTGGATGCTTCAGCCTCTGCTGCTCGAACATTATCGTATTTAATTGCAATCGCCGGTTCCCATACAGCTGGTTGAACAATTGCAAATTATTTAATTGCATTTATTTAGTGGACGAACCATTAATGCATCCACTCAGATAAAAACATCAGACGAAACCACAACAGCAAAAAAATAAACAAATATATAGAAAAGCCAATTTAATCCCATTTATGGGCATTAAAATGCGGCCATAGAGAAAACAAAAACAACAAAAATCTATTTGATGTACAATGTATATATGAAATATATAGTAATGTTTTTAGTTGAAACTTCAAGTGTGTTTCTGCAAGTGAAGAGATAACACAGATAGCGGAGTGAGTGGCTCGAGCCACCGGGGGGCTTATGGCGCATTTTCGGGGCATGACGAAGCCAGATAAGGAGTGGTACGAGGGCGAGGTTTTCCCCCAGGAAAATGACGGCGCTATGCCAGCGATAACACGTCCGATAAGTTGATTGATAAGGCCCGCCAAATCATAAACAAATTGGGGACATAGAGACCCAAGCGGAGCAATCTCGCGCTCTCTATTTTCACTTTGTGAGGAACCAGGTTCCCCACAGGCTGGATAAGCGAGTTTGGTGTGGCGTTTCGAAGCGAACCCGGGTTATCTTAGAGCTAGGTCTTAGTGCTAGATCTAATGGCTATATGACTAATGGGATGGGACTCAGCCACTCACGCGGCCACACTCACCGATTTGAATTCGGGGGGCGCGCGCGCGCTCCGTCATCGATCGGTTAGAGCACGGACATGATACGACCCTGTGCTATCGAGCAGGTCGCATAACACCCCTGCATGACCAATCGAGCCGGTCTGGCAGCCCCAAGCAGGGGCAAGGCGCCAGGAGGCGCTAGTGAGCAACTGATCGATTAGGGAGCGCGCGCGCGCCACCCGAATTCAAATCGGTGAGTGTGGCCGAAAAGGGTGTTCGCGGAAAAAGAGAGTTTTCCGCTACCGGAAGAAAGAGGGGAGTGTGAGGAACCAGGTTGGCCCCAGGCTGGATAAGCCCTAGCACTAAGACCTACCTCTAAGATATAAATAAACCGTTATAGTACCGAACAAAACCCGTCTTGTTACTTGTCGTTGAGGCAACATTATAAACTCGTTGCACCGAGCCCACTGACCGCTGAGCGAGCCCAACAAACTCAAGCGGACGGAAAACTGTTCGTTAAAACTCAATTACGTATATTTTTGGCGGTGCTCTGGCAAACGGTAATCCAATTAAACGATCTAAGGTTCATGGCAAAGGCCAATGGCAACGGCACCCACAGCCGCTGTGGCCTGAGCCTGGCAAAAATGCTTCAACCTGTCGATGGGAGGAGGTTTTGAAAACATTATGAACGTGTTTTCTCCGCTTTTCCTCAAAAAATATGCATAACGTTTATCAATTAACATAAATGTAAAGCTAGAAAGGCAGCTAGAAAGGGTAGTTTCGATCGGCCAAATTGATAGTTCCGTCAGGTTAACCAGTCGAACTTCTCTATAACGAATTTATTTCCAGAATTCTGAAATTTCGTTCAATTTTCAGTACGGTTTTCTCTTCTTAAACCGAATTTCCTTACAGCAAATATTTCTTTGCTATGTATTTTTTCTACTTCCGTAACTCGAAGTAACTCTCAAGATTTGCTAGATGGAAGTTCGACTATAAAAACAGAAAACGGCCCCAATTGCTCCCGCTGATTAAAATTAGTTAGATTCCCTCTAAACGTACTTATTGGTCGTTGATATTGTATTTTATGCACAAGGCACTTTTTAACGATTTGCTTCGAGTACTGGGTGTAATGATCCATTAAAAAAAATCCCGGAAATTCTTAAAAAAAATGCGAGATTACAGAAAAAATAACTGGAGTGTATAATAGAATTATTTGAACATTTAAAAATGCAAGGAAAAGTGCTGCTAAATATGCATCGAAAGCTGCAGAGTTGTGGGTAAAAAATATCCTCAAAAGAGGAAAGAGAGCTCACAGAGGATTACAGGAAATTCTTTATACCAACCGTTGTAATTTTAAGACTAATATGTTTTTTTTCATACACTTGGAGTATGCGTCAAGACCAGCGAATTGGAGCAAAGAAAAAAAAATTACTACCATTGATAGCTTTAGGAAAATAGTTGTTATTATTACCGGGCAATAAAGCAACCCATTCTTATAATTATTTGAACCCATTTCGAAATTGCTTTCCCTGGCTGAGAGAATCGCACAGAACATACAGCATCTCAGCAAAATCTCTTCTCACACAAAAGTACACATTCTGTTCCCAGACTGTTCCCATCAGTGCGTAGAGATGTTCTTCAACTGTTCCGTTCCCTTTGAGTTAACTGTTCCATAAGCTTTCACACTCTGTTCTGTTCCCATACATTTTGAGTAATAAAGCTCAGTACTGTTCCCATACATAACTGTTCCTCTTCTCACACAAAACGATACATTCCGTTCTACAGTTGGCTGCAAAAGTGTTCTTCAACTGTTCCGTTCCCTTTGAGGTAACTGTGCCATGGGCTTTGGCATCTGTTCTGTTCCCATACATATTGACAGAACTGTTCTCTGTGCTGTTCCCAGTATTTACATTTATTCTCTTAATCGCTCTCTTAAACGGCTCAGACAAACAGCACAAGTGTAATTTAACCCATTAAGGCTTCTCCTTTATAGAGCTGACTGCTTTATAAATTCCTAAGCTGCCCTGCCCCATTAAAAACTAACCAAATGAAAATATATAATAAATATAATAAAAAATATACGAAATATCTGCAGGACCAGTGATATTTGGTGTGTACATTATAGATAATATAATGCGAGAAATGAATCCTTCCAAATTTCAAAAAACCTATCGTGTTTCTTCGACTGTGATTTGATTATAATTCGGATCGACGAGCGCGGGAAGACAAGCCGGTTTCTCCGTCTCGTGGTTTTCCTGTTGATTAATGGGTTAACACATACTTCCCCTGCTTATGTGAGCCGCTTAAGAGAGCGATTAAGAGAAAAATGTAAGTACTAGGAACAGTACAGAAGTTTTATCGTCAATATGGATGGGAGCAGAACAAATGGTGTACTTTTTGTGCTTATTGAGGAACAGTTACCTTAAAGGGAACGGAACAGAAAAGCTCAAGTCTGGGAATAGAGTGAGTACAGTTTTGAAAACAGCTGCTGCTATCCAAGCCACCCCCTCTCCCGCCCCTCTCCACGCTTTGGCTAATTAATGGCAGCGGCAGGCCAAATGGGAATGGCTTTTGTCTCTAGCTTGTCTGGGTCCAGGCCATGAGGCGGGGGCAGAAGAGCGGGAGGTGGGTGCTGTGTAGATGGGTGATTGGGTGGCTGGGTGGCTGGGTGGCTGGGTGGCTGGAGCTGTGGGCCAAAGTTGAAGGCAATGCCATTGGCCGGGTAGTTGGCCTGTGTGGTGGTAAGGCTGTCCCAAGGTGCTGCTCCTCCGCAACAATGAGAAAAGGAACAGGAATCCTCGAAACGTTCGAACGCTGAACGCTGAACTCTTGAACTCTGGAGCCCAGTGATTGAGAGGGCAAACATTGGACCCGGAAGTGGTAGGAACAGTCAACAGGTGAGCGCACACATACACACACACACACACACACACACACACAGAGAGAGAGAGAGAGAGAGAGAGAGAGAGTGAGTGGAGCACATTTTCAAAGGAAAACTTTATTCAATTTTTGTGACAATGGTGACAGGCATGAGGCATTGCCCTTTCTTCTCCTTGTTGGTCTTTTATTTATGTACTCTTTGTGACATTTTTGGAAAAGTTGATTTGTTTTCTACCGAATCCCCTCTTCAAGGAGTACACACCAACCGAAAACCCCCGACCCCTGTTGTCACTTGCAGGCCTCTTCACTCCAAACTGGAATTCTGTGAGATTTACTTCGATTCACACGAAAGGCGAGACACCGACTATACTTTACTGGCGTTACATTGCGCCATTTACATGGAACTTATGGAATAAATTCGGCAACATCTTGGCTCCATTTCCGTGGCAGAACCGACATCAACCGATTGAGTGTCGTGCCAAATGAAAGCGTCGGTGGAAAATTGTGCGTGTAGTCCACCTTAAACGTTTAAGAATCAGAATAAAGATTTCACATTATTTTTTTCAATTTCCTAAAAACAAAAAGCGGATAAACAGAAAGAAAAAAAAAACAGAAAATGACAGTAGGAGGAGGCGTTATATACGGATAGAGTGAGGAAAGTATAGAGAGAGGGGCAGAGAAAGTGTGGCATGAATAGAGGAAGTTGCCGGAAGTGGATTTTTGAGCGGAAATAATTTTGCCACATGTTGGAAAAATAAACACGTGGCAGGACTGGCCCAGGCGCAGGACAGGACCAGGGGCTGTTGCAGGGTACGGGAATATCGTTAGGTTTGGGGCATGTGGCATGGGTAATGCTAAAACAAAGTCACGCGCAGACATCCGTGGGGAAGAAATCCTTCCGTTGGCATCATTGTCGAAAGCTTAAAATTCAATATAAGCAAAGAATATCCTTACTTTGCCCTCTCCCTTCAGGCATACTCTCTTTCCTCTAGGGTTTACATTTTATACGTTTATATATTTTTATACCTGGTTTTTGAAGATTTGGGGAATACATACATATATTAGTTTTTTGGTGGATGCGGATGTGTGTAACACCTAGAAAGAAGCGTTTCCGACCCCATAAGGAATATATATTCTTGATAAGCATCAATAGCCGAATCGATATAGCCATGTCTGTCTGTCCTTGGTGCGCTCTTTCGCGGAGGGGAACGAGATAGCAGCAGAAGAAATAAATAAATAGGTAATTAGGTGGAAAGCAGATAAGCGGAGTGCAAGAATTAGTATTAGAACATAGCTAGTTGTCTTGGGTCTCTCTTTCTATCTATGTTTTTCCCATCTCTCATGAGCGAGCAAAATTGAGAGAGGTCGCGGAGAGATACACGGCTTAACCAGGAAATCTATTCGTCCCTTTTACGAATGGCGATACCAAAAGACAAAAAGAGAGAGCATGCGCCAGTCATAGGCTGCTATATCCATTCCGGCGCTTACGTATAATTCCGTATAATTCCGTATAAAATATATTGTATAAGGACCGAGCATAAAAGTAGAGCCGCGGCCCTTGCCGTAACTACAACGTTTCCGCTCGCTTAAAAAAAAACTTCCTCATTTTCTAAAGTCAGGCTGAAAACAGGAAGAAGACGAAGAGTGTTCTGCACTTCAGATTGGCATGTCAAATCGCTGGAATCCTCTGGAAAAGGGTTCTTTATTACTCAACAGAGATTTTCATTGATTGCAGCTGGGGTTAAGTCTGATTGTTCTATGGGGGGGCGATACTGCATCAGTGGGTGTTACATCACTTGAATGAATATTGATATGGTGTTAAGATATCAGCAATTCGAGAGATAATCAATGTTGTATGTCGACTGTCAGGCACAGAGTCTGAAGACCCGAATGTTGTTTATCTTATCTGTCCAATCATGGCACTT
This sequence comes from Drosophila helvetica, assembly GCA_963969585.1. Lineage (NCBI taxonomy): Eukaryota > Metazoa > Arthropoda > Insecta > Diptera > Drosophilidae > Drosophila > Drosophila helvetica. The sequence continues at coordinate 9,439,803 of OZ018401.1, read as the reverse complement.
CTACATATATAATTTGTACATGAATTCTACTGTCAAATTGCACCCAAAAATATGCTATAGAATATAATTATACACTGCCCATGTAGCAGAATAAATCAAGAATATACATATGGATGTCAGAAGACAAACAAATTAAAACAGATCGACGAAGGTCTGATTGGATCTGATCAAGAACATATATACAATGCCGGTCACCTGAGTAGGTTCAACGATTTTCAAAATTAATTGTCCTATACAATCTTTTCAACCAATTTTGATGACGTAATTTTTAATTTATCGATTGATTAATTTTTAATGAAACAAATAAGAAATTTTTTAGCAGTTGGACTAAATCAGACGATTCCAAAAAATTTGTTGGTGATTTTATTTATTTTATTTATTTATTTTATTGGTTATTACTTATTTACTTAATTTAAATGACACAGAACATGGCAGAAATATTAGAGGAGAGTCTCAGCACGCGATAACGATCATTTAAACTCGAAACGTTCTGCAGCAAAATCGGAGAAGAATGCGGTGCTAATGCTAGTTTGGAGAGATTCCTTTCGCATGTTATGATAAAAGTAGTTGCAGCCGTCCTGTCAATCTAGGTTGAACTTTTTCCCCGATAGTATGGAACTCCTTGTTACATGATTTCAGCTATTTTCCAAAAACCGATGCTGCCACCGCAGAATAATACAAGTATCGTTTGACAGCAGCAGCAGAAGCAGCAGCGGCATGCACCTCACCGGGAAACCTTGCCTTCCCATCCCGAAGTACTCACGGCTTACTGGCCAATAATGGCCGCCGTAATACTGCACAATAGATACATCTGTGCGTGGCCCCCAATGGGGTGGGAGGAGGAGATGGGATGGCAAGCAGGGGGTTACCAGAGTGCTAGGTGCGAATGCAGATACACAGAAAGTTATACGAATGTTACGTGAGCGAAATGCCGGAGTAGTACAAACTGTAACAACGACACCTACTGACACCGACCATCCTCATCCGCATCCGCATGGCCAGGGACCCCGAAAAAATAAAAAAAAACACACAACGAACTCAACACCCCAGCAGCCCTTAGTCCGGTTGCAACGCATTACGTATGCTGCGCTTGTCCAGCAACCATAACAGTGCCACCAAGCCAGTCAAACAAACAGGCCAACAAACACGGGGAGCATCAGAAGAGTGGGGAATGCTGCACTCAACGAAGCTTCAGATTAGAAGGCAAGGGCCGGGCCTGGTGGCCCACGGGCCTCTACATGAAAACTGTGGGCTTCGTGGCTCATAATTGAGATTAGTCCCGAATGTACATGTAGTAGACACAACTGTGTATGTGTGTGTACATAAATATGATCTTCTGTCTGTACATACGACTTAAGCGATTGTTCTGCCTTTCTTGGAACACCATCCGAACCTGCCAAACAGCCTTATAGACTTCTCTCTTAGAGTATAGAGTATTGCCAGCATGTAGATAAAGATACGGATAGAGAAAACCACCAAGAGAGGGAGGAATGATGAAAAAGTGCAATTTGCAAGTACAACATTGCGAATGCGCAATGTGGCGGAGCCCCAAAATCAGCAACGTGACTTCGCACAGACGGTCATCCCCACCCCACTCGATCATTTTTTAAAGTGGACTTAATTTCAGGAACCACCAGAACAGAAAGCCAACAATAGGCTTTAACTGCCCACAAATTTGTGTGGGGGAAAATGGCCTCGCCGGAAATTCGGAAATTTTCGGAGAATGCAGTACACAAAATGGCAATAAATATTTGTGCCTCAAATCGGGGCGGCATAAAAGTTCGGTAATTGGAAATTTTGCGCCAGAAATATGCCATGCGAAAAGAAAACAACGGAAAATGGAAAATGCTGCTCCAAAAATCAGGCAAAAAATATGTATTAAATTGCTTTAATTGTGTGCAGCACGAGGATGTGTCCACCAGTTGATTGTGCGTGTGGAGGCAGTAAATTATATCAGCTCTACAGACATATCCAACATTGTAATTAAAGTGATATTTTTTATTTGTGTCTGCGAATCAGAATGAAGTTCACTCTGGGGAAGCTCTATAGAGCTATACTGATACATGAACACATGTGAGGGGTTATGGTTATGCCCTGAGAGTTATGGTTTTTGTTCAATTTCAGAATGGAAAAGTGGAATTAAGTTTGCCATTATCTGCTGCTGTTCTGATTAGTTCGTTGCATCAACACCTCTTGATATATAGTATTTCAGATCTGAGAAATTAATTGTATTACCAGTATTATTTTTCGGATGAAATCATTTCAGGAGATTCAGGGGACAAATTTTAAGCGATAAAAGCCAATTATTCCATTTGCTTAGTCCTTGGCCAAAGGCACTCACACACGCAAGGAATTGAATCAAAATCTTTATTAAAACATTTTATGCAAATGAATAAATAAGCAAGTGGCAGGACTCTAAGAAGCATGGGCTCTGAGGCTGACTGACAGCCGTCAGAAATGCCTCAGATGGGAGAGCCCAGACCTCAGACAGTGGCAACAGTTACACATTTACATAAATATTACAAGGGAATTACTTGCCGCCCCGTGTGGCACGCCCATACGCCCACATCACCCATTACATATCGCAGCAGCATCCTCATAGGCAAATACTCGAACGAGCATATGTATGTGTATATGTGTGTGTGCCTCTCTCTCTTTGTGCATTACAATAATATGAAAATTATTTGTAATGTAATTTCAACTTAATAAATGTTCATTTTCATATGAAGCGAACGACAACTCATTTTCCACCCACTCTCCCCCCCGACTAAGTGTTTGAACAGGAACTGGAACTGGAACAGAAACTCAACAAAGGCGAGCCGAGGCGTAGCGGAGCGAAACGAAACGAAATGGTCCTGAGGAGGAGAAGTCGGAGTCCTGCATCATTACGGAAGCTGACAGTGATGTCGGCAAAGCAAAGGTACTCGTAGAAGCAGGCAGCAGCAGCAGCAGCACCAGCAGCAGCAATGGCGACAGGAAGTAAAGTTGTCGAAAGTGAATTTGCATAAACGTATGAAATTTTAATATTTACGACAAATTTTCAACAACTTCCTCGTGAGCCAGCCAGCACCAACCAACACCTTCTATACCCTCCATCTCCAACTCCTTCCACACACCTACGCCACGCCACGCCACGCCACGCCACGCACAGGCAGCGCACTGAAGTTTGTTTCTTTCCGTTGCACACACAGAAAGTTTATCCAGCCTACGGAAATGTGTGTGTGTGTGTGTGTGTGTGTATGTGTGTGTGCACCACACTGTACTCTCTACCTGGCCATAGGTGTATAACAAAGCTGCCACTGACTGTGCTTGGCGTGGGTGTGGGGGCGAGTGGTTACAACTTTGTGGAAATGGAACAGCCATAGAGGCAGGAGTGGGAGACAGCACTCAGCGAGGGTAAACCAAATTGAGTTAGCACTGAATTGGGCAATGAGCACGGACCGTGCACTGAATCCAGGACACTTGTCCGTCGTGCATATAGTAGATAGAGGGATGTTCCTCAAACGTATTTCGCCTGGAGTATGGCTTTGATTGGGGAGCAGCACTTTAAGCAGGGGTGTAAGTTGGCAGAGATTTGTCCAAGATGGACAAAATAATCCCTATAAGGGAGATACAATTAGGGATCGAACGACCGATGAAGAGTTTTTGGTTTTCTCAGTAGGCTACAGTACATGTTAGGAAAACCAACATAGCACCAGGTCATAAGTTTTCGAAATAGAATCAGTTTTTGTGTAGACTTCAAAGACGTCACATCAATATCTGTGCACTTTTAACAAAAATTATTTCTTTTGAGATAAATACATACATAACACGAGACACTCTAGAAAAATGACACTGAATCTCATTGATGATAAATGGAAGCTTGCGTTCTTCATTGGCACTCGAGTGACGATCGGTATTTGGAATCGTTTGTGCAAGGATGTTGTCTCGCCGGCGACCATGACTGAAGAGAAGGAAGAGGAGCCGCAGCAGGAGCCGCAGCAGGAGCAGGAGCAGGTGCAGACCATAGACGAACTGCAGGCTTCTGCAGATCTGAAGGACAACAACGTGGCTTATGAGCCAAAACACAAACCGGATAGACGCGTACATCTGGGTGATCTACGGTTGGCAAACACCTACAAGAACGAGGCCAGCAGTTGCTACCAAAACGGTGAATATTTGGCTGCAATCACCTGCTACGGTATGGCGATCGACTTGTGCCCCAAGCAGCATACCACGGAGCTGGCGATCTACTATCAGAAGCGCGCTGATTGCTACGAGAAGCTCGGAAACTGGTCCATGGTTAAGGAAGACTGCTCCAATGCTCTGGAGTATGACCATCGGTATGCCCTGGCCTACTACTGTCGGGCTCGTGCTCACGAGGCCACCGGGGATCTGGAGGAGTGCTTGATCGATATCACTGCCTCGTGTATTATAGAAAGGTCAATGAACGATGACTTCAACACGTTTTTGGAATGCGTGCTCACCGAGACGGCACATACCGATGCTCAAAGGAAAATCTGCTCGCAGGCTCCGCTCTTTGCCAAAAAGTGTGACATTATTTCATTCATGCGAGCCTTTAAAATGGATCAGAGCACTTCCAGATCTTCAGACGCATCTGCTCCGCGTGGGTTTCATCGTGCCCATCGCGCTTTTACCGAGGACCGGTTCGAGGATGTCATCCCCGCCTGCACCGAGGAGATTGAGTCCTCTAAGCCTAAGTACAAGATGGAGGCCCTGCTCATGCGCGGCACCTTTCAGCTGCTCCTTGGCGCCAGCGAGGAGGGTAAACAGGACCTCGATGCTGTGCTTGAGAAAATCTATGCGAATGTACCATTGCGCGCCTCTACTTACGTTTGGAGTGCTCTCCTCCAGGTGATGCTGAATAAGCCACAGGAGGGGCTGGAGATTTTGGAAAAAGCAAAGGAGTTGAGTCTCAAAAATGCCGATCTATTTTACCATCGTGCTCTGATTCTATGCGACATGGAGAGGTTCCACGAGGCCATCTTTGACTTCAGGCAGGCATCGCGACTGGCTCCACGCAACGCCATCACAGAACTCAAAATACGCTTCACCGAGTACTGTATCGCGTGCCGTGACAAACACCAGTTGGGCATCCATGCTGCGATTGGGGACCTCATGCGGGCAATCCAAAAGTTCCCCACTTGTGCGGAAGGCTATTCGATGATGGCGCAGGTGCGTTTCGATCAGAAGGACTTTCGTGAAGCCAGGAAGTGCCTTCATAGGGCCATGAAGATCCAACCCACTAATGCAACGCTGATTGTCCAGAAGGCCATGCTGGAGAAGCACTGGCACGGCAACCTCAAGAAAGTTCACTCGATTCTCAAAAAAGCCATCTCCATAGATCCGCAGTGCTATTTGGCTTACAGAGAGTTGGGGCTCGTCCACTTGATGCTAACGAATCTGGAAAAAGCCGTTAATAATTTTGAAAAGGCCTGCTTCCTTGCCAGAGACAACGACGAGGTGATGCTGTCGTACAAAATCCGGAATGCAACGGTCGCTAAAATCGGTGCTTTTAAACTGCTGCGCATCGTAAAGGGCGATCCACTACTCCATGCTGATCTTTGTATGACTGGATCTCAGCGACTGGTCTTAATTTAAATTCGCCATCATTTTACAAATATATATTACATATGTTTTTTGCTAAATCTATATTACTTTCTGGGGGCGATCCCTTCCAGCTACCTTCAAGTCTTTGTGATTTTGCACATACAATTTTCACTCAACATTTGCAGCCCCAATATTCTAGCCAAATGATGGGTGATGATTTCAAAGGGTTTTATTTTCCCATCGATGCAATTACTTTACCTGCAGATATATCGAGCCAAAGTTGAAGTTTTCTACCATTTTTAAGGTTCCTCTAGCATTTATCCTAATCCTAGACTTTAGTTCTTTAGTAGCATAAATTTCTTAAAAAATAAGCTCTTGCAAATTGTCCAAAGAATGCCAAAGATATGCATTTCTTAATAAATCAACTCCATTTTATATATCAATTAAGCCGTCGAGGTTTTTGAGTTTTTAAAAATAATTTTGGGGATGTAGGCTACTCATCATGGCCCCCAAATACATTCAAAAGTTTTCATTTTTTCGACCAGTGTAATCCTTCAGTTGGGAAATACTTGAATAGAAATATTTCTTTGGGGCAAGACTCGTAGTTTGAGGCAAAGTTGGCTCTTGGATAACCATGTTCAGAGCTACTCCTGTCAAGGCACTGGCCCGACATTATTCATTTCGGAGTGCTGCCCTAGGCATCAGCTATAAGTTTAGATTATTTTTTATTTCAAATTTGTGCTTATTTCAAAATTTTCCACTAAATTTACTAAAAATGGCCGAAGCTAGGGAAGAGAATAGCGGTCCGATTATGATGTCCTGCGACTTTGAAATAAAGGGAAAAATCCCAAAGGAGGCATTCGAATTGTTTGCTGCCGCACAGGCCAAGATATTGGGACTACGCGGCTACATCATGCAGGTTTCGGACAACTGCTTTAGTGGCCAACTGCAAGGACCTCAGATTGTGATTGAGACCTTCAAGCAGGTGATCATGTCGGTCGCCGAGTATGTGGTTGCCGTCAAGGAGTTTGTCATCAAGAACCTAACGGTCATTCCGGAGTGCTCCTATAAGACCTTCGAAGTGAAGCGGATGGATAACTCTGATCCTCACAGTCATAGATCGGCTGAGCATAATAAGGCGGATAAGCGCCATTGAGGCCTGCCAGCGGCAACCAAGCCAGGACTCCGAAGGACCATCCAGAGCTGCTGTCAGTCTTTCGAGGCCAAGACCATGGAATCCATACAAGAGATCTACAATTCAATAGAGCAATAAGCAAGATAAAGGGTGAGTTGGAAGAAACCAGATCATAGGAAAAATCTAATTGGGACTATATTTTAAAGTAAAAGTAATATCTGCAGCCAAAAAATCTTAAGCTAAGGAGGAGAACAGGCCGGCGATCAGCTCTTGCCACTTTGAGTTCTCTGGCAAGACTCCAGAGGACCATTGAAGAAGCCACAGTCGTGTAATCAAAGCCTTAAAGCAGACTCCAAGCCAAGGCAAGGCTCCTAGAGATCTTCCAAAAAATACAACAAAAAAGAAAACAATTGAAGTAAAACACAAATCAATTAAAATACAAAATTTCCCGTCGAGCAAAACCCCCGAAAATATACGTGTTTTTCTTGTGCAAAGAGTTGGGAAATTGTTTTGCAATATGGGACAGAATGATGTTTCTAGTTCTGAAAAAGTAAGGATAGAGGCCATCCTAGTATTCGAATGTGTGCTGACGGAATCGCCTCTTGTCATCTTTGAAAACAATAAATAGTGGGACGGACGGAAGCGGGAACCGTTCAACGTTTTTTTCAACTCAAACTCAAACTCATTTTGTGGCAGAAGATAAGCTGTGCATTGGCTCGAAAGAAGCAGCTTGAATCGTAATACGAGCATTCGTAATTCCCACGAATGCAAAGTACCACAGACTGTGTGCAACATTGCGTGCAACACACGAAAATGCGCGATGGTGGCCAAATCCTTTTGGCTTTTGTGTAACTGATTGCGCGAAAGTTTCCCAGGATTGGGCTAGTGGAATGTGCACAATCCAGAGTGGAGTCCCAGAACAATGCTATCCATGGCGGCCACACACTGTTTATTATGTTGGGACCCTGTTAGGGGCCTGGTCGATTAGCGCTAAGGCTCTTGGCCATTATTTGCAATTAGCGCCGCCATTTAAATGATTTTTTATTTTCGATGGCCCTTGCACTGCGTTGCCCACATTGTTTACCCCATTCAGCCTCCCAAATGTTAGTTTAATCGCTTCAGATCTAGATATACATGTGTACTCTTTGGCAGAGGTATTTGCTCTGGTCAAATGGTTTTCTAAATATATTCACATTGTCTGAAACTGCATTGAATCGCTCATTCGAGAGGGTCCTCCCCCACTCGACCGGACCCCATGTCCCGTGTGCTTTTAATGTACATTTTAATGGATTTTATTGCTTTGGTAAATCGGTTTTCGATTGTTTCTTTTTGAGGAGCCCATTAAACTGCCATTTAGCCTGGATAGCATTCGCAGGCCAATGCCGATTGGCTATTCTCAGGCGTAAACGTTTCCATACGTCTCCATTGGCGTTCGACATGCGATAATTGGGGGAAAAGGAGTTGGAAAATGCCGCACTCACAGACACATACACAAGGGTATCTAAGGGAAGCCTTGTCAAGGAGCGATTTTGTGATGTATAGTTCAGACCACGCAGTGGGGATCAATTGAGAGTGGGTTGTATGTATGTGACTGAAACAATTCGATATGAGAGCTAGAGGGTCTGATATATGCAGTATCTATGGGGTATATCAACATATGTCTCATTTCCATTGGCCCAATCTATCAATTTGCATTTTTGATTTCGTTATTGATTGCTGAATGCAGCGACGACAAGAAGACTTCCGCCACTCTTCCTTACGAACTCTGAACTCTCCACAATGACCCCCTCGACATGGGCAAATTGATTGAAATGAAATCGCTGGACAGGCAATTTACAACATAAATGAAGAATTAAACATGTACAATTAAGTTGGCACACACCATTAAAAAAGACACGCACGCAGATATGTACATGTGTATGTACACGCACGGTGTGCGGGTTCATATTCAGTTTTGTGTATTTTCAATGGCTATAATTAACCCAAAAATGGCCGACTTGAACTAAATTGTTCGAGAGCTGCCAAAAAGTTGGAAATAGTTTGCGAGAAAAGCACAATCCATATTTGATTGAATGTACAATTTAAACTTATTTTGGCTTGTCCCCAAACAAAATATTGCGAGGCTTGTCTTTACACAAAGCTTCACTGTAGTGCTCCGCTCGCACAGCTTCACAATTGGTTTCTTTGATATCAAATTGTGTTTGCCATTGCATGGAACAGAGTTTATTGAGTGTATCTGTTGGCGGACGGCCTATGGTTTACGAGCGAGCCCTTCCCCTCTACGGTATGCTGCGCTGATGCTGCTGCCGTTGCCAGATTGTAATTAAAACTGCTTAATTTGCTGTCAATACAAACACGCTCCCCCCCAGCATCCAGAGGCGGTTCACGCCCCATCCCAGCCCCTCCCCGATCAGCCATCAGCCACTCACAGCTGCAGGCCGTGCTGTCATCACACAAGCAATTAACGCTTCCCACAAAAAAAAGGGGAGAACCAGAAAACAATGCAAGAATTGCTTTGTGAGGGCCGTAGCCTAGGATACCCTTGCGGACCGATCCGATGTGGGTAAGCCATTCCGCGTGCCGAGCGTTTCGCCAAAAACATAATACCCTCCGGCAAGGGTATAAAAAACAATGGGAAAACTACGGCCATGGCAGCGGTTGAGTATGTACGTAGTTAATTTCGACTTAATAATGACGCATTGGAAAATTTCACATATTCTCCATCTCTCTCTCTCTCTCTCTCTCTATACATACCTTCTCCTTTTTCCCTTGTTTTATTGCCAATGAAGAGCTGAACTGCCTTTAATTAAACGCGCCCTGTCATTTTTATCGTTTGATGAGGTTGCACTGCGCGGCTACTCCCTTGGCCCCATTACACGGACCGCGTGGTGGCTTCCCCATGATGGGGGTGAATGACAGTAATCAGTAGCTATTATACCCCTTGCAGGAGGTACAATGACTCTTAAACGCAGGGAAGGAAGCACTTCCGAAAGAGATATTTGACATTTTCACTTGAAGCCTTCTGCTGCTTTGGCACCTTTTGTGACTTTCGAGGGAACTACTACTCATAGATGAAGCCTTTGTAGAACCGAAGAAAGTTGCAGCACGGGCACAGCCTCGTATTTAGCCCTTGACTTGTTCTTCTCTTGACGCTAGCAATGGCGGATTGGGCTCAAGGATATAGTGTGCGCCTCTCAAGTCCGCTCCATCCGCTCCCCCATTGAATCCCTCTGATGCTCGATAGAATTTTCAGTTTCAATTAACTGTTGCATTGAAGAGCAGAAACAAATAGTAAATCGATGCAATCAGTGGCACACAAACGTGGAGAGACCATAGTGTATGGGCACACACACACACAGTCTTTCCCGTGAACACAGTGAACACTGTGATTGATGTTTAGCATTTGACCTGCGACTACCGATGGCCCCGAGAGCCGGCTCCGTGTGGAGGATGTTGAGAGTGTCCTGGTTTACCGAGTGCATCGCTTCTTGATGGTGTGCATAAATTACCGTGCCACAGTGTGGGCTTTGGGGGCCATCAGCCTTCAGCAGGCGGTGGGGGGTTGTGGAGTCGCGACAACTTTCCCATTTGTGTCAACTTTACGGAAAACTGCACTGCAGCTGAAGAGCTGTTGCTGGAAAAATGCACTTGCACTGGCAGGAGAGCTGGAAAACTGCTGGTGTGGGCTCCTGCAGCTGGTGCGATAAGAAAGAGCGGCTTATTCTCACATCGAAGGCAATGGGAAAATAAGAAAGAACTCGAATGCTATTGGAACGTACTCCGACTAGGGGATACCCCATGCTCACATTGGGTTTCTGTGCATTAGAAGGAGCTCCAATTGGAACCGGAGTGCGGCGAATTGTCAAAAAAAGGTCCTGCTGGAAGACAACCAAGCTCTCCGCCCCCTCTAATTGGCCAGACAAGTCACCGAGTGCCCACGACTTGGGGTGGGTACCATGCCCACGCCACCTCCATTAAGTCTGATCCAGTTCTCGGTCCCCAAGGGAGTTCTCAGTCCGATGGAGAGAGACGGGGGTGGTTGGATCGATTTCGTGCATTTAAAATGAGCACAATGCTGTGCATACCGCAGTACTTGGATGGCATGTTAATTAACTAAATCGTTTTAATGGCAGACAGAGTGGCAGGCCATTTAAATCTTTACTAAGCTGTTGGACAAAGCGCATTAAATTGTAATGAGAAAGCGGCACAAAATGTTTCTTTTTTCCATTATTTTTTGCTGCTGCTATTTTCTGTATGTGTATGTGTGTGCGTTTTTCCCTGCTGCCAGCTAGGGACAAGGTCATGGGCTTGACAAGCCGCTTAAAACATTAACTTATTATTCTATTTCGTTTTTTGTTTTTTGTTTTCTGTTTTTGTTGGTGCTCTCGTATTTTTCTTAGCTCTTTGTTATCGCCACAAAGGGAATGGCTTTTAATTATGACTGTGGGCCCAGACGAAAGAAATATTCGAAGTTCCCACAGGGGCAACTTATTAGGTCTCCAACTGGTGCAGAATGCTCCGCGTTGGGGATATCCTTGCATAGAGGCAATCGTTTTTCGAGAGAAAAGTTACAGCGGCGACGAGCGCCTACTGACGCGTTCCCGAGAAGATCATCACTGGCTTCTGCAAGGACACCCAGGCCCGAAGGGGCCCACCGGCCAAATAACAAAGGGGCTTCAATTCCCTTTGGATTCCTTCTTCAAGTGCAAGTGATCGTCTTTCGACCGCCAATAAAGAATAACCATAGACCGATTTGGGTGCACAGAATGGCGATTCCACAATGCGAATGGTGCTATCGGCTTCTAGAAGCAGCGCTCTTTGGAGAGAACAATTCTGAGCAATTGAGATTATCAAGATAGTTGACAACAATTTGTTGAACAGCATTTGTGGCCCATTAGGCATTGCCCTTGGGTGCATATACTCCATGAACACTCCCCACACAGCCACTCACCGGGACACTCATTTGAGACATCCGAGAAAGTTAGGTGAAAGGGCAGAAAATGCTTGCCTTTGTGGAGCTAACAGACCAAAAACTGAACGAGACGTGCTAATTGCCAACATGAACATGGCTCTCCCCCATTCCCGCGAAATCCTCAACATTTTGCAAATGCTGGCTATTACATTACACATACGCCACATTGCCAGACGAAGGGTGCAGAAAGGAATGAAGGTAATGAAGCTGAGAGCCAACTTAATCAGACAATTATGCGTCGCTAATATTGGAATAATCTCGAGCTTAAGGCTTTTAATTTTACTCATGAGCCGTTGGAGCCAATATTCCGTATTTTTTCCTACACAAGACAACGGACGGGTAACAGGGATGTGGGGAGCCAGAAATTTTTCAATTAAAATCGCTAGACACATGGAGCAACGGGAAAACCAAAAGAATCCATTCCGCTTTCGTGGGGAGGTTCGACCTCGCGATACCCAGGGGAAACACGAGTACAAGGAAGTTTAGCTTAAGATACATCGATCCTTTTTATACCCGGTACTCGAAGAAACAAAGTGGAGAGCTGGCCATATCTTAGAATAAACATTGTGTTCATATAAACAAAGCTTAGACTTGTTACGAACTCATCCACAAAACAGCATTCACTTCTAGCCTGTGCTAGGTACAGGCTACATAAAAACCGTTGCCTGTGGCAGGTGGTCGCCTTTGATGCTTGCCTGGCTCCACCTCCACCTCCACCTCCACCTCCATCCATTCCGGGAATGTCAGTCGGTTAGTCGGTTAGTCGGTTGGCCCCTCAGTTAATGAGAATCACGCAAAAACCGCTGGTTATAGAGCAGTGGAAAACCGAGGCCAAAATGAAATTGCCCTTTTGCTGTATGGGGCTTGCATGGGCTATGGATGCAACAGAGCAGGCTATACGTATACGTTATTTGCATTGTTAGATTATCTAGCAGCAGTGGCCCACCCTGGAAGCCTGAAACCCGGGACGTGCTTTAAACGCACTTTTCCGGGGCATAATAGCATTTCACATTTTACTGGTTGGGCCAATTGAATTATCTCCTGGCCTCCGGCTGCCCTGCTCTGCCGGAGTATTCATTTGGTCTAGTTTTATGGTGTCAAAATAGCAGATACAGAATCCGCACTATCCGAGGTCACGTCAGGAGCAAGCCAACTGTTTCCAATGGGTACTCTGACGGCACTTTTTATAATGCTAATAATGTTTATATGCTCAAACGAAGGCTAACAATGTAAACACAAAATTTTTAAGGGCTTGGAATATCACGTATGTCCACGATTATGTCTTCTTCGGCCATTCCCAGACTCTCCAGGGCAGCCACTTCAGCAACGGTGGCGCTGTGCAAGCAGTGGGATCGGTACAGCTCCTCGAAACCTAGGCCCTTCATAGTGGCCCACCAGAAGTAGTGTACAGCAAGATCGAGGTGTCTTTGCCGGAGTGCCACCATGCCCAAGTTCTCGTAGGGGAGTTGACACTGAGAATCTATCTCGAATGCCTCCTCGAGTAATAAATTGACCGTATGCATGTCCTGGTGCCATAGGAACTCAAGAACTGCCCGGTGGCATACCAGCTCTGCATTCGTGGGTGACAGTTCTATTGCCCTCTTAAGGCACCTCGACGCCTGACGAAAGTTCTTCTGTTCGGTGTGCACTTGGCTCAACATCACAAGGCCATCCTCGCAGTCGGGGAACCTTTCTGCAGCGTGCATCAGCTGTACAATGGCATTCTCAAGGCGAAGCTGGTCACCTTCCTTGACCGCGAAACGGTATTCGGCTAGGTGTTTGTTGAATACCGTAAGGGCGTGACTGGGGGCCAGGCGCGATGCCATTTCAAAGTCCGCCAGGGCTTCCTCGAACCGTTCCATCAGGCTTAGGAGCAACGCTCGTTGATTGTATATGTCGGCATTTTCGGGATTCATCATTTCAGCTTCTTTCAACACATCCAGGGCCTCCTCTTTATGCTTTAGGTTGAAAACGAGGGTGGCACATCTAATTTGAGTGTAGATACGCAATTCGCTATCCGTTCTGACATCGCTGAGTATAGCCAGAAAGTCCTGTTTGCACTCCTGGGTAGCGCCACAAATCAGATGGAGTGTGCCACGCATGAACAGGGCCTGCAGCCTGTATGGGCCGTCAGCCTCAGAGGAATCAATCTCCTCGGTGCAGGCCGGGATAACATCCTCGAACCGCTCCTCGAGGAAAGCGCGGTGGGCACGGAGGAATCCGCGCACAGGCGTGTCTGCCACAGCTGATGAAGGCAGCGTCATCTTCTGCATGGGATCTGCCAGAAAGGTACCGAAATAAGATCTTATGTGTTGCTTTGGGGGCAGAGTTGTTCCGAGCTCGATCATTCGCTCTTTGGCCTTGGCACTGGCCAACTGGCTTTTGACGCGATTTCTTAACTTCATACTCTTTTCCTTCTGGCACTCTTCCAAAATACACGTGGCTGTGATATCGACCAAGCACTCCCCCAGATCCCCGGTGGCCTCGTGAGCACGGGCCCGACGGAAGTAGGCCTTGGTGTAGCGACGATTGTACTCCAGCGCTTTGGCGCAATCTTCCTTGACGTGAATCCAGTTCTCGAGCATCTCGTGGCAGGCTGCGCGGTTATGATAAAAGATGGCCAACTCCTTGGCGTGCTCCTTGGGGCACATGTCGATGGCTTCATTGTAGAAGCGTATGGCATCCTCGTATCTACCATTGTAGAAGCAATGGTTGCCTTCCTTCTTGTAATTGTTAGCTGCACACAGGGGAGACACCTCCGACACCTCCGACACCTCCGACACCTCCGACACCTCCGACACCTCCGACACCTCCAAGATGGCTGACCCAGCTCCCTGACCTGACTCCTCCGGTTCGTTGTCTGGAGCCTCCAGTTCGGCACTGGGCTGCATTGCTTCCAGCATCGGCTTGTTGGACATTTTTTCGAAAATATATTTACCGAGAGTGACGGCCAAGGGCATGCAAACGATGATTATAGACGGCCATTTTCCCAATACTTGCGGCATTGCTTGAGGTCTCTGGATAAGAGATTTATGTTAGTTTCAGAAATTCACAAGACGAACAATTTGCTGATTTCGAATACTTTCACTTCTGCTTATCTGTTTTATCTGGGGCTTCCGGATATAAGATTTATTTTAGTTTCACGAATTCACAACACGAAAAATTTACTGATGTCGAATACTTGCATTTCTGTTTAGCTGTAAAAATCTAAACTTAAATTGTACAGCCTTCTGAAAAGAATTTATTTTTTGAAGCCTAGAACTCAGATCAGCAAACTGTTCCATCGACCGAATCAGGGATGATATTCGTGAGGAAATGATAAATATGAATGCCCTGAGATGAATTTTATTACATATAAAATATATAGTACGGACTGAAATTAGGGTATACATACATGTAAGTAGAGCCGCTGCCCTTGACGCGGCTTTCAGCGCTCCCGCTTCTATTGTTGTTGGTCTAATTAAATTGAATATTGCCAATAGAATTCCCAAAACTTTCTTTTAGTCAGTCGACCGTGACAATATTTCTGCATTCAGTCGAGAAGTGTCCTCCAAGTTGCATCTTTCGTTGCAGCTGAAGTCAATCCAAATCCAATATCCCCCAAACGGTCGATGGCATTGTCAGGGATGGCATGGGGGAAATTAAAAGATGAAAGCGGAAGCACATTCTCGACTCGATTTGCCAGACAAATTTGTGTGGCGCATAAACATATCGTACAGCAAATACTTATGCTCTTTCAGGGCCCAGGTCCCATGTGGAGATGTGCCGTAGGTCCTCGGTGGGATATTGGCACGCACACAGCATAAGCAAATGCATAACAAGAGCACAAACACAAACACACACACACACACACACACACACACGCACATAATAATAACCCAGATAACTAATGGCAAATTGCTGGCATCGTTCACTCCCGTTCCGTTCCGTTCTGTCTCAGAGTTATCCTCCTTTCCCAGCTGGCAATTTCGTCCTGCGGCAGACTGCACAAAATCTTCCCTTCATCTCTCTCTCTCTCTCTCTCTCTCTCTCTCTCTCTCTCTCTCTGTGAGTGTGTGCGTTTATAGTGTCTTCTAATTACTGCCACTGATGTGGTAATCATGATTTAAGCGCTAATCTGCACTCGCACTGGGACTACATACAATACAATACGTACGTGCTCACCAAGAGCCAGGCCCCTGGAGACCATACATATAGGACGATACGGGTCTAGGGAAACGCCGATATCGCAGGCATGTATTACCATATATATACAAAATATGAAGTACTGGATAAGTGGTTTTAGAACTCTCGAAGGAGATGTACCCAATAAGTGTCTTTCGAAATATCCAAAATAATAATCCAAATTAATACAAATCTTGATAAAATGTTGTTCCTATGGGACGACAGTTTGCATATTTCCTGGACCTAATTTTTGAAATGGAAAGCTAGGTTTTCACTTTCACTCTAATAATTATTATTATTTCTTTATTTATTCTAATAAAAACAGCCGATGGAACCAGCCCTAGCACTATCTGACAATCGGTAAGATTCATTGCTAATTATTTCGCCATCCAAAACTTGAGAAAAAAGTTCTCCAACTGAGCAAGGAATTATGTTACTGCCTAAACCTATTTGCACGGAAAATAGTGTATGCACCATCCTGTGCCTGGGCTTGGGCATGACATCTACAGGATATCAAACCGAAAGGGGATAAAAGGCCATTTAAAGTAAATATGTTGAATTCAATTTGTTGCTCACAAGAGGACGCGTACACCTGGAAAATGCCCATGGGGGGATGATGTCGGGAATGTGTTCATGTGCGGGGACGTTTGTTGGTTGTCAAAGAAATGCCAATACGAGAAGTACACGGGTTGTGGAAGATATTTTGCTATTTGCTCAAGCCGCCCCTCAAGGCAAGGCGCCCTCGAACGGGTGGTGCCTGGGTGGGAATGTTTATCGGATGAGTATAGAACCGGAAAATGCTCTTTACGTGCAACGGCAGCGACAGTGGAGGCCTTTCGAGGGATTCCAGGGCCCAGACAAATCAAAGGCTTCTATGAGTCTCACGCTGAGCGCCGAAAGGTAGCGCGACAGCGAAATAGCAACGTATATCCAGTCATGGAAGATATTTTGAGTAAAATTTGAACGAAAAAAAGAAAACCAAAATGGCAGCAGACAAACCGGAAATAGGAGTCCTAGGCAATGTAGCACATAGATGGCTGCCATCTGTTAATGCTGTGCGGAAACCACACGAGCCCTGGAATCATATTTAAAGGTACCTATAGAAACTCATAGTTTTATAAGGATAAAGGTACCACCAGAGTGCCATTGTGAGAAAATCTGAAAGTGTTGTCATAAATCAATGCATACTGCAGTAGCCTGGTGCGATTTAAATCGTCTCTATTGTGCGCAGACCATCCCATCCGATTATCTGGGAATTGTGGACTGACACTACCACCGACACCGACACCGACACCTTTTGCCATAATTGAGATACAGTATCTCAAGCAGACAAGAACGCCCCTGGAACCATATCAATCACTTTCAGTCGTTGGGCATGAATTGCTGCTGACCAAGTCCTATGGAATGGAATTGCCTCTGCTCTGGGCTGGATTTTTGTCGATGCAGCCTGGTATCCTGGACACTTTTGCAAGGCGCCTTTGACTCCAGTTTCCAGCTTCCGTGTGGCCAGAGGCGGCTGCACAAAAATGCAATTATAATGCCAGCAGCTGGCAACTGCAACTGCAACTGCCACTGGGAGCAGTGCAACTCTTTGCATATCAAAGAGGCAGACTGGCAAAGGGAGTCTGCCCCCGAGGCGCTGTCGTGGAACATTTGACAGGGACGGGAACGGGAACGGGGACAGATACAGGGACAGGGAGAGGGAGACGTGCTCGGGGATGTTAAAGTCATCGTCTCTGCATGAGCGGAAAGAAAATTCCTGAATCAAATGCCAATGTCTTCCGTTTGGTTTATTCAGTTTAGTTCCAATTTGGCTAATAAGAAATTTGCTCGAGTGGCAATATTGCATGGATCCCATGGCAGCATTCTATTTGTTGTTGTTGCTGTTGTTGTGTTGCCTCCACTCAATGGTGCCCTAATGCCCACTCAGAGCCATGTCCTGGCCAAAGGATTATTGATTCCAGTGGCCTGTTGTAAGCGGCACACAATGGCTGTTGCTGTTGCTGGATCTGGAGCCGGGCCGGGCCGTCTAATCGAGTGGCCACTCGCCCACTCAAGTGGCTCGGAGATGATGAAGAAACCACAGCAACGGAGACCCAGCCCTAAACGGGAACACAACTCACAAGATAAGGCAAGGAAATCAATTTCCCCTTTTGTTTAATCCAACAAAGGTGAATCGAGTTGAAGCAACTGTGATCCTAGACGAGCTTCTAATTGTTCTCCTGTTTGCCACACGCCGTTGACAAGCCGTTGGAGGCACAAAGAATCAATCAGAGCCACAAATCGAATCAAGGTTCAATGGAAGTCTCCCCAAAAATAGACCACCGATACCGCCATACGCGCAGGATTAAAGAAAAAAGAGGACCCAGGCCCAGGCCCAGGCCCAGGCCTCTCGCAACAAAGGACATAAATGAAACTGATAAGGAAATTGCATTTTCCGAGAGGCTCCGTGTACACAGGCTCCTGACATGCCATGCCATACCGTACCCAATACTGATATACTCGTGCTCGTAGATATGTATATGTATGTAGAAAAGTTAATGACTTTTGGCATTTTTCGCTGGCAAGTCAACGACCAACTGGCAAAGCCAAGAAGCGAAATCAAAAGCATAAAAAAGAAACCGCATGGCTTAAATCATAAAACAAATTTGCTCGATACTCTTTTTGAATGAGTTGCCCTGAACTTGCCAAGGTGTTTGTCTTGGAAACATTTTTCATTACCATCACCATAAGAGGAACTCAAACTCCAGAGCTCCATAATTCATGTTTGCTGCCCAATCTTTATTACGATTAAAATTAACTTTATTACATTGGTAAATAATACTTCAATTAATTATATCGAGCACTAGCATCCCAATCCATTGGCTTCAGTAGTTCCGAATATTTTAAATTAATTTGCATGTAGATAAATGTAGTAAGCATATTGCTAATATATTATTGATATTATGAATAAACAATCGACGGGCTGAGTATTGGCCAATTGATGCGAAAGTACGAGTATATTGAAATACATATTGGAATATAACCTTTCCGATTCCGATTCTGATTAATTGAATTTGCAGCCAATGGAAAGAAAAAGAGCATCCATATCTCGGCTGAGGTACACGCGAAAGCCACATCCTGACAGCGGTGATTGAGTGAGTTCATCGTGGATGAAGATGTGCCCGTGGATGGGACTGGGCCTGGGACTGGGACTGTGGATGCCGCTCCGCGGACTGTTGAATGTTGCGGTAAAGAGTCAAACACCTTTCGGGCGGCGGGCATAAAACTTTGCTGCTGAACAGCTGAGCGCCATGCCCACCAGGGCCACTGCATTTCAGGAGGCGTCAAGTCAAAACAAAGCCCGATGCTGAAAGATTAAAAAGCGCTTAAGCAGCGCTGCCCAAAAACACACACACACACACACACACAGAAACGAAAGCAACAATATGGCAACAATAACAGTAACACCAGCGACAGCACGAAATTTGATACAAGGAGAGCTCTCTACAGATGGCATAGCGACTAAGAAGCTACCCATTACCATCTACACGGCAACTACATGCACATCGAAGCAAAAGACGATGACGATCCGAAGAAAGATTATTTTGTTTAAATTGGTGGAGATATGTATAAGTATAGTCCTGCTAAAACAAGGAGCCTTATCTTAAATATGATTATATTCAAGGGGTGACGCACCTTGGAATGGTATGTGTGTAGTACTAATTTTATCTTTGAGGCTACTTTAATGTAGGTCCCTGAGCGTGTACAATACCGGAATGCCGCAGAACTTTACGAGTACCGGGTATCATAGGGGAAAAGCAGGAGTAAACAACAGGCGAAGACAACGCCGGCGCCGGCGCAGAGACGCCGCGGATAAAAAGCCAAAGCGGGGCATAGCGGATAAAAAACGTACGGATAACAATCAACATGGGGCGGATAAGGCCAGCTGGGAACACTCGCCTCCGGTTGCGGCGCTTGTCGCACGAGAACAGCCGATGGACAGCCGATATGCAGCCGAACCGGCAAACCGATGTCGGCCGAATATCCAGTGCTACTGTCCCCGCTGCTGCTGCTAATGCTGCGCTGCCACAGCCGAATCCGCCAGAGGAAACTTTTCCGAATAAAACCAAAGAAATTTGTTTGTTTTGATTCAGTCGTTGCGGGTTTTTTAAGGCGAACACAGCCAAGCCAAGAGCAGTGCAACGGTACCAAACCGAAACCGAAAACGAAACCAAAACCAAAACTAAACCATACAGAATTCCGGCTAGCCAAATAACATTTTTTAAATTCTCAAAATACCATAAGCAGGAAACATAAAACAACAAACAATCCAAAAAACTCATCCCAAAAAAAAAAAACAAAACAAAAACTGAAATACATTTTTTTCGAATTTTTTCTTTCTGTGCTGCGCGTTCCGATCCGAATCCGAATCCAAATCCAAGAAAAGTGAAAGAGTGTGGCATGGCCAGAAATTAATCAGGTAAATAATGTTGCTGCTCTATAAATTCATTTCTTTCATTGGGAAGGGAAAAATATCTGGCGAATTGTGGCCACAATCCGAGCTGACAGCAAAACAATGGCAAATATTTATTGCTCCGTCTCCGACGGACATAAACAATGCCGAGATCCGAAGAGAAAGTTTCCCGCATTCCCGTGCGAAATCAAATAACATGATTTGTATCGTACTTCCTCTACGCAGAGTCCAGCCCCATGAATCAAGTGGAATCTGCCCTAGAATTTTCCCAAATAGGATTGAATTTCGACCCATAGATTATGATAGAATCTGTCGCCGCAGATGGTGAAAAGTGCTTGGATTTCAAACAATCGCTTTACACAAGTTTTAAATTGATTTAATTTATGCTGGAGTCATGGCCCTGGATGGGATGTCCAAAATAATTTGGGCATTCCATTAAGACAATCTCTAATAAAAG
Source organism: Drosophila helvetica (assembly GCA_963969585.1). Lineage (NCBI taxonomy): Eukaryota > Metazoa > Arthropoda > Insecta > Diptera > Drosophilidae > Drosophila > Drosophila helvetica. The sequence goes on along the minus strand of OZ018401.1, from coordinate 9,419,069 downwards.
TATTGAATACACGCGTTTCTTTTTAAACCCTTGTTTGTTGAAAAGAATTAAAAAATTAAAATTATAAGTCTAAAGAATGCCTAATCAAAAATATTGTAAATTGATTTCTGAAGTGAACATCAAGTGCGATTTATGCGGAAAGTTCTTAACTATGCAAATTCCTTTGTTGACCACACTGTTGGCTTTGAAAGCCTTTGGGTAAAGTTTAAATACTGAAATCTAAAACCATTTTTCTGCGGTCTCTTTATTTTTTGTCAGCCGTAGTCCAAAGAATCTTTTCGTAAAAACAGCTTAAACTTAAATAAAATAAAATAAAATAAGGAAACCAAAAAAAGCAAATAACAAAATTGATAAAGAAGAAATCATAAAAACTATAGAACTTCTTCTAGTTGGAAACTTGTCAGGCAGTAAACTTGCACTTTGCCATGGCTCTGGCTCTGGCTCTGGCTGGGGCTCTGTCTCTGGGGCCCGGGTCTTTGCGCTGTAGGAAGTTGTCCGCCAAAAAGGGAAGTGGAGACTTCAGAAACAGAACAGCCTGAAGAGTATCCAAAGTTCGTGTTGAGAGGAGATGCTCTTCTTTGTTGTGCTGGCAACTGTCGAAAGTGTGCTTTTCATATGACAGGATGCTGGCCCGGCTTCCTTTCATATCGTTGAACATTTTCATAAGACATTTCGTACACCCACCCCGTAGACCCCTTGGGTCATCGATTTTTGACTCAGAAACAGCGACAATGGCCAGGACAGCGGGGAACGGACAGTGGACAGTGGAAAGAGGAGAGAGGAGAGAGGACAACGGCAACTGGCAATTATCAGAGCCAGACCCAGGCCCAGACTTGCAGAGGGAAAACCTCTAGCTGGAGCTGGGGAAACCTATTAAAATTATATTTAATGCACTTACCCGAGATGGCGATTAGGTCAACAGGCAATGGCCAGAGTCCTCGGTTCTCGGTTCCCGGTTCCCGGTTCCCGGTACTCCGCTCTGGTCCTGTGTCCAGCTTCCATCGTCCAGGGTGTAGATGCGGGAAATTGGAAAATTGCTGATGCACTTGCAAAGAATTAATTTGATTCGGCGGAGAATGCTCTAAGATTCGCAATTCCCATTGCAATGGGAACTAATTATTTCACATTCTCCACATATGTATCTTCGCTGGCACACACACATACACACACACACACACTCATTAGTATTAATGAACAGTTAAGGCCGAAAGGGAATCTCGGGAAACTTTCAACACTGAAAGAGATAAATGAGGAAACTCAATTAGAGACTACTTGGCTTCCCTATGGGATATTTAAGCGTGATATGGGACGCCAAAGTAAGAAGAGACTCGGTGCAAACAATAAGTTCTTATTAATGCAAAAAAAGGAAAAAAGGAGGAAAAAGGGAACCAGAAGTAGTAAATGAAAAGTAAGCTATTCGAAGACTAGAAACAATCCATTCAATTTGGGAGCTGCCGGAGCCCCGTGTCTTTGTTAATTTAATTATGTTTGAAATATTTTCCACTTAATGAATTTGACACGAAATCGATTTCCATTTACGATGCACCAAATTGCAGATGGTATGGCCAATTTTTGGCATCACATTTTGCAGAGCTTATCGGCCGCCAACAGACCATGTCCGCGGGTGCGAGCGTCCAGTAAAAAACGGAACTCGGCAGCAAAAGGAAACATGGAAAACCTTTTGAGTTTTGACCTGTGGCCGGCAAAAAAACACTGTCAAGGAGAGCATATAAACTGGTTTATACAAAAATGAAGATACTCTTGCCGATCCATCGACTATAATGCAGAGGCATAATATATAGAGAACAGATAATGGAGGCGCAAACTTATAAAACACGAATCACAAAATGATACGACCCAAAACATTTTTTAAGTTTTAAAGTCATTATGAACTTCTAAATGCCTTCTGCCGAAAGAGTGTACAAAGATTCAAAAAAAACAAGAAGGAAAGAAAATCGGATGGTGGAAAATGCAGCACGCACAGAGGCAAAAGTCGTGAAGGCAATGGGTGAGGGAACAACCCCTTTTGACCACCATCCTGTGAGCTGACCTTGCGCCCTTTGTCCCTCTGTCACCCCCTACATTGAACTGGCCAAAATGTTCGGGCGGGCGGGCTTCATGCGAAAGTTATTGAAAGAAAAACATTAAGAAGAGGTCTCCCCCTGCAGTCGTGACCACGAATAGGGCTGCCAGTTTGCGGTCGGTCAGTTGGCTTGTTTTGCTCTTGGCCACTTTTTTGTGCCGGCTAAAATTTGTTTGCTGCCAGCTGGGAAACAAGAAAGACTCCCCCTAATCCCAGCGAGTGTTTTTTCAGTCTTCACTCTTTTTTTTGTTAGCCCATTTCTGTGTTTTTCTTCCCTTTGGGGTCCACTTAATGGCACCTGTGGCTCCTGCTTCTGCTAATCACGATTTTAATGACTTCTTACCTTTGGCCCTTTGTTGTCCTTGATGTTGTTTATGGATGCCGGTGAAAGGTTTATCAAGCATCGCTTGCCTCCCCCCCTCGCTCTCCGTCTTCCTGCGACACAGTAAAAGGGTTACAATTAATTTTTTAAATGCTTTACAACCGAACTTTGTCCTAGTCCTTGTTGTGTTTCTGTTTCTGTTGCTTGTTTTTTCTTTTGGTTTCTTTTTGTTTTGTTGTTTTGCTTTTTTTTCAGTTCTTTTGATTAAGTGTTAAAATTGCCATTGAAGAAGCTTGAAATGAAAGTCCATTAAGAAGAGGCTGGCTTTAGGGGTTCTCCAGACGGTTTTCCACTATTATCTTAAGTGTGTTTTACATTAGCGCTGCGAGATTTCGGATCAGGGCTTCCAAGAAAATACTCACACAGTAATCAGAGGTCTGGCTATACGAACTTCAGTAGGGGAATCGAATTAGTAAATGTTACTTTTTTTGGAATATTTATTATAGTCTGGATAATGATTCATTATATCTGTAAACGGAACCAATATAACCAACTATAACAAATAGATCTGTCTTCTTGCTGTATGTATGTAGTTGAACATATAGAAATCTGATTCCGTGGAACACTGCCTTGAAAATGAACTTCAGCCAGCCGAAAATCTCTCCCAACCCAGTTCGATGATGGCCAAAATCAAAATCAACTTTTTGATCCTATTACCAGTACCAATCAAGTGGGCTGTCAGTCTCTAGATGGGAATGGGAATGGGGATGGGGACAAGGGTCCTCGGTGAAACATTAGACCGCTCGGGCCGACCATCACCATCTGGCCTTCAGTAATTTAATCGCTTAAATTTAATTCCTCAGCAAACAGGCAGACAACAAACACAAAAACAAAAACCAGAATCCGGACGGGCTATATGTAATTTCAATAATTTATTTTGCTTTGGCCAAACGTTTTTTTTTTTTTTTTTTGGCAGTTTTTTATTTTGCCGTTTCTTTTTCTCTATACAATAAATATTTTTGGTAATGGAAGACGTCAGGACGAGAGCCGAGCCTGTAGGCCCTGTCAATATTGGTACAGCACATTGTTTGCTCACACTTCTAAATACATGTATGTGTATGTGTGTGCATATATATTTGTATATATATCGATATATACCACACAAGCACATATAGACTATGCAAACGATGCTGGCAGGCCAAAAGATGAAATATGTTAAACCGACAACATATTGAATTTAGATTTAGTGTCGCCAAAAAGCAAAGCAGCCGAGAACTGAGCAGCGCGTGTACCCCCAAAACGCTCGCAGAGTGGTGGTCGGTCGGTCGGGGCACGTGGCATGTGGCAGGGGCGACTGTAAACAACATTGATGCTGTCATAGGAAGCACCAAACGAAGCCCAGGCTCCAGGTTCAGGCTCAGGTTCATTGACACCAAAGCGAAAGCATCAGCGTGGGACCGGAGATGGGTACTTAAAGAGGAGTATATATATATCACAATACCCTTAAATATTCCTTAAAAAAGAATCGCTTACGAGATTATTTTCCATTGAAAAAAACCACTTCTTTCCTTTGAGTTAATTATATTACGACTATTCAGGTAAATCAGCTTTCCATTCCATAAATCCTCTTCCGCACCGATGGATGGCATCAGCAGCAGCCGCAGCAGCAGCAGCAGCATCAGCCCTTCCTCCGCAACTAATTTAAAAAAAAGAAAAAAATTCGCCTTTGCAATGGATGTGGTTTTTGCCAGACCGGGGCTTGTAATATCCTACAGCTTCCCCTTCCTCTACAGCTTACATAATATGTACGGGCCATATCCTTGAAGGTTAGCAATCATTATACGGCCCACTAAATGCCAATGAAAAGAAAACATCAGCCAAGTGAAGAAAAGAAATGAGTGAGGGAATTTGTTCAGCTTTCCCTTTGATGAGGCAGCCAAACAATAAATGGAAAAGTGTAGAAAGGTGAGGTATTTCAGGGCCCGAAACCTCAGAACTCGGACCCCAGAGTCTTCCGGCAATGATGCCACTGGCTGGCAACAGGTCGGGCTTCCTGCACAGCCTGCAACTGGTATTGGCACTAAGACCCCTGCTGGATATACGAGGATATCCTTATAGCATAAAGGGATGAGCATGGATGCGGTTTTTGCCAGTTACGCTCCCTAAAGGGATGCGCTCCAACTGAAGGTGCTACATGTGTGGGGTTGTCTGAGGGAGCTTCTAGTAGATTGCCTCAAGGACGAAGGAGGGCAGATTTGAATAGAAAAATTCTCGTTGGTGCTTAAAATTGAGAACAAATTTTCCCGCAGGGATTCCTGTAAACAAGGGCAAATAAAAGGTCCCAGAATGAAGGATGTTGTTTTTATTTTTCTTCCATTTTGTTGAATAACGAATGAGCAGAAATCTCGCATATGCTCGCACAAGTGGCTTTTCTGAGTATTTTTAATTACAGATGGAACTACTTGCAGTCAATTGAATAGGTATTTGATGAAATACAAGGTGAACGCTTCCCACAGTTTGAATAACCTTTTGTTGTCCGCAATAACTCATACCTAACATCCTTGAATCCTGGCCTCAGAATAATTGAGCAAAGGGAAGAAACCCCTTGGAAACTACAATCTCTAAATTCCAGCTATTTTTCAGCTCGACAGCGCAAATAAAATCAAATATAAATTGTAAAGATTATTGAGAATGGCCATCGACAGGTTGAGCATGGATTCTCGTATTTGTTCATTAAGGAAAATATTCCAATATCTTCCAACAGTTGTCAGTTATAACAACATCTTCTTGACAATGTACAAGAATCCAATCAAATCAAATCGAATCCGTGTCAGAGGCCAGAATGCAGAGTGCATATTTTACTGTCATGCCCGAATAATTCAGAATTTATAGCTAATGTGTGTAATAAATCACAGTTTATGTATTTTAGTTCATTTAATTGTGTATTCATGTCTATGGACAATTATTGCGAATTTCATTTATTGACAAACATCAGTCCTGTGACTGGGGAGACGTGGGACGAGGCACGTGGGTCTTATAGGTCGGTTGCTCTATGGTTAGAATCTTGTATTTCGATGGTTGATGTACCATCATTAACTATTTTAAACAAATTAAGCGAAAGCAATTTATAGAGGATTTTTCGACTTGCCTTTCCCCTACACAGCGTATCGGGTATAGCCACCTGATTTATGGGCATAAACATACGAGTATATATATATATATACTCGTATGTCTATTTTTATGCATTTATTCCCATACGAGTACGAGACCATAATTCATCTTTGTTAGAGGGCCCCTAATTAGCACATCATTAGACACTGAATCGCCTTTTGTTTCTCCTTTTGATTCCCTGTTAATTGTGGAAATTTATTTTTGTCGAAAATTACTTTTTAACAAAGAAAGACAGAGAGAAGAACATCGAGCACTGAGGCACCATTCGATTTTTGGTGGGTATATACTAGCATTACGCATACGCACTGTGTCTATGACGGACAAATTAATTAAATAAACAATCGAATTAATCAATGTGCAGCACAACGCACACACGAAAAAAAAAAATCTGCAAAAGAAATTAATGACAGAAAAATAAAGGAAGAGAGAAAAAAAGTGTTTGCGGCTTGGTTGGTTCTGTGTGGGCCAATCAATCAATTTTATTTAATCAATTATTTAATCAAATTTACTGATTATGCAACCGGCCACAGGAATGGTGTACGTATCCTCTAGATCCATTTATAGGCAGCGTAGCCAACGGCAAAGTCAGCCTGACACGAACAAAAATCAAATATAATAAAGTGCTTCGGTTTGGTTGGCTTTCTCCTGCCTTCTGCCTTCTGCCACCTTCAAACCTCCCAATCTCCCAGTACGCTATGCTTCTTTCCTATCTGCTCCAACCCACCAACTTTCCCCGCTCCTCTTCTATCTGCTTAGCCCTATTCCTATCCCGGTCCCCCCGTTCACGGCTGTGTTTTGTTTTATCGACAAGCCTGTCGTTTCGTCACCTAAAAGTTGTCAATATTTCGCATTGGGGTTTCTCCCTGAAGCATTTGGCTGTTTTTGTGGGTTTTGCTTTTGGTATATCATTGTCCGGGGTATCGAAAAAGAGGGGAAAGCAGCTTTTGTTGAAGTTCACAAGACCTTGAGATGATTTTTGATTTAACCAATAGAGTTTTCTCTTTGTCAGCAATGTGATGGATCATTCGTAAAGAGAATCTCTGTGTATCTGAGAGTCTGACAAACAGATCAGCGTAGCGCAGCGCAAATAAATATATTGAGCTTAATAAATGAAAGCGAAAGTTTTCTGAAATTTCCAAGGGTATTCAGCACTTCTAATACATCAGTCCGTTATTTCATTTTCTTTATTTATTTTCTTGTACAATATTTTGGGTTCTTGTCACTTTACACTCTGATGATGATGTTTTCGGCTTGTAATATGAGTATTTATGTGGAAAAGGGGAAACAGATGTGCAACATATGTATGTACAATATGTTGAGGCAATGTGAAGCGAAGTGTGAGACGGAATTTCAATCGAACGCAATTTTATTTCTTGTTTGTTGTTTCTTGTGTCTTGCAAATAAATTTCCCTTGCTGTAAAATGGGAATTAATTGGCATTGTTTATGGCCCTGTATCTACGTCGTTTCGTCCCCGCGCCCCACTCGGGCGAATGGAAACTAAATTACACAATTTGACATGACTGCAGTTAGCTCTGTCAGTTAGCCCCAACTCAAGCATTCAGAGATTCATTCCGGTACTCCGGAACATGGCCGTGGCTATGTCCTGATGGCATGTCAACAGTTTTAGATTTATTGATATTGGGTTTTGATTCATTCAACCAGCAGTCCAGCATCGCGCTGGTGTTTGCTCATAAATTGTATGGTGCTTTCCAGAGACTTCATCTCGCTTATCAAGCCATTACATGTGTGTGCTCTGTTCGGGGACTGCCGAATGCGAGTTGGACACTTATTGAATTGGCCCAAAAGATTTGATCGGCTCGGAACATACTGATTCCTGAGATGCATATGCATACTCGTATGATTTCTCGAATTCTGATGATGGTTTATTGTCTATTATCAATGCGACTAGCAAATTAAAACACCCAGTATCTATTTCTCTTCCCAAAATCCTTGAATCTTAAACATTGTTTTCCTGGTCCTCTAAAAGAAAAACGAAAAAAAATAAAACCAGTAAAGCTGTTAACATAAACAATATCCAGTTGAGATTGCTGACTGTGCGACAAAAACCGGCAACTACCAAATGCCGCACCGCTCGTCCTTATCCTCTATATATCCTGTGTATACACCCCCTCCCCTTTAAGTCCAGGCACAGGCGCTGGCACACATGTCGTATGTGTAACATTTTGCGCTTCGCTTGCTGGTTTTTTTCTAACAAGCTGCTGTTTACAGACTCTCTTTACTGCCTCGACTGAGCCATACCCTTTGGTATGCATATTGGTTGGCAGACTGAGGAACTTGAGATACTCGGAATCGCTTAAGTGTTGATGGAATCGCTCAAGGGTGTTTTTTTTACGTAGATTTGGACTGACCTATTCAGGTGTCACAAATTTTTCAGCGGTATCAAATGTGCCATCAGGTTAATGAGAGCAGAGTATATTTTTCTGGTAGCGTAGCATAATAGATGCTCATTAAAAATTGCCAGCCATCAGCCTCCCTCTCAACCCCATGCCTCCACCTGCACAGAGCCGCTAAATGAGAACGCCTTGGTGACCTTCCCGGGTGTTGATGATGTTGGTGATGAGGATGTTGCTGCTCTGTCAAGGTGTTAAGGTGGGCGTGTCCAGGCAACGACATTGATTTTTTGCTGCTGCTGCTGCTGCTGCTCCTGCTGCTCCCGCGTCGACTGCTGGTCCACAGGTGTCCTGACACTAATGTGCTAATGCCATCTAGATAAACTGCGGGTAAACGGGATGGGAAACAGACATAAGCTGCGGTGCGTTTAAGTGAATTCTAGTTTTCGTTGAATTAGAGACAGGGTCTAGTGTGGCACTTTAATTAGCTTCAACCGAATGCAGGAATTGCGGGGGAGCTGCATAAGCTTCAACTTAAAATGTTTCCGAATCCAGTGCCGGTAACCCATTGACTGTTACCAAAATGTAGTAAAGCATAACCATAACTTTGGCCAGACAAGCAGACAAGTTTTCCTGCCAGCTCTAGCCCATCTCTTGGCTACTTCAAACAATGAACGGAAACTTTTGGGCTTGATTAAAACTTATTTGCTTCACTAATCATCATGCTGCAAACAATAAGAAGATGATGATGGACCTTACATTTTTATATTCGGAGGATTACATGAGGGCAAATAATGACAAGAGTTGCTGACGCTTCAAAGAAAACCAAATATCCAAGAATTTGCTTTAAAGTTTCCTTAGATATGTACCTGTCGGGAGGTCCTATTTCTAAAGGGGTATCGACAATCAGGATAAAAAAGAAAATAGTTATTGAAGAAACCTCATTTAGGGAACTATTATTGTAGGTACATCCAACTATGAATTGATGTGATCGTATTTCAATTAGGGAGCTAATAGGATTTTACTGATTTGGTGATCTGATTTATACGATACCAAGTTTGTTTGCTTAAGATCAATTACGGTTACCAGAAGCTATCTACGCAAATATTCCACTGCTATTCCTATTTTCTCATACGTCGATGTGAAAATGGAAGCAAATTTCGCTTTGAGGTATAAACCTGTCTGGCCTGCCATTAAAAACCAACGAAACCACATCTAATAAAAAATTACAACACGCTGGCGAAACTCATAGGAATAGAGATGTGTCCATATAGATATGAGCAAATAATAGTGGCTGCAGTGGGAAGAACAAAGATTGGTGGGTCCCGGACCACAGGAACTAAATTATGATTGTGGAGCATTTTGGGGCCCAGGCACACATAAACCGAGCATAAAATGTAACTCGAGTAAACAGAGATATACGCATGTACATTGTATACACCACCGTAACCACAGCCACTCAGACAATGTATTAATTTGTGTATGGGGGAGTGGCGGGAGTGCCTCAGTGGCTGAGTGGCTGAGGGTCGGTGAAAGTGCGGGAAAAGTGCCAAGTTTTATGGGGGAACGCTTCAATTATTTTTTGAGGTTTGCCAAGGAGACACCATCTAAGAATGAGATAGAAGAACTTCCGACTATAAACTACCGACTAATCGGAATTATACATATAAGAGTACTTCGAATGCTTCATACTGGCCTTAGTATGTCTGAAACTGTAAGAAAATCACCGATGTGTTGGATATTAGAGCTCTTACTACAGATACAGAATATATGTACAAATTGTTGCTCAAACGCGTTTAAAAATATTGATCAGGGTGTACTTTATGTATAAAGTAGGTACTGCATGAGGCCAAACAAGTTTCGTTCTGGCTTGTAAACACAAAATACCCTTCAGTTCTACGAGTATCGGGTAGAAGTAGTCGGAGGCACACCCTCCGACAATTATGTACGCCAATTAGTTGCCCCAAAAAGATATGTGTGCGTGTGTATGCGGGTGTGTGTGCATGAAAATATATAGACTTGCCACAATTATTTAAGCTGAAGCTTTTGTAGGCCAGGGGATAAGAATAACGTTCAATTGGGGTAAGACTGAAGGCAGTTTAAGGCAAAGGCGTGGCGATGGCGATGGCGATGGCAGTGTAGGCAATTGATTGCCATTGTTGCTGCTGTGCCTGTGCCTGTGGCTGCTGGTGATGTTACGACCTCTTCATTGGCATATGCAGGCATTATAAAAAAGTTTATGTGCGGGTTTTATGAAAAGTAAAACTGAATTTGCATATGAGCTTGGCCTGAATGGTGCTGGTGGTGGTGCTGGTGGTGGTGGTGGTGCTGGGCTTTCTGGCAAACAGCAAAATGAAGGCTGTATGATATAACATGCCATTGTCGCAGACATCCAAACAAGAACGCAAATATGTATGCATATATACTCGTATGTATGAGAGTACTGCAAAGACGACAGACGACGGATAGACAGATGGCCAGACAGACAGCCTTGACTGTGATTTGGTTTTGTTAACGTTGTGCCAGGCTCAATTTGGCCAGAGGCTGTTACTGTTACTGTTACCCGTCGCCTCCATCTCTCGTGTCTAGCTGGTGTCACATGTTCATTATTGTTGCTTTTATTGTAAATGAACGACATTTGTTTCTCGGCTGTGCCGTCAGGTAACCCAAACTACCCGTCACACACTCACAGTCTTCAGTTGGAGTCTCGTGGCTGGAGATGGCCTACAGTTGGCAGCGGAATCGAGCCATACTCCTTGGCACGATATCCGTAATTCCTCGGCTATGGATAGTGAAATTGGAATGCATCCAACTATTTTTAAATTAAATGTGATTGAGCGAAGATATTTAGCTTTGACTTTGCCCTGAGCGACAGCCATGGCCTGGTCCTATATTAATGCGATTATTTATCGTTATCGCAGTGATCGTTTCGATCGATTTCTTTCTGCACAACATAAAATATCTTTTAATTAAAATTAAATCAAGGATAATTCTCTGCCCCCTTCTCGACTGTATCACACCTTTTCCTAAGAGAAGTATTCGTATGGCCAACATTGTGTATACGCAATGTGGCCGCGCTGTGTTGGCAATGAAAAGTGCCCCCTGCCCTGCCGGGAACATATATTTCTTATAATTTATTGCGCTTTGCAACAATTCCATGTTCGCTCTGCTTTACATTCTCATTTCAGCGGGCATTATATATATGGCTGCAACAATTTTGAAGTGGCAACACGCGCCACAAGATTTTACTTACCCCAGACTGAAGCAGAACCAAGAACCAAGAACCCAGAACCCAGAACCCAGACCAGCGCCCAGACTCAGGGACAGATCAAGAGCGGTGGGATGTGGGAAAAAGTGGCAGAGGCCACTGGCCATAAATATGAAAATTCTTTGGAATTATACTTTTTATTATCGCTCAACAAAAGCGACCTGAGATTTGCATTCGAGTGAGCATTCCATTCCCAACTCGAGTTTCATCCACTTGAATGCCAAGTTGTGGCATAAAAATTAATGAACTTCAAAAAGATTGCCCAGCGCCCCCCAGGAGGGAGTCCCGACCCCGGTGCGATATGCGGGCACGAGTGCCACGGACAGCAATCACAGTTCGCCAGCCAGATGAGCACTGGAATTACGCTAATACCAGTCAACGTCAACCCCTCAGACAGGGGGGGATACTACAGCACAATAAAACATTTACAAGGGGCCAGTGGAGGGGGAGAGAGCTCATGAAAAACAATTGAGAGGAAACACTTGGGGGGAAAAACACGCCAGAGAAAGCAAGTGACAGCAAAGTAGCAGCCACCAGTGGGTGCAACAGCGGAAGACGTGGCAAACCAGCTGAAAAATTACGCACATCGCCAAGTGGAAGGGCTGCTAAATGAGCGTGTGGCCCGCAGCAGAAGCCGCAGCAGCAGCAGCAGGAGCAGCAGCAGCAGGAGCATCATCGTTGTTGCAACTGGCTGCATGCTGCGTGCTTCCTGCTGCGTGCCGCATCCACTGGCAGCAGCCACTTAAGTGGCTACAAAAGCAATTCCGGCTGATTGCCAGCAGAGATAAGATACCGAAAATGAAGAACCATCCCAACGAGCACAGAGCTCAAGGCAACGTGCCCGGCCATTGCTACCCAGCCCTCAAAGGTATGCTATAGTTTGTATGCAGGAATCTACATACAGCGGAATCTTTAAATTAATCGGGAGAGTCCTCGGTCTCGCTAAGGAAAATGAGCTTACTAAATTGGATCATAAGGTGTGATATTGTTGCGAGCAGCTTCGTTTATGTTATGGGAGAGAAAACCGATGCGAAAAAGGGGGACCTACTATTTGTAAGGCAGCTGAACAGACTGTAGAGCTATCCCTAGAACATCCAAAGTGATATCTCCTACTACATTATTATTTTGTCTTGAATCATGCGTAAATAAAGTGGAACAGTTTTTCAAACAAACAAAAACAATAAGCTGATTTCCACAAAAAACCATTTCATTTAGACAGCGATTGCTGGAAGACGGGGAAGGCGGGGAAGAGCAACAAAATCAACAGCATAGCTGGTCGCCCATCAACGACATGGTCTGGCCTGGTCTGGTCTGCAGAAAAAAAAGTCCAATATGTGTACGAGTATCTGTATCTATCCGTGCCTTTACATGTACCAGTACACCAATATATGGACAAATTTCAGCCGAATTGAACAACATAAATATGTAAATTTGTCTTTGCCTCTAACAAAAACATCAAGGAAGGCGAGGAGGGGATGGAGGGGGTGGAGGAGAGGCCGTGGGATGAGGCAGAGAAACAAGTGGTGCGTAAAACTGATGACGAGACACGTTGACAATCGAGTTTGGCTACAACGACAAGTTGGGGGGCCATTAAAATGTGCCCAGAAAAAGAAGAAACAAGTAAGATAAACATACATAAAACACATATGTACATAGCTAGATATATAGTGAATCTATGGTCAAGGATTTTATGGACCATAATATACCCGGTGCTGCATTAAAAGTGGTTTTATTTTTGGTAGTTCTAGGATGGAGAAATAAAGACGTGGAGTTCATTGAGGATTTCAGTGAAAAGTCCACTGATGATGAAGAAGGAATGTGTCAGGGACTCGAAGAAGTCTACCCAGAACTAGCTTGTAAAAACCAATCCAAACACAATATACCCGCTCTATTCACGGAGTACAGAGTGAGATCAAAGACACACAAAGGCCGCCATCTGTATGGGGATAACTTTTTTATGTGAATGCTCGAAGGAGTGAGAAGGATAATGTTCGATTTTTATTAACGTTTCGCTTAACTGAATTGATTATTATCGTATCTTGATTGTGGGCAGTATAGAAAAATGTACAAACAAGAAGTGGATCGATTGTGGTAGAAAGGTTAGATGAGATCCTTCCTAATCATCAGCATGCTAAAACAAGTCTGGCTCCGAGAATTCTCACTCAAGCAGTAGAGCGTCCCAGCAGATCCCCTGAAAGGCGGGACGCTCCCTAATAGTTCTCAGTGCCTCTGCCAAGACCTTGTCATAACATAATTCACATTTTGGTTGTCTCCTTGATAATTTCGGCGTTCGGCCCCTTCTCGATGGTTTCGACCCATTGACAAATACAAAACTAGCATAGCCACGCCCTTGCATTGGCCGAGCAGCTGCTGGCCTAGGAACACGCCCCAAAACTTAATCAAAAGCAAGAACCAACAGAACCGACTGCCAAGAGAAAGGAGGAGGAAGTAGAAGGCAGGGAAGAAGGAGAGAAATGCCCAAGCGGCCATGACAGTTAACACCTTCGGGGGCCAAGAACCCATTCCATTACAATCGCCTCTTGCCTCTTTGTGGCACACTTGGCCATCTCATTTATCAAGTAGCAAGCAAACAAACACGCGCCCATTGTTATTATTGGCATTATTGCAAAACAAACGATGCCACATCGGGCCGGGGCATTGGGGCATTGGGGCCCAGGGGCACTGGGGCACCGGAGGACTGTGGCACAGAGGGACCAGCTACCAGATACAAATTGCTCAATTCAAAAATGTGTAATTTGGGGCTGTCACATTTGCCACGCCTTGTCAGGCCACCCATTCATTGTATCACCTCCGATTGCGTGACCAAAAATAAACGAAAGGCACAAGCAAAGAAGAGTAAACTAAACGAGTAAGAAGTATTTGTCGTACAAGGTCCTTACGACTATGGAATACCTGGTAGTCAGATGGTTTTAGTTTGCCAGATTGTTAGATAATGATATCCAGAAGTGACTCCTTCGCATTAAGTGTGTCTTTGAATCCTGCTCTTCATTCAAGGAGACTGTAGATCCCAAGACTAAACAAAAGTAATAGTTTTTCCTGCCTCACCAAAATTAAAATACACCCGACAAATACCGAGCATAGTAGGAGCAGGACTCCAGTATAAGAATGAGCCTCAAATAAATAATGTAATCAGCAATGAGAACGAAAGCGGGATCGAATCCAAGGAGACACGTCTGTATTCCGTTTTTGTACGCCACCTACTGCCTGTACATGTGTGTTTTTGGTTTGGATTTCTGGCGTTTGAGGCGAGAAGACATCATTAATAACGCCTGAGACAGGTCAAGTGGGCATCTGGGGGCCATCTTAATATGAATAAATTAAATGTATTATTTGTGGCACTTGTTTTGGGCCCCCGTTCTCGTCTGTTCTGCATAAAACATTAAGCACATTAAGCACCAAACGAGCCCTCATCCTCATCCCCGAACCAAAGCCATTCGTCCCAACCAGGGGGATACGATTCTGGCCCCACTTTTGCCTCAATTGAGACGTTTAACAAAAGGTCCAGCGCTGCCGTTTACCTTTTTCAGTGTGTCTGAGGATGTGTAATGAATGTATAACACGCTATGCATCTCCTGGAAACTCCAAACAGGCACAGTGGGCTACACCCATTCGAAATTTCCAAGGATGATTCGAAGTTTATTGTACACGCAGCATCTGATCCCTAACTCTGCATCTCCAATTTCTATATGAATTCTCGTTTAGCCGATATACATATGTACATGGCCTTGTATCTATCCCACTCAAAATATCCATACAGTATTGATTGCCGAATATTCCGATCAGTTATCGATACGATTATGTCAGAGGAATCGAAAATATTTCCTACCTAAAACCACTGTGGCAGTATTCGTTGGGGCTCCCATGTTTTTCTTCTTTATCTGGTGCTGAGGAAAAGGTTTAGTTTTGCGTTTTAGTACTCAATTTTGTCTACGCTTTCTGGTCGATGGTCGGCCATATACATATGCAGACATGTTGTGCGAGTGTGTATGGGTTTTAAGCACTGACCAGAGGAAGTGATGCCCATTCCACCATCCTGCAACCCTCCTCTTCCAATTTTCCACCAGAAGTAATACCCTTTCCTTGGGATATCCCATCTGCCTTGTCGTTGCGCCACCTCTTCTGACCCTGGCAGCGGAATTCGCCAGCTGTGCGCCTCCCCTTTGAATGAAATTTAGTTTGATTCATTTTTTTACGTTTTATTATTTTTTTGGTAAACATATACGAGTATTATTTTTGTACGAGTATTTCTTCGGCTCGTTCAGGGCTCGTTTAGACATCGTTTTGTCATTTTGGTGTGCGTGTGTGCGTCTGTGTGTGTGGACCTTAAATGTCAAACCCTTTTCAAAAATAGTCTGAAAAAGGCCACAGAATTTCGCTCGCTGCCCAGAACATTGGGTCAGTGGTGGCAACACGCATCGTAAATTTTGCGCTCGTTTTTCCCTTGCGCCTTTTGTGTGTTGGGAGGGTATGGGTATGGCCGGAGTATTGGTCAGACGGACAACAAATAAAATTGTATTATTAACACATTTGAAATGCCAAAGTAATGTTTGGTCAAACGTTGCTAATATGCCTAGTTCTCCTCCCTGTCTTTTGTCCCTGAACCAAGAACCAAGAACCTAGAACCTTTCATGCAAATTGTTTACCTTACTCCAGCTTTTGATCCTTCCAGCCTTCCCTGCCAGCCAGCCAGCCAGCCAGCCAGCCAGCCATGTCTGCACATTAGTCTCTCAGACACGCACAGATTTTCGGACGGCCATGGACATGTTAGGCAGGACCCTGCTGTACCCTCCACCACCCTCCGGTCGCATAGCATTCCGGCTGACTGGCAACAGTCTTTCGTTGTGTCTCTTGTGTCAGCCCGGCTGCCACTTTCAATTCGAAACAATGTCACCCTTTGGCCAAGAAAGTGCAATTACTTTCGTGTTGGGGAATCGCTTAGCGAAATCAAACAAAGACGGCAGACAACAGACGGCAGACAATTGTCTTCTCGAGTCTCTGATTTCAGACAGCAATTAAAGGGGAGGTCGGGAACATGGGTTCTGGATTCTGGTGTCTTCTGTCTGCTATCTGCTATCTGAAAGGCAGAGTAATAGTTTTTAAAATGAAAAGTTGTCCGACAAATGAATGCCGAGAAGAGCATCAGCAACAAAGGAACAAAAACATTTGTAACTTTACAGGAAAATTGTTTTCCTTCTCTCAGAATGGGGAAAGTTGCAGGCGAAATGCAGCATGGAATGTGCAGTGAAAGTCTTAAATTCGTTACAAAGATTACTTTGTGAGGACGTGTATGGACCTATTATGGCCTGATTTTTAATTTTTCATGGAGTGTACTGGTTATGTAAGGGCTGGTTATGCATGGCGTATGGGTAATCTGCTCTCAATCAAATGTCCTTCACTACAACTCCTACCATTCACTCTGGCTGTCACACATGGCGTATGAGCAACTTGTTTTAAAAGCCTGTCACATCTCTGACAGCACATAAATGTCCTTAAGTCAGCTGTGTCCTGCTGCTGTGTCCAACGGAAAGGCTTACCACAATTTGTCTGACAGGCTGACAAGAATTTTGAGCACTTTGCTCCTCTTTTACGAGTATATGTGTGTATGTATGTATACCCGTAAATATAATATATTTTTATGATTTTTCTTTTGGATAGTTCGATTAACACTTTCGGCAACTGGCTTCTTGGCCACAGGCAGCATGACAGCGGCCACAGTATGACACAGAGCATTGCACGGCCCCTCCGCTGCAAAAAACCGAACAAAGAAGCAACACTTATGCCTGGACCCAGCCAGATCCTTCTCCTTGTGCTCCTTGCTCTCTTGGGCTACTCTTTGGTCGGTTGTTTTGCATGTTCACACATTGACCCTCATTTTCCGAAAGGGAATACAGAATTTATGGCCATTTGAGTGGAGCCGAGCCCTGAAGGTTGAACACGCAGCTTGTAGCAATTAGCAGTACCCCCCAGCAGCAGCAGCAGCAGCAGCAACAGCAACAGCCAAATAAAATATTCTGTTGACCTTATTTAAAATTTAATGACTTGCCGGGGAATGGGGAGGACGAGGAGGAGGAGGAACCGAGGTTTCAGCAATTTATTTGCTCTTGGCGAACCCGAAAATAAATTAGAAATTAACCCCTTGCAGCCCATTAGTCATCGACCCCGATGCTCAAATTCATCAAGCGAAAGAGAGACCGACCCCAGACGGAAAGTGAATCCGAAATTATGCACAAATTATTGGTGGGTGACGCCTGACGGAGGATCCCAGAGGTCGTTGCTGTTCCAGTGTTCCAGCTGTCTATAAAACAGGATGGTGGGGGTCTCTTATCAGCTGGCAAACAGACCGAACTAGACTGGACAAGACCATACTCGTAGTGCAGAGCACAAAAGTGGACGGGAGTGGACAGGGGACCCACCGGGCGTATGAGTGATATATGAGCTCGGCCGCTGTCCAGTTAATTGCAGTGGTCGCCCTTAGAGCCCTGAGAGCCCGCTTACTCTACCCAAATGCAGAAACAAGAAATGTGGAATCACAATTTTAATGTTTGTCTTCATCTCTCTCTTGATTGCAGCTCTGATTTCGTGGTGGCCAAAAAGGAAAAACTAACAACTATAGTACAACAGAAGGCGGTAAGAGGATGAGGGAACTAGACAAAAATTAAATATGCAAGTTGAGTGGCTTAACGAATGCGAACGAATACGCGTCCCTCTGAAAACTAGCTGCTAAAAAGGTTAAAATGAAGAAACGAGATGGGGGCAAAATACGTAGTAGGAGTAGGTACACAGATGTACAAACTCATACGAGTACTTTCACCGAACTACGAGTAGTTCATAAAAAGAAAGCAAAAGTGCAGAGTACCTTAATGGAAGCAGAAATTCAAATACGGATAATTCTCAAAAGGAATAGGAGGGCAATATGTCGTCGCGAAATGATATGAGCAGGGCGGAAATGTTCAATGGGAAAAAGTATTACACTAGAACTATGAATTTTGTATACAAAGAATACACGTAGAGGGATAGTTTTCTGTAAGAGTCGGAGGATATAGGAGTATTCATCACTGGAGTTCCTAATGCAAATCTCTTTAATGTCAACTTTTCAAACGAATCGTTATTGCTTCCGCTCACTCTCCCTGTGTCCGCCCACTCACAAAGTTCCAGCGATGGAAGACAGATTACTCCCCAATGGAAATTGAATCCAATTTGGCAGTCATATTAAAGTCCACAATGGTTCATTCATTACTGAACAACAGATCCCGAGAGCCCTGCTGTAGCACGGGGGCAAATCAATTCAATCGGAACGATGCTCGCAGTTCGATTGCAACATTTGTGCGCCGCATAAAAGAAGCGAAAATATATATTAAATATTAATGTATACATTTTCCAGAGTATATGCAAACAGTGTTTATATATACATACATATGTATACATACATATATAATAACAATAAAATGAGCAGATTAAAAAAATGTTTCAGTGCAGTGACTCCAGAGGTTGCCGGCTGCTGGTCCTGCTGCTTCTGCTGGGTTCTGGTCAATCGTAAATCTTGGGGTCTCCCATCTTGATTGGCGTTTTGAATGCCAGTTTGCCTGTCTTCAACAATAGGCGACAGATGTGGGCGTTGCCTGGCAGTGGAACAGTGGGACAGTGGGGCAGGGAGACAGTGGGGCAGGGAGACAGTGGGGGAGTGAAAGTGTGGCATGTGGCTGAACGATGGCAACAATGTTGGACAATGAACGACCCAGCAGCGTCATGACCTCTGTTGCTTGTCTGTCTGCTGACGAGCTGCTGGCGAGTCTTGCTCGATTTTAAAATGCTCCACAAACAAGTGGCAAGTGCTGCTCTCGCAAGCATCAACAAATTTATTTGCAACACGCGCCAGTCTGGCCCAGATTCCATGCCCACAGATAATCCCGCAAAAAGGCATTTAGTTGACTCTAAACGCCAAATGGTCTAAACTTATATGCGATTCCCCCCCTCAGCTCCTCTCGCACAACGCACATCGCACATCGCACATCCTCTCTGTGGACTAGCCATTAAAAAAGTTGCTAAACTCGGGACAAAACCCAAGCGAGTGCGAGTGCGAGTGGCTGGGAATCCTCTTAGCAATTAGCAAACGGTTCTACGAGTCCAACTAAAATTGTTCGGAATTTTCCACTGGTCATATGCGTGGGCCCCAATTCATTTTGGATTAATTCACGGAAACTTTTCTTAAAATTTTAAGTTTTCCAGAGCTGCCAGAGAGATGCAACCCATAAATAATTCTACAAAATTATGAATCCTTTCGAAGCGTAAGAACCCACAGATCCGTTGTACTGTGTAATGGATGGGGTACAGATAAAACATTAGTTTTGTGTTGTGTAATATTAAATGCGCCTTTGAAATTCATAGAAACCATATTCTATCAGGATTCTAGGATCTACAGTAGACCTACGCTTATAGTCACAGGGAAAAGAGATTTGAGAATCGAATAATTACACTTAGATTTAAATATTTAACTATTACATTCGATGCGAGAGCAAAAATATTAAAGTTCAGTTCAATTTTGGCATTAATATGAAAACATTTGAACCATATTTATTTCATAAAATAGATCGGTACATATCATATTTAAATTGGATATTTTGATATTTTAATTAAATATATTTCCTACAAATTTACTAGAGTACGAATATATTTGTGTTAAAGTGTTTTATGTGTAGATAAAATGAAAACCGAATATGTATTTAATTAAAATGTTTTTCATCTTTTCAATTTTGATCTCTCAGTGTACGTACGCATAATATTAAGCCGCTTAGATGGGTCATATTTGGACTAGTTCTTATACTACTTATCATATTGTACAATTGATGTGGGTTCCCTCTATTAGCCATTTCTCCATTCCTTCCTAATCTCTCCGTGCGCAACCCTTTCCACTCTGTTCCCACTGGCTTGCACACACAAAAGTTTATAACAATTATCAGAGTTTTGCCACAATGAAGCCATAAAGCAAAGGGCCACGCCAGGCCGAAACATTGTTTCAGCCAGATGAAGGCGTTGATGTTAGCCAGCTTGATGAATTCCCAGCACGTGCCGCAGCGAGCGGGGGCCTGGGAGTGGAGGGTCCGTACCCGTGCCAGTATGGAGAGGGTGGGGGGGCTTGGGTGGGCCAAGGGTTGATGTGGCAGGACAAACTGGCAACAGACTATTAGGTGAACTTTTTAATGCGCAACTTTTGTGTGCTGTCAATTTGGGCCACGAACTGCGAGGGCATCTAGATGATTGCCAGCAGGCCGCAAAACAATGAAACTGCACCACTACCCAACGAAGCTGGTGCGGTGGTGCGGTGGTGCGGTGATGCAAGGCGTGGCTGTGTGCTATGCGGTAATTATACCCAGTTTTTGTGGCGTAAAATGGTATATTGTGTATTGTGTTTGTGCAGAAGCAACCATTTTCGACCCAAAAAATATCATGAATAACTCACGGGGATCTACAAATGCTGAAGAGGACGGACTACACTGCGGGTACGTGGTATCTCATTGTCGAGGCGCGACTATGGCATTCTTCCCTTGTTAGAAATGAGTTTCAGTAACGAATGGGATAAAATTGCTTCCTCTTGCGGCCGTCTCATACACAGTGTATGAGTGTCATTAATAAGGAGAGAGAGGAGGTGAGTGGGTGAGTGGGTGGGTGGTTAGGCTCTTCCCGACCTTTCTATGATTTATAGCCGTAATTAAAATCTATGCCGATGCCTCGGAGGCTGCTGCATGTGTCTCAAATAAGCCGCTAAGGCTTTTGTCAAAAGATACAAAAGCACTCGCTGGTGCTGTGGCTGGGGGCATAGGCAGGGATATTGGCGCGAAGATAGTGGTGCAGGGACAGCTTAAAGCCAGCTGGCCGAAAGGAAAATCCTTTTATGCCGGAATTTAATTAAGGCAAATCTCACTAAACACACTTCCACTTCCACATCCACATCCGCATCTGCATCCGCCGCACACACACAGATCCGTTCGGGGAACAGTGAAAGCGGCCACTGACAAAGCCACGCGGGAGCGAGGATGGTAGGGCGAGAGCATGGAGGTGGGCCTTATTGTTCTTGGCCTTTGGACAAACATCCAAGCCAGTTCCCCGCCTCCTACTGTTGTCCTGGGTCCTGGGCTACTGCTATCTTCGGTGTACAGCCTGCATATTTGTTGAGTTGTTGAGTGCTCGGACCGGACACGGCAAAAAAACCCGCAACACTAACAAATAATCTGAAACTGGTGACGAACAGTCGACCAGGGGATGCCCTGTATGTGGAAGCCTTGGCCTGGGCTCTCCATGGATAGCATAGTCCCAGTCATATGGAGAGTCATCAAGGAGAAGTCCAGGCTACCCGCACGGTGAAGCTACATACAAACAAAAGCCAGAAACAGTTTTCCAGTTAACAGCTATGCACATTCACACCCACATACAGAGCCTCATTTTCCAAGCATACAGACACAAACACACACACAAACACCAAGGCACAGACACTCACTCACACTGGCAAACTGTTATATAGCTCAATAATAGAGAAATCTGTGCATATCATCGACAATAAATTGCTTGAAACTGACTGCTTTACTGCCTTTTGATATACTCCTGAAAGGGCTACTCATCCTACATAGTACATACTTTTGTGCCGTTATTCTTTCCTCTTTGGGGCTCCACTTGGCGTATGGGTGATATTTATTGTCAAAGCCAGAAGTGGAAAGGTGTGAAATTGTTCGAAATTTATGCGTACACTGATGATGGATCCAGACGGGGTTCAGGAAAAAGATGATGATTAAATGAGGGACCTATGATGGGGTGACCAATAAGGGGAGCGAAACCGAAAAGGCTAGTCCTGAAGCACGGATCTCCTTAAATTCCCATCATTTCATTTAGCGATTTCCGAAAAGGCTGCACCTTAAAGAGCTTTGTTCAGTAACCAACTTAAATTAGAGAAAATGAGAATGAAGCACTCCATGGACTCGTTTCGATGGAGTCATTTTGAATGCAAATGGATATGGACTCACTTGGGAGGCAACCCTCCCCCCATTGGTCCGACAACTGGGCTGCCACCAGTCAGGTTCCTAAATAGTTAATTACTTTGGCTTTTCCAACAACTTTTCAACAATAACAACAACAACAGCAACAGCAACAACAATATGAAGAATGTTGGCCAAGAAATACTGTTGCGGCTGAAGCCTCTTGCGCCTTGGCATCTGTCAACGAACCTCATCCCTGAACCGCCACTCAGGGTCAGGACTAGGACAGGGACAGGGACAGGGACAGAAACAGAAGCAGGGACCACTTGAAACTTTCAAAAAAGGTTACTGGGGAAAATGACTCTGACTCTGGTCTCGTAAATTACTTTTAGCTTTGTGGCGACATAAAAAATTAATAAATTTCATTTAATTGCCGCAAAAGTAACTAAAAAATCCATACCAAAGCGTTGCTGTGCGACAAGATTGGGAGGAGGGGAGGGGTAATCGGAGAAATGGTTACAGACGGGAGCAGTAGCGAGAGACATCTAATTCAATTACCGTTAGCCCGGCGCTGCCTCACCCCACAATCCCCAGCGTCTCAATATAAAAACTCAATTTAATGGGTGTCAAGTTTTCTCTATGTGTGAGTGTCGGTGTATCTGTATCTATGGGTGTATTCGTGTGGGTGAGAGTGTTACGTCTGAGTTCTACCCGAGTCCCCTGAAAGCCTGTCAACAGCATTCAACGATGCGGAGCGAGGAGCAGGAGCAGCAGCACGTGCAGGAGCTGGATGACCAAGAACAAGAAGAAAAACAGTGGCAGGAATCACAAAAACAATAAGCAAGAAAGAATAACTTGAAGCTAACAACTATTACGAGAGAGCTAAGGGAAACAAGGAAATTTCATTTTAATAAGAAAATGGGAGCGAGAAAAGCAGCAGCAACAGCAACAGCATCATGCACTACAAATCGTATGCAACAGCCCTCCAGGGAGGTCGGTGGGAGTTGGCACAAAAATCAACCCGGTCCGAGGTCGATCTGCCCCATACGGAACCAGTGCATTTGCAACAGTTCGAACACTGTCCAAATTAGTTAAGTGAACTCCGGAGGCAAGATTCAATCTCAAACGAAGAGGCGGCGAAACCAAAGACAAAAACAGCAAGGACATCATGGCTTTTCTGTAGAAATTAACAGTTCATGGACCCACATAGCGTATACGTATACGTACGTCGTATAATTATGCCCACTTGGCGACAATGGCGATGACGATGGCGGCGATGGCGGCGCTTCAATGAAGTGGAATCTCTGTGTAGTGGATGTGTGCGCATCATTCAACGAAATTTGTCACGATTACCAAACTCGATATACATTTCAGGCGGTGGCGACGACCTTCATCAGAGAATGAGACACTGAGAAGAGAAGGAAAGTTGAACAGAGAAAGCGAAAGCGATAGCGATGGCGAAAGAGAACGAGAAAGGGAATACGATGAGCAAGCTAAGAGAGCATCCAGGACGGAGTAGAGACGGGTGGACAGGGAGGAGGAGACACTGCCAAATGGCGTAATTGATTCACTTCGATTGATTTTGGTCAGCAGCTGCGTCTGCTGGTTAGTGACTTTTCTCGCCACTTTTCTCCTCACTTCTGGCCATCGCACACAGCTTGCCACGTACTTATGCGGCCTGCGACAAATGCTCATTATGAGGCATCAAACTAGTTAAGGCAACTCTGATGATGTGTCCGGCACAGGCGTGCAAAGTGATATGGAACGGAACAGAAGGGAGCGTAGGGAAGGAAGGGCTGGATGCCACCAGGGAGGGATGGTTGCCAGACACTCGCAACAGAACTGTCAGAGCATATACGTGCCAGTCCCAGTCCCAGTCCCAGTGCCCGTTCGTGTCTGAGAACAGCCTGAAAGAAATGAATATCAGTGTATGCAGACATGGAAAATCCTCACAGTAAAAACTTGCAAAATAATACAAGCTAAAATTTAATAAGCTCTTCACAGGGATTCCTTTGTATGGGTACATATTTGACCTATATCTATATATTGCGAATCATGAAAGAACATTTTGCCAGTCCAGAATGTCCACCGCCTAATTAAACTCCCCTATTAGGCCGTGTGTGCTGCTACAGTAAACACTCCCACAGGAGGAATAAGTTCAGATTGTGAGCCAAATAATTGTCCAGCTGAGAAAGGTGTCCGTCTGTGTGAGCTGTCCACCATTTTCGAGCTCCGATACGCGGCCCGTCGTATTCGTGAGAAGCAACAATTGACGTAGTCTAGAGCCACCTTTGTGTCGGGGTACATCAGCTTTGGCACAGAATCTGCCTATACGAGATTATCACCTAATTGGAAGAATTAAAAGCTAAAGTATTCATCTTTGAGAACGGAATCAGGCCAATGAATCAATGGTCTTTTGTATAAGGAAATTGAGATTGAAATCTTGTTAAATGACTTTCATTTCATATTAAAGAGTATTTGATAATCTGCAGAAGTCTTCGTTTGGCCTGATGATTATTATTTTAGCTGGTTTCGGCCGCCTTCGGTTTCCAGCTCATATTTATGTGGCCACTGGGAGCTGTTTACCGAGACCTAAGTGATTTCATACGCCATAAGAATGTGGCCACCAGTCCACCAGTCCCAGTCGTAGTCCCAGTCGTAGTCCCAGTCCTTTTCCCGTTCCAGAGATCCTAGTTCGGTTCATGGTTGGTCAGTTGGCTGGTCGGCTGCCATGATGTGGCAGTCCAATGGACTGTTTTTTTTTTTTTTTTGATTATCGTTATTATTATTCTCGTCAGTTTCACAGTTGATATGTACTGTGCCACTGTCTCTCCTCCTGTATCCCTCTCCGCTTCTCCCTTTGTGTGTTCGCTTCTGTTTCTCTGTTCTGTTCTGTTCTGTTCTGTTTTTTTCTGTTTGTTGGCCAGGTATTTATGAACAGCGCCCGGAGTTGGAGGCGAGACTGAAACAACATTTAGTTCATTGCACGGTGCCTGCCATTTTGATTCGTTTCTACTTCGCTGACATCTTTTTCATGTTTACTTTTGACTTAATTAGGGAACAGCCTCCTCCTCTTTCTCCTCCTCATCTCTGTGGGCCCCGGGCTCCCCACCCTGGCTGCCACGTGCCTCGTCTATGCCCACGCCCTCTGATTCATTTCGACCAACAATTCGTGACAATATTTAAGGGTCTTCCATCCTCTGGCTCTTTGCTCAGCCGCTGCTGTCTCTGTTCTGCTGCTGAGACTTCCACGACTTATGAACTGCACCAGGAATAATAAATGAAGCGAGATATGAGAGTGTTCGACTGTGAAATACGCTTTGGACAATCCAAAAGAGCATAGGAATAGCAAGGGAGAGGGACAATAGAGAGAGAGAGGTGGATCTATGAGGAGAGGTTTTTTTTATGGACAGTAAGATATCTACTTGTAAAATTTGACCACTTTTGTTGAATAATTGCTAATATTTTCCTCCATTCGGAGTATGTATTTCCTTTTGATTATCCTTCTATAAGTAAGATATCAAATATCTAACATTTGATGCACATTTTGTGTGAGAGTTGTTCTCCATTAATATTTTTAATTTTTTATTTTCACAAGTAATACGATACAAATTAAAAGTTTTTGTTTTCTTTACTTTACCGTTGGACCATTGTACTCCATTTGGGGAGGCAACATCTAGAGAAAGTTTTTCCTACAGAATCCACTGGACTTGTGCTTGTATCTGAAAGATCCTTTCCATGTTGTTCACACTGCCTGGGGCCAAGCACGGACAGCAAAGGGGGGACAGAAACAGCTACATATAGATAAATATCTTTGCATAATTAAATCCAATTGGGCACACAACTCGAAGATGTTGTCCGTTGGTCGTGGTAGCAGTAGGAGGAGCAGCAGAGCCGAGATGAAGTCAATCAAAAGTTGGCCAAGAGGCAGGCCAAACGGAAAATATTCGGCAGAAGGCAGAAAGCAGACGGTAGACGGCAGACAGCAGACCACAGAGAACGAAGAACGAAGAACAGAAAGGAGAGACCCAAAGGCGAAGCGCCAACGAAGGAAGACTAATTGGAAGCCGGTGCGCCAGGCATAAACTAATTAAATCAAATTATATAGATCTGTTACCAGCCCCAGTGCCCCCAACCCCCTCCATTGCCCTCCGCCCTCCGCCTCTTAAATGAGCTCTGTTTCGATTCGCATTCGAGTCGCAGTCGCATACCATATATCATTGACAAGATCGTAAATCGCTTGGCGCTGTGGGCCCGCCTGCTGCTGCTGCTCGATGCCAGCATATCTTGTCGATATATATATATATGTATGTATATATGTTTGTATAGCATCTCTGAGGTGGAGCATGTCTTTGTTTATCCAATTCCGATTCCGATTCGGTTGCCATTCGTATTTAAATTGATTTAGTAAACCTATTGACGCAATTCAATTAGGAGAAACACTTGGAGTGTTGCCACACACATGCATATAGTACATATATACATATCATATGTATTCGCAGAGTAGGAGATGGGTGAGAGGCTGTCGCTAGCCAGGGTCTGCATCGTCATCATCATCATCCTTGTAAGCATCCCTCCGTGGTTGCATGGCACCCAAAATGCTGCAAGCTATATTTTCATATTTCGCAAAATGTTCATTCATTTTGCATATGCGGCGGATGGCGGGGTTGGCGGCTACTGAATGACAGGGCAGTGCAGGGCAGGGCAGGGCAGGGCCAGAGGTTGCCAAGGCAAATATGCCAATGGCAAGCGATTGTTTATAGTGCAGGAAACTAAAACGTTTTGCTTTAAGCGAGCTCACAGAATTTTCCAACGGTAATCGGATAAGAAAATTTAAGCTCGAAGGCTATGAATGTTATGAAAACACACAAACAAAATAAATTAAAGCTTAAAGGTTGGCAATGGGTTGGGAAATGGAGAGGAATGAGGTGGTGCTAGGGAACGAGCAGGACTCGAAAATGAATGCTAGGAATGTAAATGATTTGAAAGATTAAAGGTCAGCAATGGACAGGAGGCGAGCATTTGAGAGTAAAAGTTACCAATAGAATGACAATTATGAGCAAAATGTGAAGTATTCTTTGGAATGGAATGAACGGGAATACAAAGTTGGGCACTAGGGCCCTCAGGCCTGCACGAGTATGAATAGTTACAGAAGAATAGAATATGCGGCCAGGAGGGCTGCAATTATTTTCCAGCTGAAATACTATAATGGAGGCAAAAGTTGACTGGGAAATGAAATATTTTTTGATGTGGAAAAAAGTGTATTTGCGTGATTTGCGCTTCCAGTTAAGTATCCTATTTCATTTACTTCATTTCAATAATACCTACATTTTTGTGGCCAAATTTCGGGATTCGCATGAACTTTCACGAGCCAAATCCCATATACTTCCATTTTTTTGACTTATTTATGGCTTGTGCGGTTTCAAATTTATCCGAACGAATGGAATGTTTTAATTGAGAGAAGAAACATGCCAAGCTTTCGAAAAAAACGAAAAAAATACGAGTATTTAACAATTTGTTCACCCATAATTCCATTGAATTATAACGAAAAAAATCCGGAGACCTCTCGTATCAAATGCTTGTCAGATTTGAGTGACAGACGGTCGGAGTGACGAATGTACGCGTAATCTTTGCTGCTGTCTGCTGCTGATGGACACTATTTGTTATTAAATTCTGTGGCACGTTTGTACACAATCCTAATGACGTCATCAGGGCTAATCAAGCCACAGTGATACATTGTACTGTACACGTAGATAGGGGAGCCAGATCCCGAGGAACAGGCAGAGCTAGATATAGTTTGATAAATGTCGGACAATTACATTTTATGGCTGGAGATCAGTTTTTCAATTTGGTTTGGCGGTCGCCCAAGAATGTTGGCAGATCATTAAACCAGCTTCTGCTGCTCTTGCTTATCCTGCTAGAATCTCCCTTCTCCCTTCTGGCTCCTACGGGGCTCCTCCTTGTCCCCATCTGTCCACTGTCATTGTTTAATTTTGCGTAAAATCGAACAGGTGAACAACAAGGACCTGGAAGATGACCAGCGACGGCGACACCGTCCTGGTCATGCTGGAAACTATTTCAATTTGGTAGCCAAGTGGCTTTCCAGCACATTAAACCTGGTCTAGACACGAGACCATCCCAGACCCTCCTCCTCCTCCTCCTCCTCCTTTCGCCCCTGCTCAAGTGGCTGCAACAAAAGCGTATAAAACTTGTGTAACATTAGCGGATTTTTCGTTGGCGCAATTTTCGTGTTTTATTTTGTATCTTTTGACCAGCTTATTGTGTAGGCGAGAGAGCGCCCAAAGAGACAGAGGGAGAGAAAGAGAGAGAGAGAGAGAGAGAGTGCAAGAAAGGGATGCATAAGCCCTATCGGGGGCTGAGCGGGCTGGCTTTGCTCTTGGGCTTGGGGCTTGGGGATTAGGGCTTATCGCACAAGCTTCATAACTAGACCAAGGCAAAAAGTTTTTGGTACAAGTTTTCGGGGATTAGTTCGAGTTCGGCTATGTCCGCAGGCTTTGCCAACTTTCGAGATGTTTTTTGTGAAGATTAATTGTGAGATCGTGCCATAAGTTTGAACCTATTGGAGAGACGGCACAATCGAAGGTCTTTCGCATGATAATCAACGATCAAAGAGGGTCCTGGCACAGGGTGCTCCAGTCATATGAGCTCTCAACAGACGATGCCGCGTGGATAAAATTCAATTGAAATTTAATACGAATTATATTTCCGGCTCTCAACGTTCGTTATGGCTTGAAATTGTATTTAACTTTTCCTCGTTTATCTGCGGTCTGTGTGTGCGTGTGTGTGCGTGTGTGTGAGGAAATGTGGAAAATACATTAATTTTTCCTTACGCTTGTTTGCTGTTCGGCTCTGCACTCAGAGGGCCCAACACTTTAGCCACTTTTAAATGGAAGGCCGCCCAAAAGATTTAGCCTGGCTCCTGGCTCTTGGCTCTCTCACTCTCTGTGGTCGCTTCGCTTTCGCTATCTGAACGGGTGTACAAACATATGCATATATGTACATACTATACATATGTCTATGTAGGTAAAAAAACTCGTACATTTTCTACAAACATTTAACAAATTGTTATAGAAAAAGCTCGCACACGCGTGGGAATACACATATGAATGTATGTATGCACATGTGTATGTGTAGTAGATGGGCATATGTGTTTGTGTGAATAAGTTTGGTTGGGAAACTCGACTACAACATATGTTAACGACGCATTTGCCTTTGGATGTCTGTTGGATGTGTTCTTCCTCAGCTTCTTCTTCATCTACTCAAAATACCCTGTACTGGCATAGGTGATAAGGGGTATGATAAATGTCTCAATTTTCAGAATATTGATAACACATTTGGGAGGACTTTTAGTCTCTGATATTTGTGTCTGTTATAAGTTATTGGGCGTTCGTTTCCATCTCGTTGTATCTCTTCTACCGAGTAGATATCCCTGCGTCGGTTCTTTGCCCATTCCGAAAATCGTCGTTGTTTCGTGGCATACCCAGCACGTGCCGCCAACGTCTGCACTGGTGACACAGACACACAGACACACAGACCCACAGAACGACAAGAGCATATCCTACTACTAGGTTCCTATTACATAAAGAAGAAACGACCCGAGCTCGACGAAATTGAAATGCTCTCGAAAGGGATTGATTTTAAAGAGGCTCTTGCAAACATCAGAGACTTTCGCGATACGATTTTGTTATATATGTAGAAAAATGTGCGATACATATTCATTCCAGCGATTGCTCCTTAGATATTGCAGCGCTTACTCGTACTCTTATTCTTGAGTGCAAGACTTGGCTCGCAACTTGATGGACAATTTGACGAGCTCTTTATAATGCTCTGCCAGAGCGTGGAATCCCTTCGGGCTTAAGGCCAGAACATGCCCGCAGAGCGATGTCACTCAGACTGGCACATCTTATTCCGAGTTGGTAAATAGATTTATAAATCCGCAAAATTGCGTTTAGCCTGCATTTGCCCCTCTATCCCTTTCCCTTTTTGCGGCATTCTATAATTTCATTTTGCGGCCGAGCGAAAAGCATTCGACCCGGCGACGCGTCGTATTAAATATTACGAGTACGGGTACGAGTACAACTTTCCTTTTGCCTTTCCCTCTGACAATGGGACTGAATCAGTCATATCTTCGTTGAATCCGAATGAATGGGATAATTATGCGATAAGATGCATTCAAGTGCAAACGAAATCTAATGAAGCTGAATTGAATAATAAGTATAGAATGAGGAAGTGAATTTAAGTGGAAAGTACTGCGTATAGAATGTAAAAATAAACTCGAAAGCCCTGCTGGAGAATATTACTGAACTTGTGGAAAAGTATAAGAGATATCTTTAAGTGAATTTTCAAAGGAAATGGAATGGTATTGTGGTACAAGGTTAAAGGGAAATGAGCCACAGTCCAAACCAATTTGAATGGGAATTGGAATGGAAATGGAAATGACTGGAATTGAAGCGAATTGAGTCTGCTGCAAATTAGCGAAAATGCGAATTAAATTGTGAAAAAAACTAGGAAACACTTAAATTTAATCCTATTGAATTTACATAATTTAAAAATATTATGGGGCTGTGGCGTTGTGGAAAATTGGACCACCACAAGAGACAAATCCTCGGATATAAGAACACAAAATCACAAATGTTGAAAGTAGCTTTGATTCAATGTAAGTAAGCAAAGCTTATTTCTTAAAGAAGTGTTTCCATATTTTTTCTGCCTTTTTCCACGCACTTTCCACTGTAGGGGTATACGTCTGTCTCACTCTTTCTTTGTCACTTGCTCTGTCCATCGCTCACTATGTCTCTGGTTCTGGTTTTGGTTTTGGTTCTGTCTGTGGCTCCGCCTCCGTCTCGGCCTCTCTCTTGGTGCTGGCCTGTCAGGGTGGCCATTTGCATATTTTGCAGTTGCTAACTGTAAGCATAACGGTAACTTTAGCTGTAATGGCAACACGGCGAATACTTAACTTGGCCTGAGCGCCCGGCTTTGCGATGTAAATGCGTGCCATTCGAAATAACAAACTGCATTCCACACGCACTCCCACACCCTGGTAATATATATATATATATATATTTAAATATATATCCATCTGTCCTTGGCACCTTCTCCGAGCTTTCTTTCACGCCCTGCAGTTCGTTGAACCCGGACTGTCGGGGGCAATTTTTGGTTTGCCCGTACCTTCGTGGCCATCGCATTTGAGCGAGCTTTTCCAACTTCATTTCCGGCGCAATGCTCCAAGAAGGGGCTGCCTTTTTATGGCTTACTCGGTGGCATTCAAATTGAATTGCCAATAAAACGAAAGAGCTGAGAGTACAGAGTGAACTGGGAAAGCTGGAAGAGCTGGAGAGCTAGAGGTCTGCCACTGCAGCAGCTGTTTAAATATAACCATTCACTCCACCTGCCCCAGAAACAGCCACAGTTCCAGTTCCAGAGCCAATCCAAGCTGTGAATGATTCATTTTGGACAATTGGCCAACAACTGCACTGGCAGCAGTGGAGGATGTGGCAGGAAGCATACAACTTAAATGTTATATGATGGCTAAATGGATGGATTGATGTGCATTGATATGCGTGAGAGTGCTCGTACATATTCTTAATATGACATTTGTAAGATCGACCAGCAGTGGTATTTCCGTTTATTTGTATATGTATTAAGTGAGCTTCGATACAGATACAGAGAGTCACTCCATTCAGTTGATATTCTATGGAAAACACTTCAAATCACTTTACTCTTACCAATCTGTTGGAGTCCTCTACTGTGCTCTTAGCCAAACAGCTCTTGCCTGATGGAAAAGTGAAATTCGGCCGTAAAGAGGAGTCTGATACGAGTAGAGCTGCCACCTTAGAGTTGTATAAATTTTCGATTGGGATTCATTTGCCAAAGGACTGTCAGGTCGTGGCAGACATCTAATCCTTTTTATATGCCCCAGACACGCAGCACTCTGTTCGGTGTTCGGTGTTCGGTGTTCAGGTGCCCCCCGAAATCTAGCCGGGATTTTTCGGAGGAGTGGGGCCAATTTGTGTGTGGCGGCTTATCACTTATCTAGGCGGCTTTCACGCGGCTCCCAGCCGCAGAAAGTGGAGTATAGTATAGACTGTGGGCCGTGGGTGGTTACGCTCCGGCATCGCCCATTAAAGCCGAAGAGAGTGGCAGTGGCAGTGGCAGGCAACGGGAATAGCTTCCAGCTCTAGCTTTAGCTTTAGCTTTAGCTCCAGCGATGCGTGCAGAGTGGCTACCAAAAGTTTTTGGCTCTAGGATTGCCCCAGGAGGAGGTTGTTGGAGTGGGAGCGAGAGTGGAAGAGGGAGGGGAAGAGGGGGGAGGATATCTTAGCCAGAGGGCAGTTAGCCATTGTTGTTGATGCCTTTTTATTTTAATTCCCAAATCGAAAAAGTTTCGCTTTGGCGATTACACGAAAGCAAACTCTAAACGCTTTAAGCGATGCTCCACTTATTGGTGGCAGTGTGGCAGGGGATCTCCCGCGGAGGTGGGGGGTCTAGAAGCGTATGTGTACTCCTAATTCCACATGTCTGGGAAGTTTATTTGGTGCCGAGTATGCTCGCTCTCGCTCTCGCTCGCTTGGAGCTCATTTCGTATGCTCCACTGTAGGCCCAGGGCTGGGGGTTGGGCGTGCAACCCTTAAACGATTACAAGCGATTAAGTCCACAAGTTGGTGGGAGATTTGTCAAGCACCGTGTTGCCACAACATCTGAACAAGCCCCACCATAACTGAGAAGCAGTGACATTAAATGCAATGCGTTTCACTATATCTTAAGCCATAGAAGTGGTGCTGGAGTGAGTATCCGCCCAACCACAATCTCAACCATCTTGAGTGTGTGTCTGTGTGTGTTTGTGTGACATGCAGACGGAATGAAAATGAGCCGCATTAGATTTCCCCCAGCGAGCCGGCTAAATTTTCCTCATTTTCATTTATTATTTCGGGGAATTAATTATGTGCCTGGGCCAAGGCACTGTCCTGCGTTCGCGAAGCCCTATATTAGGAGTATGCATGTCTGATATGGCCGCTGGCTGTGAAATTTATTCATTGCACCACAAGAAAAGCTAAGAAAAGCGAAGAAAAGCGAGGAAAACCCAGCTCAAACAGCAGCTAAGAAAAACAAACGGAAACCATTAAAAAAAAAATGGTCCTTCTTGAGAGAGCAAAATTTAGTGGGGGGTACAGGAAGTGAGAGTCACCAAAATGGAAAATTACTTAAGCCATTCGAAGGCACACACATAGCCAGAGAACCTCCCACCACCCCACAACCATTTCAGTCGTCATACCCTTCCAAAGGGAGTCATGATTTTCTGAAGAAACACAAGGAAGCTGGCATTCGAGTGATCGTCCGAGGGGTATCCTAAAATATTAGATATTCTATTAAGCTGCACGTCTTGTGCTCGAATATCATTCTACGTAATACGTAACTACACCAAAAGTATACCATAGCAGAGATGGTAGAAAGTATGTATCCATAGCCATGAGACTGTTTGCCTTGCTTTCTTCTTCATCAAGCCCTGGGGCATGCAGCACAGCACACAGCTGTGTGTGTGTGTGTGTGTGAGTGGGGGAGGAGAGGAGAGGCCTTTAAGAGAATTTTTCGTATTATTTTTTTGTTTTTTAGGCTGGCTCTGGTAAAAAGTACAATTAAGTGCCAGCCCACTCGCGCATCGACGCCCCCTCTCTGGTTGTGTCCTCGAGGCCATCGTTCTATTTGATCGACTTTTTTCGCTGTTGTTCCTGAATGCCTGGCTGGATGTTGACTTTTGCCTGCAATGAAAACAAGCGCTTCAAATGGGGCGTCAGCGTGTGAAAACGGGCGTGGTATGTCCTGTCTGTAGAGAGATGTGCGAAAATAAAATCAGAATTGATGAAGAGTCAAGGCGCAGCTCTCACCTGGCCCTGCAGCCCCCCCACACATGATCACATGATAACAGGAGAGATTCAGTATGAGAGAATATTTTCAACAATTAATAGGTGCATGTCTGCCATTGAACCTAACGGCAGGTAACGCTTCATTGATGCCCATTGTCGGGGGTCGTATGTGAGGAGGCTTGTCCATTGTGTGGCCTTCGGGTGCTGGCACGTGGGGGTGGTAAAAGGAAACTATACGAGCATACATTGGAAATTCATTTGGGCGAAGATGTCCTTGAGGCGGGACCAACATCAAGAACGACTGATGAAAGAGATTAGGGGGAAGGGGAAAGGGGAAGGGGGGATGGGGGAAGGCGGAAGGCGGAAGCACACACGGAGGCCGAGACAGAGGCCGAGGCATTTTAATGACAGTTTTAGTTCCACTAATCGCTTTATGATGATGACTCGACTATGCAAAAGTGCGAGCGCGTGCAAGAGTGTGCACGCGTGTGCCTCTTTCCCCGAGCAGGGACTGTACGTGTGTGTGTGTGCGAGACTGTACGCCTCCCGTGGCTGCTGTTTCGCTGTTCCGCTGTTTCGCTGTGTTGCTGATGCTGATGCTGCTGTGGAGCAGTTGTTCGCAACTAAGATTCCCATCTGCTTGTCCTAGTTAAAGTTTTCCATCATCGTCTTGCCTGCACGTGGTAATGGATCAAAGATGGCGGCTAATGGGAGGCCCCGGGACGGTAGGGCAGGAGGCTGCAGGCTGAAGGCTGAAGGCTGGCCAGATACAAAATAGATCAGAGCGTGTCAAGAGCAAAAAGCTGAAGCTAACATAATTAGTGCGAGACGAGGCAATCGATATGCCCGACTTAATTAAGCGGGCTCCATCAGGCGGCAATCTGGGATTTCTTTAATGCGGCATCTGCTTAAAACTTGCCACATTCAATCAAAGTTGCAGATTACTTCAGAGATGGCGATGCAGCCATGGATTATGTGTTCGAGATTGGCTGCACCATGGAACTTATAATGAGTTCTGGAGTCTGCTTAGCTAATGAGAATATACATCAATTTTGTTTCCCCGCTACCAAAGGGTCCTGTGATGCAGACATTTCTCAAAGCCAAGGGTACAGGTACCTCAAAACGATTGCTTGGCGCCCAATTCAATTTACAAAATGGCTTCAATGGCTTCCCCCCTGTGGATAAAGCTGTCAAATTGTACCCAAATGTTTACCCCATTGAATCCATCAAATATTCACAACTCTCCAATGCCATTTGGAATGCACTGAATGACGAAACAAGAACGAGGAGAAAACGCAGACATTTACTGGGGCTGTATTGAATTGGGTTTCCTCGCTGGGGTGTCCAAGGAGCGAGATTCCCTCAATGCTAATTGCGGCACAGATTCTCAGACCCGACACAGGAATGTTAAGAAGTCGATAAGCTCTCTGCTTTGAAATATTTCCCTTGTGGTCGTGTAGCTGTGTTTGATGGATGGTGGCATGGCCCACTGCTGAAGTCTACTGTGTACCCTTCCATGCTGCGTTCCATTCCGTTCCAATCGTCACTCCGCTGTGCAGTCTTGACTGCATGACTGCCCTTTGCATGGTCGATTCGCGGCATTTCATTGGTAGCTTGATTATACCGTTTCCTGTTTTTTTCTTTCCATTCAATATCTTTTTTGATGGGTAATAAAATGCAAGTTGACGGTGAATTGGCTGCAACTAATTTGATAATTTATTTCATTGTTTCCCAACGCCTTTTGGCCAGGAACATCGGAATTATTCATGAGCAGAACCATCCTCCTACTCGTACAATCTATAATGAATGAAATGGCATGGCAATTGTTTAATCAAAGTGGAAAGTTCTGCGTTTGCTGGATAACGAGTAAGTGGATACTCGAATTCGTTTCAATACAATTTTGTTTATTTTCTTGATAATTTCACGTTTCACTGATGGGGCAATCCCTTCCATCTGGTGTTCATCTGTGTTCATTATTTTCCATTATCCGCTTTCCGTTTGATTCTTAATTCAAAATCACAATTATTCTTTGATAATGGACCACATCTCTCCCGTTTTCGGTCCCTTTTTTGTCTCCGTCGAGGCCCAAACTTTAATCGCATTATGCATGTCGAACACCATGCTGCCACCATGAAATATGCCAATGAATGAGTTTTTCGGTCTCTGCCACATTCAATTTTATTTCCGACCACGAACCATGACCCAAGCCCCTACCCCGCCGCCCCATTTGCTCGGCTTTCTATGTGGGTCAATGCGACCCAGAGAAAAAAGCACGAAGAAATGAAAATAGAAAAGAGAGATCTTAAAAGTTGCCCGATTCCTTCCAAGACACTTGTTCGTATGTGCGGTTGTGTGTCAGTTGTTGGTCTGTGAATGCGAATGCGAATGCGAAAAATAAAACCATTAAAAAGGCAGCATAAACATGACATAAACATGCGAAATGCTCTGTTATTAGTTTGGCTCTGAGATCATGGTCGAAAGGGCCCTGTCTGACATAATGTTTACGGCCAAAGTTGCGGTCTCTTTGCTCTTTGCGCAAAGGATGATGGTTCCCAGATAACACGCAAATCGGTTACTAAAATAACACAACTATAATTGTGTGATAACAAAACGAGCATTGTTGACTTACATTTTGGAAACGCCAATCATTAGCCAATATTTAAAGATAAATATGCGAACCAGTATTTGATGATGATTGGGGGAATCTTGAGCCTATTTGCATAGCTATTGGCAAAAGAGTGCAGAGGGTATTGGGACTTTGATGGAGGCATATTTATTTTTGCCCAACATCAGCACCAGCCCACAGTGTAGAAAAGCCTTGTTAAATAACCCAATTTGTGGGTAATTTAACTGAAATTAATGTTCAAGAATTTATCAACTTCAGTATTATTGCTCATATATATTTATTGTTATTTGGACTTATTAACTGCACCAAAAATATTCGTCCTGTTCGGCTTATGGTGTAGTTTGGGCTATTGGTTTTTATGGTTTGGTTATGGGATACAGAGACACGCCGAAAGCGGAAAGATCACTCAGCTGATCCAGCTGAATTGGCAGCAGCTGCCCCCAGATTTCCCGATGTAGTCATCAGAATCTTGAAGTAATATTCAGTTTGAATTCGGCTGCTTTTTTTAGCCAAGACCTCTGGAGTATCGCTATTGAACCGTTTTATCTTCTTAGGAGTAACATAATCCACGTTATCGTCGTTCGCAGTCGCCAAAAAGAAATCCATATTTTGAATCTATAGAACTATTACTGAATGTTTACTGTTTGACTAATTCCTCTGTGTGGTAAGAACAAAGTCAAGGGCTGCTTTTCTGTATTCGGCTGACCGAAAATAATGATTATTTTGTATTTTAGTAGGCGAAAGCAATAGACGCACAGAAGAGCTAAATATACCCATAGACTGCTCTTGGGATAATCTATGCAGAACAAAATAAAATACAAAATTATGATTGTGTGATGATTTTTATTTGTTTGATCACAAAAACGGAGCTGAACAAAAAATTAAGCATATCCTTACTGATTGAGGCAAAGCGTTTAACGTTTATAATCCATTTAATGTAATGCACTGCATTTTAATGTAAAAAAAGAACAAAAAACACGAATCGAAGAGGAAAAACCATCAGAATAATTAAATAAATAATAATAATAAGTGATTCGATTGTTTTGTTGATGAGCCCCAAACTCGAATTTGATTGCATTGCAATATTCGGACTGTTCCGAACCTTTTAGCAAATCGAAATCGATCAAACAAATTGCAGCTGGGCTGGCTCTCTATTTCTTTATTTGCCGAGTGGAAACGGTTTTGGGCATTTTATGGCATATTTTTTTAATGCCAAAGTTTGACCATTAGGCAAGAAACTGGCTAACAAGTTGCCCGCCCTGCCCCCCTTCACTATCCCCAATTCAGAGCAAACAAGTCAATGGGAATACTTATCCGTAATACACTCCATCCCCAAAGGGAAACTTTTCCGATGAACTTTTATTTGTGTGCAGAACTAAAAAATTGATTTCTCTTGCAGGCAAGGATAACGAATCGGGAGTGGAGCCCAACTTCGGCTGAGCGGGGGGCAGCAGCAGACGAGGCAGGACAAATCTGGCCAGGAAGAGTCAATAACAGAGCCATCCTCTAGAGCATCCGCACCATCATCATCCTCCGACATCGCCTCTCCATCAGAGTCATGCCCGAATGGGCATGGGTGGCGATCAAGGGGTGCTAATTGAATTGCAGGAAATGTCAACGGCAGTCACGAAAACCGTCGCTGCCGCCGCTGCGGCCATGCTGGGGTCCAGCATGGACAATAACTCTGCCTATTCCTACGATATATCCGCCACGAACGTGCTCTATCAGTGGAGTGCCAATGCGGCGGCAGCAGCCACCGGCGGGGCACGCATCGCCCATACCATGCCGCCCTCAGTGGCGACCCTGCCCCCAGCCACAAATCACGGCTCCATGCATCAGTTGCCGCTTCCCGGAATCGGAATCGGAATCGGAATAGGAGTCGGGCAGCGCCTCGCTCCCAACGAGACACAGTTCGGACTGCTCGACTACGGGATGAGCAGCATGAACGACAGCCTGGACTATGCCTCCTACCAGCAGCAGATGGGCGAGGACGGTCAGTGCCGGCAGATGGACGCCAACGTGAGCTACTGGAATCTCACCTGTGACTCGCCCCTGGACTACGCCCTGCCCCTATACGGCTACTGCATGCCCTTCCTGCTGATAATCACCATCATATCGAACACCTTGATCGTCCTCGTCCTCAGCAAGAAGAGCATGGCCACGCCGACAAACTTTGTGCTGATGGGTAAGTACGGGGGACTATCTGGGACTACAATGCCATTCATAAGAAATCAGACTTTTTACAAGTATTATATGGAAATGGAATAATCTGGTTAGGATTTGTCTTATATTCGTGGTGCCCGACTGCCTTGCAAGCTGGCACACAAATAAAGAACAATTCCCCATTCTCTTGGCATTGCAATTGAAGTTCAATCGTGCTACAAGCACCCTGCCCTATGGTGCAGGAGGTGCCACCTGCACTGCACCTGCAACATGGTCTTGGGCTCCCATCAAGGCCACTTCGGTGAGATGTGGTGGGTGGGGGCCTTGGCCGCTCCTTTGGCACTCGTTCCCCCTTCCCCTTCCCTTCCCTTCGCTTCCCGTTCCGTTTGTTTCGCTTTCGCTTTTATGATTATTATTTATTTTTATTCCATGTCATTTCATGCCCACACAAACCCGGCACGTCGCCGCCCCCTTTTTGGCGCTTAATGTGCCACAATGTTAAATCAGGCAGAAGTTTTTGTGAGATTTCAAAATAGCTGGCAGTGTGCGTGCCTCGGCATCGGCTCCCCAAGCCCCCATTCGACACAGTCCCAGTCGCAGTCCCAGTCCCAGTCCCGACCCACATCGCGTAATGCTGAGATATTCTAATAGCGTGTGTAATGCTAATGGCTGGCTGGCTGGCTGGCTGGCTGTCTGGTTCGGATGGTGCTCTGTGTGTGGTATTTGCCACTGATTTATGAAAAGTCGCTACTGAGGCGAAGACTCGAAGGAGGCCTGGCCTGCGAGTGAGTGACTGTAAGTGGCTTACACGAGTACTCGAGTAAATCCCATCGAAACATTCGATCCGATTTGAGCCTGCAGAGCAGAGTGTCAGGGTTGCCGGAGTTTAAATTTTAAAATTATTCGTGCACCGGCAATGGGTTAGGTTGGGCACGTTTAAGTGACACCAACACCAACACCAGCACCAACACCAGCACCAACACCAGCATGCTACTCCTCCTCCTCCTCCTCCTCCTAGTCCTTATACTCGTCCCGGACTCGTGTCAAGAGCAGGCCAAGGCTAATCGCATTCGGTTCGTTCGGGGTCGACGTCAACTGACAGCAGTCCGAACATGAAATTAACTTAACAACTTAACGAGATAGCAGGGGTAGCCTCGAAGCTTTGGACACCCTAGAAGATTCGTACTAAAAGCAGTTGGATACGTTGGCAGCTATAGGATATAGTTGGGATAGAGACCGATTATAGTGCACTCCTAATTTGGGACAAATTGATGAGGTTCTTACATAAAAGCTTATATCTGTATACCTGTCATGTCTATAAAAGTTAATGTATGGTATAGTGATCGTGGGTCTTTTAACCACGAAAACCAAACTTTGCAAGTCAATCCATAATAGACGTATTGAACATGATTCCTTCTGCTCGGTGGGGAACATTCTTTTAAAGAGT
Source organism: Drosophila helvetica (assembly GCA_963969585.1). NCBI lineage: Eukaryota > Metazoa > Arthropoda > Insecta > Diptera > Drosophilidae > Drosophila > Drosophila helvetica. The sequence continues at coordinate 9,378,773 of OZ018401.1, read as the reverse complement.
ATATGTATGGTTGGTTCGGGTCGTAACCAAAATGGAAACACAAATGAACACAGACCCTGAGACACAAAACACGAAACAGTTCGTCCGTCTGCGCTAGTCTGTCCGTTCGCCATTCCGTCCCATCCCATCCCGTCCCGTCAGTCCAGCCAGTCCAGTGCACAAAGGTCAGGTCATCGGTGTGAAGTCAGTTAAATGCTCTGGTTCAAATGTCACTGGGCCATCATCCTGGCCATATCCTGAGGCTGGTGTAGCAGATTCGGTGGTACTACAGACAGTGCAGGCAAAACAGCCATGCCTGTTGATAGCCAGCGTGTTGATTGGTTGATGGATCCAAAGGATATTCAAGCCGAACCAGTTCTGTGGACAGATTGTGTCCATTTTGATTGGGATTGGTTTGGTGGTTTGGCAAGTTTCGGATATCCACACATTTTGGGTACCCGATGGACCCATATACATATACATATACATATATGTTTTGTTTCTGCACAAACAGCACATGGCTTTGAAAGGGAACATAACGGATGGAGAAATTAGCTGTTTATTTACTGCATTATTTTCAAATAAAACCTTATTGGATTATTTGTAAATATTTAATTGGAAAACAGTTCTATTCAGTCGGCTTAAAGTCGGAATTAAATTCCATTTTCGAAAATGGAAAAATAATAAAATTTGAGATATCCGCAAATAATTATTTGCCAACAGATAATTCGATTGACCTCTCAGTGGCGGTTATTCAAATAAACACAACATTTTCGGGTGTCAGCCGTTTTGGGTACAGTACATAATAAATAATTGATTAACCTATCATGGCCAACGAATCGATTAGGGGTCCCCAATTCGGATTACAGATGCGACCGGCATTTGCACAGACAAAATCAACATCAACATCGAAATCAAAAAATCAACATAAACATGAACGATGTTGTAATGCCCAATCGCCGAAACAATTTGCATTTGAGAATCTCAAATGATTTGCATAACCATTAGCATTACCATTGCCATTGCCATTACCATAATTTCTAATTTCGATTTCGATTTCAACTGTATTTCTCACCCTGTTTAGGCATGGCTATATGCGATATGCTGACGGTTATATTCCCGGCACCGGGTCTTTGGTATATGTACACGTTTGGCAATCATTATAAGCCTCTCCATCCGGTCTCCATGTGTCTGGCCTACAGCATTTTCAACGAGGTGAGTAAACAATATAGCTAACTATCTCACTCTATTTCTCTCTCTCTCTCTCTCTCTCTCGCTTAATCTGGGCCGCTGTCTTCATCTCTGTCTGATGCTTTGGCACCATCTCTCCCTTCTTGATTCCCAGAAACTAATTGCCAAGGCTGGTCACAGTGGAAGGAGCGGAAACTGTTTGTTTTGGCTTCTGGCCACGTTTCTTCCCACTCCGAGCCACTTCTCACCACTCCACTCTCCACTCTCCAATCTACTCCACTATACTCCCCAGCACACTTTATTCCAATGTCCCCCCTCCCCTTGGAGGCGACGCTCATTGACCTAAATAAAATGCTTGGCTGAAACTTTTTGTGTCTCCATCGCCCCCAGACCGAGACCTAGGGTCTCCCTCCTGGCCCTTTGTCTCTGGCTGATGTATGAGGCAATGTTTTGTGCTTTGTAGTTCTGCTGTTTCACTTTCAGCCCCCCCCCCCCCTCATTATTCTTTACCATTTCTGTTCCCCTTATCGTTATCGTTATCACATTTGATGCTACGTTACTTTCGCAGCTTTCCCCTGCTGTTTCTCTCTTGTGTGTGGGTGTGTCATTTCTGTCAGCATAATGAAAGAATGAAAAACGCTGCTAGTGCCACTTGCCATTTGCCACCTGCTGCCCCCTTATCCAAACAGTCCATCTAGCAACCTCCCACCGCCCACCGCCCACCTCCCCTGCCCATCCTTTATTTCATTCATTCAGCCATTCACAACACTTATTCATTCGTGAGCTTTTTTCCACCATTACCATGCAGACTTCTGCCCCTTGCACGTTTTCCTTGATTAATCAACATTTTCAATTTATGGCACTCACTGAGGGGGGTTGGCAAAGGAAGGGAGCTGATGGGCTGAGGAGGTGGAGGCGATGGAGGCGGGGGAGGGGGGTAGGAGGAAAGCAAAACTGTTTACTCACTTCAATGGAGTAGTGTCAAGCTGATAAAATGCCCTTACTTTTGCCCTTCCCCACCCTGAGCCGCGTTCCCCTGATCGCACTCTGCGGCATAGTGGGTCAAAAGTGACAGGAAAATGGTAAAAAATACTAGTATTTTCGACCAGCAAGCTAGAAAGTTCAGATTATAGCGAAAATGTATTGTTTCCTTGGGATCTGGCAATGGCAGCTCCGTTCCTCTGATAGCTCTCTTGCGGGCTGGATTTGTATGCCTTTACATGGAAATATTGAGTGACTATTTGCAACAAATTCTTGGATATTTTCGAACCACTGTCCCGGTCTGTTGTTGGTGTAGTTGCTACGTGCTGTTGGTGGACTCTCGGGGGATTTGTAGCGGCTAAATTCCATGCTGTGCCCCTGCCATGCTCCACAATGCTCTAGATGGATGGGTGAATGGGTGGATGGGTGGATGGGCTGTGGCATGGGATGATGGTGGCTGCATGATGGGGTACATACGATTGTTAGGGGTGGAGATGGAGGAGCGTAAACGGGTAGAACAAAGTCGTTTGGTATTGCGACTAGGACTATCTCTGCGTATGACTGCCATAAAATTCAACTCACATCCAACGGAGCTCCAGTCCTCGTTCAGTAATAACCGCCAGGCGGCCATTGCAGACTGAGAGTTGAAGATTTCATTTCGTTTCTTCGGAAATTTATATGCTCCAGCTATCTCTCCGTCTCTCTCTCTCTCTCTCTCTTTATCTCTGTCTCTCTTTTGCTCATCTCCCTTTGAGTGGCACGCATAATGGCCATGTTAATGTAACGAGGCAGGACGGCGGATGAGGCTTAACCATTTCATTGTAAAATACTCGTACATCGCACACACAAAGAGACAGGACCGCAGTCCGGAGTTTATCTGTCCGTGTCCGTGTCTGTGTCCGTGTAATTGCAGTACAGTCAGACACATAAACCGGATTAGGCCACAGATTGTGCATTATATGGCTAAGCTCAATGTCAAACACATACACACAAAGTCAGAGAGAGAGAGAGAGAGAGCGGCAGCATTCAATGCGGTTGAGGGCGAGGGAATGTGGCAAAACACCTCACTGAGCACCTGTCTGCCACAGAGTCTCACTCATTATGGACCATAAATGGAGCAGACACCTGTCCAAGTGGTGGCTGCGGAGGCCGGGGCTGTCGAAATGGCCATCCAATGGTGGGGCAAAGATTCCATGGTGCCGGCTAATGCAACCAAATGCCACACGCAGAGATGCTCTCTGTGTGACAGCTGGAAATATCTGACTAGAGCTGCTTGTGCAAGAACGGATTTTGGCCACAGTCGAGACGAGACGAGAGAGGAGAGCTCCTTTGCGCACGGACATTTTGTGTGGACAATTTGTTTTTTTGCCGTTCTTGTGTGGCCAGGGGCAATCTCCGTATGTATGTGAACATATCATATCAGTCATCATTTAATAGAAAATCCATTTTAAATTGCTTTGGCAAGGGATCTGTGGAGAGCAGTGAGTGAGATACAAGCCCCAACCTTTTACGGAAATGTTCTTAAATTCCGCTCCTGAAAGTATGCCATGAAAGTTTGCATTGCTGGGAAATCTTTATTGAATAATATTATACCGAACCTGAACTGTTCGCATCTTTATTGGCTATACCGTGATTAATGAGACATTTTTACTTCAATAAGTCCCCCCACCTTTCCTGTTTATACTATTATACATGCATAAATGTATGCCAAAAGTACTGACATGTTGATGGAAGAGTGGGCTTTGTATCTATCTCTAGACAAGTATCTCGTATCTCAAGTGCTTTATGCTCCCAGAAGTAGGCTAATCAATTTCTACATATGTATCTGCAAGATGTTTTCTTCTACTGCTCCAACTAAGTCCTGTACATAAACACATACCCACCCCAATGCATATGCATATATAGTATATTGATCTATGTAGATTTCAACATTGACTAACGATTTGGTTTTTGTTCTTTTTGTGTGCTTACAGATTATGCCAGCCATGTGCCACACCATCTCCGTGTGGCTAACTCTGGCCCTGGCCGTGCAAAGGTAAATATGCAATTAGGCCAATAAAAGTGGGCCCACGCCTACACCTCTATGGGACCATGGACATGGTTAAGCTGTAACTGACTGAACTGACTGCATGACTTACTGACTGACTGACTGACTGACTCGTTGACTTGTCAATGGTGGCAATAAATCAGTTTTTGTGTCGTCGTCGTCGCATTCTGGGTAAAAATAAAATGTCAATGCCTCGTCGCCTTGGGCATACAAATTATGCCGAGTGGAAGTGTGTGCACGGGAGAGCAAGCAAACAAACAAACAAATGGCTTCACCTTGGCCTGGTCCCGCTCCTGCTTCTGCTCCTCTCCTAATGTCGATGCTCAGGCCGATGCTTCCACAGTCAACGCTGCGTATGAGTAATGCGAGTTATACATTGGGCCGGCAGCCGGCAGCTGACAGCCAAGACATCACACAGACATCGCAGACATCTCGGAGAACAGACAATCAATCGATTGATAGGAAATTCGCCTTTTTGCTCTGCCTCCGAAACTTACTGTCATTTCGGGGGTGAACACATCAAGAGGTGGGGATGCCGTATACCATATTGAAAGGGTCTTTAAAATCAAATTGGCCCGCTACTAATGCTGACCCATGGGGCCATAAATAAGCCAACTAATGCACAAACAGACGACCTTCGCACAAGAGCCTCTAAATATTTTATAGAACCAAACAATATAGCCACCGAAAAGGAGATCCCATTCAACAGCAGGACAAAAAAAAACAATGAAGAGGAAACAATAAACTAATTTCAAATAGGCAACATAAATTTCAAGTCATCTCCAGGACCCGTTCCATTTTGGCTCTTCACCCAGTACCCGTGAGTGTGTGTGTGTGTGTGTGTGTTTATAAAATATTCCTTTCAAGAGCCCGTCTCCCACACCAATAAAAGAAGAACAGAAAAAAAATACCAAAATAAGGTTACATTTGAGAACCGAAGCTTTGGATACCCTTTGCACATTTTGCAGCCAGAAGACGAAAGACAGATCTTTCCTTTGGGAGTTTTTTTATGTAGTACTCCAATTTGGATTTCGATTAACTTCTGAGCCCACTACAAGTTCTCCCATGACTTAATAGCTGTAAAACATTGCGATAAGATCGCAGAAAATATAACTTATGGGCTGTCTACGCCAAAAAAGAGCTGTTCAAGATTTCAGATATCCCACTAATCTTTGTAATGAGACAAATGAAAGATGTCATGACAGATGCCCTTGCTATATGGCGAAAAGATTACTCCTTTAGCTCTCGACATTCTGCTAGCAGTTGTAATGCCCTCAGCAAGGGTATGGAAAGAGGGAGGAACTGTGACACAGGATCCTGTTTGACGGCGTCTGGCCGAATCCCCTGGAAAATCGGGCAACGCATTGTTCTATTAACTCATGTGTGGGATCATAAATTTTACAGCTTTGCAAATAAATTTGCCAACAGCAGTCCACGACTGTGGAGTGGAGCGCCGAAAAAATCCTCTGAGAATAGTCATAAATATTTGCGCCATTATGCGACTTTCGGGCCGCTTTCAAGTGGTCGCCAGTGAAGAGGGAACTATGGGTGTGTTGGGTGGCTCGCGTGGCTTGGTCGCAGCATCGCCAAATTGCTAAATAATATACGAGTAGATGTCAAAGTACGGCACAGGAGGTACAGCGATGGGTGGGGTACGGCATCAGCATCGTCTCTGGCCAGGACGCTTTCTAAAACGCGTTGAAAATTGCCGGAGGACAAATATCGCGATGAAAACATTCAACATTTATTGTTATTACTGTTTTTGTTGTCAACTTATTGTATTTCAAGTGTTTTTATGGCCTTTGTCGTGGGTATAGTAGGACAATGGGAGAGACGCTGGGTGCGTTGCCAGTGGGTGCGAGTGGGTGCGAGCGGTGACTGCCGGGTACCCGTTACCCGGTTGGATAATGCTTTCAAGTGCCTCGAATGAACTGACTGAGTGAGTGACGCTCTCCATAAAAATTTCATATTGCACACATTTTATTATACACAAATTTTTCCTTTCCTTTACATGTATTTTTTTGTTGTTACTTTTGTTATTTTGTTGTACATAAACTCTCAGCATTGGCATACTTTTTGAGTGGTGGGTGATGGAAAATCCATTAAAGCAACTATGCCTTGGTGAAGGTCCCCCTCCTGCCCACTGATTGAGCCCATTCAAGGGTCAGGGCATATACAATTTTAGTTATGAAACAAGAGAATGCTGGAATGCGTTTGATTAGCCTAACGGGATACATCAATCCAGATCATTTCTAGTGGATTTTATTGAATCTGCTGTCGGATGAGTGAAGGAATTTCATTGAAGAAAACCCGCTCTGAACTCCACCCCTCAAAGGAAAAATCATTCTAAGGATTGAACTTTTTTTCTTCAGCCTTTCCACATATCGTTTTATCAAATGTATGATACCTAGTTCTTTTTTGAAGAACCCTAAGCTACTTTCTAATCAAAATTCCAGCTTGATTTCACATCTCATTTAATCGATCTCGAAAACCCACTGAGGCTTCCGCGGAAATTCCTCCACTTAGCATATCCCTCTTGTCCATTCCGGACAACTCCGGATTCCGGACATTGATTGTCTAGAAAAGATGTTCGTCTTGATTGATTTATTGTCTCGTTTATGGGAGAAGCACGGTGTGGAGTGTACGGGTTGATGTCTGAGGCAGAGAGAAGGGATTCATTCGGTTCGGTTCGCTTCGCTTCGGTTGGAGCAGCCTTTTAGGCGAAATTAACTAAATTGTTAAAAGAGAACAACAAGGAAGAGCGGCAAAAAGAATAACATAAGCCAGCTCAATGTTATTCATTTATTAATATCAATTCCATTTAGGGCTAAACGCCTGGCAATCGTGTCGTCCTTCGTCCCTCGTCCTTTGTTCGGATTCCCATTGCCGTTGACGTTGCTTTCAACTTTAATGAAATCCCCGCTTGACAAAGGTTCAATGAAAGATTGATTGAAAAACATTTTCAAGTGCCGGCGCAATGGGCGTGGCCATAATTATGCGCATAAATTAGGCCAAAGCCGAGGACCTTGAGCATCCTCCCTCTCCTCCCATCTCAGACCATCAAAGTTCGTTCGCTTCTCTGAGATTCTGATTCTGTGGTTGGGTGGATGGGTGGCTGGATGGCTGGGTGGGTGGAAGACGTGGGGCTAAGTATTCTGGCCTAGGGGGCTCTGGCCAACTATAAAGCGGCATAAAAGTCGCCAAGAAACTTTTCGCCGAATCTCCCACAGGGAGCGACTTCAGGCCCTGACGGAGATGGGTGCGAAATTGACACTGAGCGATGCGATGCGATGGGGATGGGGATGGAGATGGAAATGGTGACGGTGATGGTGATGGGGGCCCTTGACAAATTACTCAAATTATGAAATTATAAGGCACCAACTTGATTAGCTTTTCAGATTGCCTTTGATTGCTTCTACCCCAATTGCAAATGGCTCTTGTCCTCCACCCTCCACCCTCCACCCTGCACCTGCGCCTCCCATCTAAGGGCCGTTGAGCTGGAGTGCTGTCAAGGATTTGGCAAATTCGTTGTCACCACATTGCGATCGTAAATTCGCACCTGGGAAATTGGTTTATCTTCGGCTGGCGTTGCCCTGGCTATAAAATTATATTTGGAAAATGCGCTTAGACGCACTGACTTTAATGTCCCGACATGGCCAGAAGATGGAGCCTGATTGGGGGTTCGCGTTGTATCTTTAAATAAGAGCGCATTAGCCCTGGCGACAGTTAATGCCTGCCAGATTAAATCCGATGAATGGGGTTTGGATGCTCGTATATTTTCCTTTTTCCAGCAATTCCATTTCACAGATATCAAATGGAGTACTCAGCGCTTGGTCTCTGATTTGTGTTGAGTTTTTAATGGTTTTCCCAATGACTTTCTGTTAAACACTCAAGGGAATCCATCATACAGTCTGATGGCTGGATTAAACATGGTTGGTCACCCCCGCAAAGTGCTTTGAAATGTTTGATGAAGTGCTTATTCAAGGGGATTAAGGCCCACACTTCACTGTTGAATAAAAAAACAGTTTCGTAGAAAAATAAAATATTAATGGAATAGAAATCACCGAAAAGGTCGGTGCTCTGACAGACCTGACTGCACAGTGCAATAAAATAAAATAAAATACATTAAAATACCAACAACCAAACTAACCTTACCTCTCTCTTTCGCTCTTCCACAGATACATCTACGTGTGCCACGCCCCCATGGCTCGCACCTGGTGCACTATGCCACGGGTGAAGCGCTGCACTGTGTACATCGCCCTGCTGGCGTTCCTCCACCAGCTGCCACGATTCTTTGACCGCACCTTCCTGCCACTTCAGATCGAGTGGAACGGAAACGAGACGGAGGTGTGTCACCTGGAGACGTCAATGTGGGTGCACGAGTACATCGGTATGGATCTGTACTACACGAGCTACTACCTGTTCCGGGTGCTGTTCGTGCACCTGCTGCCGTGCATCATCCTGGTGACGCTCAACATCCTGCTGTTCGCGGCGATGCGCCAGGCCCAGGAGAGGCGGAAGCTGCTGTTCCGCGAGAACCGCAAGAAGGAGTGCAAGAAGCTGCGCGAATCCAACTGCACCACCCTGATGCTGATCGTGGTGGTGACCGTGTTCCTCATCGCCGAAATACCCATCGCCGTGGTCACGGCCATGCACATCGTGAGCTCGCTGATCATCGAGTTCCTCGACTATGGCATAGCCAACATCTTCATCATGCTGACCAACTTCTTCCTGGTTGTGAGCTACCCGATCAACTTTGGCATCTACTGCGGCATGTCGCGGCAGTTCCGCGAAACCTTCAAGGAGATATTCCTCGGCCGCATCATCGCCAAGAAGGACAGCTCGTCCAAGTACTCGATCGTCAATGGCCCCCGCACCTGCACCAATACCAACGAGACGGTCCTATAGTAATTGGTGATGTTGGTGCCGCGGCGTGGCAGCAGTGATCAGCATCGCACCACCACCGTACGCGCCGCCGCCCCTGCCACAGACCACCACAGTACGCAATGTGGTGCCGGCGGGACGCCGCAGCACCAACATCGGCTCCAGCATTACCAGCAGCGACGCGTCAGCACAATGGACATCATAACCGAGGAGCGCCATGTCTAAAAGGATCGCCGTTCGCAGGCACAGCTCTCGGTTTCAGACAGAGAACATACTACACATAGTTTCCCAATCCAATTCGTAGTCAGTGCAGTGGCTGATCTGGGTCACCAAACACTCTTAAATCTCAACAGCCAATCGCCAGAAACATTTAAGTGAAAGTCAAAAACAAAAACAAAAACAAAAAGAACAAGCAAAATATCAATAACTTTGTGGATCTAGAGATTTGGCGATTCAAACCAAAACCCAACTACCCAAATACAAAAATAAATATACCATGCATATAATAATAATCGAATAATCGAATAGTCGAATAGTCGAATGTTCAATGTCTGTTATAACTCCAGTTGCAGTTCCGTTCCCCGTTCCCCCGAATAGAGCACAATAGTTTCTCGACTTCAGATTTGTATGTGTGTGTTTATTGTGTGTTGATGTTACTGTTGATGTCTCATACTCGTACTCTGCATTGATGTTCAGGTTAAGGAAATATACAATATCGTTCTATACACGCATTAGCGTTAATCCAACCAGTGTCTAGGCTTAAGGAACAAAAAATAAAGTACTACCGTATGGGAAATGGTAAATGGGAAATGGGAGATGGGAGATGGGCGGGACTTGAGAGGTGATAGCTGCCCAGAGCAGGCTCAGCTGGAGCTGAGGCGGAAACGTAATAGTTACAATAAACTTAAGATCGAATAATTAGGCTATGTTCAAAATTATCTACAGGAAACCCACAGAGAACCCCAGAACTATCAGAAAAACTGAAGAAAAATTAAATAATCATTAAGAGAAATAAAATGTAATTTAAGTGTCTACTGAATATTGAAACAAGGCTTAAGTGAAGAACCCTTTATTTATTTTGGCGCAACTTTTTGTGCGGCATTTGTGAAGTATTTTTGTAATTTCGGATCATCCTTAAGTGAGGTGGCTAATCATAAGGACATGGACACGAATGGCACTCGTTCAAATCTGTAAACTTTTGAGCCCCAGAGTTTACCGATTTGAATGAAACCCAGCAGCATAACATAACATAACATAACATAACATAACAAAACACAGAACAGAGCAGAGCCCCATCAGTCATAACGAATTTCCAGTTGGTCTACTCGTATATATTGCAGTAGGATCTAAGTTTTTTTTTGCTAGTATTAGGAACCAGAATAAACCAAAACGATTCAATGTTGATATGTGTACAAGTATTTTACAATTATAATTACAATTACAATTACAATTACACTTACAATTGCAGTTTCCAATTTAAATGTTTTTAGATGTATGATGAAAACTAGACAATTAAGCCAGCAGCAAAGTAAACCAACTAAAATTAAAACTAAATCGAAAACAGATACAGAAACAGAAACATAAATGAAAAAACAAAAAAAACACTACGAGTACTTGTATAACCATTACTAAAAATTGTCTGTCTGAATGGAATGTGTTAACTACTTATACTATAAACATACCTACTAAATATATGTACATACATATATCATTTGTGAGAACAGCTGCGTTCGGGTTTCATTTCATTTCGTTTAATTTCATTTCATCTGATTACTCGTACAGTTCTCGGACTCTTTTTTGTATATATGTACCTACATACATAATTTGTGTATTTATTTTAATGGTGCATCCAATACTGAATAAATAAACGATTTAAATGTCACACAACCTCTACTGCGCTTCGGTTTTATTCCAGTTCTATGCCCTTACATTGCAACTAAAATACTTTTATTTATACGCACAACTGTCTCTCAGGGGCTCAAGGATCTAGAGACGAGCTGTGGAAACTATGAAAAGGCAGGTATGTATATTTCACTTATGCTAGCAATGGGCTGGGAGAATCCCAAAGATACTAGCCTGGAATCGGCTTCGAATCCGGCTAGCTGTGGGTGGGGCACCGTTAATACAGCTGGCAGCGCGACCTTGTACCGCGCCGCACCGACTTACAGCCATAGGCCTGACGGAAGGGATCAAAGCTGGCCATGGCGTCATTGACGCGCTTCCTGTCGCTGCCGTGCTCCTCGCTGTCCTCCAGGTTCCTGTCGTCCGAGCAGAAGAACTGTGCAAAGTTGAAGAAGAACAGCTGCTTCTGGGCCGGTGTGCTCCGGCCAGGCCCGCCCCCCGCCTCGAAGTAGGCGCCATAGGCCAGATCGAGGCCATTCAGATCGGCGAACTTCTCGTTGGCTATGAACAGGCCGTGACGGCGTTGCAGGCAGAATACCTGGGACAAGAACCGGTGACTCGTGATCATTGAATAGCTCTTGGACTTTTTGGGCCGACCGAACGCATCGAAGTGTACGTCGACGGGCGCAAAGCCGTGGGAGAGCTCGTGCCCCAGGATGAAGCCCAGCGAGCTGTAGGTGAGCACCTGGCGCTGCTCTGGGCGGTAGAGGGGCCCCTCCAGCAGGGAGAGCGGCACGAGCAGCGCATTCGCCATGGGCATGAAAAAGGGCGAGGCATAGCTCCCGTAGCCATGCACTCTGACCGGGTGCAGGTCGTACTTGGTGGCAGGATTCTCCTCCTGCCCCCGGGAGTGCTCCATTACGGCCAGCAGGTTGCCAAAGTAGTCGCTGGCGTTTATCCTGAGCTGCTTGTAGTGCTGCTCCACGCGCTCCTCCACAGACTCCACGGCCTCCGCGCTGGGAAGGATACTCAGCCGCAGGCTCATCCTCTCCAACTTTTCGAGTAGAAAGCGCTGTGTGGCCGCCGAGAACTTGTTGCGATTGGCCCGTAGCTTCAGGCCGAATCGCTGCTTCAGCTCTCCGAATAGACCCTGCAGCGTGCCGTTGGCCTGCAGATGGGGGTGGTGCTGCTCCACCAGCCAGACGGCGGCGTGGGTGATGAACAGGCGGGCCTGGGCAGCGCACTCCAGGCGGGTGAAGCTCCAGGGCGCCCGCTCGCCATCGCGGTGCAGCGAGCGGAGCAGCAGATAGTGAAGGAGGAAGCGAGGGGGCTGACTGGCCAGGAGGTGCGACAGATGCCCAACGTAGGTTGGGCCCGTCTTGAAGGTGGGCCATGGCAGCATCCAGTAGGCCGGAACCGGAAATAGCACCTGCGTACCCGTACCCGTACCCGTATCGTCGGCATCCGGTAGCCAAAGTACATCCTTTTTCGCATTGGCGGTGATCGCCTCCTCCAGCTCCTTCACCTCTTGCCACACCTCATCTGGGGTCTCCTCTGGTGCGGGGAGCCTGCCCCAGAGCTGGTCGAACTGCTCCCGGCTCAAGGGCTGGTACGAACTCGCATTTCGGTCGCCCTCGGCCGAAGGGCGTAATATTAGCTGGGCCCAAATGGCGGGCAGGTTGCTGTCCGTTATCTCCAGCAGGACGTCGGTCTGGAAGAGAGCCGTCAGGGCCACGGCCAGCTCGTTGCCATCCACTTCGGCTATCCGGCATAGCTTCAGCACAAACTCCGCCGAGGGCGTCGCCTGGAGGGGCGTCCGGCAGGCGGTATAGTAGTCCCGCAGCTTTCGCACAAAGCGGGGCTCCTTGGCTCCTTGAGGCGGTGGCTGCTCCAGCAGCTTGACCAGCTTCCCGTGGTACACATGGTCCAGCTGCTCGAGCACACTGCGATACGGTCGACCTTGGTGCGTCAACATCCAGTTGCCGCAGGCATACTCATAGAAATCTGTACAGGGATCCGCCAGACGGTTCATGTGTCGCCTCAAAGAACTAGGCAGCTGGGTCCGCAGGCACAGGCCCGGGTACGGGCTGGAGAGGATTGCCGTTGCCATCAGCAGCAGCTGCACATCGACACGCATCTTGACCGAGACTCGCTGTCAAACTGAGGCGGTTTTTGCGCGACACTTTCGAGAGCCATTTCGCGGAAAGGTCATGTTTGGGGTTATCTGTAGATCGAACAAACGTGCTAGGTCTGTGGCATCCGGGGAAGCCCTGCCCGCATGGGAGAGCAGGCTGTTTGGCGAAATCAAGATCACTGATCGACCGAGTGGTCATCGTCGGAGAGGAATCTGATAATACCAACTCTATCGAAGCTTTTTCTAACACTCGCCAAATGATCCAATGGATTATGAATCGGGTAAAAATAATAACAAAGATTATGCTTCAAGAGAATTTGCAACATTCGACACCGAAAGTGGGGGAAAGTGGGAAATAAATGGAGGCTTGGGATTCATATTGGGAAGCGGTTATAAGACATAAATATAAATAATTATAATTCGTTAATAAGTATGAACCTGGATAGTCAAATACTTGGGAATGCAGGTATGAATCGGCGAACCTGTACAGACAGAAATACTTGTACTTGTAGTTTGTGCCCCCATAGTTGGAAAACTTTAAGCTACTTCTAAGCCGAGCTATATGGAATGCAGTACCAATGTGAATAAAAGAATCTTGTCCGCTTCTTTTCCGTTTATTTTTGCACAGCGCTTGGGAAAGTTAGCTGTAGAAATTTTGCAGCTGCAAAGTGGAAAAACACTTTGAATGCATTCTTCATTTGATAACTGGAAGCTTTTCAGCGACACCGACATATGGAATACGAAACTTTAACTCTCAGGAAAAGTGTGAAAAATGGCCAGAGATGGCGATGGGCTTGGCTGGGGCTGACTGCAGTGGAAGATGTGGCGCAAATATATTCTCGTTTATATTTAATGCATTTTACCAAGAGTATTGCAGCTCCTCTCTCATCCTCATCCTCATCCCAGAAGAAGAGAACGGGGAGACGTGCGATGCTGAAAGGTGACTGCACTTGAAAGTTTTCATCAAAGTCGGGGCTGCTTTTCCCAAGCAGCAGAAAACGAGAAACTTTCGCCATATGTGTGTGGAAATTCGCTCACAAATGTGATACAATTTTGGAGGCTGTTGAGCCTGGAACACGGGACCCCGGGGGAGCCAGGTTACTTGGCCTTGGCTTCGGATGAGATGGCAGCCATTTATAATGCCTGCCGGAGAAAATGAGCGGGGGAGGGTCGAAACGAGTGTAATATCTGGGAGAAACAACACCAAAGAATGTACAATTTTAAGCCTTTTTGGGGGGTACAGGCTGTGGGCAGAGAAAAAGGCTGCACAAGCCTCATTTATTTCACTCAAAATTGATTGACGCCCTCCAACACAAACACACACACACACACACACGCACACCCACACCCACACATGGACACACTCCTCTGCGAGCATCACGAGAGTAGAGGAGACAATGAGAGGGCAACAGATAATCAATCAGAAAGCTGCTTATTGGCTTTTCAAAATGCGTCTAACAAAATAAATAAAAGTCAAAGCGACAATGTGGCCTGTTATGCTATGCCCCAGTCCCAGTCCATCTCCCTCTCCCTTTTCCTCCCCCTGCCACTGGCCTGGGCCCACATCAACCACGAATCATTCACTGGAATCCCCTTCCCAGCTGTTGTCTGCTCTAGGATCCAGGGTCCAGGGAGCACGAACAACAACCAGTCAACTTCAATCCGATTGGGGCCGATACCCAGTTGGTCTGTTGGTCCACTGCCCGGCCCGACCTAATGCCAATTTAATACTGCGTGTGGCTTATGCCTGTCTATATCTTTCGGTCCCCATCTTCCACCCCATCTTCCTCCCCATCTTCCTTCCGTGTGAATCCGTGCGTACGGGCATGTGTTTAGGTTTGTGCTAATACCCCTCATAAGTCCCGAGTATCGGCAGATGTACACACGAATACGAGTTCGAGTACTCTTATATCGCACTCGTAATCAAAGGCAATTAGGTACTCAGTCCCTTGGCTTTTGGCCATTTTGATGCTGGCTATTTTCAGCATTAGCTAATTAAATTTACATCCACAGCCAACAAAATTGAAGATGTCCGTCCATCTTGAGTCCATCTAAAGTATTTTTGGTCGCTGCCTACGAATCCAAAGCAAGAATTCAAAAGTGGCTTGAACCCAAGCTTCACGATTAGTCGATGAATTTCTTTTCAAGGGAAAACAAAGCCAATCTTCAGATTTCAGCGAACAATTCTTGATCAGTGGCTTGGGAGAAGAAAATGCACCCAACGAGCCTCAGCCTTCCAGTGGATAAATTGAATATAGGACCTGGCCATTGATGGGAAGCCTCCCTCGCCTTCTCTATAATCTTCATTGCTATATAAATATTTTGAAAACTGTCCCTGCTTTTGTAAACACACATTTATTCCGGGAAAAGAGATTCAGAGATTCAGAGATTCAGAGTCCTCCCCTGCTTGCCCTCTGACACATGGCAGACGCTCTGGGAAACCACATCTGCTCTGCGGTCCACTGATTGTCTGTTGATTTACAATTAATTGTCGCCATTCTTGCTTTGACCTCACATTAAATAATTCACACGCTATGCAGAACATAATTTGTTATAAATACAAACCGCATAACTGCGGACCACTGACACTAATGATAACAAAGGATGTTCTATATATGTATTTCTGTGAAAATTAAAACGGAATCTACTGCCAAATAAAATGTATTCCATCATATATACGAGTATGACTTTAAATTGTTTTGGAAATGGATTTCGTCTAAGGTTTTCCAACGGAGTTTGAAGGTGTTAAGAAAAAACCATGTGGATCCGCTCAAGATACGGAAAAGTTCTCGCGAATTCGTTTTCTGTTTATTTTCTTTTGTTCCTGAGGAGATACGAGTACAGTAGGGGGAGACCAAGGGAGTGACCAGGGGCATGCTTCCCATTCCGGAATTGTTCATTTTTTTTAATTTAAATAAATGCGGCCGTTTACTATTGTGGCTGTTGTTTTTACTGCTGGAGCCTTCATTAGGGCTCTACGTTCATTTGTCAGCGGTTTGTCTGAGAATTTTTGCGGGTTGTCGGGTTCCATGTTTAATTGCGAAAGAAATGTGCCATTTGGCTGTCGTTTTGGGCATTCCGTTTTAGTTTATGTTTATGGTTCGCTCATTTTGTAATTTAGTAATTTGCTCCGAGGGTCAGCCAACTAACCGAATGGGGAATGGAATGGTTTCAAGGGCCAAACTAGAGTGATGAGGATTGTCTGGTAGATAACGAGTGAGTCTCCTCATTTTTTTTCGCAATTACATTTTAATTGACTTTCCTGCCAATACAGACTACTGACTAGCTGTGCCCAAAAAACCAGCGACCTCCACCCCCTGTTACCCATGTTCCGTTCCACCTGTTCCGTTCCACGCTCGAATCAATTTTCCGCTTTTATTGTTAATGATTAGTTTCGATTGGAGGAAAAGTGCAATCATGGCGGCGATAACTGCCCGTCATCCATCATTCTTAAATAGTCCAGCCATGACAATCGAGTATTATGGCCGGGTGTCAGGCCATGCAGTGACTCTGCAGAATGCACCCCACAAGCCCCCACCGCCGCTGCCTTGCTTCCTGCCAAGTGGCAAATTATGAGCCGTACTTTCGATCCAACTTGGGATTTGGGGCTTGGGTTTCATTGCTTCATAAATTAAGGACTCCATTCGCATGCATGGAGTTCGAGGGGGTGCGTTCACCGCCCTCTCCACCCCCTCGGGGGGTCTGTCGGCCATTAGCCTTGGCCTGGCCTGCTCCTATAGCTGTAGCTGTAGCTGCCCCTATATGGCATACCGCACGCAACACCGGAATGTCCAACTGTCGAAATGGACACTCACAGACGGACGGACGGACGGACGGACGGACATTCACAGTGCCGGACATCTGTCACGAACCCACAATCAAAGGTGTTCCTAATTTATGAATCAACGCAATTAGCTTTAATAACGTGCTGCTGTGCCTCGTCCTCGCCGCAGTCCAAAATTAGCTAAACATATGCGAATGTGGGCGTGGGAGCCGGAACGGGATGGGATGGGATGGGATGGGATGGGATGGGACGGGAAGGGACGGTTGACTCAACATTTTGCCTGCATTCGGATTCATTAAGTCGGACCGAAATGACAAACGGTTTCGGCCAAGTGTTCAACAGTTGGAGATGATTGCCGTCCATTTGGAACCACACAAAGCCGAATCGAAGTAGCATCGGAATTAGGGTACACTGAACCCTATAGAAAAAGGGAGGAGGGACGGGGAAGGACCTGGAAAATATAGAAGAAAACAAAGAAGGAACGAAAAGAAATATAAAAATGGAAATACATTTATAGTAGGTACAAATACGACAAAAAGATGTAATGGAAATTGGTCTCTAAATCGAAATTTCAAATGGGAAACTAAAGATACAAAAACCAGGGATTAAAAAGGTAGGAAAACAGACAACAATTAACAGCAGAAAATCAATGGGATGAGTACATACAATGTGTATATGTATATTTATCTCTAAAGGAAAGGCAACATAACATACGGTGCCACACTGTTAACAAACTTCTTGTGGTAAGAGCTGTGGATCAAAAGGAGAGAAGACTGCATAATTTGATGAAAATGAAATTTCTTCCCGAGTCAAGAGCGGTTCCGAACCATTTTTGAAACATTTCTTTGGCCCTGAAGGTATTCACACCCCAACACACAGGAATGCCACTGGGGCGGAGGAGCTAATGCATGAATACTTAGATGTGAAGCTACATTTTACCTGGTAAGTAATCACAAAGTCTCGACCACAACTGGATTTGTTTGATTCGAATTTGGTTTGATTAAGAGGCAGGAGCGTCTTAATTAAAGCAGCCATGGCAATGGCAACGCAACCTCAGGGAGCAGAACAACAAAAACAAGAAGTTTCAGCATTCTCTGTTGACTTGTACAAGCTCCCAGGAAAGTTATTCGATAGCAAGTCCCCTGCCACAGTCATGGCCATACAGCCTTCCTGCCACAGTTCCTCGCGACAAGTTCGTGTTGATGATGATTGTTGTTTCCAGTGTTTCAAAGATGTTGCAAGTAATTTGCAAAACTTTGGCCTGTTGCCCGGACACCGAGGCGTATGTGGAATGTGTGTAATTCAATAACTTTCTGCTCGAAATGAAAACCAAAACACAATGCCTTGCGGTTCGAGTGTTGTCTTACGAGTACGCAATACATATCTCCTGTCTGATGCCTGTCCTCTGTTCTCTGCTTCTGTCGAACGACTTGAATATGCAATTTCAGTCAATTTGCCCTGCCATCTATCAATTAATTAGTGCTTCATGAAAAGTTAGGTCCGCTTTCCAGGATTCGAGGAAATGAATAAAATGAACTCCCATCGACTGCTGCCCTCCACACAATTGTAATTTGAGTTGTTATTACTTTTTCGAGCTCCATCTCCCACCGCAGCCCCCCAGTTCCACCCGTTGTCTGGGGCGATGCAGGGACCGGTGCAAACAAAAAAGCAATGTCGGTCATTAGTGGGGATTTGGCTTTACATATCTTCTCGGTCGGGAGGTCGGGCGGTCGGGGAGTTGGAGAGTCGGCGAGGACATTGTACAGTTAATGATACCTGGAATTCGACAGAAATAGAAACACGGTCCACAGCCACAGTATCTATCGTCAGCAAACTTGAAGGAGAGCTTGGGATTGCCTCCACGCTCGTCAAACCGAGTCGAACCGGGCAGTACTGAGTACCCAGAAATGGCGCTTGTGGCAATTCAGTGCCTGACCTTGTCCGATGCTGATTTAGGGAATGTCATGGAGGGAAAGCTGAACACAGAGATTGTTGTACTTCAATTAGATCCAGGGACCGGGGACTGGGCACTGGAACCCCTTTCAATCGTTACTACAAGTGATAATTATTTAGCATTCATTGAAGCTTGGACACGTTTCTTCCTGAAGGTATCGATAACAGATCGACTAGGAATCGAGGTCTTGAATTAAAATGAAATAGTCGCAATCATTTTACCTTTCGGTTTGTGAGAGGCCGAGGCCTACGCAGCAAGCCCTTTTGAGATTTATAAGTTTTTTCATTCGGTTAGAGTTTGAAATGTTTTCCGTTTATTACACAAACTAAGGATAGCAAAAAAAAGGTTTGGCTTTATGGATATACATGGATATATATTGTATGTATGGACCAGAGCTAGTCAGGACCATCGTGCGCTCCATTAGGCAGCCAAGGTGGTGGTGCGCGGGCGGCGACTGGTGATGATTGGGCGCCTGGTGGTTGCCCGCACGTTAATGCAGGGCCGTTCCTTGTCTCCCGCTTGCATCTCTCCGCAGCGACGCTTGTCCGTGCGTAGCCAGTCTGAAAGGATTAAGGATTATTGGGGATATACGTAGATATTAGGGTGTGTGGTGGGCTCACTGTTGCGGGGCTGGCCGTGGCAGTTCTGGTTGCGGAGCTGACAGTTGTTGGCCAGGATCTTGCACGCCCTATTGTTGCGAGACCGGACGCAGATCTCCTGCCTGGGCGGGGTTCTCCTGCAGACCACGGGGCGTGCGGGGCAGGCGGCCCAGCAGCGCCGCCTGTTGGCCTCGCCGACGGCGCGCACGGACCTGCACTCAATGTCGCGGGTGTGCCTGATACCGGCTGGCTTGCCCTCGCGATTGGCCTGGATCAACTCGCAGATGTTGTTGAAGCGCTGGCACTCGCCCTGCGGTGTCCTGCCACAGACCCTGGGGCTGGTGCGGGCGCAGACGGCTGGCGGGGAGCAGGGCCATGGACGACCGGTGATCGGAAGACGGGTGGAGATGGATCGCCTTGTCGTCGTCCTGGGTGTGACGGTAGTATGGCCGCTAGCCAGGCAAATGAGGGCCACCCCTGTGATGGGAGGAAAAGAGACGCTCTTATATCATCCTGTGGTGGAGTCTTGAGGTACTCTATCCTTACCAAAGATCAGTGTCAATTGTAGGCTGTGCATTTTGCTTGTTTGCGTGGATGGCTGTGCTGAAGGAGCTGTTGGTTCTGATACTGTTTGGCCCGACCGCCCAGCCTATTTATACCAGCAGTAGAAGCAATGCCAACAATTACCTGGAAGAGAACTCCAGACTCCAGACAATGCCCGCGGCACGCGTCAGCTCTGCTTTTGTTCAGCGTTCGAGCTCGTCAAGGCATTGACCTGGCCAGAAGTGGCCAGAAATGGCCAGAGAGACAGCTGTTGAATAACTGGAGCATCGCGATCACTCACACTCACGCACGATCTTCATTCGGTTAGCGATACTAGGAAAAGTTCTCTTAAATGAGGGTCTACAATTATTTAAAAGTGTTTTAATAAGACATCTCTAGGAATACAGGAAATAATTCATTTCCCAAGAAATATTCCCTGTTTGCATTCGATTATGCTCCAGAGTTGCTTCCATTGGCACAGAAATATACAAGTTCCCACGAGGAAACCCCCACCGAATCGAATTGATGTTGATTGAGTGTCAGATTTCGCAGCATATACTATACATATCCCATTTAACGCATGCGACAACAGCCGGGGGGCAAACAACAGAACAGGTGGCAGGTGGTAGGTGGTAGGTGGCAGGTGGCACGTGGTGGGAACGGGAGCAGGCGATCGATGGGGCTATAAATACGCAACTCCGCCAGCGAATAGGCATCAATCAACATCCAGCAGTTGATTAAACAGAAGATCCGCTTATCAATCACTCGCATCATGTCCAAGCTCAGCCTTTGCCTCCTGCTCGTCGTCCTGGTGGTGGCCATTGAGGCCGATGGCGATGGTCGCCGCCCCTGCGAAGGCCGCTGCACCATTCGGGACCTGAACAACCGCAGGCTCCTCTGCGTACGGGATCGCCGCACTAACACCTGCACCAAGCTGCGTCCCTGCCGCCTGCGTGAGCTGAACTGCCGCCGCCGCGACTCTGGACTGGCACCGCTCAAGGAGTCCTGTGTCACTCGATGCCGCAATATCCAGGGCGGCAGCGGCGTCAGCGGCCAGTGCGCCAAGCGGATCCGCACCCAGGCGCCCCGCACCAAGGACTCCAAGCGGGTGCGCGAATGTCGCAAGCGTCCCTGCATCGATGACAAGATCGCCGGCTGCTGGAAGGATCGCCAGGGAGCCTGCATCGTGCAGACCCGTTGCGAGGCCAGCCGCAGGAACTGCGTCCGACAGTCCAACCAATGGATCCGCACCAGTCAGTGGCGTTGCCGTGGCAATGTCCAGGGTGGCGGAGCACGCAGGTGCCACACCCAGCCCATCGTCATCAAGGATTAGATGCTCCAATCACTCCAACAGAAAACGCAAGACCAACGAAAATCTTAACAATAACTTTTATTTTCCGCTCCCCTTGATTTTCTTTGAAATTGAAAATATCCATAAATTTTCTCAAATATCAATCAACTTTTCCCAACTATTCCAATTAATTTTTGGTAAAGGGTAGTTCGATGATGCTGAATCTTATTAGAGCAGTGATTAAAACTTTTTGAAATTTATATCATTTCATGAAAATATTCACTTTCAATTTGGTGGGAAAATTCGAATGGGAAAAGTATTGGTAGGTACATACATATATAGCTAGTATGTACATATAAATGTAATGAATTTATATAGTATTTGCATGCCATATCGCTGCAGGGACAGTGCGGTTTAACATTGGGATTTCCCGCTGGCAATTCGGAAAAATCCTTGTCAATTATTGACGAGCATGCACATGCATAAATATGCTCGTTGAAAGGTTTAAGCTGCCTATACCACTGGCAAGCCGACCTGCTTAACTAGTAGGTGTAACTAGATACAAGTTAATCACCTATCCTCCCCATCTGTAGCTGCAGCTGCAGCTGTAGCTGTGGAGTAGACAGCTTAGACCTTTCACCACTGCCTCTGTTAAGTGGCTCCACATATCCTCATCCGCCCACTGGACTACTCGCGACCTTGGCCCTGGCCTTTTCCGAAATGCAGTTGTAAATATTTAAATGGAATTAGACATTTGCTGGATTGGATGTGTCTGCAGTGGCCATGTGTGGGTGTGGGTGTGGCTGCCGTTATTTAATTTCACGCTCGGGGAGCACAGCCCCCAACCGTTCGCCACCACAGACCACCGCCTGGTGGGGGTGTGGGTGTGGGTAAGGGTGAGGGTGAGGAAGAGTGGCGTGTGGTACAAATTCTGCAAAATCCTCCAACATTCTGCAGTAATTCAGTTAGAGCCCAGTTAGTTGCTAATGCTTTTTAATTCGATTAAGCCCTCTACATACACGTGTACGGCTGGTCTGTGGCACCAACCGTGGCAGAGTAGAGCACAAAATATGCATTTGAGCAGAGAGTGGCAATTTTCATAAAAACACTGGTGGCAGGACGAGGTGGTTCGGCGGAAGGGCTGGCAGGCTGAGGTTGACAGGCTGGCTGACTAATGGAACGGGTCGGAGCCGAAACAGTTGACAAGCCTGGCCGGGGCTGAGGTTGCATCTCGCTGCCTGCCTCACATCCGGCTGTCCTTCTTTATGGCCATTCCGCGGCCAGAACCAGAGCCAGAGCAGCAGCAGCAGCAGCAGCAGCAGCAGCAGCAGGTGACA
The DNA here is from genome assembly GCA_963969585.1 of Drosophila helvetica. NCBI lineage: Eukaryota > Metazoa > Arthropoda > Insecta > Diptera > Drosophilidae > Drosophila > Drosophila helvetica. The sequence continues at coordinate 9,356,207 of OZ018401.1, read as the reverse complement.
GGACAACAAAGCTGCAACAAAGCAAACTCCCACAGCTACCAAGTTCCCCCCCCCCCCCCCCCCCCCCGCGCAACTGGGGACCAACATCCAGACACAAAGAATAACATTGTTTGGGTCGTCGGTGGATCTGTGGGTCTGTGGGCAACGCGTGGCTCGTGTACTTAAGCAAAGACAAGGGCCGGATCCGGGGCAACCACTGTGCCTCCCCGCCCTAGGGTGGGTAGCACAAAGCGGGATTTCTCCTGTTTCACTTAGCGTAAGCCGGCCAAATGTCGCTGCGCCACTTGCAAATTGTATTGGGATGAGGTGAGGGACTGAAAAAAATAGGTAGTTCCAGGGCTGGAATGGAGCTGGGGCAGGGGCTGGGGCAGGGGCTGGGATGTGAAAGTGCCTGACATATTATGATGGCGATGAGAGTCAAGTGGCAGTGTCATGCGAGTCGCGGTTACCCATGGCTATACTCAGACAGATAAATACCGGAGTCGGTGGGTAACATTAAAGTTTGACTTTTTCACACGCAAAGGAGCCATGTAAGAGCTTCATTTCTTTCAAATATGGCAAGGAATCTCTTTTACTGCGCTCTGTCACACAACATTTGCTCGAAACGCGAAAGCTGTATAATACTTTAAATGCAGTATTGGATAAACAAAAAATATTGATTGGGACAGTCGATGGTATAATGTGCTTGTGTTTGGATTATGGTTAGCCAGGAGATAAGAGCCTGTGGAAGCTCGTAAATATGTGCCATTTATGGGCGTATCCTTTTAAACGACACAGGTGCACGCACTATGCTCGAATAACTCAATTAAAAGGCTATTTTCATGCCAGAGACCTCCCAAAGCGGTCGAGGGAGTCCTCTGACCCTCTGCCCCATGCCACGGCTGTGACATAAATTTAACCCCATCGCTGGAGCAGCTGCAAATTTGTTCACACAAAGCTGAAACGGCTAGAGGGCACACATTACCGGGGTGGGGGAAGACATCACTAGAAAAGGGACACAGGAAGGACCCAGGCTGGAACTGCATACGAATGCCAGAGATAACGGCAGAAAGTGTCCCTCCGCATGTCTAGACACTCCAGATAGAGGATACACGATACGATACACCCACAGACTCAGACTCAGACTCAGACATGCATGAACACTCACACACCCTCGTACACACATACATACATATATAATTATAAAGTGCTGCTGCGAACGGAACGGAAATTGGGGGCCCAACAAAGCAGTATCGTTGCCAAAAATGTGCCTCCGAAGGAGGGGCAGGACAGGACCGTGGCGTCTCCGATCCCGGATAGTGCTTACAATTTAATTTCCTAGCGACAGAGACACTACAAACAGACTGCAGGATGCCCGAAAACTACGTCCGCTGATTGCGCCACGGAAATGAAATTAGATGGGAGCGAAGAAGAAGGACCCGCTCGAAAAAAATTAAGCCTCATCAGAAGGAGGATACCGTTGCCATTGCCATTGCCGATGCCGATGCCAATGCCATTGCTGATGCTGATGCCGATTCCCCACTGCCACCGGCACTGCCGCTGTCCCTGCCAAGGCCACGTAATGAGTCGGTAATGAAAAGTTGTATGTGACCCGACTGGAAAAACTTGGCGCTGACAAATTGTTGTAAAAATGTAATTACTTGCAAATGAGTTTCGGGGAAAACAGAGTCCCAGGCAACAGCCAAGATCATTAGGCAAATTAAGAAGCTTCCAAATGGAATCGCAACTATGCGATGCTTTTCCATACATATATCAGGAAAATGTGTTTGCTTCTGGCATCAGCCTGGCATTCTGCGAATATATGTATAAATCGAATTAAAATTTTCCAACTTCGCACAAAAAACTGTTATTTAGTATCTGACATGAATGAATCGAAGGTCACCATATATTTGCATTTACGCATTGACTTAATCAGGATCATCAAACTGGAAAGTGGGGCCAAGTTCAACCGAAAGACCCTGGATACTGAAATCCATTTGCATTAATGTCCAGGTATAATATGCACAGAATTAATTCAGGCGACAATCAGCGCCCACACAGTACCGGGCACATGTGGCACGGCTGGCCCATCCCAAAATGGCAGCCATCCATGGAATACACTCTGAATCAAAATAGTAAGTATCCGCCTCGTGGGTAGCATTCAAGGAAGCTGTACGCTTATTCACTGAACTCAGTCTGATAACCAAATCCCCGGGGAGAAGACCCTGTGCAGAGTAATAGATGATCTGCTAACCCTTGCAGAAGAACAGAATAACTATATTTACGTATAGGGTATCCACAGAGCGATAAGGTTAGTGCTGCTCTATATTTGTAATTTTTGTATTCAGTTGTCCGCCGCCTATCAAAATGTCAAATGTGGGCCGTAATACTCTCTGATAGTTCTCCCATTTGGTTCTCTTAATTGGATTTATTACGAATATTGGAGCTTTCGCAGGCGTCGCGACGGGAATAAAAATTGATGGAAAACATCGAGCTGTGTTGTGAGAACAAACAAAACTCATTTTCATATGCAAAGAGTGTCCCTTTCCCTTTCCTTGATTTCCATTTCCCTTTGCCTACGCACCCCTTGCCCGGTATCAGGGGCGTGCGTGCATCCGCATATATTTAAAACTTTTTTACACAATTCGTTGTTTATTTATTTAGTTGTGTTCGTGTTTGTCTTCTCTCTTTCTGCCTCAGAATGAAAAAACAAAACAAAAACAAAGCAAAACAAAACAAAACGAAACGAAACGAAAACAGAAGAACAACACAATATTTTTGCATAATTTTTTAATTTACTTTTCGGTCTAAAAATAGCGTGCTAACAAAAAGAGACGACCTCACAAATGCGGATCGGGATTGTTTTTATGCCTTTGAAATCGATGCTTAAATGGAGAGATGGCAAGAAAAGGGCGGGGGACAACGAAAACGAAAACGAAGGAGGCCACTCCATACACTGGAAAAAAGGAACCGAACATTTCAAGAAGTTGCAAGGTCAAAGGAGAACCGAGCAGTACAGATCTCAAGTTCGTTTCAAAATATATATCTAGTATTGAATATTTCTTAAGGATGACTCTGGAGCTCCTATCCTTGGGACCGTATCCGTGTACGCACTGCTCGAAGTCTCTTGATCAATCCGCAACTCACATACGTGAGCATACCGGAGAGCGACCCTTCCAATGTTCCCACTGCTCGAAGTCGCTTAAACAGAAGGAATCTCTTAAAAATCACACCTACAATAACTCTCAAGACGATCGTTGAAGCTTGAACAAATTTCGTAAATATGTACAAAGATAATAAAGATAATAAAGCCAACTATTATACAAAGTATGCAACGCTCGAGCTGGTGGAAGGTGAAGAGCCTCTGCTCTCCCGAAATTTAACTCCGTATTCGTATAGCGTTTCAGTTGCAGCCCAGTAGATGGGGCTTTCGTTTTTATTTCGTTCCATATACTACGCCAAACCTAGCCCGAGTCGACCACACCTCATTTCTTGGGTATTTCGGGGGCAAGGCTTTTTGTAAGCAAGACAAATGGTTGCCACTGCAGCGGAAAGGAACTGCAGCCGGGCCAAAAACACAAATTGACATTAGCCCAGGAGCAGGAAGAACCGTAGAGCCCGAAGCGTGACTCAGAGCAGGCCAGAGCAGGGGCAAGACCCGGAGCTGGAAACAAAAACGAAATAGGGGCAGCCTAACAGATGGAGTGTGCTGGAGCTGGTGCTGGAGCTGGGGCTATCCCTTAGTGGCAAGTCATAAATGTCAGGGGCTCCTTAGGCGTGGCCAGGACCCGGATTCGGATTCGGGTTCCCCGAGACGTACATGCATACACGGGTACGGCTACGGCTACGGCTACGAGTATATTCAACTGACAAATAACTGAAAATGTGATTGATGATGGCCCTGACACGCTGACACATATAAATGCCCGCAAATGGAGCACGAGACGCTGCCGCTGACGTGTCGCACAGTCTCCCCCATATACTCGTAGGACTACGGCTACAGGATAGATCCGGACCACATATCCTCCAGCCTTCGCTTTTGTTTTTGCAATGGGAGTGCGTGATTTTTGTGCCCGCATCATTACTCAACATTCTAAGTGCTTTTGGGAATAGGACTGGGGACTGGGGACTGGGTACTGGGACCTGGGATTGGTCCTGGGGCTGGGGTACTCAGTTTAACCTACGATTATTGCCATTCATTGCCGAGACTAAAGTATGTCAACAATCTTCTTTTCCACGTCCACATCATCATCTCCATTCCCATTCCCACTCCCATTCCCACTCCCACTCCAATGCCCATTGCTGGTTAAACTGCTCCTTAGTGGAGAAAGAGAGACAACTTTGTTGGATACCTTCGCTAAATGAATGCAATTTGTAGTCCAAGAACGTTGGGCCCCGGGCTTTCATTTACATTAAGTAATTACCTGGAAAGAGCGGGCGCTTTCAGTGGGAAATGCGGAAGTGCCGGGGACCAGTGTGGCCGCCATTTTTTACCCTGCTTCTGGCTCTGGCTCTGTCTCTGTCTCTGGCCCCACACCGCGGGCTGTTTCAACAGCTTGATGAGAGTTTGTAGAGATATTTGTGAAGCGATTTCAGGTGTCCATGCTTTAAAAGAAAATAAAAGAAAATCGAGACAACTTCTAAAGCTCGAAGCGGGGTCCTTACGAGCAGTGCGCTGAAAGGTCTCTCTATAGCTCTTTTGACATTTTTCGGATCAAGGCTGTAGTCAGATATGTTGGAATTCGAACTAGCATGGAAAAAGGAGACAGTTTCAATTCTCGGGGGGTTCTTTCACTGCAGCTAGACATGTATGTGTGATAGGGATTTTCCATTGAAATAAGTTGACTTATATATGCGCTTAGAGGGCTAATGTTACCTCTCTCCTCTAGGCTCATCTTCATTCAGCTCAAGTAGTCCTCCCACCACACCATTTCGAAATACTCCAAAAAAAAAAAAAAAACACCGTGTACAAATTGCCAGCAATTTTTGAAACATGACCGTAGCAAGCCCCACACCCGCACCCGCACCAGAGCCCCGCCCTACACTCACACATACATATCAACCCCTCATGTACTCCATCACCCCTGGCCCCTCTCTCTTAGCCATTCCATCTCAGCATCCCCAGACATCCCCAGAGCGATAGCAACACTTCAAAACTGATGACACTGATGTCAATTTAGATGGCACCGGTCTTCTCTACCACATATGTGGCACGAGTACGAGTATACTATCCCATCGTGATCACAGCTTTCCGCTTCCAACTCCCACACAGATGATGAACCTCTCACTCTCGTCGGGCGCCACCCCCAAAGCGCACCGCCCACTGTGGCCCATCGACGCCCCCAAAGATGGTTTCTCTGTGATGCATTGCAATGACATTTTCATGCTTTATCTGCGGCATAAATTGATGTTGCCCCCACCACGACCGCTCTACAGCCACTCTGTACACCCAGCCACCCCCTTGGTTGGGTACCCGTCACCGTTCCACGTCCCCCGCCCCCAATTCATGCCATTCTCTGGCCACAATGTTGTTGTTCGACATAAAAATGCAGTCAATTCTCTTGACAAATTTTACTTTTATTACACGCTTTGTTGATGGGAATTTGTGTACATGACATTTGCACATCATCGATGTCCGTGAATCTGAGTATGTATGTGTTCAGCTCTATGTGTGCTCTCTTAGTGTGAGTGTAAGTGAGAGGGAGAGAGAGAGAGAGAGTGGATATGTGTCAGTGAGTGCTGGCAGAATTTGGAAAAACAAAGGAAAAGTCATGAAGCCTTTCTGCATCGACATCGAAACTTTGCACATGACTTGGCCAGAGCTTCATTCATTGAAATTTGTAAATATTCGTACTAGTCGTTTTTGTTGGACTGCGGGACAAAAGAAAACATATCAGTCATGTCATAGACTGTTACCTTGCCTTAAATTTAATTACTCAAACGAAAAATAAGGGATCGTATATGGATTTCCACCTTAAAGCCATGGTCACAGATATCTTGGCCGATTGTGCCTCAAATGGACCCAAAATGTATTATACTTGATTTGCTGATTAATAAAAAAAGCTTCAATAATTTACTGAGCAGAAAAGCTCTTGGATTTCTATGTCATACTTTTATGCGGTGCAGAAAATTATTTGAGACGCGGCACGACGTTCCTTCGTTCGCTTTTGAATTGAATTCCATTTTCCGTGCGCTTTCCATTCGTCTCCGGCTGAAAGGCAATCGATTACGCCGTAGACGCGGCGTTGCTCATTGTTGCTCTCTCAGTCACCACCTGATTAGCATAATTTGATGTGTGAGCCAAGGACAGCAGTGCCAACAACAGGCCGAAGGAACTGCTCGAGCTGGAGGGAGTGACTGGGGGTAGCAGCGTTTTCAATCTTGCCAGAAAATTGCTCGATTTTCAACACGAGAACATTTTTGAATCAGCGCCATTGCCATTGCCATTGCCATTGCCATTGCCATTGCCATTTCCATCGTCGTCATCGTCATCGTCGACGACATGTCATCATCAGCCCAAGCGCCGCGCGACAACTTCATTTTGCGCTTGGGCCTCCCGCCTCCGGGAAAAGCGGGAAAGACAGCGAGCGCCAGGATCGACAGCGACGTCGCGACATTGGCAAGTGACAGTTGAAAAGCCGCGCAGGAATAACTTTAAAAGTGAAAAGATATGCCATTGAACTCGCAGTTAAACAAAGACGTTCCCCGAGCAATTTCACCAGAGATTCTCCCTTCGGCTGAGGCAGTGCATTTGAATTAAGTCTCCGCGATATTTAGTCCAATACGTAACTGCGTTCGAGCCAAATTGAAAACTCTTTTTAGTTGTTGTTTCGGGAATGCCCCCGCCCACTTCCAGTGGCCAATGAGCTTCGAAGGAATTGGAGGTGTCAATTTGAATGTTGATTGATGAACAGCCAATGCCTGATCTGCTCCAGCCACCTAGCCCCTCCAGCCCTTCGACTCTGAACAACATATGGGCGCTGTCGTTTTCCCTGTCAACATAATGCCAACGACCATTTTCGCAGTAAGAGGAAGAGCGTGACTGGATGAGGTCTGTGGATGACCCTTTAAAACACACACATTTGAGACATGCGAACGCCATTAAAGCCGCTCAGGAAGTTGTCGGCGAGCAGAACCATTAAATTTGATATACGACAATAAGCGTGGATAATGCGTTAAAGGAGCTCAAGCAGAAGCCAGAAGGGGAGTCAGACCCAGACCCAGACCCAGACCCTGACACGGACACAGACACAGACACAGTCCTTTCTCACGAAAGAAGATGAAGATGAAACCGGGCCAAGCAGCGTGGCACAGTCAAAGCCATAAATTAATGGCCCCCACCAGCGACAGCAAACTAAATAGAATGAGCCAAGTCGGACGGGCGGACTGACGGACGGACGGACAGTCAGACAAGATGGGCGGACTCGGACTCGGTTTCAAAGTGAAATGAAGTGCAGGTAAAGTGCATTTCCAGCCAACGTGTGGGTCAGCGGGTGTTATCTGCCATGCACCGACAGCACAGTGGAACAGTGGGGCAAAGAAGTGCAAAACCACGTAAATATTCCAATGCCTGAATGAGAGAATAATAAGAATATATCTTGGGGATAAGCTCTGCATAATCTCAATCCTCAATCAAGAACTGGTATCAATCCCAAGTGAAACGGAATCTCCCAAAGAGCTTCCACTGTTCCACTGTTGCGGGATTATTCTGGTTCTTGGACTCCTCCTACCCTCGCTGAAGGTTCTTCCCACTGCACTGACTTAAGCCAGGAGCTGGAGCTGGAGCCGGAGCCGGAGCTGGAGCCAAAGCCAAGCGGAATCGGGCAGTTCAATAATAGAAATAGCCACGGCTTAAGCCTTTAAGTTGCCAATTACAATGAAAATTGATTTTATTCCGCTCTTTCTCGCTGTTGGTATTTGGTAATTCTTTGCTTCTCCCTCTGAATCTCTTGCACTTTTTTTTATTTGGGCATTGTTTTGGTTCAGTCTGGTCCCCAGTCCACTCCTGGGCCACCCACCACCCACCACCTCCACCCCGCCATTGGGCTTTTATGAAAAGACACAGATGGCTGGGAATCGTTCCAGAGCTCCCCCCCCCTCGAATGATGTTCACGCTGCTGCTGCTGCTGCTGCTTTTGTTTCGATGGCTGCTGCTGCTGCTGCTGCTGCTGGGTTGTCTGCTGGCAAAGTGCCGAATGTACATAATGCCAGTGGATTAGGGCTTAGTTTATCAGCGTTTCCACTGCCAATGTCAAGGTCAAGCTCATAAGCGCGTATGACAACAGCATTAAGCTTTTCTCTGTTTGCGTGTCCCCATCGGTGCCGGTGGTCTGTCTGTCTGTCTGTCTGTATGTGTGTGCACTGTACACTGCAGACTGTACAGTATCTGTGTGCGTGTCCGAGTCTGTGTGCGTGCTTCAGCATTGGAAATAAATTTGATATTAGCCACTTTAGTGGGCCGCTTGCAATCCGCCAGCTGTTGAGCTATTAACATACAATTATGCCGAAATGCCAATCAAATGCAGACAGCACCGGACAGAGCCGAACGTGTCCGCAATAGCCCCCGCCGCACACCCCCGGGCACAGCTAAGGACTACTGACTGGCCTGGCCTGGCCTTGTCCTTGGCCCTGGCCATTTATCATGGTAATAGGCAAACGCGTGCTGGAATCGTTGTTTTGATTTAACGATCCCGTTTTGCTGCAATCAAAGTATCTCAGACGCACACCCAACCCCGCGGCTGGACAGTGGATAGACAGTGGACAGTGGACAATGGACAGTGGATGGACTGCTCACTTGTCTGAGCAGCCAATAAAAAAATAAAGATACCCCAGACGGAAAAGAAATTGAAATGTTCTCATCAGCTAGCCGAAGTCTGCATATGCTTCAAGGATCTCCACTCCAGACCAAGAGGATTTCAATGGAGCAGCAAAATAAGTTTGTCAGCCCACCTTATGATTTAATTAATTAATCAAATACGATATATGACTCGCTTAGAACTTAAGAGTAATACAAACCACTTTATCTTTATCGTTCTATCATCAACCATACATAGACCTTCGGATCAATAAGAGATGCGAATGGAGCGAAAGTATGCCAATATTAATCTTACATAACACAAGATCTTTGCAGGCGGAATTCTTCGACATAATTATTAATAATTGCTCACAGAAAACCGCATTTTGTTTTGTTTCGATCAGCCAATTCGATTGGCAGCCAAGCAGACTCTTTGAGCTGCCAAGGGTACATCCGCGTCGAGACGCCGAAATCTGCTTATTTACTTAATGTTGCAAGTGGCAATAAAACTTTCGCTTGCCGCGTTCGTGTCGCTGCCTGGTGCACAGGCTGTGTCTGCGCCAGCGTCGCTGCAGATGCGGCAAATAAAGTGCTAAGCAGTTTTTTATGATTATGACGAAAGGCTTTTTGGGGGTAGCCGTTGCCGTAGCCGCCAAAGCGAAACAAGGGAAAAATTGAAAGCACGTGTCTGTGTGTTAGTGTGCTGGCAGTGTGTGTGTGTCGCATCTGAATGGATGTTTGGGTTGCGGCTGCTGCGGCTGCTGCGGCTGCGGCTGCGGTGCCCTGAAGTATGCCACAATATGATGTGCTATGTGTGGGGCGTGTGGGGTGTGGAGTGTGGGGTGTGGCTCAGAGCGCAGCATTGATTCATGGCGCATTCCGCGGTGACTGTATTTAATGGCCATGCCTCCTGGATATTCCACAGGAGCAGCATATTTGAGTTTACAGATGAACGGCCTCTGCAGCGGATCTATGCATAAATGTGTCCCTTTGTAGCGACCTAAGCCAAAATCCAATTTAATGCAGTATTTGTGCAAACAGTCGATGATTTGGAGGGTGTGGGTGTGGGTGTGGCCGCGGGGTGAGATATGGCGAAAGACCCACATTAATTAATTAAGTGATTCGAAGCTTTCTTGATTGCATTCCCATGTGATGGGTGGAATTTCCTCAAAGATGGAGCTAATAAGGATTAATGAGCAATATATCAAACGATATGGTATTGGCTGGTATTAACCTCAAGAATCTGTCTTAAAAGAAAATGTAAGCTACTAGAGAAATTCCCAAGACAGCTTTTTCATAGAAATCCCACCTATTTGGATTCGAGGAAAATGTAGTTTGTTCCCCAGCTAAAAGCAGCTTAGCTCTCATTTTCCAGTAATTTCCAGAATCTAAGCATCCATCGTCTGTAAGACGTAGCTGCAATATAAGAATAAAATCGCTCCTCAAGTGGGTAGAAACGAGCATTCTGGGTATTTCAGATTTCAAGCTACCCAATCAAGCATTCCACCCCCTGCATCCCATTTGCCAGGCTCCAGGACTTCCCATGCCCATCCAATCGGTTGGAATATCTGATTGCTTATCTGTGATGTGCGCTGGCAAATTGAAAACTCTTAATATAATTTGTAATTGGATCACAAAACATCGTTTGCCGGTTCGGACGGGCAGGGCCAGAACGGGACAGGACAGGGGGAAGCTCCTTGGAAGCTGGAAGCTGGAAGCAGGGGAACTGTCAGTTGTCATAACTGATAATTTGATTACTATATGCAGCAGGATTCTGTTGCAGCATGTGTGGCCGTGCCACATCTATCTTGGTGGGAGGGGAGGGGGCTTGGGCATCTGTGGCAGCCGCAGTGAAAGTGCGCGGGCCGGGTCGTATCATGAGCTTGGGTTTCCCTCGCTGCTGCCAACATGTCTGGCTTGGGTGCCGTACTCGTAGATACTCGTATCTCGCTTGGCAATTTCCCTCGTCTATGCATGTGTGCATCTATGTGATAACGTCATTGTGTATATGTATATTTATATGCACATACATACATATGTATGTAGGATAGTTTGTGAGTGTCTTTGTGTGTGCTGTGCGACGAAAATTGTTGCTAAAGTCACTTTTGCTCTTGTAATTTAGAAAATTGTGTAATTGCATTGAGCAAAGGGCGACGGAGCGAGAGAGAGAGAGAGAGAGAGAGCTGCAAGCATGTTGGCAGGATGTCTGAAGGATAGTTGGATTGATGATTCCGCCTCTTGTTGCATTATCCGTTGAATTCATTTAGCAGCGGACTCCCCGCCAGCAAATCACACTCAAATCAAATTAATGACTCTGATGAAGCGCCTTTGACTCCAACTGCATTTGCATTCGCAATCGCATTCCCATTCCCATTCGATTGCCGCCAGCGTTCCACTTATCCATTCACATACCCATGCATTCACTGCACATCCATACCCACTCCCAATCCCACTCCCTCTTCCACTTCAGACCCCTGCAATTTTCTCAGAGAAAAGCGATCCAAGGGAACACCTGCCGAACAGACGCCAACGGAATCGAAATGCAAACTCACTTTGCGGATTATCATTATAAATGGATGGTCATGTCGGCCACAATAACGTTTAGTCATCAAAAAACTATCAAACTTCGCTCTCGTTGTCGCTGTCGCCGTCGCCGTCGCTTCGTGAGTCCGGATATATACGGAAGGAAATACGTTACGTTTTTATGGCAAGGAAATTCCACAAGCTGCAAAATTCAACTTTCATAGCATGACAAAGCGAGGGACTATCTTTTGTGTCGTTTGCTGCCAGATCGGATTCGGTCGGAAGAGCGCACACATTTCTGCAATTTTTATGCAATCCAATTTCCAGGCTTCCTCGGCTGCACCTGGACATCAAGACTGATCCTTACTCATCTTTTGGGTGTGACAGGGGGATCAGGGGAACCAATCATAGCACGTGACCTTCACAGTTTCATTATCCATCTTCGGTTAAGTGGTATTGCCAGCTATTCGGGCGAAGCAAGGTCACGTCACAGTCAAGAGGTGTGCCATCAGTCAGTCGGTTTTCCATTTAGCATTTACTATGTATCAAAAAAGCAGCATTGACTCGCTTAATAACTGAAAATGGCCAAAAAATCACACCGCAATCAAGGACATGCAAACTGCATGGCAAGCAGCTTGTGTCAAGCGTGCACAGGGACAGATGTCTGCTGGGTTTCCGTTACTATATCATGCACTGAGAAAAAAATGAGACCAGATTAATCCTCTAAGGCAAACACACACACTTCCACTTCCACTTCCACTAGAAGGGCACTTAAAATGCTGCCGGATCAATCATTTATTACTGCCAACTCTCTCGAATTCGATTGGGAAATCGAAGTCAGATTCTGGGCGACGTTTCTCCGAGTGCATGTGCATCCCGAATAGATACCGCATCATACATGCAAACCTAAATTCCCCTTGGCTTTTTTGACTACGTGGCAGTGGTCTACGTGACCGGCCACCCGGCCACCCGGCCACTCTGACACTCTGGCAGTCTGACTTCCACTGTCAGATCGACTTGGTGTTGGACTTGGACGCAATCTATGCTGGCACGCTTTCAATTGAAAATATATTTTCTCGTTCTTGTTTCTGGGAGAAAACAATTGGGTACTCGTACCTGGCCCAGGAGGCGAGCCCCAGGAGGAGAGCACAACACTTCCCGGGTTCATGGCAGACAACTTTTCACAGCAGGGCCAACTAACAGGGCACTTACTCACATAAGTGCCAAATATCGCCTTGGAGCAACAACAGTCGTAAATCCTGGCGATGCAGCTTGCACCAAACACAGGACCTGCAAAGGGGGTTTCAGGTCCGCCGTTCCGCAAAATAAATTCATCAAAAATCACGCTGAGAAAATTGCTTGCAGAGAAAATGTGCGAACACAGCCAAATCGACGTGGAACAAGATACAGATTACAGATACTGAAGAAGTAGATGGTATGAGTGGAAGTGGAAGTGGAAGTAGAAGTAGAAGCGGAAGCGAAAGTACAGGAAGAAGCCAGCCAGAAGCAGGAGGTACAAAAGGGAGACAACGACCGTAGCCAGCCAGCGAGGGTGGACAGGGCCAATAAAATGCCAATTAAATTGATTTGAAACTCAACATTTTGCGAAATTGATTGAGACAGTCAAAATAAATCCAGAGAAGACACAACATACACACAAATACTGCATCGATTTATGAGGCGGAAGAGGGGCAAATATTGTACGTATACGTAATACGTATCATATCAAGGCAATGCATGCCACTCGACCTGGTAGTCTAACTTTAATTGATTCATTGATAGATTGATTGGTGGCAAAAGTAATCGGTCAACACGGGGAGCAATTCATTAGCATAAACTAAACGATGGGAGGCGAAGGGGAAATTGCAGTTCGATTGCCCTTTCCAAATAGTTTTATATTCTTTGAACATATTTTAAAATAAATTCTATCACAATTATCAGAAAAGATTACGGTTTGAAATTATGTATTATGTTTGTCAATGTATGCCCAAAGCGTATAAGAAATATTTTCAAAATCAGCTACTACCCCCCTCTATGTCACTATCACGGTGCTGAAATACAGCCTTGTACATTGATGCAAAAAAGACGGATTTAACGAGAGTTATTATTCAATTTCAGGCAAATACTCGTACCCTTAAGAGATGCAAATAAGAAACAGAGACAGATACTCGCAGAAATACTCGTTTGGGGATGGAAATGGAACGGCATCCTGTTGCACTTGGCCCATTTGATTGATGACGATAGCACTTGAGTGCACACGATAATCATTTATAAGGCGCATAAATGTTTGCTGCGACTTTGTTGTCATTCGTTCTTGATGGGGATGTGCGGGTGACGGATCTGTGGGGTCTGTGGGGTCTGGGATCTGAGTTCTGGACGGGACAGCTCTGGGCAGATGGCAGATGGCGGCTGTCGGCCACACCATGCGCACAATTCGCAGAAGAATGAAAAAAATCACATAAAAACAACATTAAGATGGAGCAGACGGGGGAGAAGGAAAACTCCGAATCAAATTCACTTGGCAGATATGCTAAGGTCGTTGAGAACTGTCTTAGAGGGGTTTCTTCGAGGACTGCTGTCTTATGGGGGTTTCTCAGAGGGCTGCTGGTCTTGTCAGCTGCAGAGTCTGGGCCTTGGATCGTCCTGACTGTCAGTGCACGAAATTTGCATTCGAATGGAGTTTAGGAAGAGGTGGAGAACGGAGTGTGAAGTGTGAAGTGCGTGTATTTGACAGATACCAAGCTGTCAGTTTCTTTGTTGTTTTATATCTTCGATGCGCCCGTCTCTGGCAAAAGGCTCTCTTCCTGTCGCGCTGAGAAATGACTCCCACAGCTGTTCGAAGTGTACAATTAATTATCTCCTCGGAGAAGGAGCAAGAGAACCATCGACAGATGCCCAGCCTTCTTTCCACTTTCCACTAATTGGGCAAGTTGGAACCAGAGTTGATGCATTCTGCGGCATTGGGGAAATTTGTCATCGCTTAAGCGCAAGGAAAACATCATCATGGTAATGGCCATGTCTCCTGGTTCTAGCCAAAGCAAACAAACACCGGCTGATGCAGCAGTTGCCAATTACGGCGACTGCTTTTCTAATTAGATGCACTCCCCCAGACCCCCACCCCCACTCCGATACGTGGCATGCGTGGAAAATCATACATTTTAGGGCCTTCCGAGGTGCATGCAAGTGAAAGCTCAGTCATGTGCATGACTCATGGACTGGAAACAACTTCCATGCATTATTCGAATTATCAAAATCAAAATCAAATTTCTGCTCTGTTCTGTTCTGCTCGATTTTCAAAAAAAGACCCACTTGGCTCTCAAGATGGGATCGAAGGTTAATTGGGTGATGTTCCAAATGCTTCACGGTGATGTCCGCTTGAGAGACCATTGGGGGATTGAAAGGAGAGCACTCTCCCGGGCGCACTATGGTACAATCGATGTAATCAACACTTTTTGCTTTGGCATTCCATTTCCATATAAGATTCCCTTGAGTGGACACCATTATAGTAGCAACAGCCCAACAGCCCAACAGCGCATTCACGTTCTCGTTCTCGATTATGACTTGTTATTTATCGATGAGCGAATCGCGTTCCACTCCAAAAGCAATATGAGGATTCATATTTATTTTTAGAATTCGTTTCGTTTAAACAAGCTTTTCATGGAAATGCCTGCCTTCTTTTGTTTTTTGTTTGCTCAGATTCGTATTTCTTCGTGCAGCTCTCCGAGATAAATTGCTCAAGTGCATTCTGTTTGAGTCGGCATTAGACAATCATTCGCTTTGAGTCCGCCTCCAGCTGTATTTTCGCTGTGATTATGTTTTATGTTCACACTTTGCTTTCTGTCATTTCCTGTCTGTTGTTGTGCCTAGTTCCATTTCCGCCCAGAAAGACCTCTGGTTACAGTGGAAATCTCTGGATTGGACTGGGTGACTGGGTGACTGGGTGTGGGTCAGATTCAGATCCCTCTCTACTATATTTCTCACTTTTCTCCTTCCATTCCGAACCTGAATTTGACGGCAGGCAATTGTGTCTGTGGCCTTGGGCGAAATGAGTGGACCACCCACCCACCCACTCACCCCACCTCACTCAACCCATAATCTTCCCATTGACGACCAAAGGAACCATCACGAACCGAGCACCTAACCCCCCTCCACCCCTCCACACATTCAGCCATATGAATCAATTAATATAACTTGATTTTCTGTCGCTGAGGAATGTGTTTCGATTTGCCCTACTTTCCGCAGGGTTATCATCAAACGGCGAGGAAGTTGAACATGTGCTAGAGACAGAAATAGGAACTCAATATAAAGAGCTATGCTGGGGTCAAATTACCCACGAAATATCTGAAGAATTGATTAAAGGAATAGACGATATACCCATGTATCTTTCAATGAAAATATATGATGTCTGCAGTCTGCACACACACAATGTGCCGCCATCCAATTGGTCAATATTGAAGAAGGGTATTCACTGTTCACTCTCTGGTTGTGTACTTTTGTGTGACGTGTGGCATGAATCACGCTGCAAGTGCATTTGATTTGGTTTCTCGCATTTGCATGGGCACTGTGGCCTCACATCACAAGATCCACCAACAGCGCTGCGGGGGATTATGTACTTGGTTGCTCAATCAATTAACAAACAGATACGATAACACTAAGCGATCGGACAGCGGCTCTCCCACCCACCCGCTCTCTCTAGCTCTCTCTCTGTCTCTCTCTCTGTCTCTCTCCCTCTCTCTCTCTCAACCTCTCCCTCTATTTCTTGCTGATAAGGTCGAACCCGCATATGAATCGAATTCGGTTGAAGAGATAGGGTTGAGTTCAGATATTATCGCTCAACAGAGCGAAGCCGTCATTGCACAGTGGAACGGCCATGGGTGGTCGCCTGCCCTTGCTGTTTACATCACCCAACGAGTAGCCAGTCACGGACTCGCAAAAACCAATTATTTCCAGTATAAATATTTTTCCTAAAAGTCACAGGCTAATTTAGATGAATTCTTTATGTTGAATTCCCTCTACCTATTGTGCACAATTTGTAATACAGAAATCACCATGGAAAAGCCATCAGCTGTATTTCGCTATCATTTCAGCAGAGACTGGCCCACTGTGCCATATGTTTTGGCTCTCAGTTGGGCTGGAGAGCGTATGGCCCCACGCTCACCGCTCCCTCCCGCTCAAGGCCATGGCTCTCTCTCTCTCACATGACGCTCTCCCTCTAGGTTCCCCCACTCTGGACGCTCTCTCTCTCTCTCTCTCATAATTGTAGTTTTTGTTATGGCCTTTTTTCCGACATCGCGTCGTCCAGCACACAAAATCATTCTGAGTGGCGTTCAGTGGCGTTCTGTGCGTGCCCGTGAGCGCGCAATGTGAAAATTTTTACGCTGTCGCCGGGCTGTCGTTGAAATCTTATCGAGTTGCTAGTTCGTTGTCGATTTTGTGCCCCTGCTGGAATGTCCATTATGTCTGCCAGCCAGGACCACGATCGGAAGTATGTGCGCAGCATGGGGGGCATCTGCAAGATCGCCTGCATGGTAAGTTCCACCTCCACTTCCACTTCCAACCACTCCAATCCAACAGATTGGCCCCACTCTAAAGCTCTCTCTATTTCTCACTCTCTGCGTATCTCTCTCTCTCTCTCTCTCTCTCAAGCTGAGCAGCTTCATCGGCTTCCTGTTCATTCTGTGCGGACCGGTGCGAGTGAGCAACTTTCGGGGCAGCTTCTACTTGGTCGTGGCGGCTCTGGGCTTCACGGCCACACTGGCGCTGCTGCTTGCCCGCTACCTGCGCCTGTGGCAGCGTTATGGCAGTCGGTGCGACGCAACGCTCTGGTCACTCGGTGTCCACTCTACGCTGGCGGTGTCGTACTTTGTGGCCTCGGGACTGGTGCTCTCTCTGGACATTGGTGCCTATACGGCCGCGGCGGTGAGCCCCCATACCCCAGTGCAAGGTGTATTTGCATATATGTATTAAAGGTGAGGCAGTACCGGCAATAGCTGCCTCATCTGGTTCAAATACACTTTGCCACTGCCCCTGCCACTGACACTGTGATTTCGAAAGCCTATTACGAGACTAAAGTCCATCTCCTCTCCTCTCTGTTGCAGTTCTTCGGATTGACAGCCTTCAGCATCAATGGCCTGGAGGCCTATGCCCACTATCGACGCAGCCGTCTACGGGATGTGGCCACCCAAACGGTATAGGCCCTGCCCTCACAAAAAGCTTTGATCGCTCTTAGTGCTTTTCGCCCGTTCTCAGCAAGATGTGTGAACGCAAGGTGGGGCTATTGGTGGCCACTCTCTCTGGCTATTAGCATGCTCTGCTAATGGCTCACCTTCTATTAATACACTTTGAGAGCGAGAGTCAGTGCTAATTTGCGTGGCACAGTGATCTTTTGTTTGCATTCAAGTCTGTTAGTTAGGAAGATATGTACATGCTGCTGCCTGAACAGTTATTCGATTATGTTATCTAATAGTCGTTAGTATGTAGGTCAAGAAGCCAAGAAGAAGCAGAAGGAGGAGGAGGTGCAGAAAGAGAACGGAGGCAGAGTCGCAGCCAAAGTCTAACTTATGCTTCAGATAAACGGGCAAAGTCGAAAGAAAAGCAAAAGAATCAAGGAGAGGATGGGAGTACACGGTGGAGAGCAGAGGTTAAGCGTATGCTAGAGAGAGATAGAGCAAATGCCAAAGAGATAAATCTTGTTATACCCTTGCAGAGGTTCCATTGATTTCCAAACTATAACTATATAACTAATATACAGTACATTCTTGATCAGAATCAAACATCCAAAAAAATTCCTCCAGGTAACTGGCCCAAACTTAAGGGTCATTGCCTTATTTTGTCGTAGACGCTTAGATCTCCGATCTGCCCTGCCATATGCTTATCCAATATCACTCATAATTCAACCAAATAGTAGTTGTACAATCGGATCAATGTTTCACATAACCCCCATTGTAACCAACGAACTGCAAGGCTATCAAAATCTTCGGGCCCCGAAGATAAAATTCTTTTGTTTATATTTTGGCTTTTGTCTCTTCATCTCTTCTCATCCTAAACACACTTCTCCTGTTTCTTCTGATAACTGGTTCGCTAAGCACAATAATATTTTATACATTTTTTTTAGTAATTCTAGACGTTGTTTTTAGCTATTATACAGAGTTCTCGTTTAAGCACATGAGTCAGTCACAAATACCGCTTACAGTACGAGTAGCATTACTTTCATTACACAAAATAGCAAAGTATTTCTACCATCAAACCTGTTCTTTTGTAAATAGGTCTGACGCAATAAATCTCTTTATATTTTTATACAAATTTCACAAAACAAGCTTGAGATCTGTGAAAGAAATTCCTATGTCTGTGAAGTACTATATAAAATAAACGCAAAGAGTTCTTTGAGTATGAATGTAATATCGAAAAATAATTGTTTTAACGGATCTCTAGTACTTTAGGAATTTGATGGAGATAGACGAATTCAATAACGATCTAGGGAACGATTTGGCAATATATAATATAATGACTGGAGGGTAAGTATTATTTTTTTATTATGGGAGCGAAATATCTAATAACAGACTATCAAAAAAGAAGACAATCCAAACATTGCTCGCACAATTACAAGAAAAGTAAAATTTTATTCAGGATTCACTATGTGTAATATATAATAATATATACATAGTAATGAATCGATTGAGGATGCCTAATGTTATATTACTATATTTATTTATTATTTATTACTTTTGTTGCTACAGCTACCAACAGTCTCAGATATCCAGTACTATATAAGGGTATACTTACAATTAGGAGTCAACTGATTAGCTCAACAGAACATTGCCATCTGCCGCTCGCTCTCTATCACACCTTTTGTGGAACTTTTCTGGGGCATGCTTGGGTGGGTGCATAGTGTCCTGTCGTGGGGGTGGGTGTGGGGGCGGGGATGGCACTCCACTCGAGCGCTACTCTTATCTGTTTCTGTTTTTGTTCGGTAAGCTGTTGCCATTGTTGGCTTTTAAAATCTTTCTGTGTACTCTCGTAGGGGCCACCCAGCCGCGCTCTCTGCCAGAACCCACTCTGAAAACATAAATTCACCTTGGTGTTTTCTTTTGCCGCGGTCTTTTCTTTGTTAGTGTTATTATTATTGTTGACTCTGTGGCTGTGGCTATGGCAGTGGTTGTGGTTGTGGCTGCCGGCACATTATTATTACTTTTGTTGCCAGTTTGATGAAGTTTTCGCCTCGATTCTTGTCTATTTTCGGGGCGATTTATTCATACATTTATTCGCTTCTTCGTTGATGGTGGAACTGGTGGAACATAAGCAAATTTTCGGCACTCTGCTAAGTATATTTAACAATCTAATGAAGTGCGCAATATATTCATGAATGTTACACCTCAAGCTCATTCCAAAATGGGCAACTTGCAAATCAAATTAGTATCACCGAATGCCACAAATTTCGCCAAACGCCGGGCAGAGGCCCTGGGCTCACATGTCGTATGATTAATTTCAATTTCGATTTCACGTCAAAGTTAGGGCACGAAACCGTTCACTCATCGTACTGAAAATGCATTAGGCAGCCCGGTCAGTGCACTTCAGTGCAGTGCAGTGCTGTGGTCTGGTCCTGGTCCTGCCACTGTCCCTAGGCCCTGTGTTGCCATGGCACTTACGGACTCCCATCCCTCAGTCTTTGAGCTAAATGGTCATTTAATTATTTCTTTGCTGGCAGCTCTTTGCACTTCCTATACACCGACATAATGTGCCATAATTCCTTGGTACTCGCCCCCATCGGATCGCTGGCAGGGGCTCCTTGGCCATGCAAGTCACGTAAAGTGAAATTAATTAGTCTTGTTTGCCTGTTAGTCGGCCTCTTCATGACGGAGTGGCGGTCGGCAGTTGGCAGTCTGTAGTCGGTAGTCGGCCTCGGTTCCCGCAATGATTGAAGTGCAATCATGTGGGATAAGTAGGTATTGAATTTGCGGCAATTCTGTGGGTACTTTTGGGGCCTCTTCCTTGGAGATTCGTGTGCGCAGAGGCGCCTGTTGAGGGATGATTTATGTAAATGGAAAAGGGTCTAGTCTACCATTTCATCTCGGAACGATTCTGAGTGTTGCTTAATATTAAGTAATGGAAACGTTTTCAATTCGTTAGCTCCCACCTGGCGACAATCTTGCCCATGGAACCAGACATCTTAAAATAAAATCGCCATTCCATCTACTGTCCCTCGATTTCGCCCATGGCTGCATACTTTATTCGCTCACTGGCACAAAGTTCGCTTAAAATTGCTTTCCATGGAAATCTGTTCTCTATTTATACTCGCAGCAATCGTTCTATTTTTCCCCCGGCTTAATTAGCTGTCGACAGATCTCAAATAAAACTTCAATGGAAACATGATAAAGCGGAAAACGAATAAAGTCCTCACAGGCAACGGGCATATTGGCGAAACGAGGTCAAATAGCTTTTAGCCAAAAATAATTTATAATTATGTGAGCCGTGTTGGGTGCGGGTGCCTTAATTAATGAAATCATTTTCAAATCGGACACGCATTTAATCAAAGTCAGTCTCAAGACGAAGAGAGGCAGTGCCAGCAGGGGATATCGGAACAAGCCGGTTGTCAATGCAATTTGTCTAGCCGTGCCCCTCTCTCGTTCCAGTAAACCCAACCCATCGCATTTCCTTCGATTTCATTCTATTCCGGAGCAGATCCTTCGTGTTGCGGTGGCCATGTGGCGCCCTGAAATGTGGGTGGAGAAACCCCTGGCCACAGGAATGCAAATGCTTGGGTAACATAGGAATCCCTGGCTGTCTTTTTATTTTTCAGCATTCAGCAGCATTTAATCTTGGGGAGCCCGTAATTGTCGCATATCCTTTGGCTTTGGCCGTGCCCGTGCCCGTGCCCCGTACTCTCGTTCTACGGATTCTCGCTCCCGGCTCCATTCCGCCCTCGGGCCACTCTGCGCTAATTTGAAATGGAAAATTAATTGCACAAATTGCTTGCAATTTATATTTTTGCCACACAAAAGCCCTCCGCCGCCCATTGCCGGCGACTCAGTTTTTGACGCTTTCGCTTATTATTGCTTAAATGGCCAATTGATGTTCCTAATTAGGGCAACGGCCCGAAAACGAAGACCAAAAAACGAATTGGGAACGAAAGGAAATCCCTGGAAAAACAAGAAACAAGAAACAAGGAAGAGGAAGACCACAGGCCAAACGACACAGAGGAATACTTGTAAAGGGCCCTGGGCATCCTCGTAATGGCAGCTCACTCCGAAATGGGACTCGTTATGAATGGGTTATCCCTGGCAATCAGTTAAGGACACTCGTACAAGATGTTCCCCCCAACAATAATGAAGAACCACAAATGGAGAGAATTTACATTGTAAATAAACTAACTGTAGTTACAACTCCTTACACTGATTTGATTGTTGGCTTATACGGGATCGAATTCATTCTCATAGCAATCTGAAAATCAGCACAGTATCGTTATATTCATTCCGATACATTCATTCGCTAGATATATATTCCACAATCAAATATATTCTCGAGCTGTTATTTACTGTTAAATTATTATGGAACAAGGCCTGGTAAATGCAGATATTCATCACAGATCCAAAGGCAACAACTCCGTGGGCATTTTTCCCAAAAAAAAAACCAGGACGACTTCGAATGTGAATGATCCTCATGACGCAGACCACGCCGTTCCTTTGAACAAGACGATCCGGAATGACAGTAACCTATTCCGGACTGAGTTGCGACTTTCCCAGTCAAGAACTGGGCCCAGACACAGTCGTTCGCCCATGACCTGAACTGTGAACTATGTACATATGTATGTATGTATGTCCATTGTACATATATCCAAGTGAAACAGATGACGCCCAACATGTCCCTCCCTATGCAGGCGTGTGCCCTTTTGGAGCATCTCACCTCTTTGATTGCCAACAGATGGCGTCGTAAAACGCGAGCAGCGCCTCTAGCCGTCGCGTTTACTCTTTGCTGGTTGAAAAATTCGATATGTACATGTAAAAGGTTCTTGTAAAGACTGTAAATGCGAGTAAAATGTATATAGAAAACAGAATGCATGTAGAATGCGTGTAAAATTGCATTTTATTGCATTCCCCTAATGAAACGATTTATAGCTTGGTATGCTTGTATTTTTTGAATGTCCTTTCTCCTTAGGTCCTTTCTTGGGGGCCAGAAGTGCAGTCTATATTGCCGCTTTAGTATTGAGCTTCATTGTATGTGGTTTTCTACTGCAATGACCTTCCCTCCTATGGCGCCACAATCGACACAGCCATCGATCAAGAGGGGCGCACTATGTGGTGGAAATCAAGTGAATAATATCTGTATTTTCCAACCAGGAAGCATTGCTCATCGTATTTGTGATGCTTATACTGAGAAGAAAGAAACATAAAACAAAAGGGCAAACCAACATAAAATTCTACCAACATTTAAGGAAATCTACAAGTAATTACTTCCCTCCATATGCTCCACCAGGCAACCCAATCCAATCTATTTCCATGGACTGGTCGAAAGACGCTCGACATGATGTTGATGAATAATTACGACTAAAGTGATTCGTAATTCCTCAGTTTATGTTCATCAATCGCAGATTGATACTCTTTCCGGTCGATAGGCTACATTTTATGAGCTCCGACCATTCACACCCATTCATTTCAGACACACTGCTCGTTAGGTCTGCAATCGGCTCGTTTCGCAAGTGTTTAGATGCGATATTGATTGATTTTATGGTTTGTGGGGTACTCGATGGGCTCTCAAACGGAGTGGGATGGCGATCGGGCCAACAAATTTGCGCAAAAAACTATGATTTTCCGGGTTATGTGGGAAATGTGTGGGAACGCATTGCTCATCTCAGCTGAATTGGTCCAGAGATTGGCAGATGGATCGGCATCGCCATCGGCATTGGCATCGGCATCGGCATCGGAATGACATCATCTTCCACGTCGGCATTGTGAATGAAATCGATCGCATGAATGACCTAATAAAATACAGCAATAAATTCCATGAATCAACTTCAGTGGAAAATTGCAGTCTATAAAATGCCCAATGCACTGCCACCATCCCCGTCCCCCCTCGGGGCACCGCTACCGTCGCTCTGGCAACCGCTGTGCAACCCGCACCACATCACATGAGTGTCGCCGGGTGAAAGGGTGAGAGCACGGACTCGGACTCGGACTTGGAATCGGAATCGGACGTGGCCTGGGGCACATGGCAACACTGCATTTCATCAGAAACAGACGCGGTGTCGCCAGCCGGCGGAGCCACAATCGCCAACATCATCACCCCCCAATCAAACCCTATCCGCAACCCAATGCCTATACCCATTCTCATCCCCATAAACACTCTCAATTAGACGCTTAGGATCGGCATAGGCAGAGGCATCGGCATCGAGTGACGTTGACGCTATGTTAATTAATCAATGGAAAATGCCGTTTCGCTCTTAATCACTCTTAAATGGTCTGACACCCACTCAACCCAATCACATGGACAAAACACTCGCCCACCCAACACCCAACACCCACCACCCACCACCCGCCACCTAGCCAACACTCAAAACCATCGCTGATTGTCTGTGAGTTACGCATATGGGGGAAATGTTGCGATGACGTTTTCATTGAAATTTGTTTAAATCATAAGATCCAAGTGCTCTCTTTGATGGATCCGATCCACAGCAAAGAAGCAGATCAAGGCCATTATGCTCTTTGTTCTTTAAGCCGATCAATGAAGGCGTAGAAGTTAAAAGCGAATAGAAAAGAGTACCATTTTCCTTTTGAATTCGAATTTGAATTTAGAATATCCTCTAGTCCGGGAACTCCATGCAAAAGGATGCAAAAGATACTCACGTGAAAGTCTCTTCATTAAATCAATCTACTTTGCCGTAGTCGATACGTATGTGGCGCCACCAATCCATCGATTACGCATCGGTTCCTGCCGTTTTTATAGGTAGTTTTATTTTTGGTTTAATTCGCCAATGTTTGTTTGTTAATTGCCCGCGGCGTTGGCTTCCTCGGCAGCAGCGCTCTCGGCGTATAATTGGGGGAATATAACGATTTCGGGCAGATTACTCATACGCCCGGTTGTCCACTTGCTGTTACAAGCTTGTAAAGCGGCAGGGGCCAAACGAGTTTGGGTCTGCCCCACTACCATACGTACACTTACCCTCAGACTCGATCGTTTCCTCCTGCCCATGCTTTTTTTATGCGTTTTTGATGATGTGTGATATATGGACACGCAATGAAATGGCAAACGGCAGCAGAGCCACAATTATTATGCAAATGCGACGTTTTATTTTACGAGCCATAAAAAAAAAGAGACATGGCAGAAACATTGTGTGTAGGCAAATAGAAACGGCAGGCAAATTAATTGAAGCTAATTACAAGACAGCATCCAGGAGGTGGAGGAGGAGGAGTAGGAGGAGGAGAAGGCGGAGGCCAAG
Source organism: Drosophila helvetica (assembly GCA_963969585.1). Classification (NCBI taxonomy): domain Eukaryota; kingdom Metazoa; phylum Arthropoda; class Insecta; order Diptera; family Drosophilidae; genus Drosophila; species Drosophila helvetica. The sequence goes on along the minus strand of OZ018401.1, from coordinate 9,331,482 downwards.
ATTACGACCACTTGGACCACACGTGCTGCTGGAACTGATGACGGAGTTGGAGATGGAGTTGGAGACGGAGATGAGGCCAAAGCCGAAGCTGAAGCTCGGTCTCTGGCTGGGCCTGGGTCTGGGTCTGGGCCTGAGGCTGTGGGCACCCGGAAGATGATGCGGCAGATTTGCTGCTGCCAGATAGTTGGCCCTGCGTTGATTAAAGCAAGTTGCAACAATAAATGCAGTTTCATTGAAGTTAATCAGCCAAGCCAGTCGCTGAACTCGCCTCCAGCCTCCAGTCGGACAAAAAACTCAACACAAATTAAGACGATGTGAAGGCTATCTTCGCAGCTCGAAGATTCAGATACCCTTGCAGATCGATTGCTCCTACGGCAGATATATCTCACAAGGAATGATTCAATTCCATATTAAGCTATAACTTTGAATGCTTCGTTGAAAAATCTTCAGAAACAAGACGGCTTTTCCAACAAAAGCCTCTGTAAGCTATTGTCCGCATTTTCCATATTCCAAAGTGATGCCATGAAATGAAAGATCTTGGCAACGTTTGGGTCAGATATATTGGGATTTGAGGAACTAATTTGGAAAGATACAAGAAGGCAAATCATTGAAAGTTGTACTCTCTCCGAGAGGGTATTACAAATTGAATGAAGCGTGCGAATGAGATGGTTTGGCTTGAAAGCAAGTAGGGGTACTCTTGCAGGGTCAATCTTTAGCATATCTTTTGTTCGAACTGTGAGCTGTTGTTTTTTCATTTGATTGGAATTTATCGCCCGCCACTTGCATATTTATACTCTCGTCAAGCAAACCACATCTGCTAGGCCCCCACCGAACCACCAGCCAGCACCAGCCATCACCACTCAGCACCGCACAGCACCCACCGAAGGGAACTGCGACTGCATTAAGATGAGACAGACCGATAATGACATTTGTACCCGTCGCCTTCGTTGTGTGTCGTCTGCCATTTGAATTGGAATTGAAATGACTTTGTTGCAATGTCGTCGTTCAGCGGTCGCCTTCGTTTCGGGGCAATAAATAAAGTCACATTTGCAACTTGGCGCCGTCAAAGAAGACGCAGAAGAAGATGATAGTGAGCAGTGGAGTCGATGAAGGCAAAAATCGATGGTGACAGCGGTAGAAGCTTTTTTAACCCAGTCCCAGTAAAGCACAAGGTAGATAGCAGCCCATGACTATGAGAGGGCTTCTTCAGGTTTCCAAGAAAAGCGTATCACCCAATTTTCTTATGGCAGATGGGAAACCCCATCAATTTCAGAATAAATCGAGCTGAATAAGTACAACAGAATTCGCGAGAGAAGGCGAGAAAACGAGCCCCACAGAAAGTCCAGGGATTTACAATAGAATGTACCCCAATGCGCACTCAATAGAGCCAAAGATTTGGCTCAATTATCGAGTGTCTATCGGTTCAATGGATGGATGTCCCAATGCCTACTCCATGCGTACGATTTGTAGCCGAAAAGGTGAGAAACAGCAGGCTGTGGAATCGTTTGAAAGCATAGCTTTGAGCTCTACGAATTTGTTAGAAAATTATTGTGTAAAATATTTCAGTTCTCATTCGTAGCTCATTCGGTCGAGAGCAACAAACAAAAAATACACAAAACACATTTTTTTTTTCAACACGGGTAAGTGAAAATATTCTAGTAAAAAAAAATTTAATAATAATTTAAAATTTTTTTTAAAGCTTCTCAGTTTGCTCACATGAGAATGCCACTTCCGGTACAGTGACAAGAACATTATAAACATTATAACATTATAAAGCCTGGTTTTCGTATACACGTCTTACATATACATATTGCTAAATCTTCAACATTGGTAAGTGAAAATATTCCAGTGAAATAAATTTTAAATTAGTAATGGTTGTAAAATCCCCTCAGTCTCGATTGGCTCCCCTGAGAGCGCCAGTAATACTTCAATAACAGGAAGTATTATAAAGCTCGGATCCCTAATGGGAAAATAGCACACCTCTTACATATGACATATGTTGTATATTCCTTAACATTGGGTAAGTGAAAATATTCAAATGAAATAGATATAATAATAATAGTGTAAAATGCCCTCAGCTTCGGTTTGCTCCCAATTTGCTCACCTGAGAATGCCATTACCACTGCAGAAATATGAAATATTATAAAGCTCGGTTTCCTTATTGGAAAATACCACATCTCCCACTCATGGCCGACATTTTGTTTAGCTTTTCTTAATTTGGGTAAGTGAAAATATTGCAAGGAAACCAAAATCATAAAATTTAGTTTAAAATCTCCTTAGCTTCCATTCTACACATTTCGATGAGGGACAGTGCTCGTATTCAATACCCTACCAGACCAATACCTCACCCAGACCACATCGTGATGGACAGCAATTGAAATACCACTCCTAGAGGGGTACCTAGTGTGGTATTTCAACTGTGTCCCACGTAGAGGACTACATCCTCGCTTGCGGCTGGCCCGCAACGCTAGAAGACACTAAATAAATGTAATCAAGTGCGTCCACCTCCATTTTAGCAATGAACAATTAAACAATAAATACAATGAAGTATGGGGAAACCTCAGCTATACCTATGACATATTTTTCTATAGCTACTGAAACTTGGGCGATTCCAGAAAACATCTATGTACGTTCTCAAGAAGTTTTTCTGCGTCTGTGTTGCTGCTGGCGAAGGGTTCAGTGATCGAGGGTTCATCGGAGCTCACGGAATCCTCTCGCATCGGGTGGGATGTGCATTTCTTGCACTTTTTGAACTTTTGCGATGGCATGAATGGAATTTCATTGAGCCCGGTGCAACCCAAAAATGTTTCTTTGACCCCCAAAGTGGCAAAATGCATTCTAAAAATATGAACAAATATGCAGGAGGCAAACGGTGCCAATGGCCTTAAGTGCACCACGATCTGTGGCCGATCGATCTTTGGCTTTCCGCACCGCCACATTTCCACATTTCCACTCTGCCACTTTTCCACCGGTGCACGGCACAGCGGTGCAGTACGCTGGCTGACGGTGACGGTGACGGTGACTGGCGGCGTACGTGCGCTCGTGCTGGGACAGAGCTGTCCCACTTGAGGCCACTGTACTTTGCTTTTTCCCATTGTGTCAATTAGAAAACTATCAGCGGCAGATCGGTGATTGGTGATTGGTGATTGGTGATCGGCGGTCGGTGGTCGGTGGTCGGTGAGCCCGGCGGGAGCTGACAGCAACATTTGGCCAAGTGCCGATTGGTCATAATTTATGCAGCGATGCAAATATTTGCACTCGGTGACGATCAATCCACTCCAAGCCGATCCGATCCGATCCATCCATCTATCTATCTAGCTATCCATCTATCCATCCATCTCTCCGAATCGCACTATCGATCACCCGTCCACAGGCGAACCGAGGCGGACCAACCCAGAGATATGTCAAATAAATAACCCAAACAGGCAATAAAAATACAAGACGGAGCGGAGCAGGAGGCCAAGGAGGAGCCCTCGAATGGAGGTGCAAATGTGGGCACTTTAATGAAAACAATAAATCTTCATCACATCACATCTCAGCGAATCGATTCGATTCGATTCGAATCGAATTGAAACGAACGGAGACGCAGAGCAATCAAGTGCCCAGAGGCGTGGGAACGTGGGGATTTTCGGCTGACTTCATATTCAAAAAGGAGTCGCAATGGGAGGATATGATATGACACAAGCATATCCCCCGTCTAAATCGATCAACCGAATATTGTACTAACTGTCTGGTTTTCAGATCGGTGGATAAATTCACAGAATATAGATTCCGACATGACCGGAACTCCTCTCTAGCCCCTCTTCCATTGCATTTTCTTCGCACTACGCATCTGCAGCAGTTTATTATTTATTGAGATAGAAATGCACTTGTAAATTTACACAAAACGAAGCTCGTCAATTTATGGGCTCTCGACACCCCTGAATCCACCCCGCTCCCCAGCACCACCTTCAACCTAACCGCAAGCCACCCCCGTCCCCCCTCTGTCACCAGAAGGCAACAGGAAAATTAAAGCGGAAGCGCAAATTTTGATTAATTGAAATGGAAATACAAAAAAAAAACAAAAAACAAAAGTAAAATCCAGAGAAGCAGAGGTGTGGGCGTTAGGGGGGCAGGCACTCACGTAATTGGCCCCAGGGTGGGTGTGTCCATCTCCACACCACTCTGTCCACCACTCTGTCCCGCCAGCAGAACAGATCAGCGGAATGGAGGGGCAGCATTGGCGTCATTGCTCCGCGCCGCCACTGACGCCGAAATAGCCGAAGGGGGAGGCTGTTGTCTGTGCGGCCGCTTCTGTTCGATTTTTGAGTTGTCAGCCGACGATTATGCAATTTTTTTTTCATAAGTATTCCCCCATCCCCATCCACAGTCCCATCAATACCCAACGCCATTCCCAGAGCGATGAATATGCCCGCCAAGGTCGCACAGTTGAATGCAAATCCATCGATATTCATTCCGGCATTCATCGGCTGGGTAGGAGAAAATCTCTCTCTCTCTCTAATTGAAGAGACCTAAGCTATGTACCCACCATGCTCGTTGCTTATCGATGACATCACTTCCCCATAGTCGCGGCGATAGCGATCTCCGATTCGTACTTGCCTTGGGGGCGTTATCGATAGCCGCTAAGCGATCACACCTCAGGCTGGGTTTCGGGGTATCCACCGCACGCGTGATTCTCATGTTTTCGCCGACTTATTTATTGTTGAATGATGAAAAGGCGTCAGTCAGTCCCAGTCCCAGTCCCAGCCCTGACCCCCGGCACGCGCCCACACATCCCAGAGAGGGTGAGAGAGAGAGAGAGAGAGAGTGGTGGGGAGGGGAGGGCAAGCCGAGATGGCGACAATTGGCATTCACCGTCGCAATTAATCATCATCACCGTCCGATTGACAAACAAACCAGAAATAAATCAAAATCAAAATCAAGACCATGCACGACAAAGGCAGCAAATTGCATCGGCCTGGCTGCCATATACCCATATACTCGTACTCGTACTCGTACTGGTGTATTCATATTCATATTCGTATTCGTACTTGGAACCCATGCCACAATCATCGAAACAATTCATCAAATATGCATACTCACAGAAGTAAATCAATCAATGGCTATGCCTATGGCTATGGCTATGGCTATGGTTCCCTTTTGGCTCTGGTCCCTGTCCGCTCTGGTATTCCACTTCCAGAGAACGTGCTGGCTGGCCTGTCGTAATCCTGGACGGGGTGCAGCGGGGCAAGCAAGTGCAAGAAGTCCTGCCACCAGATGACGCACGTTTCGCGGCACCGAGGAAAAACCCGACCCGGGCATGATTCCCGAAAAAGAAAAAACAAAAAAAAGAGAGACCAATACAATAACCGATTGTTGTCCATGATTGTTGGAACATGATGATCTAGAAACGAGAGGTTCTCCTTCTTGTCGCATTATTCTCACGCATCCGCTGTGACCATATGGGTTGAATCTGGCGGAAATTCCCAATGACAGGTAGAGCAGGTCGATGTCGATCCCGGTCCAAGCCCAGGTCCAAGCCAGGTCCAGGTCTCGGATCGGAGCCAGGATTTGGCTATCGCGACGGCTCGCAACGCCCGCCAAGAAGCCAATTTAAATAAGCAGCATAAACAAAAGCGACAGCGTTTTATGACCACCTCACTCGTGGTCCTTTTAGGTCCCCTGGATCGAAGCCGTGTTCGTGTCCGTTCCGTGTCCTTGCACAAGGTCCCGATGATGCGCCAACCGCACAGGTTCGCCCGCCTGCCAGTGGCTGGGCTTTTCCCACGCCGACCGACATTGCCCATCGCTTATCTGCGCCCCTTTTATGAGGCTGCATCTGTTTTCGCACTTTCTGTTTCGCCTGATTCGGTTTTATATGGTGGGAATTTCCGTATTCCCGTCCTACCTGTTGCTGTCTGTGGGTCTGTCTGTAGGTCTGTCTGTCTGTCTGCCTGTCGGTCTCCGTGTGTCCTCAACTGTGAACTGCTACTGAGCTTGAGAGGAGGTTTCCATATAATTGATTGAATACTTGATATAATACGAATTGCAACGATATACGCGGAGATCTATATGGATCTAGGTTGCATGGATCCAAAATGTATAATTTCTGATGATTTGACTCTGTTTGAAAAGTGGTTGTTGCGAGATCTATTAAGATTCTAGGGTTAGAGGTCATAAACAGTACAGATCCCATGGATTTGAATTGTATTTTGGAATTCTATACACAATCTACGGATTTCCTTGAGATTTCAATGAACTAAAGCTAAAGATTAACTTTCAAATAAAACAAATCACTAAAAAGTAAATCTTAGAGATGTATTTTCAACCATTTGATACAATTCGATCAGTTCAGTTTAAGTTCTCTCTATTTTGGGGATCACTTTATCCCACAACAAAAACATCCTTCTTGGCTTGGCTTTGCTTCTGATCCCCCAAACAGACGCAGATCCTGCTCTTATCCCAACTGTCAAGTTTTGTCGTTACCTGAACTATGGATCGTTCTGATCTGGAATGCGTAGATTATTTGGCTGATCTACCGATTGATATAATCTCTAAAACACTGACGACTTTTAATATTCAATCGAGTTATATTTTTAGGCGACAAATCCCCAAGTGAGAGACTGCATCTCTTTGAACCGATCGGAATATTATGATCGATACCAAGTGCCTGTCCATGTCCATGTCCATGTCGATGTCAGTCATCCATTTGTGTGTTGGCTGCTAATGCCTTAAGCCCAAATCCATTTCAGCCTTTGACCATATAATCCAACAGATACATCATATATGGCACTTGAAAGCAACCCGTCTGCATGCCAATCCCCATCCCCCATACCCCATCGCCATTGGCAACCCCAATCCCAATCCCAACCCCACCTCTGCGATCGCACTTGTCGCTGGCGCTGGCGCTGCCGATGGCGCCGGCGCCGACGCCGTCAGGGTCGTCAATTTAGAGCGACATCTCGTATTGGTAGCGTAGAAATACGAACACTCGTACGATACAGCATGCACAAACATACACACATACCTAGTATATACTATGTAGTATACAAAGCCCGAAAATCAAACAAGGGAATTGTTTTGGTGGGGCGAGGGGAGGGGCGAAATTATAGGCGCCAGACGGGCATAAAAAAAAACACACACAAAACCGAAACGAAATGAAATGAAACCAAAGAAACAAGAGGAAGGAAGCCAGGGACAGAGACAGGAATTGGCAGAGTGAAGCGGGATCTGGAATGGGTATGGGGATGGGGATGGGGATGGGGATGGCGCATTTCCACATTTGTTTATTGTTGAGAACGATTCGGCTCCGGGTTCTTCGGAATTTAATGGTTTTTTTTTTTTTTTTGGCCAAAAGCAACAACAGCCACCGTCTGGCAGCCTTAATGGCCGAGATATCCAATTAATGCGATTTACTGGATCCGTTTTTTGCATTTCGCACTGACTTTACGACTGCGGATATTAATTAATTTGTCTATGTGGCTCTCCGAGATGGATATGGGGATGGGGATGGGGGAATATCTGGACAGAGCGATCTTGATCTCCACCCAATCCACCGGGCAGTCCAATCCCAGTCAATGCCATTAATGTGGCCATAAAGCAAATGCTTTAACGTCTATAATTTGTCTGCGCTTCGCTCCTGCCCACGCTCCCATGCGATCCCATCTCACCCACTCTGATTCACCCCCTTGCTGCTCCCCACTCGCACACCGCATGATTCATTAAAGTCTAAAGAGCTAACTAATAGTCGAAAATTTCATTAAATTTGCGCTTCTTTTTTTATACACACCCGTCTATTATTTATAAATGTTTGCTTCCAAATGCTGTTTATAAAGCAGAACACAAATTTCTTCTTTGTCTTATCCGCTTAGCCAATTTTCAAGGAGAACAAGGGAGAGCTGCTGCTAAAGGGGGACTTCGACTTCGACTTCGACTAGCGGATACCCTATGCCCCAAAGGCATTGCACATTATTGGGAAAGAACTAGGCACGGCTGGGACTGGGGATAATCATATCCTTCTCAAAAGAGCTTCTGCAGGCTTTGGTTAAAAGGATATACACACAATATATGGCAGCTTCCATGAGGCGTACGAGTAGATAAGCATTTCATCCCCAATCGATGGTCTTAGATGGATCAATCTTCCCCGAAGATATACCCTCCTCCACTGAGAGATCCCCATCTTGAGAGATGCTTTCTTTTACGCAGGCGATTCCATGACACCCATTGTGAACCCTAATGGGTAATGGGTACTAAAAAAAAGTGAAACAAAAGCGGAATTGAAATGAATTGAAATTTCCTCCCATGCCCAGACCCCGAGTGTGTGTGTGTGTGTGTGTGTGTTTGTTTATGGGTGTACGCTTACGAATATGGATGGATGGATGGGTGTGCGGGTGTGCGAGTGTGCGAGTGTTCGAGTGTGTTGTTGGATGTCGTTTCGCTTTCTTTGTGGGCTGATGCCTTTTGATTTCGCTAATCGTCTCTACAACAACCAACAGAGAGATGATCTAATTATTGACGCACGAATCCACAATGGCCCCACAACAACAGCGGCCAGCCACAGCAATCGGAGGGAAAATTGAAAACTGAAATATTGAAAAGGCTGAGTCGGACCGACAGACGGACAACCCACAAAAAGAAAAGCTATAATATGGCCCGAGCGAAACGAGCAAAATCAAAATCATTATCCCAGTCATTAGCTCTTTAGCGAGCTGTTGTCTTGTCGCCTTGTTCTTTTTTTTTTATTGTTCGATGGCTATAAATCCGCTAATGTACTTATGCTCCGAACATCAGAGCAAGCGGCAGTGGCAGTGGCAGTGGGGCCCACTGTGCGCGTTTTCCCAGCGCTTAAAAACGCCTCCAACTCGCGGCAACCTTCAACTGCTGAACTTGACGACCTCACACAACATAAACAGTCATCTCTCGATAGAACCACACCACACACAGATTCCCGTACGAGTATACCTGTTAACAAATGTATGTTTGTACGAGTATGTACGCTATATGCATATACTACTATATATACACATATCTATCGCTCGAAATTGGTTCATGGCCGAAGGTTGGCCTTGCCAGCCCAGACAGACATCTCTCGATCGCTTCTTTTGTTGCTCCGCCAAAGATTTTCGGTAAACAGTTCGGGGAACAATGGGAAAAGCCACAGCCATTTGGCGTTTTAAGGGGATACAACATCATCTGGATATCAAATCGAAATTATGTGTGTGTGTGTGTGTGTGTGTCGTTTTAGGCGAAGAAATAGCTTTCTTTCTACTTGGTCATCCTCTGAAGTACTCCAATTTGTGTGGTCGCACATCGTATATATTATCCTGATTCGCAATAATAAATATAGAATCAATCCAACAAGCTGAACATTCCCATTTCCCATTTCCCATTCATTGTGTACCATGAGTGATTTTTCGGTAATCATCACTTAGTGGCCATCCTCCCCCTTCTCATCGACGAATCAACCGGTTAGTGGGTTTCCCTGTATATATTAATAGAGCCTTTGAGCTCTGTCTCCTAGTGAATTTATTCTCTAATTTTCATTTATAGAATGGTGTTTTTTTTCGAAATAAATTACAAACTGCGAGCTTGGATTGGCATTGCCATTGGCATTCCCATTCCCATTCCCATGGCTGATCCTCAGCCGTGGAGTGCAGTTACATTTGCTGCCAATTTGTCTCTCCCACCTGGCTGGCTCCACCTCCACCTCCATTTCCATTTCCATTCCCATTCGTCGCTTATCCACTCTCCCACTCCACTCTTCTGCTTAGCCCCACCCCCTTGTATTGGCCTTCTTTCACCTTGGCTACGTGATGCCATGGCGTGATCGTGTAACAATGCGAGTGATTAGTACGCGCCGGCGTTCAACATGCGCAATCCGCCGATGGCAGCGAACTTTACCTTTTTTTTTTGTTTTTTCCATACCTGGTACTCTTCCATAGGGTATATGTCATTGCATGTGACGAGGAAACGCATAAGGATACGACATTTCGGAACTTTCAAAGTGTCTAAGTTCTGGGATACCTGAATATCGTAGATTAGAGCAAACATGTTTGATGGGATTTGGAGAATTTAGAATTTTAGAGATGTGAAAACCAATCCACCAATTCACGAATATCGTCTCGAAGCTGTTACCACAATGGGAAATTCTCGCAGAATTACCCTCACTTTTGTGCGCTTTTTATGGTAGGCTTTTACAGGATAGTTCCCGGGTATCTGATAGTCGGCAGCTTACTGGCTATTTCATTTCGATTCGTTGTTGTAGCTGCAGTTTTTTTCAGATATTCTTTCTTTTTTTTTTTTGTTTTTGTTGCAGCTTTTGCAGTGCCTTTGTTATTGCTGTCTGACTGAATGTCTGTGGCTGGATGGTCGTTGGTCTGCTGGTCTGCTGGTCTGCTCGTCTGTTGCATTGCAGCATGCGCCGTGTACTGGAGGCACAGTGAAATGATTTAGTGTGATTTATCTGCGAATTCCTTCTTTCAATCTCTTCTCACGCCACACCACGAAACGGCACGGAGCGGCACGGAACGGAACGGCACGGCACAGCCCCGGCTGTGAGCGTCTCAGGCTGGGGAAGGGCCCAGCCAGGAAGGGCCTTTGGGCTCTGCTCCGAAGAGATCCAAGAGATCTGAAGCTGAAGCTGAAGCTGAGCCCGAGCCTGAGACTGGAGCTGAGTCGGAACTGAGGCAGAGACAGAGGCAAAATGCCACGCCCCTTGTGTCGACTCTTTGTTGGGGAAGGTGTTATAAAAGTGATAATAAAAATTATAAGCTATGCCCCATAAATTGGCATTTAATAGTTGAAATTTACACTGAATTGACAGTGCCTCACAACAGTATGGAAATGGGAATGAGAATGGGAATGGCAGAAATACTAAATTATCGTTCGTTCGTTCGTTCGTTCGTTCGTTCAGCTCGTATGAAATATGCCTGGTCAGGTAGGTCCCGATCTCGCCCTCAGTCTCGATCCTGAATATAGGAACCACCCGCTCCCGATGATCAGGGGAGGAGGATCAGAGCCCAACCTCGATGCCGATGCCGAAGGCATTCGCCGCGATTTATGATGCATCATTACACGAATTTTTATTATGGTTATATTTTGATACGCACTTCAGACGAAACTCCTACATTAATATATGCACGTACAGTGCGTATCACAGATGTAGGACCATACAAATACACTAGGATGAACAGAAGAGATCACCCCAGAAACTGACTAGAAAGAGATGATCATTGGTAGATCGTTCTTCTGGATACAATACAGATTCTATTGAAGCTTTGATAAATCTCTCCAATAGCGGCTTCCTGGTCATCACATCCAAGGCCAATCCATTCAGTTGCAACCATTATCCAAGCCTTACAGTGCCGCTCTGCACTGTGCTCTCTGAGTGCGGGAAGATCTTATCAGCTGGTTCCGACTCAGAGGACGAGGACTCCATCCTGGTGTCTCGCTTTTGGCAATGTATGTAGCCTGGCAGTACAAGTGCGGCAGTACTCTGTGCCCGGCACTCCAGTGGAGACTAACAGCTGCCCCCGATCATCATAATCATCCTCATTACAACTGATAATGCCAACAACAACTTTATCTGATTCGTGTTGCAATTCCTGACCTCGTCGCTCGTCGCTCGTCGCCCGTTGCTGTCTTCTCCATCTCCATCTCCTACTCCTACTCCAACTCCTCCCCTACTCCATCTCGAGGAACATTTTTCGATGGGCTGGGTTCATTTGGGTTGGTTCTCCTTCTCCGTTATCGAGACTGTTTCGTTTCTTTTGGCTGTTTATCTTGTTTATGGCTGACCATCAAAGTCTTAACACATTTTCGGCTCTGTTTGTACTTGATTTGCTTTATTTGGGTTAGGTTTGTGTTGGTGTTGCTGTTGCTGTTGGTTTACTCTTGTTCTGGTTCTTTTCGTCGGGAAACCATAAGCATAGCCGTAGCCGTAACCCCAATTGTTTCTAGTGGTCGTTTTTTTTCGGGAAACCATAACTGTTTCTGGTAGCAGGTATCAATTAGCAAGACATCCGCTAATAGAGTACTTATTGTAGACTCAAGGGCCGTCCAACGAAAATTGCAATTGGGCAAGTGCCTGGACTTGGATCTGGATCTGGACGTGGACGTGGACATGGACATGGACCTGGGTCCCCAGCTAATCGCAGTCGGGCTCAGTGACATGGCAGTCCCCTTCCAGATTCACTGTCAGACAGGCAGGCACACATGGAGTGGCGCAGAGTGGCGCGGAGTGGCTGTTGTTGGATGTATTAAAATTCCAACAATTAGGGAACATTTCACATGCCTTTCTAATAGCCAACAACGTGCTCGTCAGAGCCCCAGCCAGAGCCCCAGCCAGAGCAGCAGCAGCAGCAGCAGCAGCTACAAGAGATGCAACAAGTTGATAGCCAAAGCTGGTCAAACCGCTTTGCTGGGCACTCACTATGCAATTTCATATGAGTGGTCGCAGTGGGCTGCCGCTGCAGTGCCGCAGAAAGAGGAGCAACTTCTGCCACATCAGGAACACAACAAAGGAACGGCAACAGCAACAGCAAAGCAACAGCAACAGCATGTTGGCATGTCAATAATCTTGTACAAGTCAAGTTGGAAAAGTTGGAGCTGGGGCTGGGGCTGGAACTGGGACTGGGACTAGAGCTCTGGATGTGGATGTGGATGTGGATGCGGATGGAGCTGGTGCAGAATCAAAAGCAAAAGTGGCAACAAAAGCAGAACAAGTTGGCACTGCACGCACATGCTGGAGGGAACGGGACAATCCGTGAGCCCTGACAACGGACAGATCTCACGGATCTCTAGAATTCACTCGACCCGATTTCGGAGTTGGGCCTCGTGCTCGGACGTGACTTTTCACTTCCGGTTGCAGTTGTACGGTGCAGAACGCATCGCCTTGAATCGAATCGAAAACGAAATCCGATTTACTGCAGTCCCATAAATTATTTTTGCACTCTCGCACAATCGGCTGGCAGTCTCAGCTGCTCCTACTTTCCCTCTCCTTGTTGTGTCACGAATTAGGCATCGCAATAGACAGGGGGGGCCAGAAGGCACACACCTACCCACCCACACACATACACACAGAGAGAGAGACAGAGAGAGAGAGAGAGACGCTGTACGCATGTACGTGCTGAGTACAGTGGGCACGCATTCCAGCGACAAAAAAAAATATGAGCTGCAGCCAAGAGTTTTCCCTGGACGGCCAACGAATCAGGAATGCGGCTTGCCTTGGCAACAAGGTGGCTTAGAACGCTGTCACAAGGTGCTCTGGTGTTTAAGGGATCTAAAGGATAATTTCTTATTTAATTCTTGATGGAATGGTCTAAGGTTTCCACTACGTGTTTCACTGTAGCCATATTTCGGTCAGCATGGGAATAGGTTTCTAGTAGGGTAGGAGCCGTATTTAGAATACTCGTATTTCTGCGCTCGTGAATATGTTCTCATGGATCTCATCCCTAGCACGAGACGGTCCGATCCCCGTCTCCGTAGCCGTAACCCGTCTCCGGGCTTCCATTCCGACAGCGAGACATTTTGGGACGCGGCCAGCGAAGTGACGTGAAGGTGGCAAAAGCCCGAGCACTGTGCCAACGGCCCTCGCACGTTCCACGCTCCATTGACAGAAAACAAATTTGCATTTGCCAGGAAAAAGCAGCGACATCAGGCCCGCATAGACTACAGATAGAGGCACATACCACCCGTATCGTATATGTATATACACATATGTACATATATATATATAGTAAGTCACGGCTAAAGTTGGGCCAGAGACTATTAAACAAGAATGGAGATCGAGAGGTACTGCGGACTGGGGACTGGGACTGCTCGTATCTCTGCCGCTGATGTGCGTAACATTTCCTGATTATTCATTCATGGAATTGTATACAGAAGTCACGATTCATGGGAAGCACTTGTGTATATTCGATTGATTGAACGCCAATTGCGAATGACCAAGGAACTGGGAATCCGAGGGGTAAATGTCCCTTAAGATTGAACGGTTTTTGGTCCTTTTGTGGAAGTTTCTTATGCAACACCTCTCTCTCTCTCTCTCTCTCTTTCTCTCTCTTATCTCGAATCTCCAAAATCTGTGAAGTGATCTCTGCATTGCATTAACTTGCACTCAAATTCAAAACATTACGTATACGGCACTGACACCGATGACACAGTCAAACATTACGCATACGCCGCGTATGTCACCCAACACAGAAAAGAACAGAAGAGAACGAGAGAGGGAGGGGGAGGGGGAGAGGGAGGGTGGGCAGTGAAGAACTAGAATTTAGAAAACACATAAATAATTGCCCAACAATTTGCGCTGTCTGCGCACAGATTTTCACTGATTGGGCCTTCTACCCGTGGCTAGTGCCAACATCAGCAGCCATCCGTCTCTCCCCTGGTCGTGTCTCGCTGTTATCTCAGCGATATATCTGCGGTTTGGTATCTCTCAGATACCCGCACTGCTCCTCTGTCTGCCTGTCTGCCTGTCTGCCGCACTGCCTCGCTGCCTGCCACACTGCCCGCCTGCCGGTGCTCGTACTCGTGCTCGGCCATTGTCTTAATTATCTGCGGATTTCGTGCTCATGCCGTGACTATCTATCGCCGCTGCCGCCACAGTGGCTTGACTCGACTCGAGTCGACTACTCGATTTGATTTGACTTGACTCATCGCCATCATCACCTCGATTCGCATCTAGCTTTTTGGCTCTCCGCGTCCTCAGTTGGGTCCTCGTCCCCAGCATTCCTATTCCTCGTTCGCATTCCCATTCCCAGTCCCATCATCATCATCATCATCATCATCATCATCATTATCATCACCATGGGCACAATAAGCGTCAGCGTCGCTTCTATTTTTCTCTCGCAAGATCACGCGCCTCTACGCGATCGCTGATAAAATTCTATGTGTTTGCCCTTTCAGAAAGTATCTGATTTGGTGATGATTTGGTCACCAAAAACGCACTAATGAATGGTTTTTTACTCCCAAAAGATCCGATATGTTCGTGATCGATTCAATAGCCATTTTCGTGCTGGGTGTTGTCAATTTGCATAGATCCTCCTGACTGTGGCTGCCTGTGTCATAGAGAAATGCTCTATATGCAAGGGTATTAAGCGCTTCGTCCACCGAAGCAGACAATGAATTTGAAGTGTGTGTGGTGTTTGTTTCTTCTCTTTTTTTGTGGGACAGCGCAGCATCGCTCGGGTCTTCGGCTATAGTTATAAACATTTTCATTTGTTTAGATTGCAATAATTTATAGAATTTGCATTAGGCATCAGGCATCAGGCCCTCTCGTTCGGTCTCTCTCTCTCTCTCTCTCTCTATTGCTCCCCGATTTATGGCGACCACGGGAGACGTTCACATCGAATCGCTCCGATTCTGATTACGATTCCGATTCTTTGCCCTGTCTCACGTGCCGTTATATTTATGATCGCGTGCTGTTTGTTTGCCCCGGCCCCGTCCCCGTCCCGTCCCCTGTCCGACCAAGGGATGGTTTGTTTGTTTCCTTTTATTGGCGTGTGTTTGCTTGCGAGTACCTCGGCCCGGGCACGCCTCTTGGCCAGGCCAGGTCTCACCCGCCGAAAGGCGATAATTGATTGGATTCTCTGCTGAAATTGCAGCTGAAATTGGCGCTAACGCGAGCCCCGTATCCGACTGCCTGCAGCTAAACAAATATTTATGGGGTCGTTCACGTTTCTGGTGAGGAGGCCCCAAGAGAAAGAAAATCTGTTGCGATAATTAGTTCATCTACCCTGGCAGAGGATATATAATGAGATGATTGTAATGCTTAAAATGGAGACGAAGCATATGGCAGATCTTTCATGAAAAGAGCTCTTCAAATATCGATACCTCGATGCCTTTTCGCAGCCTAAAAGTTATCCTCTTCCAGTCCAAGTATATTTTGCAATTCTTTGCCTAGCTTCTCCTTCTGTGGAAAAACGTCGAACCCAGTCAAATGTTCCTCATTTGTTAAGCTCCAAAGTCGAGACTGGGACTGGCACTGGCACTGGGCCTGGCTCTGGCTCTGGGCCCTGGGACTGGGCCCTGGGAATGGGACTGAGACTGAGACAGCACCAACAACGACGTCGGATCGTGACAGAATATGAATTGAAAGGGAAACCAGATTGTTTGTTTGCCGCAACGAGTGCGCCTGTGTATGTACATTCCGGGGCTGGGGAAAATGTTCTACAACTTTAGCGGGAATTGCTATTTTTAGACCGCAGCACTTACAAAGTAACTCGAAATATATAAAAATAAAAAATGAATAAATAAAATAACTTGGCCAGCAGTTAAATGCCCCATACTTTCTTGCTCTCCGTCATGCTGGATCGCTGGATCGCTGGATCACTGGCTCATTGGCAGGTCTGAATCTGACGTAAGCAATAGCCTGCTCCGATGGCAGAACCGATCTCGAAATATGCCAAATATTTGTACGATTTCACGCACATGGAATCTCGAATTTCATCTATGAAACATCCAGCAACCAACACCCAAGGCGGCCCGGGCTGTCCTAGGTTAGTGCCTGCCCGCCGGCGAGTGGGTGAGGCCTCACGCCTCACTAAACATATATGTATGTATGTATCAGCTTCGAATCGGATCAGTTCTGGCATTGGCTCTGGGACGGGCACTGGGCACTGGGCACGGTTCTGGAGCCGATCATGGGGGTTCCACTGTCAAAGGTAGAAAAGAGCAACTAAAAATGGTAAGTGGCATGAAAATAGAACAAACTGTGGGGATACCCTTGGAAATTGATCAGATAACAATATCGCCAGCTCTCAAGGCAAGAGGCTCTCCAAACAGAATTCTACTAGATGTGACATCAAGTGAGATAAGACCTGCGAGAGAAATAAAACCTGCAGCAATGTGGGGAGGGGAGCTTA
This sequence comes from Drosophila helvetica, assembly GCA_963969585.1. Lineage (NCBI taxonomy): Eukaryota > Metazoa > Arthropoda > Insecta > Diptera > Drosophilidae > Drosophila > Drosophila helvetica. The sequence continues at coordinate 9,314,641 of OZ018401.1, read as the reverse complement.
CAGCGCATTTCTCGATTCTATGCTTTTTTGAGGCTTTTCGTGGCTATCGATATCGATTTTTCTGGCAACACTGTCGCCGCAACAACAGCACAACAGCCCCACTGCCGCCCTGTCGTCAGCGACAGATCAGCTGTCCGCCGTCTATTTTGTGACACGATAGAGAGAGATAAATATGCAGAGAGAAAGAGAGAAAGAGCGGTAGCGGGAGAGATCTGCTACTGTTGCTAACTGTCGCTGCCGCGGCCGCGGCCGCGTCCGCAGCCTCTGCCTCTGTCGTTGTCTAAGTCTATGCTGTAGCAGCGCTGGCCAAAACTTCAGTTCGACCGAACGAACGCCGCTAGAGAGACGCGCGCGCGCTTCTCACACCCGACGCCGACGCCGCCGCCCGAACCGTGTCGAGGCCGAACCGAACCGAACCGAAACCGAAACCAAAACGGAACGGAAGTCGAGACCGAAACGAACCCGAACCAGCAACGAAAACGAAAGGCCGAAGCGGAGCCGATACCGCCATATTGTGTCCTGTTCAGAAAGTGCCGCAAAGAAGCGTAAAGCAATCGCTATCGATATCGATCGATAACGACAAAGGAACGCGCGCGTTCAGCGACGCCTCAGAAATTCCCAAAACCGGACACGCACTTTTAAACCATTTTCAGAAAACGATCTTTGAGTTTTTCCAATTCGATATAGACGTTCCATTTGTGTATGTAGATGTGTGCGAGCGTCTCTATCTGTATCTGTATTTGTTTGTGTGTATGAGCAGTGTTCCCCCCCCCAACCCTTTCCGGCATTTACATCAACATTTATGGCTTTAATTCATTTCAAATTGCTCTTAAGCGATATTTTAAGTGCCAGAAAAAATGTGACATCTGCATATGATTATTAGATATGGAGATGGCAGAGCATACGAGCATGTATGGACTTTTTACACTGCGTTTCGTTATATTAATTCCGAAAAAGAATTAAACAGAGCTGGGATATAGTATAAATAGGACTCATGCATCGATGTGTGCAATCAAGCAAATTATCGAAAAAGGAGAGATTCAAATTCATCATTTAAAATCGGGCGAAAACTCCTGTGGTTTCATGAGAGCTACATTTTCGTATCGCACTTTACTACACCTCATCAAGCCGCTCTCCCGCCACCTTCCTCGCCTTCTCCCACCCCTCCCCCCACTTGGTTGGCATTGCCGCCACTTTCGGTTTTAATGATCACATCGGAATGGAATGCAGCCAAGAGGCCAATTCCAGGCCAATTCCAGGCCAATTCCAATCCAATTCGAAACCGATCTTATCCGATCCCATATCAGTTCGACACTTGCATGGGACACAGGCGGGGGACCCACACCCAAAACGGGACAATTACCCAGGAATGGGGCTTGATTTCTTCCCTCATTACTATGTTTAGACCCGACTCTGATGCTAAAAAGGGCGACCCACAAAACAAACAAAAACGAAACAAAAGCAAAAAAAAAAGAAAAAAAAGATTGAAAACAGAAAAATCAATCGAACGACGATCGATTCGGACCAGTTCCAGCGGGCGGTGAGGCGGCGATGCGGTGCGGGGGCAGGGGCAGGGGATTGGTGGGGATAGATCGCTCTACTGTATGATGAAATTTCTGAACGTTTGAAAAGCAACAACAGCAACCATTTACAATTCCAATCGAATGGCAATTGTTGGTGACTTGCAGCATGATTCGAATTGTGGGGAAGGGCGTGGTAGGGCGTCAGGGGCACTGGATACTGGGGGTGGCAGTGGAGTAGGAAGAGGAGGAAGAGGAGGAGGAGAAGGAGGTGGAGTAGGTACATAAATTGTTAAAGCCGATGACGAGCCATCGGTATTTGCTATAATCATTCTCTTGATCGATTGCAAATCGTAGACAGAAAGAGGGAGAGAGAGAGAGGAAGAGACAAACACAGAGCTGACAGCGAGGCGACATAGAGGAAGAGACGGAAAGAGAGACTGAGAATAGTAGTAAGAAAATGCAAGAAAGTGTGGAAGTGTATTGCCAACAAAAATGATACATGTACCTTGAGAAAACGCTTCAGCGATTATTAAACAGAGAGACCAGACTCCAAGAGAGCTATGAGAAATTCACCAGTAGAGTTGAAAGAGGAAAGGAGAGACAGAGAGAGAGAGAGAGAGAGAGATATCTCCACACGTGTGGCTTAAAACAAAACAAAAAACCTCCCAAGCAGCCAATCATTTGATCAAACAATCGAACTCGATTGAAGCTGGCGGTCGGTCGATCGATCGCTTAATCATGAAATGGAGACAACTAACAGCTAGTTGTGTAGCTGTTAACTGCTCTGCGACTCTTGGCCAGTTAGTCCCCTGGCGCTGGTAGTGCTACTTGCTGGCACTACCAGCTTTGCGATCACTACCGCTGTTTATGGCCCCAGACGACGCACACATGACGTATACGTGATATTTTTGGACCCACAGCAGAGGAGAGGAAACAACAGTGAGAAACAGCGAGAGAGAGAGAAAGAGTGAGGGGCAGAGAGGAACTCTCTGTTGCTATGGAGGGACAGAACCATTATAGGGTAACCATGTCTATAAATAATAACCACTCGTGTTTCTGCAGGGCTCTACAGGGAATAACAATATGAACTTTCGATTCCCAAGGCTTTGCTTTTTTGATCCTACCCAAAAATATTGAGTAATAAAATCCAGAAGTATCATGGGATTTATTTGGTATTGAAATACACAAGAATACAGACCAAGCCAGGCTTTATCTACTTCTCATCCGTTCAATCTCTCTTTTTGTCCTTCCACCTCTCCGTACCGCCATCATCATCTTTCGTTCCAACACATAATTGAACTTTTTGGCTTGGATGACCATCAACCCAATTGGATATGCAATTCGAAGACAGCCAATGTGCTGTCTGGATACTGGGTGATGGACACTATGTTCTGTATCTATGTACATGTGTATACATATGTGTGTGTGTGTGTTTTCTGTTTCACTTCGCTTCTTGATGATATGTATCTTTCTGTGTGCGTTTACGTTTACGTTTGCCATTGCCTTTGCCATTGCCTTTGCCATTTTCCGTTTTCCATTTGCCATTTAAATGAATGTGAGCAATTTGGTGCCGTGCTGATGTTTTTGTGATTCGCTTTGATTGGCATCTAATTTATGATTGACAGTTACAAACGTCTCGCAATGAGCCTACCGCAAATCAGAGATGCTGGTACAGCGGATACCGGCAAACCAGCAGCCAGCAGCCGGCAGCCATCAGCCATCAGCCAGACCTTATGGCTAGATATCGACTTAGCTTAGCCCAAGGCTTGTCAATCAAGCCATTAACTAAGGCCCCAAGCATCTTGATTTACGTAGTTGCTTGGATCTGCGCTGCTGCTGCTGCTGTTGAGTGCGGTTTTGGAAGCTCTGACACCTTGACGGGGCATTGTCAAAGAGTTTCACACTCGCTGGCACACATCCACATCCACATTCACATCAGCATTCACGGACGTTACCTGGCTACTGTTCTATCGGATTACGCGGCGTATGCGCAATGCGTTTACAGTATCGATCGAGTAGTGCACACAACCGAAGCCGTTTACGAGTCAATCCATGGGTCTGCCTGGTGAAGTGCGGGTCTAAATAGAGCAATGACATGTACGGGTACGGGTACGGGTGCGGGTGCGGGTGCGGGTACTCCACTACTGTTTACATAACCCACCAGAGTGGACGCTCAATCTGATAAGCGAGCTTATGCCATTCTCTTGAATGTGCGCGCCCCTTAAGATTTGATCGCCAATGACCCTCGTTTTGAGGGATGGAGGAGTAGCAATTGCGGCTGTTCGTAGGGGGAGGGCTAGACATACTTCCTATCCTATATCCTCTCAAATGCCTTTCCGATCTGTCCGTTGCGTTGGAGCACAATTGCACCCGGAGATCACGAATGCCGTGCATACTCGTTCTTTTCTCCGACATGGAAATCATATTTTCCACTAAATACATATACATACGTATATACACGCACAGATCGTTCGAATATATATACATATATACTGTGTTGTGTGTGTCATGCTGCTGCTATGTTGACGGCGTTGACGTCGACGCTGGCAGTGCAGCCGCAGCCGCAGCAGCGTCAACGTCGACGGCGCTCGCTAAAACTACATAAATCAAAGGAAAAGCAATTTTCTGTTTTCTGTTGGTCTAGAAAAGCGTTGCTTTTTGGCTTTTTGGCTTTTTGGCTTTTTCCCTGCCGCTGCTTTTGTTGGTGATTGTTGATTGGTGTCGTTGGTGTCGTTGGTGTTTCTTTTTGCTTTTGCAATGGCATTTTGTACGCATGTTTCAGACATTTAACATTTCTTCTTTTTTTATATAGAGACAGGCGACAGATATCGTTCATATACATATGCATATGTATGGATGTATTTGTATTTGTAGGTAGCACATCTGTGCATGGCATGGTTGTTGGTGGTGGGAGAGAGCGGAGGGTCGGGGGAATATGTATTTATTTGTTTGCGGCGGGGCCGTGAGGCCAAAACATTTATAGGAATATTTCAAATTGCAGACAACGACGTCGCGACGTCGCTGGTGGCAGCTCTGCCAGCAGCGCATTAAATGAGGCTGAAGAAAAAAAAAATAAGAAGCAAACAAAAATTCTACAAAAAAAGCATTAAATAGGGAACACCTCATTCGGGAAACAACAGCGATGCAGGGTATACCCTGAAAACTGTTTGCAGAATATCAACTGAAGGGAATATTGACCATCCCAGAGACATATGTGTACACATACATATGTATATATTTTATTATGTTTTTATTAAAAAACAATATATATACGAGAGTCCTAGAGGGATATTACCTGATTTAATAGAGTGGTGTGAAAACTTGTCTACGTTATTTTAGAGTGATTTCAAGTTGGTTCACATTTCCACTCCTTAATGCAAGAGTAAAAAACACAGGAGTAATCGTAAATAAATGAATAAAATGTATATGTATGTGAGGTACAATAGACATGAAGAAGGTAAAATAAATGTGTAAGCGGTTAAGTTTGGCAACAAGAATCGGTCTCTGAATCAGATTTCTTTTGATCTCAGAACAGCCCCCAAAAATGAAAAGCCACCAGAAGACTTACATTATTTTTATTAGTTGTCTATATTATTAAAAAATAATTAATTAAATAATAATCTAGATGGAAACCAGACAAAGGGTAGGGGTAGGGTATACAGAGATCGAAGAAGCATTACTTTTGGGCATACTTCGTAATTCCACAGACTTGATGAAGATATCTTGACTACCAAAAAAAAAAAAACAAAACAAAAAAAGAAGATGAGAAAATCAAATATGAAATATGTAGATGGAAATGCGGCTAAAAGCCAAAGCATAATGTTGTTGCTGAGTTTTTTTGTTTGTGATGCTTCTTGGTGATGTTGTTGTTTGACTCTCTAATGCTTTCTATATTTGTACACTCGGAGAAAATAAGAGCCATTTGGATAATACTGTTGCCATTGCGAAGTATCCCGCATTTTCTCTTTGTGCATTGTTGCCTCTTGTTGCTGTGGCATCTGTCTATTTCCATCGCATTATTTCATACGGGGCTAACATTTTTCGTATTTGAATGCTTTTAATAAACCCAAAAACTATTTTAATTTGACTTATTTTTATTTTGAATGTGACAAAAATTATTTGTTAACGATATCGCGCTATATTGTAGACAAACATATTGCATGGGATCGACTGGCGCTTATGCTCTGCTCATCTTCTTCTTCTTCTTGTTGCTGCTGCTGCCGCTGCTGCTGCCTTCGCGTTGATAATGAAATCGAAAACGAAAGCAAACAAATTAATTAACTAAACGCCCCTCCACCGTCCACCCTCCACCCTCCGCTCCCTGCCCTCCACCCCAATAAAAAAAAAAACCTCACATAAAACCGCAAAAATTTGGTCATTTTGTTGGTTTTCTATGAGGGGAACGATGGCTGGGGGGGGGGAGGATTGAATCCGCAGACATTCGCAGTTCCAATTCATATTTCGTATTTTTCAGCTTGTCATATTTTCTCACATTATTTATTAGCAATACTTAATATATAGTTCATTTTGTTGTTGTTGCTGCTGTTGTTGTTTTTGTTGTTGCTGTTGTTGTCTGTTCTTGTGTCTGTTTGGTGCCTGTTCTGGTTTTTAATTGCGCTCACACGTGCCCCGACTCATCGCGAAGAACACGACTGTAGTATGCATACCATATATATACATATATAATGATGTATGTATATAGTAGTGCGTATCGGCCATAAAGGGACTGACTGTCTTGTGTCTTGTGGCACTTGGTGGCACTTGGTGGCACTTGTGCCTCCGTCTCCGGCCAGCGGAGCGGATGCGCTGCGGCCAAACGCCTCGCCTCCGGAGCCAAATACTCGTAAACTCTTTAGCATGGTCGGGAATGCGAAATACTCACTACCCATACTCCTGCCAACGACCAAAACACACACACACACACGCACATCGTTTGATCAATCTTTGAGGGACCGTGGAATGCAGTAGTCGTGGTCAGTGGTCAGTGGTTTGCTTTTTAGCGGAATTCCAAGATCATTTCATGAGTCTCCTATGAATACTTCTATGATTTATCCTGACCATCATCATCATCTTCGGGTCAGTCACATGTCTGTGGAATGCGTGGAATGATCATGGGGCGAGGGATGATGGTATACTCGTTCGTACTCGTATCTATGAGGAAAATGAGTCTCGAAATAGGACTGTATCTTAATGGTCAAGAGTTCCAATGGAATCTCACTCGTTTCATTTAATTTTATTCGAATATGTCCCAGAAACTTGAAGGATATATGTATAATGAGAACTCCTGGCGAATGGGCGAGAAAAGGATGTACATATAAGGATAAAATTGATGATTTAAAATGGAAATATTCACCGGATTTGTGTCGTATTCATATTATGACCATTTATAAGTGAGGAGCAGCCCTTAAGCGAAAAAAACCTTCTACTAGTTCTCAGGTTTATTCCCATTTCAACCATTTGCAATATCCTCTTTCCGTCTCATTGGACCTGAGCGTACGATTGGCGCAAACCCTGGCCCACAAAAAGAGTAAGAAGAAAGAGAGAGAGAGAGAGAGGCAGAGACGGAGACGGAGACAGAGACAAAGACAGAGAGACAGCGGGTAAAGGACGCCCAGGTGAGAGATTCACGCCCACGCCGCAGTCAGCAGAGAAATTTGCACAACCATCCGTCCGTGATTGGAGAGGGGTGGGTAGGGGACGGCGGCGAAGGTAGACGCTGAGGCAGCAGCAGCAGGGCTAACAGCGGCAGAGGGCCGCCAGGTGTGCCCAGCAACATTCTGCCTGGTCTGGCAACATGTTGCGTGCGCCCCAAAAGTATGCGCAGCAGCGACAAGGCAGGCACGCATGCGCAGTGGAGGGGGCAGCGCTGCGCTCATTCAACTTTGCATTCGACCGCACGGCGACGTCGCATCGTTCGTCATCGCCCAAGCATCTCTTCGACACGCGACTCATCCATACATATACGCAGAGAAACACGCACACACACAGACATACAGACACACAGACACACCGATAGCGCAAAAAGTTTTAAGCCAACATTTGTGTATTTTGCGAAAACTGCAAACAATAGCAGCGACAGAGCAGCAGCAGCAGCATCAGAGACTGACAACAGCGACGCTGGCAGCAGCAGAGGAAAATTGCAAACCAGCCGAAGGCAGGCGGCCCGAACGCCGCCCGATCGGGCCCGAAACTTTGTTGCGCTCGCGCGCGCTCTCTGCAACATTTTTGCCTGTTTTGGCTCTCGCGCTCTGGCTATCTATCCTGCTATCTCCCTCTCACACACACTTGAATGCTGCCCGCTGCCTGCTGCTCTGCTGCTCTGCCGGCTGCCTGCTGCTGCTCTGCCTCCGCTGCTGCTGCTGCCACCGCTGCTGCTGCTTCTGCTGTCATCGTCGTGCGCGTTTGTTGGATTTTTAGTTTATTTATTCCAACGTCCGATACCGTGTGTGGACATTATTTTACCAAACGTTCGCAACCGCACAACACACATACAGAAAGGCATACAGACAGACACACACACACACACGGCAACAATCGTGAACGAACGCACCTCATACCGATGCACAGCTACAGATACAGATACACAGAGAGATAGATAGAGAGAGAGACAGACAGCGAGAGAGAGTGAGAGAGAGAGAGAGAGAGAGAGTGTGAGCTTGTAGCGAGCGCCGCCGCGCAGCAGCCACCGCTCTGCCAGCAATATACACGGCAGTGCACACCGCGAGCTATCTAGTAGATAAAAAGTCGCCGACTTGCCGACAACTGAAACTGAAATACCGCCAGGCCCAAGCCCAAGCGAGAAGCGAAAAGCGATCCGCATCGTGCCAAAAACAGCGCACTTGGGGGAAACCGCTCCAACCACCAGCGACAGTAACAGAACACACTAAAAGAGCTACAGCCCAAACCCAAACCCAAATCCAAAACCCAACCGATCCGATCCGATCAGATCTATTTCGATCTGATCCGCGCTTAGCTTTGGTACCGTTCTGTTCCGTTTCGCCGTACTTATCGCACCGTACCGCACCGTACCATTCAGATCTGAGAAGTGCATTCAAAGAGTATCTGAAAAAGTCTCGAAAGTGTCTGTCTTGAAACACGCACTGGAAAAAGTCTCGAATTATTGAAGACACAAAATCGAAAGAAAGAAGCAAAGAAAGAAAGAAACAAAACCAACCAAAATTTATACAACAAACAAAAAAACAAAATCAAATAAATCCAAATCGGCGCGCGAAACTCGCATGTGTTATCTAATCGGCCAGAGAAATATATAGTAGGACAAAAACAAAACCAAAAGCCAAGCAACACAACAAAAAGCAAAAAGCAAAAAGTAAAAAGTAAAAGAAAAGAAGAGAAGGAAGCCAAGGCAAAGAAAAGGCAACAAATCAAGAAAAAAAGAAAATCGAGTAGAAGCGATCGATCGCGCTACGCAAAAAAGTCTATATCAATACAGTTGTCGACACTCACTCTCCGCGCCACATCGAACCGCACCGTACCGCACCGTACCGCACCGTGCCGCAACACGGCAGCCCACACCGCAGAAAACCCACCGCAAGGCCTCCCCCCATCCAACAGTCCACCCATCTATCCCCTCACCTCTCCGAGAGCAGAGAGTAGAGAGTAGTGTGTGTATGCTCTGACCTTTGCTTTATTATTTTTTTATTGTGTGTGGTTTTATTAAAAAACGTGCTTAAATACACAGTATCCGAAAGAATACGTACTAAATAATAAATAAGTAAAACAACAAGAAAAGAAAAACGATACAGTATCCGCGAATAATCAACGAACGAATCCCAACGATCGACAGCCGGAGAAATGGCCAACAAGCAGAGGCCCAGTGTTAGTGGCAGCAGCAATTCCAGTGGCAGTGTCGGCATCAGTGGAGGCGTTGCCTGGGCCACAGCAACGGGCACAGTGCCGAATCTGGAAAGCAGCAACAGCCGGAAAAGCTCCACAGACTCTACATCCACCTCCGCCTCCGCCTCCACCTCTCGCAACAGCAGCAGCAGCAGCAACAACAGCAACTCCAGCAGCAGCAGCAGCACATCCGCATCGGCATCGGCAGCATCACAGAGCTGGGCTGGCATGGGCCGGCTGAGCCATCAGTTGCGCCACCTGCTCATCGTGGGACTGTTGCTGTGCCTCACCGGCGGCCTGGTGGAGGGGCGACGTCATGCCCCGCTCATGTTCGAGGAGTCCGACACGGGCAGGCGATCCAATCGACCAGCGGGTAAGTCCACAAATCTATTTATTTATCCATGTATGTATGTATTTATGTATGTATGTATGTACATTGTAGAATCCCATTTCTCTCCCCTCCCCCCAACCCCCCTACCACACATATCATATTGCCATAACAGTCGTTGCATAAGTCTCTGCCTCCGCCTACAGCCACATTGCGCATACGCCGTGTCGCAAGCGGGAAAGCGGGGCAGAACCCGCGGTGTCAGGTAGAATTAGGTGTCCAGGCCTAGGCGGGACCTGCTCGCACCCTAATCCCACCCTATGACCTGCCTCATCCCTGCCATAGACAGAGATTCCCTGTTTTCTTTTTTTTCTATATTTTTATTTTCTTTTATTGTTGTGTGTGTTTTCTGCTTGTGTGCTAATCCGGAAAACGGGAATTCCCTTCCGCTCGTTGCGCTGCCTGCGCAGACGCATAGGCGTCGGCGTCGTTGTCGTTGTCGTTGTCGGTGTCGCTGTTGTTGTCGACCCGTAAGCTGCTTACAGCACCGGCAACAAACCGAAGCAAGAGTCCAGGCAGCAGAGGCACAGGCACTGATATCTGTGGCAGGCAGGCAGCCAGGCAGTCAGGCAGCCGGGCAGGGACCCAATTGCAATTTGTTGCAACTCACACGCTTGATTAGCTGCATTTCCTGTTTGGAAGGCCCCGTACACTATACCTATACCTATAGCTATACCTATACCTATACCTATACTATGTTTACATATATGTACATATGTATATCTCACTATTATATTCCCCAGTTACCATTTTACCATTTTCCGCCTGCTTGCCTCACTTTTATCTGGGCCTGTCTTTGCCCCTGCCTCTTCCTGTGCCCCATCCACATATCTCTCGCTCTCTCTCTCTCACTCTCTCTGTCTCTCTGGCTGTGGGGCTCTGTGGTGCCTTTTGTTGTTGCATTTTCAATTAAAAACAGATTGCGGTTTACGTTGCAACGACTTTGAAACGTTTCTCGTCTTACACACAGAAACGGCTGCGCCCTGCCGCTAGCCCCCTGCCGCTGCTCCCTACTGCCCCACAGATGACTGTAATGATGATGTACAGGTTCTGCTCAACTTTGGTTTGAATCTACTATCCATGCGAGTATTAGCTTTTGCTCGACCAAATCAAAATCAAAATCCAAACCCAAACAAATGTTCATGTTTCCCTTGAATTGCATATCCCATTTGCCATCCTCTGGCATCGCCAGAGACCAGAGACCACAGAACAGATTGAGGGCTGTAATTGGTTCGGGCCATGCTCGGCAACCGCTGAAAAGGGTTAGCAGTTCGCATACAAAGTCTTTGATGGCCCCAGTCGTGGCACACTTTGGCGCCCACTCGCCTAAAGCCAGCCGTATTGGCCGTATTAACCGTATGGCCGGCTACAATCTATCTACCTACCCGAATCGGGCACCCACTTCTTGGGGTTTTTTTTCTTTCTGTTTATACAAAGTCTCAGCATAATTTAGTCGTTATGTGGTACCCCACCCCTCTATTCCTCTCCAGCAGACAGACACACTTCTGCGGTGGTTGATGCTTTTTTTTGTTGTATTTGTTAATGAATGAAAAGCCAACGCACTAGCAACAGCAGCGACAGCAGCAACGGCGGCCACAACAACCGTTCTTTTTGGCCAGTTTGGGGGGTAGGGGAGGGGCCAATCAAACGGCTAAGATCATACCACGCAGACCCAGAGAGACCTCGGCAATAGGAGGGACGATCAAAACTAGCAACCAATTCGTTTTGTTCATTTCGCATTTAATTTAACTGATTAACAAGCTGGCCAATAGACACCCCCCACCCCCTGTTCCCCCCTTGGACGCCACTCCACCTTCTACCCCTCTCTCCGTCTCCCAGCATCTCTGACAACCTACGTTGCCGCCATTCGTCAGCATAATTCATTTATTCAACTGTCTGCCGCCCAGTTAGGTGTTAAAAAGTTGTTAACTTATTTTTAATGAATGCGTGTAAAAAGACAACGACAAACAGCAGACACACAGCACACAGATACACACGCACACACACGCATAAACAGATGGAGAAACAAGCAATGGTGGGCGGGGGGGCTGAGAGACCCAGAGAGCGGACGATCCATTCAATGAGCCGGCGGCAATTTCGTTACGTTTTGGTTTTGGTTTTGGTTTTTTTTTTGGGTTCTCTGGGATCTTGCGGCAAACATATCATGATCTTTGGGGCCCGAAAACGAAAAGCGAAAAACGAGACAAAAACGAAGAAGATGGAAAACAAAGTGTGGAGCTGGATAGGAGACACGAGGGGGCGGTGGGCAGGACGGGCGGGGAACACGTTAAGTCGGTGAGAGAGTCAAACAGACAGACAGAAAGACATTTGCTGTGGGGCCGTCGCGACAGCCTCCCAAAATGAGCCACCAACCGCCGCAGCCGCAGCCGCAGCCACAGCCACAGACCGACGTCGGTTGTCAGTTGCATGTCAGCCCAGAAGTCGAAGGGGTATGGGGACGGGAACGGGAACGGGGACGGGGGGAGACCAGAGCTATATAATACGAAATGCAACCAATTTGTTGCATTTGCCACACGAGTCGAGGAGGAGACGAGGCGTCGCCATCCTCCAGCCTCCAGAGCCTCCTCCGAGAGGCTGCACACACACAGCCCCCGTCCGCAGTCCCCAGTCCCCGTTCCCCGTGCCCCGTGCCCGTCGCACAGCGTGTGGGCAGAGGAAGCACTTAATGCCCACAAGGTGTCAAATTGCAGCAAACTCCGCTTCGCCCACCCCAAAAACACACACACACACACACGCACACACAGCCGAAACTGAGACAACATTTTCACTGCATCTGTATCTGTATCTGTGTCTGTCTGTGTGCTTATGTGTGTAAATTAATTTGGCCAAGAGCGTAGGCAAAATAAATACGATACGATCCCATTGACTCGATCTCGATCTCCAACTCCAACTCGAACTCGAATCGTATATCCGTAGGCTGTGTGTTTCCCGCCGTTTCCGTTCGAATGAATGGAAAAACGGAAACCAGAGAGTGAGTGAGTGCTCTGGGGCCTCTGTTACTCTCTCTCTCTCTCTCTCTCTCCCTCTCTCACTATCTTTCGATGGATCCACCGATGATGGCGCCATCCATATGCCGCTCTGTCCTGGTCTTGGTCCTAGGCCTAGGCCTAGTCCTGTCCTGTTCTTTGTGGCATTCGCCATGCCTTTCATTAGCACATGCCACATTCCTGCCATGCATTAATTATCAGGCCGCAATCAGAGCCCCCTGCCTCGGCTGCTTCTTGCCACAAATGAGTGATGCATTTGTACGCATCATCTAAATTGTGGATCGCTGATAGCCGAGGCAGCCTGGGCCTGGGCCTGGGCCTGGTTATGGCGGCAAGAGATAGATCTCAGATTCAGATTCAGATCCATATGAGCAACAATTTGCAATGTTTATATAGATACAGATACAGATACAGATTCAGTGCACTCTTGCAATAGAAAGCAAATGTTTAGAGATTGTTGAATCGGCATCATCTTCAGCTAGGTTTTCCAGCTTAGGAATAGGCCCATACGCTTCCTTGGCAGATCTTCGTTCGAAATTCGTTCAAATACCTATAAAGGAATAAATATATTCCCAGAAATTGCAGTCTGAACAAACTATCTGCAATTGGGCATAGCATTTGCATAGCTTAACAATTAAATGTACCCTTTAATAGTCGCACATGGGGCAAATCTTTTTCCCGCCCTCCACCCACCACCCACCAGAAACAGAAACAGAATCAAAATCAGAATTAGAGGCAGAAAACCGAAACCGAAAATCCCCGAAAAATGCGCTTGCAAATCGCGTGTCGCGTGACGCGTTTTGCCGGCTGCTGCCCTGCCCATTCATTGCATCGATCCGATCCATCCCCATACCATCCCCAGGCCATCCCCATGCCATCCTCATTGCATCCCCAAAAAAAGATACAGAATAAAAAGAAAGATACATCCACAACATATTTGTGCAACTTATCAGCGCATTTAAAATTAGCTTAAATGAAACAACAACAAAACTGAACAGCAAACGTATGGGGCATGGGGGGGAGGCATGGGGCACGAGTGGTTGTTGTTGCTGTTCTCGTTATTGTCTGCTGTTTGTCGACATCTGTGTGGCTGTGGCTGTGGCTGTGGCTGCGGCGGTGGCGGTGGCAAGTGTGTGGGGCAAGTCGCAGTCACAGTCACAGTCGCAGGCGGTCGCGTGATTTGCTTTTTACTCGCAAAACGGAACGGAAGGGGATCAAAACAGAACGGAACGGAACGGTTGGCAATGGAACGGCTATGCAAAAACTGAAAGCTAAAAACCAACAAAAACCGACAAAACAAAAATAGTCATTGAAAATGTTTACGGCCAGACCGGGCCTCGGGCCTCGGTCCTCGGTCCTCCTTCAGTTCTTGTTGCTCCAAAATCAGATAGAAGCAAAAAAGATACATACTATGTGTGTACGTGTATGTATGTATAAGATGCAGCACTGCATCCATAGATACATTCATATTATAGATGGTTCTGACGATGCCATCTCGGATGAGGATTCTGGGCATAGAAAATCCCAAGATCCCAAGCCCCAAGGATGGGGAAGCGCTCTTTCTTTTGGGCCGAATATTCATTCTCCCTTACATTCTCTTTGGCTGCCCGTCTTACCCTAACGCCACGCACTGTACTATCTCCCTCGGCTCTTATTCAACAATGGAATTGTTTCGCTCTTTTTACATAAGCCAACTGCAGGCGTAAGCCAAATTTGCTTTCTTTTTCGTGGCGATTTTTCTTGGCTGCAGGCGGCGCGGAGCGGCGCGGCGCGGCGAAAACCGCGAGGAACGAGCCCCCCTTTTTTTTCGTTGGGTGCTGCTGCTGCTACTGCTCGCTTTGGGGGCGTTTCGCTGGCGACTTTTAACGCGTGGTGGGGCGGCTTTTTCACTTTTGAACTTTGTTTTTTATTTGTTTTTTTTTTACCTCAATGCAATCTGTGGGGTAAGGGTAAGGGTTAGGGTATGGGTACTGCTACGAGTAGTATTTGTCCATCGGGTTTTTTTTTTGTTTGCTTTGTTGCCGCCTTGCACCGCCTTCGATCGGGCTGTGTTTGCTTTCTCTGTCTCGCTTCCTCAGCTGTCATAAATTATCCCCGCGCTGGCGACCACAAGCGATGATGTGTGCCCCAAAACCCCCTCCCCCCCTCTCCCACCCTCTTCGGGGGGAGACGCACTTAATCAGCCATTAGAAATCTTCATTAGAACTGGCGTGTCCCAAAAAAGAAAGAAAATTGAAAGGAAAACGCAGCCCGCAAACACATTTCTGGCTTTGTTTGCTTTGCACTTAAATAATTTAATTGCTTATAAAACAAATAACTGGCGGACCGAACTGGTTCGCAGTTCGTGAACCATTTGTACAAACACACAGATGCACAGATGCACAGATACACAGATACTAAACACAGACACACAGATACAAAACACACAATATCTGTTCGGTTTTTATCGGAGTTTGATTCGGTTTCGTTTCGTTTCGTTTTGTTTTGTTCTCTGTTCTCTGCCGCTGTGTTTTCATTTGAGGGCAGATTCGATTGATTGATGGACTGATTGACAGGCCAACACTCGTAGCTGTCAAATTTGAAGCAACTCAAACTGAAACGAGAAACGGAATCGAATCATTCACGGAGAGAGAGAGAGAGAGAGAAAGAAATCCAACCAAAAGATACAGATACAGATACAGATGTACATATACTTTTTATTATATTTATATGTATCTTGACTGCAAGTTTTCTTTTCATTGAATTTTATGATATCCCATGTTGAGCTTTAACATTTGCGCTAATTATTTTGCCACAATTAATTAAGGCGAAAAATAAAAATAACATTAAACAAGATCCAACCCACAAAAAGGCCACATAAATAAATATATATCTTATAGATACATCCAATATATATGCTATATATTGTATGTGTGTATGTGTGTGTGTGTGTGTATAAATAAATGAAAACAGTTTCGGCCTGCCTGCCTGCCTGCCTGGCCTGCTCTATATACGATATATCCACTGATCTCCGCTGATCTTTTAACTCAATTAAAAGCGCGTACGAGCGCCAAAATTTTCAAAGGCACTCTGTCTGTCCCCCCGTCTCCCTGTCTCTTTCCATAGTCAGTCTCAGTCTACCTATCTCATTCTGCTGCCGCTGCTGCTGCTGCCGCTGCCGCTGCCGCTGTGCGAGCGGCTACAAAAAATAGCCGACAATTCGACGCCGTCGCTGGCTTTTTGGTTCTGGTTCTGCGTCATGTGAGTCACTGCTACAACATCAACAACAGTACAGTGTGGCAGCAGCAGCAGCAGCAGCAGCAGCAACGCATTTGGCAACAATCACAATTGCCAGGCGAAAATATCTGTGGTACGTTTTCCTTTTGGCCACTGCCACAGCCTGGTGGCAACAGCAGCAGCAGCAGCAGCAGCAGCAGCACTGATGACACATGTAGTACGAGATACTTGTACGAGTATCTGTATCTGCCCGTCTTCTGTCTTCTGTCCCACGTGTGTGGTGTTGTGTGGTGCTGTGTGGTGTGGTTGTTTCTTTTGACTGTAATTAGCACATTGTAAAGCACAGCACAAACAAACAAAAAAGAAGAGATATGTATGTATATTTTGTTGCATACCACAATGGCAATGGTACAATGCCACACACCCACACCACACACCGCACGCCACACACCAAATACTAGTCAATGATCAAAATCGATGGAAAAAGGCAAAAGCCTCCGATTAAGGAGACCACCGAGAATACGGCATGGGTTTCCGTTTTTCTTTTTTCTTTCTTCCTCTAGTCTTTTTTTTTTGCAACGAATGATCTCATCTTTGAAAACTTTTGTCGTCTGCGAACAGAACTGCATATGAGGGGAGCAAGGGGGCAGGGGAGCAGGGGAGCAGGAGGAGTGGGGAAGAGCAGCGGAACAGCGGAGCGGTGGCATTATTATATTTAACATTTGTTTGCTAATGACTCGTAGGCTGAAAATGTTTGCCCAGACACTTTCGAGTTGCGGTGGCTGCTGCAGTCCATAAATTGTTGCAATTTCTGCTCCACTCTCTCTCTCTCTCTCTTTCTCTGTCTCTCTCTGTCTGTGTCTCTCTGTCTCTCCTTTTTGCGTGTTTGAGTCCAATGCACTGCCAACAACAGCAACAACAGAAAAAGATACAATTTATTTCTAGACATTTCGTCTTAAATTAAACTTAAAAATAAGCCCAAATACATGTGCAGATACATTTACATATATTCTCTGTGCGTGTGTGTGTGTGTGTGTGTGTGGCACGCTGTCCGCCCACGCTGCATCCTCCGTCCCTGCCGCAGCCCCATCCAGCCTTGTGGCACATCAAAATGTTTGTAATTTATTTACAGGCATATTTCCCATTTCATTTCATTTCGTTTCATTTCGTTTCGCTTTTTCGCTGTTTCGCTGCTTCGTTCGTTGCACGTTCGGGTCTTGTCAATGAATGGGAATGCTGCTGCGAATCGCAACAAAACGGCCAACGGCCAACGGCCATAAATCACAAATGGCCTGGAACGACAGGCAGCAACAATACAATACAATCCGTCAAAAGTGTTACTCTATTAAGTGCATAAACAAACAACAATTGAACCATTTTTCCAACAAATCAGCAAAACAGAAACAGAAACAGCAACAGCAATAGAAAAAGAAAAGAATTTTCCGGATTTTGTGAGTATTTTCTGGCTAATGTTGTTGTTCTTTTTTGTTTTGGACATACATCAAATGTCTAGACAAATTTTGGAAATCAAAACAGGAAGTGGATTCCCAAGACAATGAGAGAGAAACAGAGAGTCAAGAGAGCAATCGGGTGCTTGACTAGAAGGAAGGATCAAGCAATCGACTTATGTATAGCTCCTGCAGATCTTTCAAATAGTTGCACAGATCTTAGACCTTCTTTGGATCTTCTTTAATAACTAGCCTTAATGGCAGCCCATTGTCTCTGCTGCAACTTATTTCTACCTTTTCCCTTCCTGAAATTCCACTTCTTGCGAAATTCGCTGGGGAGTGCACCGATTCGTATACTATAAACGATCCGTGCGGCAGATCTCGTCAGTCTCTTGAAATGCGATTAACGGACATTGCTGGGGATTATCGCCTCCCACTGGAGCTGGAGCTGCTGCTTCTTGAGGGTCGCCTTGCACACAGACAAAAAAAAGTACTATACTATATATGTGTATATATATATTTTTACTTATAAATCTATTGCGCGGGGATTATTCTCTCATTGTTTTGCTGCTGCTGCCGCTGCTGCTGCTGTTGTTGTTGCTGTTGGTTTTTAGTCGTATTTAAATTGTTTCGCACGCAAATAAAACTGGCGCCAATGACAAGAGCAGCAACAAAAACAGCAACAGCTACAACAAAATTGATAAACGTCGCGCGTCGTTAGCGCCACTTATCACGTATACGCCATGGCGCCCCGGCAGAGTGTCCGTCAGCGGTTCTGCTGCTGCTGCTGCTGCTTTTGCCGCTGGGTGGGTGGTTCGATTGCACAAAATATCTGGTTCAGCATGGTATCAAACGCTGTCGCTGTCGCTATCACGTGTATTTAGTTAATTAGTTTATTGTCGGCCCTGCCCTGCCCTGCCCTTCCACTCCACTCCACTACACTCCTCTTTCGCAGTTTGCCTCTTCTTTTTGGCGAACACATGTGAAAAAGCAGAGAGCACAGAGATATGGAATTGTGAATGATGTGGAGTGATAAGCGGCTATATGGGGGGGCACTGGCACAGCCAACAGGTGTTGCATATCTGTTGCTTTTTACTGCGAGTGTTTCCTTTTTTACTCGCTGTTTTTTATGGATAGTGCGTTTCCCCAGGCGACTTTAAACGTTTCTTTCGATAGAGATTTGCAGCTAATTTGTGCATTTTCGAGACTCGAAGGCGTTTTACTTGCAGCTTCCCAGCGATTCGAATGCGTTTCCAGCTGCAAGTGAGCGCTTTTAGCCGCTTCCGCTGGCTGCGAGTGCCTTTCGTAATTAAATTAATTTTTCAGCCACCTACTACCGTTTTCCCCGCAGCCGCCGGCAGTCCCCAAGGCATTTCATTGCCAAGCAACAGCACAAAAATGTCCAATTTTGGTATTTTGTGGCTGTTTCTAGTTTCGGGCTTTGTTTGGGGTCTCTTTTTGGCTGCTTTTCATTTCATTTCATTTCATTTCGATGATTCGATTCGTTTACATTTTTTATGAGTGGCGCCAAGAGTTTTAGCATAATTTCGATGCGATTGGGTGCCGCGAGTGTGTTGGTAATTAAAATATATTAATAATTTAACGCGTCTCGTCTCGTCTCGCCGCTTCGCGGTCGCTTTAGTCTTCGATTTGCATACGATTTGTGGCATTTTGTGCAAAGCTGTGCCTCCTGCCTTCTGCCTGTGACAGTGCCGCGCGCGCAGCCAATTAACGATCTGAAAAATCACAAAAATCACACTCACACACACTCACACACATAGAAAAAGAAAAAAAAAAAGAAGCTGCTAATGAAATTGAGACTATCGAATCGGTTGCTGCTGTCCCCATGTTCCCATGTTCCCATGCCGCAGTCCCAGCCCCAGCCCCAGCCCCAGCCCCATGCCGCAGCTAATCCCGCCATTTGACACTTGTTGGCGCCCAGCAGAGCGTCCCAGTTGGTGGCGCTTCTTCATCGCCTTTGCCTTCGCCTTTGCCATCGCCTTTGGGTTTTTGCATTTGTAATTGAAAACGCTGCCGGAAGCGCTGCCTCAACGCCTCTCAACGAATGTGGCGCCACAGAATGCTGGTGCCGCAGCTGTCTCTGGCTTGTGGCTGCTGCTGCTGCTGCTGTTGCTGCTGATGTTGCAGCTTTTGGCTGAAAGCGTTCTCCTGGCTGCAACGAGATGGCAATTTCGATTGCATTCGCCAGCTGCCCACCCGAATCCGCATCGGAGTTTCAATCCGAGTCGAGTCGAGTCTTCCATCTCCCATCTCCCATCTCCTGGCTCCTGGTTCCAGTGTGCTGCCTCCATTTCTGAGATGTGGATCACTGGCCTGGCACCCCAATCAATTGAGAGTTGTTCGATTGAAGTTAATTAGTTGTTGATCGACTGACAATACCCCGTGTTCCCCGTTTCCCCCCCCTTTTACCAAGTGGCACACTCATTGTGGGCGTCTGTCATTTGGTTTATGGATTTTCATTATTATTGTATTGCAAATACATATGTGTGAGTGCGAGTGCGAGTGCGAGTACTAGCCTCGCTTTGCATCATCATCAGTCCCCAGTCGCGCCAGTCGCCAGTCGGTGATATATAGGCATCGGCTGTTCCGTATATACATAAGCAATTGCAATCGACTGGCGCCAGAGCAACCTGAAAATACATATATAACCTGAATACATATATACATACATACATACATACATACATACATACATACATACATACATATACACCATATATAGAGATCCGTACATGGCAATTGAGGAAATTCATTTTCGTTTATCGTTTTTGTGTGTTTTTCAGTTACCGAATGTCAGTTCGGCAAAGTTCTCCGTGAGTTGGGCTCGACCTGGTATGCGGATCTGGGACCACCCTTCGGGGTGATGTACTGCATCAAATGCGAGTGTGTGGCGGTAAGTGACGATCAACTACTACTACAACTAAGCTAAGAACAAACCACTAAGCTGAGGAACCTTTCGATTGACTAATGACCGTCGACATTCGGTACAAGCCAAATGCCAGAAAAGAAATGACAGTGCGACACTGGGACACTGCGACACGGGGGGGGAAAGGCAGCAAACAGAATGGCAAACTGCGAAGGAAAATGAAAATGAAAATGATTGTGTTGTGTTGTGTTTTCATTTCGGTTTCGGTTTCGGGCAGCGCCTAATTTATGGCATTTCCACGCATGATTAATATCGATTTGAAAGCTCTTTCTGGCAATATATTACGGATCAGAGCCAAATATTCTTTTGCCAGCCAATCGGAAAAACAAATTTTGGCATTCCACTGGCCGCTGGTTCGATCGAATTACGCAAAAAACAACAAAAACAACAACAAATATACACAACCGCAAAGATAAATACTAGAATGTTGCACCCTCGCTCTCTGCCACACTTGTGTGTTGTGTCCTCGAGTGGGGGGGGGGTGTGGATAGATAGAAGATATAGGGACGTCGCGTCGTCGGGAGACAGAAAAATTAATTGACGCCATCAGGTCTTCAGGCTGTTGGCCGTCGTGTTGTTGCTGTTGTTGCTGTTGTAGTCTGCGAAAGGCCAGACAGGGGCCAGATATATGTATGCACATATAACCGTATACGTAAATACTATTCAAAGATACTACTATGCATATATCTGACTTATATAGAAGTCTGTTTTTTGTCTCCATGGATACACACGAGTACGGTTATATTCAGGTATATGTGGATATATTTTTCGTTAATTTTTAATGTGCATTGCATAAAAGTCAGCTTGGAAATTAATTAATGATAATTTATGTTGGCTGCAAGCGTCGCAAATGAGCACATCATAAAAATATTTAAAACATGTTGCTGCTGCCGCTGCCGCTGCCGCTGCTGCTGCCACTGCTGCTGCCACTGCCTCTGCCGCTGCTTGAACTTTAAGGCACAGCAAGCGGCAAAGGCAACATCATCAGCAGCAGCAGCAACAGCGGCAGCAGCAACAGCAACAGCAACAACCAATAAAAATTAATAATAAAAAGCCACCAAGAGGAACATCAAAAAGACAAACAGCAGCCAGAAAAAGCTACCAGCAAATTCATAAAAATATACAATAATTATAAAAAAGAAACAACAACAAATACAACAACCTACATATATCCGTAGATTTCTATATTTATATAAACTTTATATTAAGCAGCAGCCGCCGCCTGATTCAGTTAAGATTTGGATTTGGATTTAGATTTAGACTTAGTCGCTGTTGCTAACAAGTGGCATAAATCAGCGACTGGTGACAGGCCTGGGAATCTGCATTACGACCGGACGAACCGAACGAACCGAACGAACCGAACCGAACCGAATACTAATTCCAATTAGTAGTTCTTTTTATTTCAATCTCTTTGGTCTGTTTGCTCCGTCTTCCAGATACCCAAGAAGCGCCGCATCGTTGCACGCGTCCAGTGCCGCAACATCAAGAACGAGTGCCCGCCGGCCAAGTGCGACGATCCCATCTCGCTGCCCGGCAAATGCTGCAAGACCTGTCCCGGGGATCGCAATGGTAAGTACATCATAGTTATGGTTTTTTTTTTCAATTATTTTATCGGGGGGTAACCAATCCGTGATAGATCTTCCACCCTCATTACCGCTCAGCGATCTATTCAGATATGATACGATAAATCATCGCATCACTTTACAAAACAAAACAAAACAAAAGAAAAGAAAACCTTTTGTCGGCTAGCAAACAGATTTCCCAAAACTGATTCATGGCCATAAATTCTGGGATATGTTTCAATATTTTGACACTTGCAATTGCCCCGACGGATGGGATGGCTGCTCAAAGATCTGTTCGATCGTATAAATCTGGATTAGATGGAATCTTCCCACAGATCAGACATATCTCTCTCTCTCTCTCTGTCTGTCTCGATATATACCCCATTCCATGCATATATCTGGGGAGGGGGGATCTTCTTCTATATAGCCATGAATAATTAAGCGTAGCATCCACGGCAGCTGCCTGTGTGTGGACGGACGACGAGTGGGACACCACACAAACAAGATGCTATGATGCTCATCGGCGGTGTCCATCTCATCTACCCCTCTTTGTAGCCCCTCCCCCCCCCCCCCCTCCCCATCCTCCACCATAGCGCTCTCTCTCTCTCTCTGTCTGACACATGGCCGAGTTGGTGGCCGAAACGCGTAAATTGTTTATGAAAAATTACTTGGCCCGAAATGAAGGTCAACGCTACGCAATTTATATTTCGTTTTTATGTCTCAGTCAGCGTCTGTCCGTAGGCCCCCCTCCCACGCCCCTCCCCTCCCCACCCCCTTCTGTGTGTCTTCCTCCATTTGGTGGATGTGGATGTGGATGATGATTCCTCTTCCTTGGGTCCCCACTACTTAGCATACCATTATAGAGAGAGAGCATATAGCATATGCCCATGTCCATGCCCATGCCCATGCCATCGCCGAGCCCATCTTCAGCCCTCAGTTCCCTCTTCTCTATGTGTGCGGTGTGCTTTGCCTTTATTTTTTTACTTTTGCATTTATTTATTTTGTATTCTCTTTGTTTTATTCTCAATTTATTTTATATCGCCCGAATGAACGGCGCCTCTGGGTTGTTGTTGTTGTTGTTGTTGTTGCTGTATTATCGGAATATAGGAATATCAGCATATACATAGTGGGGGAATGGGTTAAGCCCGAGCAGCCACCGAGCAGCACAGCAGAATAAAAATTATTTCAAGTATTTCTTTTGAAAAGGGGTCCCAATGGGGGCGCACGTGCCGCATTTCGAGAGGCTTTAATAGATCAATTATTGTACTCTCCAATCAGAGAGAGAGAGAGAGAGTCAAAGTCTGGACTCCCCATATATATCGCTATATATATATACATATATATACGAGATCCGCTCTCTGAAGTTAGAGCTTAACATTCGCATAGCCATGAGAACGGCTGAGGGGTGGGGTCTATTCTTTTTTAGCGAAATATCGCACTCAAGCAGCTGTCAGACCTCTCTATATACTACATGGTAATACACATACATATGTATGTTTCCCACAGATATATATATATGTATATATAATTTATGATATGGAGGTATATGGAGGAGCATAGCCAGGCACTGAATCACTTTTGGCTTTGGCTAATTTTCTGCCTGAATTGAATTCACAATTAGAACAGCTTTTGGCCAGAGATCTCTGTATCTCTGTCTCTCTCTCTCTCTCTCTCTCTCTCTCTCTGCTCCTCTCTCTCTCTTTGTGACATTTTTCACATAATCAGGCACAAGTGCTGCCTGAATTCCAGTCCCCGTCCCCAAAGCTGCAGCCTGTGGTGGTTGCCTGTGTGGCATGGGGCAAACTGGTTGCTTGCCACCGAACGGGAATGGAAGTGGGTATGGGTATGGGTATGGGTATGGCTATTGGACAGTGGCCAGTGGCCAGGGGGACTGCCAGGAGAATCGGCTGTGGCATCACATCATTAGTTTCCGTTTTGTGGCAATTTTTCATTTGCTTATGCAAAGAGCCGTTGACCCCATCGGGGACCTTCTACTGCGATCACCCTTGCACCTTACCCCTCCCTCCCCCCCCCCCCCTCGCACACCGCTCACACAATTTCACTTTTCTTGAGTTATTTTGTAGCTTTTCTCATCTCTTTTTGGCCAAAAGCCAGAGCCACAGCCACAGCCATAGCCAGAGCCACGTCAAGAGGCAGCCACTGAAAGAGAGACTCGACTCCCAACTCCCCGGACTTGCAACTCGTTTGCCATAAATAGTTAGAAGGCACGGGCGCGGCTCTAGCTCCAACTCCAACTCCAGCTCCAGCCTCAGAGCTCTGGCCAGAGGAGACTCTTTGGCTCTCACGCAGTCAGCCAGTCCAGTCCGGCAGTCAGCCAGTCAGCTAGTCAGCCAGTTGGCCATCCGATGGACATCCATTGGCCATCCCCATCCCCATCCCCATCCCCCCTCCCCGGGTGCTAGCTATTGTACAAATATTTCGCAGCAGCTCCAGCGACAGCAGCAACCACTTGCAGCGATCGTTTTCCAAAGTTATTTTGTGCCTAACTTGGCCTTTTCTGCCTCATAGTTGGCTTACAGTCAAGCCTCGCGACTGGAGCCATCCGGCAAGGGGCTCTTGGCAGCGGCCGTTGCACTTAGTGCGACACCACTGTGGTCCCACTGCCCACTGCCCACTGTGGTTTGTCGGGCCCAGACCCAGACCCAGGCCAGGAGCCAGAGAAGGGGCTGCTGCTGCTGCTGCTGCTGCTGCTGCTGCTGCTGCTTGAAGCCTGAAGCTCATGACATGGCCATATAATCAACATCAGCAATTGCCTTCCTTCGTTAAATGTCCATTTTGGGATCGAATCTTTTGGCTCTTCGCCACAGCAGCTCCACTGCTGCCACTGCTGGCACTGCTGCCACTCTCCTGCCACTCTCCTGCGTCCTTCCTGGCGATCCAATCCATCTGCTCCATCTCCATCTCCGCTCCGCTCTGCGGAGCATTAATTTATGCCAGGGCTCTGTGGCTCTTTTTTTTCTTTCTCTTCATTCGTTCATTTTTATAATGACATAACTCGAGCATTTTAACGCTTATTAAATTATCTCATTTGCCGCCACAAACGGCGGGCGGTCCCAAACGGACACAGAGGGGACCCAGAGGGGACGGGGATGAGGTAGAGAATGGCAGAGTGGCAGAGTGGCAGAGTGGCAGAGTGGCAGAGTGTGGCGGGGTATATCCCCAGGTAGACAATAAAAGTTAATGTTTTTCGATTCCAATCGATTCCAATCGGTGCTGCTGCTGCTGCTGCTGCCGCTGCCATTAACCGAACCGAACCGAACCGTTGACAATTCAACTTGATGACATCTTTTGTGGTCAGGCTCTTGGTCGGTGTCCCTTCCCTTCCCTTCCCTTCCATTCCCTTACCTTACCTTACCTTCTCCCTGTACTATGTAGTACATTCCCTTCCAAGTTGGGATATGACGATCGTCGGAGAATCGCCTTTCCCAGCAACTTTGTGGCAGGGTTTTGGGATGGGCCTCCCTCTCGCTCTCTCGCTCTCTTGTCCCCTGCCTGCCACCACAAAAGGATCGACTGAACCAAATTCATTTTTATGGCCGGGCGTGAGGTGCGCCATCGAACAATAAAATCTTCAACTTTATCTTTATCTTTATCTTTATCGGTTCTGCATCGGCAACGGAACCGTCTATTATGTTGACCACGTC
Source organism: Drosophila helvetica (assembly GCA_963969585.1). Lineage (NCBI taxonomy): Eukaryota > Metazoa > Arthropoda > Insecta > Diptera > Drosophilidae > Drosophila > Drosophila helvetica. The sequence continues at coordinate 9,289,030 of OZ018401.1, read as the reverse complement.
TCACCGCCGCACACCGCCGCACTCCGCACTCTTCCCACCTCTTCAGAGCGGCCAGGCAGACCTTCTTTCGGTCTTCTCTCTTTTTTTTGAGTGGAGATTTTCGGTTCGTTTCTGCGATAAGCCTCGAGAAATAGAGCTAACAAGAGGCTGGGGGTTCTATCTAAATCAACAGATCTAACAGCGGGAGAGCGGAGAGCGGAGAGCGAGGGGCAACAGATTAGTGTAGAACGGGAGTGAGGGATCTCGTTGATCGTTGATCGGGGATCGAACTGTGGCAACGGTAAAAAGATAGTTCAATGATTATGGGATGAAATGCTTAAGGGCATATCTATCAACATTTCTAGTCCTTCCAGGACTCGTAAGCCGATTCCAAGTAGAATTCCCCAAAAAAAACCCCCCCTACTCCACGCGCATCTGCTCCCCTTGGACCTGGCCCTCACGTGCCTTTGGCCATTCCGCCCGTTCACTTGTCTCTGTCCATCTCTGTTCGAGTGGATTTCTGTATGTGTACACACGCACACACACACATTCTGCCCCCCATTTGAAGAGAAACACTTTCAAACGATTTTTGTTAATGAGCTGCCGCCGCCTGAGATTCTTTTGGGGCAGAGGCAGGGAGGCAGGGCGGCAGGTGGGTGCGGGGGGCCACCACATACCAAAGCGTTGAGTCAATGCCGAGGTGTCGTTTGTCTTTCGGTCTTGGCTTTGTCGGCTTCGCTGTCCGCTGTCCGCTGTCCGCTCACCCCTTACCCCTTACCCCTCACTCTTCGCCATCGCCATCGTCTTCCATCGCCCTTCCCTTTCAGCATTTTACCTGTGTCATGGATGGGCAACGTGTCGTCGTCTTTGTGCCCGAAACGAAACTCATTTATCTTGGCTTACAGCGGAGAAGAGACCACAAAAACGAAACTAAAAATTTCATTCATCTGCAAGCGCGATTCAAGGGCAGATGCCTCAGATGTCCGTCCGTCCGTCCGTCCATCCGTCCGGCCTGTCCACGGCATGGCCCGGACCAATAAGCCCCCAAGAATGTAGAGCCACAAATTGAAAAAGAAATAAAGAAAAGGCCAAAACCGACACCAAAGAAGACCCAAACGCGGCTCCCCAGTCCACAGTCCGCAGACCAAGCCAGGTCCAGCCCAGTCCAGAAGTGGCTCGTATTAAGATCAGGCGATAAGATCGGACAGCAGCCGCCGCCGCCACCGCCACCGCCACCGCCAAGCCAGACCAGACCAGACCAGGCCAGGGCTTGGGTCCAGAGACAGGGCCCACAGAGCCCACAGAGCCAGGGCCTCGTCCGGGGCTCAATAAAATGCTATACAAGGTGTCAGATTTGTCGCCCTTCATTATGCGATGGCGGCAAGAAGTTCCCGTTCCCCTTCCCCTTCCCGTTCCCGTTCCCTTTCCCATCTCCTGTTCGAGTATTCTTTTTCACATTTTTTGCGGCTTACGAGCTGAAAGCTGAAAGCTGAATGCTGGGTTCGGGCTAAGGTTGTGCGAGGATGGTATTGGTATTGGTATTGGTGTTGAGGGTTGAGGGTCTTCGAGAAGGAGCAGCATAAAATAATCGAAATGCCAATGCAGCATCATCGACAGCAGCTAACGAAGGAGAGGATCGGCTTGGTTCGGTTCGGTTCGAATGGAATGGCACTGCCTCGAATGCTAAATGATGTTGTATGAGAGAGACTGAGACTGAGACTGATACTGAGATTGCAAGAGAGAGATGGAGATAGAGAGAGAAAGAGAGAGAAGTGCTCCTCAAAGGGCATCCCAGGGTTCGCTTTAATCAGCTTTTGTCGGAACCGTCAGCCGTCTGCCAGGCTGCCTGCCACTTCTAACGAACTCAGAGACGACCTCGTCGTGCCACCGAGACCCGAGACCCGAGACGCGAGAGCCGAATGCCGAATGCCAAGAGCCGAGAGCCAAGAGCCGCTGATGGCGATGGTTTTGATGGTGATTTATGTGGCCTCTGGCTCTGGCTCTGGCTCTGGGCCTCAGACCTCGGGCTGGTGTCAATCAAGTCCCCTGCCGAGTGCCCCGGAAATGTGTCCACCTACTTTCACGCCAAGCAGCAAATGAGCGTGTCATGTGGATTCCAGGAATCTGGAAGCCAGGAATTCTCTGGCATTCTCTGGCATTCACTGGCAATACGAATATAGGGCTTCTACCTGCCCTCAATTTATGCACGATTAATGAATGCCACCTGGGTAGAGGGGCGACCCGACCCGACGCGACCCGACCTGACCACCTCTCCCTCTCCCTCTCCCTCCCTCTCTCTCTCTACCTGTGATCCCCGCCATTCATTGAGGATCTGCAGAGCATCCGCTTTGCAGCCATTCACTCAGCATTCACTCACACTCGTTTATTCATTCATTCGGATCGGGAGAGCAGAAGGAAAGCAGAAGGAGGAATGCCTAGGGGGCGGTGCATTTGCTTTGAAGCATTTGTTTCCATCCAAATTCCATTTAAGGTCATGTCGTGGCTTATCTGACAGAATCTTGTTTTCCTTTCATTCCATTTGCAGATACGGATGTGGCCTTGGATGTGCCAGTGCCCAACGAGGAGGAGGAGCGCAACATGAAACGTAAGTAGAGATTCAAAAGAAAATCCCATCCACCCATCCACCTATCCACCCATCATCGTCTCCAAGGCTAACCTCCACATCTCCGAATCATCTCTCTCATCCGTCTCCGGCATTTAGATTACGCTGCGCTACTGACGGGCCGGACATCGTACTTCCTCAAGGGGGAGGAAATGAAGTCCATGTACACCACCTACAATCCGCACAACATTGTGGCCACCGCCCGGTTCCTGTTCCAGAAGAAGAACCTCTACTACTCGTTCTACACGTCGTCGCGCATCGGTCGCCCGCGGGCCATCCAGTTCGTGGACGATGCCGGCGTGATACTCGAGGAGCACCAGCTGGAGACGACACTCACGGGCACGCTCAGTGTCTACCAGAATGCCACCGGCAAGATCTGCGGCGTGTGGCGGCGCGTGCCCAGGGACTACAAGCGCATACTGCGCGACGATCGCCTCCACGTGGTCCTGCTGTGGGGCAGCAAGCACCAGTCGGAGCTGGCCCTGGCCGGCAAGATAGCCAAGTACACGGCCCTGCAGACGGAGCTGTTCAGCTCGCTGCTGGAGCCGCCCCAGAGCCTGCCCGGCGGCAAGTACGATCCGATGCTGGCCGGCGCCGGGGGCACGGCCATTGTTTCGACCAGCAGCGGGGCTGCCTCCTCCATGCACCTGACTCTCGTCTTCAACGGCATCTTCGGGGCGGAGGAGTTCGCGGACGCCGCTCTCAGCGTGAAGATCGAGCTGCCGGAGCGCAAGGAGCTGATCTTCGATGAAGTGCCGCGCGTGCGCAAGCCCTCGGCCGAGATCAATGTGCTGGAGCTCTCCTCGCCCATCTCCATCCAGAACCTGCGACTCATGTCCCGCGGCAAGCTGCTGCTCACCGTCGAGTCCAAGAAGTATCCCCAGCTGCGCATCCAGGGCCACATCGTGACGCGGGCCAGCTGCGAGATCTTCCAGACCCTGCTGGCGCCACACAACGGCGAGTCGGCCACGAGGAGCAGCGGCCTGGCCTGGGTCTACCTCAACACGGACGGATCGCTGGCCTACAACATCGAGACGGACCACGTGAACACCCGCGACCGGCCGAACATCAGCCTGGTGGAGGAGCAGGGCAAGCGCAAGGCCAAGCTGGAGGATCTCACGCCCAGCTTCAACTTCAACCAGGCCATCGGCAGCGTGGAGAAGCTCGGCCCCAAGGTGCTCGAGTCGCTGTACGGCGGAGAGCTGGGCGTCAACGTGGGCACCGAGCACGAGACGAGCCTCATCCGGGGTCGCCTGGTGCCGCGGCCCGTGGCCGATGCCCGCGACTCCGCCGAGCCCATTCTGCTGAAGCGACAGGAGCATCCGGCGTCGGGTCTGGCGCTGGCCAGCAGCACCAATCAGTCCGGACACGCCATGGGCATGGCCTGGATGTCCATCGACAACGAGTGCAATCTCCACTACGAACTGACGCTGAGCGGTGTGCCGCCGCAGGACCTGCAGCTGTATCTAGAGGAGAAGCCGATCGAGGCCATCGGCGCACCGGTGACCCGCAAGCTGCTCGAGGAGTTCAACGGCTCCTACCTGGAGGGCTTCTTCCTGAGCATGCCCTCCGCGGAGCTGATCAAGCTGGAGATGAGCGTCTGCTACTTGGAGCTGCACTCCAAGCACTCCAAGCAGCTGCTCCTGCGCGGCAAGCTCAAGAGCACCAAGGTGCCCGCCCACTGCTTCCCCGTCTACACCGACAACAATGTGCCCGTGCCCGGAGACCACAACGACAACCATCTGATCAACGCGGAGACCAAGTGCTTCCACTCCGGCCGCTTCTACAACGAGTCCGAGCAGTGGCGCAGCGCCCAGGATGCCTGCCAGATGTGCGCCTGCCTGCGCGGCCAGTCCAACTGCGAGGTGATCAAGTGCCCGGCCCTCAAGTGCCGCGCCTCGGAGCAGCTGCTGCAGCGCGACGGCGAGTGCTGTCCGAGCTGTGTGCCCAAGCGGGAGGCGACCGCCGTCTCGGACTGGACCCAGGTCCAGGGGGGATCATCCGCATCCGCATCCGCCTCCGCATCCTCATCCTCATCATCGCCGGCGGTTAATGGCAGCGATGTACTGCTGCAGCAGCAGCGCCGCGGCTGCCGGCTGGGGGACCAGTTCCACACGGCCGGCGCCAGTTGGCATCCGTTCCTGCCGCCGAATGGCTTCGATACCTGTACCACCTGCAGCTGCGATCCCCTGACGCTGGAGATCCGCTGCCCGCGGCTGGTGTGCCCACCGCTGCAGTGCAGCGAGAAGCTGGCCTACCGACCGGACAAGAAGGCCTGCTGCAAGGTCTGTCCCGAGGGCAAGCAGAGCAGTCCGGCCGGCGGCAAGACGGCCCCGAACAATCCCAATGTGCTGCAGGACCAGGCCATGCAGCGCTCACCGCAGCACAGTGCCGAGGATGTCCTGGCCGCCGGCGGCTGCAAGGTGGTCAATAAGGTCTACGAGAACGGACAGGAGTGGCATCCCATTCTGATGTCGCACGGCGAGCAGAAGTGCATCAAGTGCCGCTGCAAGGTAAGTCTTCGATCCGAGGATGCGACCCCGGTCCATGCCTCATCGCCCTTCCATTTGCCAGTGACTAATCCTTGAATATCCCATTTATCTGATTCCTCTAGGACTCGAAGGTGAACTGCGACCGCAAGCGCTGCTCGCGATCCACCTGCCAGCAGCAGACAAGAGTCTCCAGCAAGCGGCGGATCTTCGAGAAGACCGACTCGGCGCCGGCCCTGGACGAGTGCTGTTCGACGCAGTGCCGCCGCTCGAGGCGCCACCACAAGCGGCAGCCGCACCACCAGCAGCGCTCCAATGCCGCCGCCTCCAGCAGTTGAGCGCGGACTCGTGGGTAAAGCAGCGGGAAAGCAGCGGGAAAGCGAAGGATTCTTGGGCCACACACACACACACTCAGTGCGGTGTGTGCCGAGCCAGAGGCACCTACATACACACACACACATCACATATACCCAGATCCACACCAAACACACACGTATACACACACACACTCACACACACACACATACACACACTTATGCGGGGTTGCATAGATCGTTGTTGTTTTGTGGCAACAACGGAAACTTGTATTATATAAACGAATGAGAGCGGAAGAGCAGGAAAGAGTGAGATCGATCCCCAGAAAGCTCCTCAAGAGATTAGCAGAGAGAGAGAGAGAGAGGAAGAGAGAGAGGGACACCCCAAGGAAGCTCCTCAGAGAGAGCAGAGAAATCTCTCACACAGAAGAGAGCTTGCAAGAGAGCGAGAGAGCGAGAGATCGAGAGAGAGTAAGAAAAACCAGTGCAGTTTTGCTTTAAAATTAGCCAGAGCAGAATTTTTCTTTGAAAAGCATTTTCCGAATTTCTTTTAGCAACCCATCCAGCCCACCTTTTCCAGCCTCCCAAAAAAAAAAAAAAAAAAAAAAAAAACAAGAACAAAAACAAAAACCAGCAAAAAAAAAACACAAAAAAAAATGATTAAAATACAATTTTAATTTTAATTTATTACCAAAACAATTCAAAACGAGAGTTCGATTGAAAATGAAACTGTACTGAGTTTTAAAAAAACAAAAAATTTGTTGAATGGAAAGCCACACGGAAAAAGGATAGCAGGAAAGGAGAGTTTTCAATATTTCAATTGATTTAAATACAAATTTAAATTGCAATTCGAAATGCAGAAAGAGTAAAAATACAACAGTTTGTGGGAATATTTAATGAAAGCTAATTATTCTGATTATACATATATATACAATATTTTTTTATATATACAAAATAAATATATATCTACATATAGGTATATATATATTGGAAAATATGTATCTGCATATATTTATAACTTATGAGAAACAAAACACAGTGGGAAACGCATTTGGCGCATTATTTTATAGCAACCCAAAAGTTTCAACTGATTGACTGAATGGCAAAAATAAAACTAGTTCTTAAGAATGTTTTTTTTTTATTTTACGAGAAAAAAGTGAAGAAAACGAACATTATTTTTTACTAATTGTTACTCACACAAACACACACACACACATACATTTAGAGACTTACACGCATACATTTTATGGAAATTCATTCAAAAATTAATTTGTTAAAACAAAACGCAACAAAAAAAAACGCGAAAATTATTCTACAAAATGCCATGTACACATATTTATACACACATACACATAAAACAACACACACATAAAAATACACTTGAAAAATATAACAAAAAAAAAGGAAAATATGAAAATCTACCGCATACCGCAGAAAAAGAAATTGTATTAATTTTTATTCTATTAAATTATTCTTATTATTATTATTTTATGTTTATTATTATTATTATTAGTATGATCTTTTTTTTGTAGTTTGTATAGACATATACTCGTACATACAAATATTTTACATATAATAATAATTGATTGATTAATTTTAATTAATTAATTGCCAGCAAAAACATATTTAAAACGAAAAACCCTTACTAATAACGTACATTTAGTGTTGACAAAACATGAAAAACAAAAATTGAAAATCAACAACAACAAAACACACACACACACACAAACACACACACAGAATAAAACAAAACAACAAATTTATAAAAAAAAAAACTATTTTGTTACTTTTTACTTATTGGGTGAATTAAATGGGGGAAAATATAGGGCTACCCGCAGGCAAGAATCCAATCTGGAGATTCACTCAGATCCTACCTTCTGAGCGTTACAAATACCTGTACAATTGAATGAGACCCCATGGAAGGGAAGCCAGAGATCTTCCTCCTATTAGGCAACTCGATTTCAAAATAACAATTTACCGCCAACATTTACAGAAAGACAGACCGACGGGCGGACGGACGGACGGACGGATGGATGGATACTCGGTAGTATAGAGCAATTATCTCTCTCTCTCTCTCTCTCTCCCTCTCTCCCTCGGTTTTTATAACCGACACACATCAAATTATCCAAATGGCTTTTATGGCCCAGAATATGATGATTGCTAAATGCCTTATTTTGGTCTGTCCGACCGTTTCATTAGGCAAAGGCGAAGAAGATCTTCGCCATTTCGCTGGCATTGTAGGGGGCTGTCCGTCGACTGTTCTGTGAATCAGAACCGGACTCTCCAACTGTTGTTAAATTGTTGGTTCAGGATCGGGACTATATCGGGACTCATTTCACGCATTCACAAAAATGATATATCATGTGGTAGATTATGGTAAAATCAGTTTATAATTCTGGAAAATAGTCAATGAAAAGTATTGACCACCCGGGTGGGTGAATGCTGATTAAATCGAGTAATTGTTAAGAAAAGATTATTTATCAGGAATTTATCACTGGACTCGAACCATTTCATCTGTTCGGTTCACAGAGTGGATATCAGAGTACCAAATAAAACAGATTATCCCATTAATATGGATTTGCTTGACTTGGGTGGAGCACCCATGGATTCGGCATAGATCGGGCGTCAGTTTTTGTAGAAGCCTATTCAAATATTATCGTGGTGCCCGTCCAGTGGCTGCTCGATTTTTGTGCTGTTGTCGCTGCTGTACGAGCACTTGTACTCATACTCGTGTTCGTGTTCGTATTCGTATTCGTATTCGAATGAAATCGAATAATTAAATATTGGCATAGTCACACCTTGTTGACAATTATTGACAGGCTGATTGGCAAACAAATGAATACTTTGCCATTGCCGTTTGGAGCTGTCTGTGGAGGGGCGCGGCCCCGTGGGCGCGTCCATGCTGCGGCACGACAATTCTCCAGGTAAGTGTGAGTGTGTGTGTATTTGTGTGTGTGTGTGTGTGTGTGGGTGGTAGGTGGTTGAAAGGTAGTTGGTGGGTGGGTGTGGCAGCTACCGAAAGCGTGCGCCACAGCCACACAGCCACAGAGCCGCAACGGAGAAGAGATCCCAATCTCACATCATCCATCATGGGATACCCATCTGGCTAGGGTATCGAAGCACTCGACTCGGCATTCGCGTTGGCGTGGCGTCGACAGTATCTCCGGGGCAGTATCGCATGCCATCAGCCATCAGCTATCAGCCATCATCTTATAAGCAGAGTCTATTGCCATTTGCATTCGGATTCGGATTCTCATTTGCAGTGAGTGCCATCAATTAATTGAGTTGGCCAAACCTTTGGCGACGGGGGCACCCGGCACCCACATTCGACTCAAAGCCCCACAAAACCCCCCACTACCAACCACCAACCACCAACCACCGACTACCAACTATCAACTACCAACTGGGGCTATCAGCCAGATGATATCTATAGTGGCTTATTTATGTGTCACACCGAACACGCTCACGACATTTAAGCGGAGATGGAGATGCAGACAGAGACAGAGACTGAGACAGAGCCGCAGTTCCAGTCAGCCAGCCACACTTATAATCATCAATTATCCGGAGCTGTCTTTGCTGCCTCCCGAGTCTGAGTCTGGGTCTGAGTCTGAGTCTGAGTCCGTGTCTAGGTCTGAATTTGAATTTGAATCTGAGTCCAAGTCCAAGTCCAAGTCTAGCTCTGCGTCTGAGTCTGAGTCTCTCTCTCTCTCTCTGGTAATTGCAGCAAATATGCAAAGCATGTGTAAACTTTATTGATATACAATGTGAATAAACGTTTTCCTAACTTTGTTGTGATTGCAGCTGTCACTGCAAGGCACTCACCGACATCAATTCCACTCCGAGTGCCAGACACGCGACTACGTGATACACTCTCAAAGCCCCCGTTGATCAGCAACATTGATCTTAACTTTGGTCAAGCACTTTGCTTGAATTAGATCATGAAATACCAAGCCGAACGACTTACAGATCCAACTAAGTCGGGGGATCACGCGAAAGCTGAACTCCAGAGACGTACCGTACCCACTTGTCTCTTACAGATTTCAGACATTGACAGGGTCTGAGCTTGAACACAACTGTACGAGCACTCGGCTGTCAGCAAGGGAGAAATGTAGTACAATATGTATAGTAATTGTGATTCGTGCCAGGCTGGGCGATGATTTCATCTCTCAGCACTCGAATCGCTTAACAGCTTGATCTATTTATCAGTTGAAACCAAGTTGTGGCAACGGATTGAAATTGAAATGAGTTGAGAGTTAAATGAGCTACGGAATATCCCTGGCTGCATATCCATCCTCCGAAGATCGCTTTCAAAGAGAGAGAGAGCTCCTTCTTCGTGGGTAAATCGATTGTGGAATTCTGAGTACAAATCTGCTGACTGTTCCGCCCCCACATAGATTTGCTTCACTTTGTATTTGTGTCACCGCTCCACTGCCCACTCCCCTGCCCACTCCCCACTTGGTTCGGCTAGGCTCTTCGCTGATTGTTAACTGATTGCATACAAATATGCCTGAGAAGAGGTCAAGTCATGTTGACACTCGTGTCGCCGGCTAATTGCCACAACAAGCTCTCCACTCAGCGCAAGAGCAGAGCTGGATCCCATGCGCCAATTGTTGATGATCAGCGCCCACAGGGGGATACGGATACTCCGAGTTGTCAACGATTGGAGTCGGTCTCGGAGTCGGAGTCTCCGAAAGCTTATAACTTTCAAGTGAATTCCAAAAAAAAGAAAGACTTTAATCTCTCAAAGTTTTCAAAGTCAACATTTTCAAAAAATATACCGCAAAAGAGTATCAATTCTGATTTTGAAAGCTTAAAATATTCCAGACGATAAGCTGTAGCCCCTAAATTTTTGGGCCCAATTTATAAAAGCATTTAATAGCTTTTCAGAATTGCAAAGTTCAATACAATCAGATGTAATATACTTAAGTTGAAGGGAAAAAAAAAGCACTACCTCTGAAAAAAATATGATCCTAGATGACAATATTTCAAAGGAATAAAGTTTGGTAACAGCCAACCCGTTAGCCCGCCAGAGACCACGGAATATATCATTGATTGTGGAACCGAATCGTTCAACATCCCACAGATTTCTAAGTAAAATTAACACAAAAACCCAAATTCTCGATGTTCCACGCTCCAATTTAGCTTTTGTTTTTTCAGTTTTTTGTTTTTTGTTGCTTTTGATTATGGGGCCACGCGATCTGACATAATAATACTCGTACTGTACTCGTAATCCAGGTTAAAAAAAAACCACAAAAAAATTATAAAAAACCAGACCAAATTTCATTTTTATGAATTAAAAGCGAATATGGTGCGTTGAATCTGCAGCTGGAATCCAACGGGGGAGAGGGAGAGGGTGAGGGGGGCTGATATCCAACCTGGACATGGGCATGGACCGGGACCGGGATCTGGACCTGGACCTGGACCTAACCATACTCGTGGCGTCGACAAATTTGGAACTAATTATAAATGCAGGCAGCACAGCCCAAAAGTGGAAACGGTCCGTTCCAGTTTCAGTTTTACTCCCAACTCGACTTCGAAGGGGGAGGGGGACTAACTGACTGAGTGACTGACGGTGGGCGGAGTGGGGCGGAGGGGGGACTGGTGGGCGGACAGTTCCAAAAGCCGAACGAAGCGAAATAAAATAAACCGAACCGAGCAGAACCGGCATGGAGTGGTCATGAATGAAATCTCAACACACTGGATGCTGGCTGGATGGATGTCTGGTTGGCTTGGTGCTTTGTGGGACGGATGGTTGTTTGGATGGATGAATGGGCCAGTGAGTGGGTGAGTGGGTGTCTCTGGCTTCAGTTTCAGCTTCAGCTTCAGCTTTAGCTTCAGCTTTAGCTTTGGTTTTGGGGCGTTGGCGTTGCCGGCAAAGTGTGAAACTAATTTGTCAGCATGACAATAACAGCCAAAAGCCATAAACATCATAATAATATTCAATAAACATCAGCAAAATGCGCCAATTAACATTAACCGCCACCGATTTGGCCATGGAACGCAGAACTCATAGAATGGCACGAAATCGAGTGAAGGGGCTGAAGGGAGGGTGGAGAGGGTTAAGAGGGTGTTTGTCGAGTACCATAGACACGGAAGGGTGAAACGGAACGAAATGACAAATGGAAGGTGTATAATTTACTTTCGTTGAATGGAAATCAATTGACAGATATTCATACCTATTGGTATTCATTGATGGAATTTCATGAAATGGCATCAAAGGGTAAATCGGTTATATGGGAATGAAACGAAACCGAGATTGGAATAGCTTGGACTGGAACAGAAAACAACGGTAAGCGCATGAGGAAATTGGGATCTAGTGGATTGAATGGAAACTGAAGTCGTAAAGTGGAATGGAACCGATGTGGAACCGATCGACACAGTGAAATACTTGGAACGAAACTGAAGAGGGTATCGCACCGAATGGAATCGAATATAGTGGATTGGAATGGCGACAGAGGCCTGCAAATTGCATATTTAACTTTAATTGAATTATAAACGTTGCAGGCTAATAAAATCGATGATGTAAATTACACTCGCTTGCATTTAACACCTTCAACGTTGGAATTTCATCTATTTCGATGCCCTCTCCAGCCAGCCAGCCATTCATTCATCCATCCATCATGCGGGAGTATATACATTTCTGCGGGTATTATGTGCTTCCGGATGAGGAATACACATACTATACATGTGATGGGCAATAATCGTATATGATCGGAGCACCACATCGTGCATATACTAGTGACTCCCCCCCCTTAGTATAATACGACTTATAGACTTAGTGATCACTGTGATCATAGGCACTTCGATCCATCCATCGATTGAAGATATGCCATCTCTTTGTGAAGTCAAATCAAAGTTTTGTAAGTGTATGTTTAGCTTCGACTTTTGGATACATCAGCCAGACATCGATTCTTGATTTATTTATGATACCAGGGAAACATGTTTCACTGCCAATTGCATGCAAATCGTATGCGATTTGAGCCAATCCAAAGCACAAAGCCCCTGAACGGGAGATCGAGTCCGATCTGGTCTGGCCTGGCCTGGCTTGGCCTGGCCTGCCTGGGTCTCCATATGTCTCTGCTTCCATCTCTATTCCACAGACCAGACTCTCTGCATCTCTATCTATCTCTGTGTGTCCGTCTCTATCGCTGTCTGTGCCTCTGTGCCGCTGTGCCGCTGTGCCTCTGTTTCTGTGTCTGAACGATAGCCGCGGGGCTGTGTAATTGTAACGCAACAATCAAAATCAATTGCTATGTAAATAAAATTGCAAATTAAATTACAAATTGATTACCTCACTGAGTCATTAATTAAAAACTGAACAAAAAGAAAGATAGCAGCCGAAAGAGATGGAGATATATGTGCCTACTATATTCCGAAGTGAGGATCGATTCGTGGTACTGAAAGCTAAAAAGATCGAGTAACGATTCCAGTAAAATGATTATCCTGGTGGGTACTAGGATCGATTCAGGGAAATGAACTATCATTAACATAGATCTCGTACGAGACAAGCAAACAACCTTCTTAAACGGAATGCTACCCCTCCTAAGAGCTTTCCCCTTCTCAGCCTCGTCTCGGATATACAGCATAAAATGCCAATAAAGAAACAAAATGATTGGAACAGTTATTGGAAGCACTGCAGGGCATTCGCAGGGGAACGGCTGCGGCGCCTATTAGAAATGATAAAATATCAAGAAAAATGCTGCCAGTGGCCGGTGGCCGGTGGCCAGTGGCCAGTGGCAATGGGCAGGCCAATCAATGGTACAAAAATCCATTTAACAAATGCTCCAATTAGCATTGTGGGCGTCTATAAGGCTATAGACGGAGGAGCCGGAGGGCTGCTGACCGGGCGGGCAGGGGGTAATGTGGCTCTGGGTAATGGATAATGGGTAATGGGTTATGGGTAATGGATTTCAGGGGCCACAGCCCGAGACCCGAGACCCGAGCCGAGAAAACAAATGTCGGGCGGGGCCCGGTCGCAGCAATATCAGGAAGGAAACTCTGATCTTTGGCCCAACGAAGTGTGGATTCTCTGAAAGAAAATAGCACCTGCTGTATACATTTTTCTTGAGATTTGTAAGGATACATCCTACATCCTTACTCACAAGCTGTATTCCTTGCTGTACTTTTATGGTGAATTTGAATTAAATTATTCCAAGTTTCATGACTGTTTTTTCCCCTAGTGCCTCTGACCCTATCCATTTCGAGCAGCGATTCAAAGCTCTAACAAATATCAATCCAAAGGATATTCAGATCCATTCAGATCCCAAGGAGTTCCGGAACAAACTTCAATGGCCAATGGGTGATGCCCTGGCTGCCAAGGGTATCACTGATCGAACCGAAAACCAGAGCGTGATCAGTTGACTGGCAATGTCGACGTCATTGTCGTTTGCACGACATTTGGTTAAATTATGGCCAGCGCCGGGTGACCAAACGGGGACAGTTGCTGGCTCTGTATCTGGCTCTGGCTCTGGCTCTTGGCTCTTGGCTCTTGGTCTTGGCTCTGGCTCTTGGTCTTGGCTGTGGCTCTGACTTCGCTGGCTTTGGATCTAGGTCTGACTTCGGGGTCCAGATAGAAGCGGCTTCGATTGTATTGTAGCCGTGCCCAGGCGCTCTGTCAATCATCAGATGTGGGGGCGGTCTCTCCCTCTCGCTCTCTTTATCTCTCTCTCTCTCTCTCTCTCTCGCGGTACGTATGAGAAGGCGTGGTCGACCCCAAAAGCCGCATGCCGCATGCCGCATTCAGCTACTTGATGTTGTTGCTGTGGTTGTCTTTCATTAGTCGTGATTAGTTTTGAAAAGGAGCACAAAATGAACAAAAATTGGCAATTTGAGTCTGATGTTTGTTTTTCCAGTGTCTACCCTGGACGGCTCGTTACCTAAAAGGTATGATAGGCCATTATAGATCGCATAGATATGATAACATAACTGCGTGAATCTTGAACCATTTATTAGCTCGATTATTTTTGAGAACAATCAAGTGGTAGCTGATCGATTCTAGGTGTACGATATTTAATGAAGAATGGAATAATGCGATTCCAGCTTTACCAAACAATCCTTTGAAATCCATTCGATTATAGTAGCAGTTAACTTTTTCTTAGCTTTTCTGTTGGGTTTCGCATTTCAATAATCATTTGACAATTTGATTAAAATCGAATGAAGCCATGTAGCGAACTCACAGGACAATTGATCCACCGTTTTTTGATGGTGTGCGGGGGGGGGAAGCATAATCGACGCACTAACAGCACTCAGTATCACATAGCCGTACCCCTTTGGCTGCTGCATTCTTGCATTTATTTTTCTCTTTTTTTTCTTCTTAATTCGAAGTCGCGCCACGCGCCACAAGCTGCAACAACTGCAACACAGACACGCCACTTGGACTTGACAAATTGCGAGCAACGTTTACAATTGAAACAATTTAATCAAACAACAAGCCAGAGGAGCGGACAACGGTGGCAAATCAACTGAAATGAAATGCGACGCTGAGTTGCACATTTTGAGTTGCCCCATTGTACGGGTACGGCGCAACCGGACTGCCAGCAGAGTGGAAAAGAGTGGAAAACGCTGACAAATGATGTGGATCGACAAAATATTTACTTAACTAAGGCAGGCACAGCCCAGCCTCTGCGTCAAAGCCCAGTACGAGTATAGAAGATAAACTGGACTGGATGCGGCCAAAAAGAGTTTGTAGGTTAGAAACAGTGGAATCGGGACACAGAATCCGGCTTAGTGGATGCTTAACAACCACGAACCACGAAATATCATAAAATGTAGAGGGGGGAAAAAGAGAAAGATGGACTCGGAAATCGAAGAAGACAATGGGCGTGTTCAGCAGCACACAACTTGATCAGCGATCAGTGAGGTATCGCATTGACCATGTTTTGAGTGCCGGAGCGTACTTACGCCACATGTGAGCCATGAAGTTATGCCAAAATTGTATCATAAAGATCACTGATCGCTAATCAATTTGTGCTGCTCAACGCACCCAATGAAGGTTTATGCACTTTCTGATAGGAAGAGAAGTCGTAAATACTATCACATCCACATCCAAAAGGAAGATACGGATATTCCTTCCGCACGTACTAGCAGATTCCGTTAGTCCTCTTAAGTAGATAATTAAGCCATCAAATGAACTAGTTTAGGATAGAGCCGGGAACTGGTTCCAGCGATGGAATTAATAGTGGGAAAATGTTTATCCGACACCTGATGCCGTCTTGATCTCTCCTTCCAGCTTCCATCTATTAGCATGTATTGTGAACCCTTTAATACTCGCATTTCAGATCGTGAAATCATGACGCATGTCACTTGGATTGTCATCGTGTAAATGGAACTGCCGATAAGCTGTGGATACATCCCAGCCAGCCGATCGATCGAGGGGTGGGCAGGGTACGATGGAGGGCATATTTGAAATGCCGATGGGCAAACACATGTCCACTGCGGGGGGAGGGCCAGGCGGCTGCCGCAGCCAGCTCCTGCCACAGGGAGAGGCAGAGAGCGGCCGAGCAGGTAAATGATTAATGTGCATTTAATTGGCGGTTGAGCGAATGAGCGCGAACGCGAAAGCGAGTGCGAGGGCGAGAGGTTGGAGAGGTAGGAGAGGGACAAGGTCGGCGCGATAAATTCGATAAACTAAACTGTGGGCTGCTAAATGTTCCCATTTATTAAAGATTAAATATATAACCAACCGCAGAGGCAACAACGGAATCGCAATCGAGAAAGCAAACAAGAAAGGAAATGCCAGCGTCGGGGACCGAAGCCTTAGATACCCTTGCAGATGTGGTAATATCTGATTGAGTACGAATTTCTTTGGAAAAGTAACTTTACAATCGTTCCTTTCTGCGAAAGCTATTGATATATTTCGAAATATGTTTTTATTCGACATTTAACCAGTTTTCAGCATCCTTCCGATCCTTTCTATTATTTTGTGACACGATTTAAAACTATTTCTTGTTCTAGTTCCTAGTATGTGATGATCTTGTTCTATAGAAGTCTTCTACTCAGAGCTGGATACCCTCTGAAAGGGTATAGCTAGCAAAACGACAGCAAAATAGATAGATAAATAAATAAATAATAAATAAAGTAAACAGCATCGCAGAGATCGCTGCTCATTTGCATATCAACTTTTCACATTAAATTCAATTGAAAGCTTTTCTCACTTTAGCATCATTTTGAAATTCAATGAGCCGCCGCCACCCGCCACCGTCACCGCCCCCAACCGAACAGGGAGCAGGGAACAGGGTACCGAACAGCGAACAGCGAACCGGGGCTAATGTATCTATTGCCATTCGATTCGAGCACAAAATTTATGATGGCATTAAGCTAATGTTATATGCAAAAATCGCTTAAATGTAAAATGCAAAATTATATAGTGTTAGTCGTAATTTACACGAAGCACAACATAACCCTGCCCCCAGTCCCAGTCCCAGTCCTTCCTTCCGTACAATCCATGCATATTCCACCAGGCATTTGCATGGGTAATCGTATCGCAGTGTATTGTACTACGAGATGTTTGATTGAATTGCCTGATTTTGTTTCGATTTAAAAACTGGATAAGATTCCAAATTAACAGTAATAGTATTTCAGGAGCACTATCCTAAAATGTTATCTTCGAAACTACAAATAACGAAAACATTTCACAGATTTCAGGATTTTTAGGACTTTTTTTATATGGAAATCCAGGCAAAGGTTTGCATTTTCAAATTTAACGTAAAATTTACTAACGTTAACAAACATTTACTTACATAAAATCTACATGGAACAGGTGCCACGACATGGCTTAGTCGGGACACAAACCGCCAAACCACATACAAATCAGCCCCAGATGGCGTATGTGTATATGTAGCGAACTTATGTAAAACAAATGTCAAAGTCGTGTAGAATGTGACCAAGATTTGTATAGGTGATACTGAAGAGTGGAAAGAAAGCGTTTCCGACCACTTTATGGGGTATATTATATACATATATTCTTGATCAGCATCATTAACCCAGTCGATATAGCCCTGTCAGTCTTTCGGTCTTCATTAGTGCATAGACCTTAGTGACTAAAAGGGCCTAGAGCAACCAAATTTTGAGTGTAGACTCTTGTAATAACACACAGCATCCATTTTGTTTCCAAATCTTGCCACGCCCTGTTTCGCCCTCACAAAGGACGAAAATCTTTGGCATCCACAAATTTTAAGATTCAAGATAACCGAAAACTCTGAATCATAGAGAATGAGGATCTGGAATGTAGATCTGAAGTGGCTATAAAGCCTTCCCGTTCCACGTATTAACTCGTTCTCTCTTTCTTCTTTAAATTTTCCTTTACCATAGTTTAAAGGCGCGTTCTGCGAAGGAAAAGCCCATATAAAATCATACTTTTTTCCATTTTCAATCACATATTTTCCAAAGAACTTTAAAAAATTATTTTTCTTTTGCCCCTTAGCCCTTCTCGGCTAAGACCCCACTGTGTCGGGAGTGGGACACCTAGTAAGGATAATTTATATTAGTTTTATTGTTGGCTCCTTAAATGCTTGGTTAACTGGTTCCCATTCTACGACTGATGGCTTCTAAATCTCTAAAGCGAAGTTAGCACTAATTCGAAGGAAAAAAGCAGACAGGTATACTCTATAGAGTCCAAAAATTCTTCTGGTGTGCCGAACAATTCGAAATTAATATTTACTTATACCGATGTTGCTGTATAAGCTATTCCCACCGGGAGGGTGGGAAGGGGGAGTCTTGGTGGTCTTGGCTAATCGGATGCTGGCATAACTTTATTATTGGTTTCTTGCGGATTCTGCGAACTATTATCGGAGAGCAGAGAAACGAACATTTGGCGGAGACGACTCATCCAGCCGCAGACACATGTTGCCATGTTGCCATGACCACGCCACCATATGGGCCACGCCAAGAGCGGATCAGTCGTACTCGTATCTGCCACGCACATCTCTCTGGTACACACACACACACACACACACACAAACACAGTCAGATACGCGCTGATAGTGCGGCAAACAGAAGTCGAAACTGTGACTTCCATCTGCAATAGGTACTCGTAAAATGATAATAACGAGATTCGGGATTCGATTTTGATGGTGGGTGCACTTCGGGTTGTTCCGCCTGGAAGGCTGGAATATATAAAGGATTGTTCAGGATTCCTAGTTGTGTTGCCCATTCTGTGATCTCTATGTCTTTTGTGGTTTCTTGAGGTAATAAACAAATAATATCTTTCGTTTTTGTAATTCATGGCTTCTAATGCTCATTTCCAAAAGTTCTTAAGAGTTCTTAATGCATTTTCCTTGATGACTGGTAACCTTGGAATATCACATACGTACCAGTTTATTCTGTCCGTTCTACTACTTAATCGATGATAGCTCGTAAAAATGATCGTTGCCTTCACTTGTCGCTTTTCCTAATATTCGAATCGTTTGATTCAAATCAGGGCCCTGCATGAATCCACAGTATTCATAAAATCACCATTACATATGTGCAAAAGCCGAAGCGCTGACCGAACAAAGCAAATCCCGAATCCCACCGAATCGATTCGGTTGTCCGTTCATGCAGGGCTCTAATTTAAATACCAGAAGATCGCCCCAAAAGCCCTCACCATATCCCAATTCGATGTGATCACTGTGTGATCGTGAGTGTGGCGAAGAGATCACGCTTTGGCGTGTCATGGACGCATCTCTGACGCAAACAGAGCAGCTGGCTGCCAGCGACAGATGAGAGCCGAAGTGCGCGCGTGTATCTGAGAGATACTTTCGCAGGCAAAGGTGGTAGTCGGCCGGCTGGTTGGCTTCTCTCTCTCCCTCCGCTCTCACTCTCACTCTCTCGGGCTCTCTGCGGCAACAAGTTGGAGCGACTCTGGCGTCGGGGCGCATTCTTGATATTTTTAAAATTTATTTTTCGTTCGGCCGGGGTTTGTTCTTGTACTGTTTTTCCTGCGGTTAAAAGTGAAATTGTCCAAGGGATGGATATTGTTTAACAACAAGTTAGTTTCTTTTTTTTGTGGTTGTTTGTTTGTTTGTGTGTTGTATGATGGTATTTTATTATCGTTTTGTTTCGTGAATTGTGGAATTGTGGAATTGCGTGAATTGTGGAATCGTTGGATCGACCTTTGCGAACTTATCGTCGTAACAGCGGCAGCAGCGGCAGCAACAACAAAACCTAATAATAATTAAACCGCGTGTGCTCATTCGCCTGCCAATGTATGCGTAATCGTATCTGTCTGTGTCTGTGCCTCTGTCGGTCCGAGTGTGTGTTGTGTGTGCGTGTGTGTGTGTGTGTGCGGCGGGGCATTGCGAAGCCCGAGACAGATACACGCCGCGCCGTCCAAGTGTCAACAGTCGATTGCCTTGTGCCCAAGAGTAGCCCTCTCCAACCAACCTCCGATCTCCACCAGACCCCCAAGAAACCAAGAAACCAAGAACCCACCCATCAGCCATCACCAATCACCAATCCGGCCATCAGGCCATCAGGCTTCACCCGATCCATGCATGACCATTGCATGAGGCAGAAGAAAGTGCAAACTGAGCAATCGGCGGAAACGTGATCCGCTGCAAGCAGGTGAGCCACAAAAAAAGAGCTTCCTCGGGGAATATCAGGGATGGATCTTCCAATCCATACCACTCTCCATGTCAAGCTAAAAGATAAAGATGGGAACATTCGAAAGATGAGAGATACATACATACATCTAGTCAGTCATGTGTGAAAGCTTATAGGCTATAGAGACTTTTGTCCCCTCATGGGTTATATGGGTTCCCCAATAAAATGGCATTGATTAAAAAGATAAATACTTTGTTTTCAACTCAATTATAGATGGAGTATAGAAATATTTGGGTAGATTGAAAAATGGGAAGGGTACATCTTTGGAGGGGCTCCTTCAATAATTCTGATCCAAGTTAATGCTGCAAATTCATGATTGTAATTCAAAGAGAGGTCATTGAACGCGCAAACTCAGATTAAAAGCAGATTTATATAGAACAAAAACCAACCATTAAGAACGACCCATTATTGACGTCTCGAGCTGCTGTCAACGCTCGTACAGAGACCCAAAACACTTGTGCATAGAATCAAAAAATCTGCGATCTACTGTTAAGCGACATCAGTGTCCAGTCTAGTCCGTCCATCCGTCCATCCATCCATAGTATACCCTTCCTCGGGCAGCAGCAGAAGCGTTGATTACTAATTCCCCAGAGATAAGCCTTGAACGAACGAAATATTGCAATAAATCACAGCATTGACCAGAACCTCTCCACGCGGCGGGAGACCTTATCTCTGGAACAGAGAGAGAGAGACAGAGAGAGAGAGAGAGAACAATTGGGGGGCGATTTTCGAAATGGAAATTGAGTTACTATCGAAGTATAAACAGTCCATCGAACTCGTTCGATTGCATAATTGAGATACGCACGGCAGAGTCGTCCGAGTGGGAGAGAGGAGAGGATAGGGTGGGTGCCTCTAACTGGCCGTTTAAGGTCGAACACACACTCACACACACACACACACACACACACACACACACACCCACACACAGATCAGAGCACCTGAACAGGTGAGTCAGCCACTGAGAGCTAGAGAGAGAATCTCAGGTGTGGGGCAGCCTCAGAGAGAAGGTCGGAAGGGAAGGCGTCGTGCAAAATGCTTGTGCGTCAAGACCCATCCAATCAAATCAAATCCAATCCAATCCGAGCTAACTCGAATCCAATATACGTTGGAGCATTCTAAAGGAAGTGTCTGTGTGCGTGTCTGTGCCTGTCTGTCTGTGCGTCTGTGTATGCTCCAGTTTACGTTTTGCCGGCCTTTGATTTGTAAACCAAATAGTTTTCCGCGCTGTTTGTTTATTTAATTAGCATTTGGCTGCAGTCCGAGCGTAAGACAACACCAGATCCACAATCTAGATCCAGAACCAGATCCACATCCGAGACTCTCACCGTAAGGTGGCTCTCAATTGCCCGCACGATCCAATTGTGCGATGTCCAATTTACAGCCGGCAGCAACGCGATGCGATCGTCCGCAATCATACTCGTATTCGTATTCGTATTCGTACTTATATAAGCAGACACCCCGCCCAGCCCCCCGCGCCTCACTAAGTGCCGGACCCAGCGTTTATTTTAAATCTCGACTCAAGTGTCCGAGGGTCTTGGAAGATCTGTGTGCCTCAGACCGGCCGATACGAGTCGAAGGGAAAACAATTCCAAGGAAATGCAAATATTTCTCAGTGTTTTTGTGTGTGTGTGCACTCAACACTTGTTGAAGGAAATCGGAATTCGTATTGACCTAAGCATACTTATATGTAAGACTATATGGAATAGAATGGAAGCGAGTCTCAGAGTCCCAAAGATGTTCCGTGGATAGCGGGCTCCCCAATCATCCATCCGATTGATCTATTAGTAGTTTCTTCCAGCGATTGTGCGCTCAGATGGATAGCCTTAAGTGATACATTTTCCAGAAAAGCGCTTAGGGGAGAGCATTGCTGGGGTGTACACTGAACAGAGGGGCTGTCAGATGTTGGCTCTAGCATGGGGCACGCGCCATGGCGGCCACGAGCCATCAATTTGACAGCAATTTTCCCTTCCAAAACGATCAAACTCAACATTCCCCTTTCTGCCCCTTTCTCTGGCACAGAATCAGAGTTCCATGTGCGTCGCTTACTGAGGGGCCGAATACACCCACACCGGAGTCACAGCCGCCGCCGCGCCGCCGCCGCCGCCGCCGCCACCATGCTGCAGCACACGATGACCAAGCGCAAAACGCTGATCATTGCCTGCTTCGGGATTGCGCTGGGCCTCTGCATCGGCACCGTGCTGAAAAACTATCGGGCCCTGGAGATCGTGAAGCGGTGCAACCTGCGGCCGACGAACTTGAAGACGCCCAACGAGATAATTGGGCTGGAGGACGAGGACACCATACAGAACTCGCAGCGGAACCTCGTGTTCGTGGGTGTGATGACGGCGAAGAGCTTTCTGGAGGGACGGGCGAGGGCCGTGTACGACACGTGGGGCAAGGAGGTGCCCGGCCGCATTGCGTTCTTCAGCTCGGAGGGCAGCTACTCGGAGGAGCTGCCGGTGGTGGGGCTGAAGAACGTCGACGACCGATATCCGCCGCAGAAGAAATCATTCATGATGCTGTACTACATGTACGAGCACTACATCGACCGTTTCGAGTGGTTTATCCGGGCCGACGACGATGTGTACATGGAGCCGGACAAGCTGGAGCGCTTCCTGCGCTCCATCGACAGCTCCAAGCCGCAGTTCATCGGTCAGGCGGGCAAGGGCAACAGCGAGGAGTTCGGCCTGCTCTCCTTGGAGTTTGACGAGAACTTTTGCATGGGCGGGCCAGGCGTGATCCTTAGCAGCGAGACCCTGAGGCGCGTGGCACCGCACATACCCACCTGCCTTAAGAATCTATATAGCACGCACGAGGACGTGGAGGTGGGCCGCTGTGTCCAGAAGTTTGCCGGCATCCCCTGCACTTGGAACTACGAGGTAGCCGATCACAACCATCTCTGTCACACCGTCACCTTCCCTGCTAAACTTCTCTCCTCCATCAGATGCAGTATATCCTGCGGCACAACTCCAGCGGACGCAACGCGTATACGGGCAAGCTGAAGCGCAAGGAGATCCACAACGCCATCACACTGCATCCCATCAAGCAGGCGCCACTCATGTATCGCCTCCACTCCTACATACAGGTGCGTGGGACACATTTTCACACTTCAGATTGCAGTTTTAATCCCGGTCTCTACCCAACAAGCAGGGCCTGAAGGCGGAGGAGATGCGCCAGGAGTCTCTGCTGCTGCATCGGGACATCAAGCGCATGGCCAAGTATCTGGATGTGCCCGACGACAGCACCTACATGCTGCCCAGCGTCTCGCCGGATAGCGATTCGGGAAAGAGACACTTTCAGGATCACAATATACTAGGTACGTCCCACTTACTTACGCACATTCAACTTAGTTGATGCAAATCAAATCAGTCCCAACTATTTATCATTTTTTTGGCGCTCAATATCGATATCACGAGATATCGATATGAAAAAGGAAAACTGCATTAATGGTCGTGTGACATTAGACTTTAAGGCTGGACTAGCTGGACAGAGACAGCTAAATGGGAATAGCCTGCAGTGAGAGCGAGAGAGATATATGCGTCCAGTTGGTTTGCCAATTAAGCTGGGCGCAGCGCAGTGGCAGATATTATCGATTGCTATAATTTTTTTAATTTTTCCTAGCAATTGGGCTGGCTGGCTGGCTGTGAGTCACAATTGGTGCCTCAGTTATTCGAATGATAGCCGAGAGCCATGCTTAGAGACGACTACAAACACTACTTTTGGGGTTTATCCATAATGTTATCTCTTCGCAGAAAATGTACCAAAGGCTAATGTCATAACAGCTTAATGGTCGTATGACACTACACTTCAATTGAAAAGTGAGACCAGCCATACAAACGATATATTGACTTTGCGGTTTATGAATCAATATCAATATGCATATCTAACACAAATGTATCAATTTGATGGATTGCATATGATTATGTAATTATAATGATTAATGATTTTATGATGCATTGCATTGCTTTTGGCTCATATCGATACGATGGATATCATATTGGAAATATTTTTTATAACCACGCATATGCACTTGTGGGACCACCAATATGGATTTTAACATGAAAAAGCTTATTTTTATCACAATATAACTTATGTACATATATGACAATATCGTGATATCCAATACCGATAGCTTTCCAAATATAGCGCTAAATACAGTCACCGCGCCACAGGTTCTTGAAATACAAGCAAAATGTTCTTCATTACAACATTTTATTTGAAAGAAACACTAAAACCAAAAGGAAAAACAAAACTGAGGATGTGTCGAATTTTCGCTGAAGCTCTCATGGAGTGACGCCGGAGTCCAGACCGGCCGCATAGCCCATAAGGTGGGGCAGGAGATTCTGCTCCATAATGCCGCCGAAAAGATGCGACTGAGGACCCATGGCAAAGACGGCCACATCCTCGCCCGAGTGGACGCCCTTGCGGCCGTTAATGTAGCTGGGTGTGAAGGAAGCTGCAAGAGAGCGGAGAAGGAGAGCTCAATTAGAGGAACAACGATCTCAGAGAGGATTCAGGTTTCGGGAGTCACGCACTTTGACTGAGCGTCTTGCCGGGACTCTCCCGCTGGCCGTTTTTTCCCTGGCTCTGCCACTTGCCAATGGCGTAGTTGAGGGTGCTGTACTGGACCCCGTTCACGTCCCGTTGGAGATCGTCCATGCCCAGGATGGGTGTGCCGCGCTTCGCATAGCCAGACATGGTAAGGGTGTGCGAGTGGTCGGCGGTGACCACGATGAGCGTCTCTTTGGGATCCGTTAGGCGGAGGGCCATCTCAACGGCCGCATCAAACTCGAGCATTTCGTCCAGGGCATAACCGACGCGCGTCTCATGGTGGCCGTGGTCGATGCGGCCGCCCTCGATGAACACAAAATAGCCGTCGGGATGCTCCGACAGGCGCTCAATGGCCACGGCCGTCATCTCGCTGAGCCTCGGCTGCTCCTTGTGTGCGGCCAGGTGATAGGCCATGTGACTATCGCTGAACAGCCCGAGCATGCTACCATTGTAGCCGACGCAGCCGCGCAGCTCGTTGAGAGAGCGGGCGAAACAGCTTTCCGGATGGGTCGACTGCCAATGCTGCACCAGATCCCGGCCATCGCGTCGCTCGAGACTGAACTTCCCCAATCCGCCGCCCAGGATCACCTTAAAGTGGCGTCCCGGCTCCTCGTCCACCAGCTGGCGGGCGATCTCTAGCTCGTCGCTGCGTCTGGCGACGTGGGCATATGACGCCGCCGGACTGGCATCGGTCACACGCGTTGTCGTCACCAGTCCCGTGGCCTTGCCCGCGCGGTGGGCCCACATGCTGAGGGAGTCCACTCTCTCGCCGGTGGCACTCTGGCCAACGGTGCCGCTGCTAGTCTTCACCCCACCCAAATAGGCGGTGGCCGTGCAGGCCGAATCCGGGGCCTGCTCATTGGTGCAGTAGGTCTTGCACAGGCCGGAGTACGGGAACTCCTCGACGGCCAGCTTGGTCTCCTCCCCGCTGCGTCCCTGGCGCTGGCCCTTGAGGATGCGCGCCGCCGTCAGTGTGGTGATGGAGAGACCATCGCCCAGCATCATGATGATATTCTTGGCCTTACGACCGTCCGTGACCGTGTCCTGGGTGCGCTCCAGTCGAGCCGCCACCTGATCGTCCGCCTGCTTTAGCCAATAGCTGGCTGTCAGCTCCTCCATAGCTGGTCCACCCATCGGCCTTGGCGTTGGCTCCTCCCTCCCGTGCTTCAACAGCGGAGGGCCATTAACACAGAAGGCCAATGGCAGTCCGAGGAGCACCAGTAGCGACAGCAGCGCTAGCGGTAGCTGGCTCAACGTTTGCGGTGACATCTTCCAATAATTTGACTTGTGTACTACACTGGGAATTCCGTTCTGACTGCCTGCCAAATATGCCAGTCAATCATTCAATATAAAGGCAGCTCCAAGGCACACAAAGCCTACCTGCTACCTGCTACCTGACTGTGCTGACCTCCTGGTATCCAGCGGCGTCGTGTGTCATACGACGGCCAATTAGCATTAACCCAATTCCCACCCACCGCCACTTATCATCCACTCGATCACTCAATTGGGCTCTCGCTTCTCCACAGGAATCAGCCCGGAACTGAACAAATTTGTGCCTGGGAGCACGGACGATCTGCTGGACTGGTCCTTCATAGCACGCAGCCTTTACTCGGCCAGCTCGGCAAATCCCAAGCAGAAGATCGACTCGTCGATGCGCGAGGGACTCGAGGATGTGATCACCGAAGTGATGGAGAATATCAACAACTATTCGAGGCAGCGCGGCAGGGTGATTGAGTTCCGAGAGCTGTTGTATGGCTACCACCGACTAGATGCCCTCCATGGACAGGATCTCATACTGGATCTGCTGCTCATCTACAAGAAGTATCGGGGCAAGAAGATGACAGTCCCCGTCCGCAGACACCTCTACGTGCAGCGTGCCTTCACGGGCATCTTTGTGAAGGAGTTCGATGAGGATTTCTACAATGTCACACTGCAGCAGAGTGAGTTTTTGGTGCACCTGGTGCACATGGTGCACAACCGAATCCCCATCCACGCCAAGCAAATCCCTGCTAATTCTGGACTCCTTTCAGGTCTGCTGGGCAGCATCCTACACAGTGGAATGGCGCGCCTGAGCAGCCACTTTACGATGGCCAGCGGCCTGCTCCCTCAGGCAGAGGATAAGATTGTGTTTGTGCTGCCGATCTCCGGACGACTGGGTACCTTTGGGCGCTTCCTGCGCACCTACGAGCGGATATGCATCAAGGCGGAGCAGCACTGCGACCTGCTGGTAGTGATATTTGGAGCCCCAGAGGAGCTGGGCGATCACCTGCAGCTCCTGAGCGATCTGCGGGGCCGTCACGTCTACCAGCAGGTGAACTGGATCCAGCGCAGTGGATCCTTCTCTCGGGGTGTGGCCTTGGATGTGGCCGCCCGCTCCTCCTACATCCAGCCCGCTGATATCATCCTGTTCATCGATGTGGACATGGTCTTCGAGGTGGCCACGTTGCAGCGAATCCGGATGCACACGCAGAGGGGGCGGCAGGTCTATCTGCCCATCGTGTTCAGCCAGTATGATCCGCAGCGTCGCTCGGATGGCGACACAACCGCCGCCGGAGGCGATTCGCCGCCGCCCATCGACGACGAGAACGGATATTTCAGGCAGTTCGGGTTTGGCATCTGCGCCATCTACAAGTCGGACATACTGGACGAGGATATCAATGGCTTCGACAAGGATATCACCGGCTGGGGCCTCGAAGATGTCAAGTTCCTTGAAAAGATTGTGCGCGTAGGCACACGCCAGCAGGGCTTCCTTTCAAACACCGCAGAGCTGCCCCTGGACTACAACGAGGCCGCCGAGCAGTGGCGTCGCCTCAGCGTATTCCGTGCCCCGGACCCCACCCTCGTCCACGTCTACCACGACATCAGCTGTGACATCCAGCTGGAGGCCGCCCAATACAACATGTGTCTGGGCACCAAGGCCAACTCCCTCGGCAGCACCCGGCTGATGGAGCAGCTATTCTACAACAGCCGCGACAATTTCCGCTTCATAGCGGACTTCAACAGACAGAAGCAGCAGCAACAGGCCAGATGATGGATGATGGACCCCCCCATCCATCCATCCATCCATCCATATTCCTGCTGCCATATATAGTATTATGTTACGTTTTAATCTTAATCGCAATCAGTTTATGTTTCCCCATCTGTGTGTGTGAATGCTCCATCGTATCCTTGTAAGTGTTTGTCCTAGTGTGTGCGTGTGTGAGCCCCCCATTGGCTGCCAGTCCTTGGAGCAAGAGATATTCCCGGGAGGTGCCAGTACAGCTGGAAGAGAGGACCAGCGGACAGGCTGCTGTTGCTCCCATCCATTGATATATATGGTCCTGATTCCAGCCGTTGACACCGATTGAATTTTAGAAGCACCGATTATCCGGACTAAATCAGATAACTGGCGATTTGCTCCAATGCTAATAAAATATTTATAATCTAGATTTATAAGAGAGATATCTACCTAATTGAGGAACACACTATAAATTATTTGAAAACATCTTTTCGGCTTTGCTTTCAACTCGAGAGGCACTCAGACATGGCATCATCGGATTCCATAACCAAATGAGCTCCACAGCTGTCTATAGCCGATATATCCATACAGCTGGACCCCCCTATCCGCAGAAGAAGAGAGACAACTGTTGTACTGTCGACTCCAAGCCTCGACTTCAGTCTTATTCTTAAACGATTGTTCAACAACTAATGCACCAGCGGGTGCACAGATACACAGGTGCGTGTACCACAGAGGAGCTATACATCAATACATGGGTCAGTGAGTAGTGGGTTATAGAATGATTAATATGTACTATATCTATATGTAGGTGACGGGCTCAATGCCGAGCAGCGAGAGGGCCACGTTGAGCACCTGACGCACCGCCATGACGAGGTAGACGCGGGCATAGAGGACTGGCATCAGCTGTTCTCGCATCTGCACGAGGATTTTCTTCTGGCGATAATAGCGACTGAAGAGTGCGGCCAGGCTGCTGATGTAGCGCACCAGCAGGTGCACGTCGCACTGACCCTGCTGCAGCAGATTCAGCGTGGACTCGACCACCTCTGGGAAGGGCAATAGGTAGCCGTAGATCAGTTTCCAGTCGAGCTGCAGGACCAAAAGACAACGAACGTTACAACGTAGTATTCACGGCCTCCAATTGGAGATTCAACTCAACTCACATCGTCCTCCAATAGACTGAGATCGATGTCGTCTAGCGGCGGCAGTGGCTGGTAGACACCTGCCTCCACCTGGGAATTGAAGGTGCGCAGCAGCGTCTCCAGGCGGGCCGAATTGTAGAGGATGTACGAGGCCCCCTTAGAGCTGCCCGATCCATTGCGGACCACATTGGCCGCCGAGGCGTGGCGCACCTCGAACAGATCCACAATCACGGCAGCAGCGCCCAGGCGCTGGATAAGGTCATCGAAGTCGCCATGCGCACTGTTCATGCGCACGCCATTGCGGTGCATGGCCATAAGTATCATGTCCTTGGAGCGCAATCTGTTCATGGAATAGAAAGAGATAGAAAGAAAGGCATGACACAGCAAGGCAGGAGTAAGCGAGAAAGACTCACGCAACGTAGCTGTCTCTGTTCATTGTGGTGGCTGTTTTGTCGACGGGCTCCAGTACGGGTCCACAGACCAGACAGACGTGGTCTGTCGGCTGGTTGGGGCAACGCTGCGGCTCCACGGTCACGCGGAGAGTGTCGTCAGACTGCTGATCTGGATCCACCAGGCGCCAGGCGGAGTAGGCCATTAGGCGGCGGGCAATCACGCGCAGCTGACGTAGACGATAGAGACCGAGCTGCTCGGTCCCATCGTCGGGAATCGAGTCCGGGACCAGTTTCGAGCTCTGACCAAGGCACAAGGTTGGGGCTCTGTCCGATTTCGAGATGTGGCCATAGCGATCCCCCTGCTCGAGCACCTTTTTCAGAACGTAAGCAATAATCGGACGACGCTGGAAGCTGAACGCGAGGCGATCCTTGTAGAGGGGTGTGATCTCCTGCAGGGGGAACACCCAGTCCTTGGCCTTC
The DNA here is from genome assembly GCA_963969585.1 of Drosophila helvetica. Lineage (NCBI taxonomy): Eukaryota > Metazoa > Arthropoda > Insecta > Diptera > Drosophilidae > Drosophila > Drosophila helvetica. The sequence continues at coordinate 9,259,485 of OZ018401.1, read as the reverse complement.
TCAATCAGACCCTGCATTGCCGCCTCATTGGGCAGCACTAGGTCCGTTTCCTTGTAGTTGTCCAGGCGCATCTTGCGACCCTGCTTCCGACAGAAGGCTTCCCAATACTTGCTGATGTTAGCGATGCTGATGTCTCCACGATCGGCACTGTCCTCGATGTGAAAGCGAATGAGCACGCCGCATCGCTGGAACAGTACCGGAACAGAAGACCCCTCCTTATCCTCCACAGCCGTAAAGAAGTTCATCAGCTGCTGGATTAGCTTGTTCATGGGATATTGAGAGGGCTCCATTGCAAAGACGAACTAGAAATAGAAATAAGTGAGTTCGTAAACGGGACGTGACGCTTGACGTAAGCTCAAAGTATTACTGAAAAGTCTATGAGGCTGGACTGTCAAGAAGAAAACAATCATTAAAAACCGCCGACTCTGTTGCGGGTATATTTTGTTTATTGTCATCGATGGTTGAAGTTATCGATGGTGTTCATATCGGCTTATCGAACTATCGCAATGGGAGAAGCTAAAATAGCTAAAAATCTAAATCTGGATCCATGAACTGAACTTTTCTGCATTCCGTTTCAACTTTCAGAGTCCGTTTTGTAGCCGCCAACTTGAATCGCAGCCAATCGCACTTTCTAGAGGCAGGTGAGTTTTTTGGATTGCGAATGGTCAAACATAATTTGGTGTTATTTGGTTTCCATTTAACAAATTTTTTTGCGGCAAGGTTAAATCAACTATCGAAATTATCATATAAAAGACATTTAATTAACTGATCAGCTTTGCCATCGTTTTAATCAGTTTGTTCTGATTAGTGCTGCTGAAGCGGGATAGACGCGTCGCGTCCTGTTGGAAGACATATATGGGCAAGCTCCTTTGATGCGATACACACTTAACGATGTATCGAATCAGTAAAAACCATCGTGTAGCAGGTACATGAAAATCGCAAACGCTCATCGCTATATGAGAAAAAAAGCAACAGCAGAGGTGTTTGGATTGGAATTGCGTTTTTGTGTAAAATTGCGCTTTAGCAATAAACTTTTGCTATAATGGCAAACAACCTAGAGTCACGTGTGGTGGACCTGGACGTGGCGTGCCTGATTTGCCTGAATGAGGAGCCCGGCCACAGCTCCATTTACAGCCATGACATGGAGCCGCCGCACACCCTGATTGCGGACAAGATTCGCTGTTGCACCAGCCTGAAACTGGAGAGTCTGCAAATGCAGCGATGGCCGGACAAGATCTGCGAGCAGTGCCACGGTGAACTGGCCGTCGCCTACCGCTTCTATGAGAAGTGCGTGCTGATCGAGAAGCTATTCCTGACCGCGACAAACAGCTCGAACGCCGTCGACGCCGACGAGTTGGCCAGGAACCAGCAACTGAAGCTGTATCTGGAACAGCACCACGTCAAGCTGCCGCCCAGTTTGAAAATTAAACGCGTCGACGTGGATGCTGACACTCCTGGGGCGAGTCGTACGGTGGGTCCAGTGTCAGCGACAAGGGGAAGTGCAGGTGCAAGTGGCAATGTCAGTGCCAGTGCAACAGCCACAACAGCGTATGGGCCAACAGCGAATGTGCCCATGATCAAGGTGGAGTATTGTCAGGAGAGCGAGGAGAACACAGACGCCCTGCCCCAGATACCAGAGGCATCTAGATCAGTGGTCATGTCCCTAGACACCCTTATCGAGACGGTTCCAATGAAGGAGCAGCCGGTGGATACTTCAGATCAGGAGGGTGGCAAAATTATCATTCCAAGTCCTTGGGACTACGAGCATGCCCCAGAACATTTCTATGAAATTACAATGGAGGAGACGGTGGTGGAACAGCCACCACTTTCACCTCCTCATCCTCCTCCACCAACACCATTACAAGCACAAGCACCGCCACCGCTATCACGTGCTCCTAACACGATCCAACGATCCCATATTAGCAAAGTCAGAAGGCGCACAGCCAACCGGAGCGTGCGCCATGGTTCTGCACCCACAGGAACTATCAGCTCGCCTTCAACCCGCACATGAAGCACAACAAGAACGGAAGGGCATTTTCCTGCGGGCAGAGGTGTCGTCGAGTAGAGAACAACCTATGCGCCAAGCCAAACCCATCTCAGCTCATAAAAGAGCATTAAGGCGGAAGCAGCAGGCCTGGATGGATGCTGCATGATTGTGGGGCCTCGCCCACTCCCACACGCCATCTCCTCCCATATAGTATTACATAAAGTTAAATGTATTGTATGTTTGTCTAAGTATTTATATATGAATGTCTGAGTGTACTCAACTTATTGCCAGTCGATTAGCCAAATGAAGAAAGAGTGAGCCAGGTTCGTAGATTGAAGGAGGTTTTCGATGCGAAAGCTGAAGCGGAGGATCATTGTCAATGGTCACATTCCCATTCACCTGATCCAGCAGCAGTGGAACCAATTCCCCCACCAATTCCAATCAAATTGTTGAAGCAGCTCGCAAATGGCTATGCTATGGATGTATATACTATATTGATTGATTTGAGAAATACCTTCATATTGAAGAATAAACGTATCAATTATTGGAAAACGCATCCACTCTACGACTTTACCTTACTCGACAGGTGGCTATGTTAAGGTCGTATCCGAGATCTTTCTTATCACTCAGGCCCTTGGACATGGCATCATTGGATTCCCTAACCGAATTAGCTCCACAGCTGACTGTCTATAGCCGATGTATCCATACAGCTGGACCCCCCTATCCGCAGAAGAAGAGAGACAACTGTTGTACTGTCGACTCCAAGCCACGACTTCAGTCTTATTCTTAAACGATTGTTCAACAACTAATGCACCAGCGGGTGCACAGATACACAGGTGCGTGTACCACAGAGGAGCTATACATCAATACATGGGTCAGTGGGTAGTGGGTTATAGAATGATTAATATGTACTATATCTATATGTAGGTGACGGGCTCAATGCCGAGCAGCGAGAGGGCCACGTTGAGCACCTGACGCACCGCCATGACGAGGTAGACGCGGGCATAGAGGACTGGCATCAGCTGTTCTCGCATCTGCACGAGGATTTTCTTCTGGCGATAATAGCGACTGAAGAGTGCGGCCAGGCTGCTGATGTAGCGCACCAGCAGGTGCACGTCGCACTGACCCTGCTGCAGCAGATTCAGCGTGGACTCGACCACCTCTGGGAAGGGCAATAGGTAGCCGTAGATCAGTTTCCAGTCGAGCTGCAGGACCAAAAGACAACGAACGTTACAACGTAGTATTCACGGCCTCCAATTGGAGATTCAACTCAACTCACATCGTCCTCCAATAGACTGAGATCGATGTCGTCTAGCGGCGGCAGTGGCTGGTAGACACCTGCCTCCACCTGGGAATTGAAGGTGCGCAGCAGCGTCTCCAGGCGGGCCGAATTGTAGAGGATGTACGAGGCCCCCTTAGAGCTGCCCGATCCATTGCGGACCACATTGGCCGCCGAGGCGTGGCGCACCTCGAACAGATCCACAATCACGGCAGCAGCGCCCAGGCGCTGGATAAGGTCATCGAAGTCGCCATGCGCACTGTTCATGCGCACGCCATTGCGGTGCATGGCCATAAGTATCATGTCCTTGGAGCGCAATCTGTTCATGGAATAGAAAGAGATAGAAAGAAAGGCATGACACAGCAAGGCAGGAGTAAGCGAGAAAGACTCACGCAACGTAGCTGTCTCTGTTCATTGTGGTGGCTGTTTTGTCGACGGGCTCCAGTACGGGTCCACAGACCAGACAGACGTGGTCTGTCGGCTGGTTGGGGCAACGCTGCGGCTCCACGGTCACGCGGAGAGTGTCGTCAGACTGCTGATCTGGATCCACCAGGCGCCAGGCGGAGTAGGCCATTAGGCGGCGGGCAATCACGCGCAGCTGACGTAGACGATAGAGACCGAGCTGCTCGGTCCCATCGTCGGGAATCGAGTCCGGGACCAGTTTCGAGCTCTGACCAAGGCACAAGGTTGGGGCTCTGTCCGATTTCGAGATGTGGCCATAGCGATCCCCCTGCTCGAGCACCTTTTTCAGAACGTAAGCAATAATCGGACGACGCTGGAAGCTGAACGCGAGGCGATCCTTGTAGAGGGGTGTGATCTCCTGCAGGGGGAACACCCAGTCCTTGGCCTTCTCAATCAGACCCTGCATTGCCGCCTCATTGGGCAGCACTAGGTCCGTTTCCTTGTAGTTGTCCAGGCGCATCTTGCGACCCTGCTTCCGACAGAAGGCTTCCCAATACTTGCTGATGTTAGCGATGCTGATGTCTCCACGATCGGCACTGTCCTCGATGTGAAAGCGAATGAGCACGCCGCATCGCTGGAACAGTACCGGAACAGAAGACCCCTCCTTATCCTCCACAGCCGTAAAGAAGTTCATCAGCTGCTGGATTAGCTTGTTCATGGGATATTGAGAGGGCTCCATTGCAAAGACGAACTAGAAATAGAAATAAGTGAGTTCGTAAACGGGACGTGACGCTTGACGTAAGCTCAAAGTATTACTGAAAAGTCTATGAGGCTGGACTGTCAAGAAGAAAACAATCATTAAAAACCGCCGACTCTGTTGCGGGTATATTTTGTTTATTGTCATCGATGGTTGAAGTTATCGATGGTGTTCATATCGGCTTATCGAACTATCGCAATGGGAGAAGCTAAAATAGCTAAAATAGCTAAAAATCTAAATCTGGATCCATGAACTGAACTTTTCTGCATTCCGTTTCAACTTTCAGAGTCCGTTTTGTAGCCGCCAACTTGAATCGCAGCCAATCGCACTTTCTAGAGGCAGGTGAGTTTTTTGGATTGCGAATGGTCAAACATAATTTGGTGTTATTTGGTTTCCATTTAACAAATTTTTTTGCGGCAAGGTTAAATCAACTATCGAAATTATCATATAAAAGACATTTAATTAACTGATCAGCTTTGCCATCGTTTTAATCAGTTTGTTCTGATTAGTGCTGCTGAAGCGGGATAGACGCGTCGCGTCCTGTTGGAAGACATATATGGGCAAGCTCCTTTGATGCGATACACACTTAACGATGTATCGAATCAGTAAAAACCATCGTGTAGCAGGTACATGAAAATCGCAAACGCTCATCGCTATATGAGAAAAAAAGCAACAGCAGAGGTGTTTGGATTGGAATTGCGTTTTTGTGTAAAATTGCGCATTAGCAATAAACTTTTGCTATAATGGCAAACAACCTAGAGTCACGTGTGGTGGACCTGGATGTGGCGTGCCTGATCTGCCTGAATGAGGAGCCCGGCTACAGCACCATATATAGTGAAGACTTGGAGCCCCCACACATTTTGATTGCGGAGAAGATCCGGTGCTGCACCACCCTGCAACTGGAAAGTCTGCAAATGCAGCGATGGCCGGACAAGATCTGCGAGCAGTGCCACGGTGAACTGGCCGTCGCCTACCGCTTCTATGAGAAGTGCGTGCTGATCGAGAAGCTTTTCCTGACCGCGACAAACAGCGCCCTCCTCGTCGACGTTGACGAATTGGCCAAGAACCAGCAGCTGAAACTGGATTTGGAACAGCACCACGTCAAGCTGCCATCCAGTTTGAAAATCAAACGCATCGAAGTGGATGCAGACATTCCTCTGTCTAGTCGTACGGTGGTGGGTCCAGTGTCAGCAGTGGCCAGGGCAAGAGCAGCACCAACCACAGTGGCTGCGTCAACATTGTCCGCACCAGAGGCCGTGGTAAAGGCAGCTGCAGCGACCACAACAGCTGCTGGGAATCTTCCCATCACCAAGGTGGAGTACTTTCAGGAGGACGAGGAGGACGACAAAGACTCACTGGGCCTGATGCCAGATGCCTCCGATTCACTGGTCATGTCACTGGACAGCCTCATCGAGACGGTGCCTATCAAGGACCAGCCAGAAGAGGAAATGTCGTCTGATGAGGACGAGGACAAAAAGATGGTAATCCCACAACCCTGGGACGAGGACCCCCCGACCCCAGAGCATGCCTATGAGATCGAAACCCCACTAGCTAAGGAGAACGAGGAGCAGTCACAGGTTGAGCTGCCACCACCGCCTCCGCCACCACCGATGCGGACGGCTAATACACGCGCCCTCAACACAATCCAGCGCTGCAACATTAGCAAGCGCACTTACAAGCGCGTCACACCCATCTATCTGAGGGAGGTCGATGACGACGACGACGACAGCTACATGATGTTCAATAACCAACAGATGGCCATTCCGGAGACGCGTCTCCACGCGGAGCGTGCGCGCAAGATCTGCCACGTGTGCGGGAACACGTACAAGTATCAGCATGCCCTCAACGCGCACATGCGTCGCCACAACAATGAGCGTCCCTATCCGTGCGAGGTCTGCCAGAAGGCATTCATATCGAACGTGGAGCTGCGCCGTCATATGCGCGTCCATACCGGGCAAAAGCCGTATGGGTGTCGCTACTGCGACCGCCGCTTCTCGGACTTTGGCAGCAGCAAAAAGCACGAGCGTATCCACACCGGCGAGCGTCCGTATGTGTGCGAGGTGTGCCAGAAGGGCTTTGCCTACGCCCACGTCCTTTCCGTGCACCGGCGCACCCACACCGGCAAGAAGCAGTTCCAGTGCACGCAGTGCGAAAAGGGATTCACCAAGAAGAGCTACCTGGCCGCCCACCTGGATCAGCACAACGGCGTCACTCCGGCCGCCCCAGTGGTCAAGCGTTCCGCGGCCACACGCAAGGTGCAAAAAAGGCATGCCGTCGCGGAGACATTGTCCATCGGCCAGTTAATGCTTGGGGAGCCGGCTCCCAAGGTGCTGGAGGAATGCATTGTCACTCACGATTTCATGTTTAACGAGGAGGACGAGGTCGACCCCGACGATCACGATCTGGAAGCGGCGGAGGAGGAGGAACTGGAGCTGGAGCTGGACGATCCAGATCCAGACGTGGAGCACGATGACTTCGACGATGTCGTCGATGTCTATCATCAGAGTGTGCGCTCCGTCAAGGATGACCCCTACGCGCTTGTCGGGGATCTGCTGGACTCTGAGGAGTTCGCTGACGATTCCAAATATCTGATTGACTAGTATTAGTATACGGCCTCGGCCCCGCACCGCCCGCTCTCGCCCACCCTGTGGCCGCTCGCACCGCTCGCAGCCGCACTCGCACCCGCACCCGCACCCTAGTCGTTTTATGGAAGAGAATGCGAATGAGATGGAAATTGCCCAAACAGCTGTATAAACACACATATTTATGGCTGAAGCTGAAGCAGAAGCAGAACCAAATTCTGGCCCTGAATATGTGCTACAAGAAGAATGCCATGTGCCGGGCCGGGCCGTGCCACGGCATCGGATCCAATTCGGTGGCCGCGTCAGCATCAACATCGGATAAGAAGAACTCTGCAAATCCACCGTTGGACACAATAATCTCTATCTATTGTAGTTTTATTACATTCTCACATTCACATTTAACATTCAGCGTAGATTTGCTATAAGTATAAGGGAAGAACCCAACCTAAACGGGAGCATGGGGCAGCGAGGGGTCGTCTCCGTGCCGGAGAAGGGTAGGATTAATTGTTCTAAAATATTATACGTAGTTGCTGTTGTGCTCATCGTAGTCGCTCTCCACTGTACCGCTTTACCGTGCTGAGATGGCACAAAACTGAAGTATTTGGCCACGTTCTTGAACCGGTTTTGGTTTTAGTTTTATCTGCGGTTGCGGCTGCGGCTCTGCTTGGTGGCCTGTGGCGGGGTCAACGCCACAAATTATGGAACGATCGATACATTAAGTTATTTGTTAGGCTAATGCAAAATCTAACTCTCTTCTCTTCGCCCAAGACATTGAAAATGTTTGTAAAAAAATATATATCTGTATGTATGTATGTATGTAAAAACGAGTGTTGATTTTTTGTTTGGGGTGGCGGGGGTAGGGAGGATCGAAAGGGGTGGAGTGGGTCGGTCGGGTTACAGATGGAACAATAAAACTTGAACATCGGCGTGTTGAGTGTGGGATCTGGGTGTGCGGCTGGCTAATCCTCGAAGGTGATGCGTCCGGGGCCATGGTTCTTCATGTAGCGCCTGTAGGCCTTGTAGCGTGGATTTTCCGCCAGCTTCTTTTTCATCTCCTCGTCCTGTTCGGCCTTCCACGCTTCGAAGTTGTCGCGCTTCCACAGCTCCAAATGCAGATACTCCTCGATCTGTTTGTCGTCCTGCGCATTGAACTGATGCTGGCCCATCTTCAGGTAGCGCCGCACCAGATACAGCTTCTGGTCGCGTCCGTACGGCTGCTTGAGGATCGTGTAGCGCCAGAACCACTGGCCATGCCACACGATGAACGAGAGCAGCGTGTAGGGGCAGATGAGCAGCTGCACCCAGAGGACGTCCCACAGCGTGGGCTTTGCGTAGCCGCCCTGCACGTCCATCTTCTCCTCGATGACCTTGCGTATGATGCGCTCCAGTTCCTCCTTCTGGTCGGTCTTGGACATGCGGTTCTTGCCCTTCTTCTGGATGCGCTCCTGGATCTCGTCGCGGGCAATGTCCAGCGCCTGGTTGCGGTACTTGGGCACCGTGGCAAAGTACTTGATGGCCGAATCGTAGCGCTGCCAGCCGGAATAGTACTGTATCACCGAGATGATGGTCAGCACCACCACAATCACAAGGCGCACATCCACCTTGGGCGCCACGCGGCGACGGTAGTAGCGATAGTAATGCGCATAGTACGCATCCGGGTTGTCCAGCATGTAGTCGTAATCATTGCGCGACTCCTCGTCGCGCAGGATCTCGTAGGCAGTGGCCAGTAGCTTGAACTGCTCCTCCGCGACGGCCTTGGCCTCGACGCCGCGATGCAGATCCGGATGGTACTTGCGCGCCAGCGAGCGGTAGGCCTTGCCAATCTCCGACTTGGACGACTCACGTGTCACGCCGAGCACATCGTAGCAGTCCTCCTTGCCGCAGTACAGACCTTCGAGCAGGCCCAGACAGAACGTTGGCAGCGCCACCAGGACCAACAGACAGGCAGCTTGGAGACGCATCTTGGCAGGTTATGGTACTGCGCTGCGGTGCGGTGGGTGTGGGGTGTGGGTTGCAGCGGTGGCAGCAAATACTCGGCAACAGCTGTTTGCGGCTGTGGTGAGCGGAAAGCGGTGCGGCAACGTCTCGTCGCCGACTGGGGAGCAACTAGTGAGCCCGCAAGTCTTTTTGGTGGGCACGTTGGCGCTGTGCCGTTGTTTGGGCCGCTTGCAGGTTAGAACTTTCCCTCCTACGGCTTTAAGCCCGCTCAAGTTGAGGCCGAAACGAAAACGTATATATTTAGCTAGGGATGGGTATCGATAAAATGTGATATTTGAGCTCGATTGAGCTAGTTCAGCATTAGGTTCCCGTTCTTTAGGATAGTGTGGCTTAACTGAATTGTATCTGTATTGTATCTGTACCGCTGTCGCACAAATGTACTCATGTAAGAAGAGTTAATTTGTTTGTGAACAAGCGCACATCTGTTACTTGAAATGCGGTCGTTGTATTTTCGGTTCAATTCAACTAGTTCATCGATAAGCTTGTCGATTACTAACGCTCAGTTTGACATGACAAAAAACTATTTCTTGCCAAATTAATATTTGAGCGAATTTACTGAAGTTTTGCCGACCCTAATGGAAGTAGACTCTGGTAATGTAAACCAAAATAATAATTTCCCATACACTAATCGCACGATAAGTTCCTGTAGACTCCGAGCAGAGCGCTGAAAAAAGAAAGAAATTCCAAAAGGATACGGCCAACAATAAGCGTGTGGTTCGTAGATTGTACCAATCTCTCAAAGAGGATACCGCGAACAAGCCTAAGATGTCCGAAAACGATAAGAGCAATAATAAGAGTGTGAGCCAAGGTGGGAAGACAGGCGCATACGACCGTAGCACGGATTTTTCTATCAAAATGGTAGAGCCTCACACGGTATTGAACTGTGACAACCAGGCCGCCTCCATTGATCGTGCCCATTCGATTCCATATCGTCGTGGAATGGAAAGGGTGAGCCGTCGTCTGCATTTCTAATATTTTCAACACGGATACATATAGATATAAGAGCGCTCTATGTTCCTTTCTACACACAAACTGTTTAAGCCGTTACAAAAACAGAACTTTATTATTAGAATACATGCCACTATAGTGCGAAGGGTAGCAACAGCAAGTTGTAGCTTTATATTTGAACTAAACTAGCTAAAGACGTTTTGTGATATAATCGTCGACAAAAATATCGCACCGATATTATCGTACCAAAAATACGAAATATCGCCCATATCTAATATAAACAATTTGAACGGATCCGGATCGTTCGTGTACGAAGCGGTAAAATTAAGAGCTGCTCCTGAAAATGTCGCTAAATTCCTATGTAAAAGTAGCCCCGTCCGGCAAAGATGATTACCTTACATGTCCGTTTGACGAAGGGCATTCCATTTTGCGCAGTCGTATGACAGTGCATTTGGTCCGCTGTGCGCCAAACCATCAAGGGTCCAAAAAGGTCCGCTGCCCATTCAACATTACCCATATTTTCACCATAACCGAAATGAAGGTAAGAGTTTGGCAATTATCACTCCACTAAGCAGTATATAATAAATCGGTTGTTTTTATTCGTATCAGAATCACGTGGGAAAGTGCCCAAATCGCTTTGGATTCGAGGAATATGTGAAACCGGATGAATTAAAAGCTCCTCGCGCGCTTCCTCACGAAAACAAGGCGGAAATCCAGTGCAGTGAGGATTGGGACGCAGAGCCGGAGGTGCCCACGTACAATCCACAGGCCCATTGCAACGAAAAATTTGTGATTCGCAATCCCCAGGGCCATCCGCCAGCAGTCAGACGTGAATTTCGTGAGTTGGAACGTAAGCGTTTTCAGGACAACAATAAATTCTAAAATAACTGCAAACGGCGGCCATTTTTCTGCATCTCAGCTACAAACATTTTTTTTCATAATGAAAAAAACCTCAATAAGTATGAGCATATGCATAGGCAGTGCTCGCTTTATTGTTTATCACTTAATCATTACATTTCCATAATTAAATACACTATTATGTACCAAAAATGTTAAGTAAGAAGAAATAATGGCATATTGGGGAATAAACTCACGGACGAGTACATGCACATGTGTGTATGTACGAATTAAAGTGTGTAGATGGTTTTTTTTTTCATTTCTTTGTCAGCACATTTTTCTGTTTCCACGAAGACGCCGGCTATTCGATCTCTTCCTTTACATCACATTCGCTTCGTTTCCCCTTTTGAAAATTTACCGCAATATCGCGTGGCGAGGGTTTCCAATTTAGTGGCAACGCTTGACCAAAATTTCTTTGCCACGGGGTGCTCGTTTTATTTATTTAAATCTATTTTAAATACGTACAAATGTGAAATTTCTTTTGTTAATTTATTGGTATTTGGACAAAATAATTTACAAAAGAGACAAGAAGCGTTTTATTTAAATTTGTTCTGCCCCGCCTGATCTGCGCAAACTCCAGCCAAAGACGGCAAACGTAGAGGATAGCATGGGTATATTTGTTTTTATTGTAGGAAAATCAATTTTATTTGTAACTTTTAGACATAGGAGCATGGTTTCACACTTCTTAATATCCTAAAATGTTCCATTCCATATACTACATTATTGCTGGATCAAACTACATCAAATAGGCACTGAATAACAGCAAGATCACTTTTCGGAATTAGGAAGGGGTATCGCACGAAACAACCCCAGTTTATCGTGTGTAGCGGCTATATAAAAGCACCCGCTCTCTCGCTCAGTCACAGTTATTGTTCCACGGCGTTCGGTTCATCTCTGCGTTTTTCTCCAACAGCTCCATCCAAAAAACAAAAAAAAAACGGTTTTTCTGCCTTGCAAAAGTCTTAAATCAAAGAAAATTACTAACAACAGCGACTTGCATTGGCTACTGCAAAGAAAAGGGCAGCTAAAACTGCAGCAAAATCATAGGCTCCATCCCGCTGCTCCATACATACCAGCGTGTGTGTATGCAAGTGTGTGGGTGTGTGCAACTGCATCGTAGGTTCCAGTAAAAAGCAGGAGGCAACCAGGCTGCAACGTTGAAAATCCAAACAATTTTTTTTTTTGCTGTGAGCTGGGAAAAGGAGTTTAAAACGAAAATTTGAAAAGAGCATTTCATTCACTGCATTTTCGGGCCCACGCAAAATTGCCGCAAAGCCCAAGAACGCGGAAGAGCAGTGGAAGCGGATAGGAGACAGCGGAGACAGCAGCAGTGCAGCACACCAGCAAAGTATCAAACAGGCTGGGTTCGGCTCAGCGCAGCGCGCTAACTTCAACTTTGTGAACGCAGACGTCGACAGCGCTGTTGTTGCATTTGCTGCAGTTGGCCCAATCGCTGCTGTTGCTCTTGCAGTTGCAGTCGCCTCGTTGTGGTCGCCGCGAGTGTAGGACAGCATCGGAAGAGATAGAGTGAGACTCTCAGCAACGAGCAGCGAAGCAAGCAGCACAAACAGCTAAACCACACAGAGGTAAGTACTGGGAGAGGGGGTAAAATAAAAAAAGACAGACAGACAAACAAAAAAAACAATCAGCGAAGAGTGATCAAAAGTGAATGCGAATAAAAAAAACTGACAATTGCCGGCGAATGCGAAACTAAAAGCGAAAATACAAAACAAAAATACATAAAATAGAGTGGGGGGTTCACAGTGGCTTCCCGGAATAATGGACGGTTTAGATGTTTGCTTTTTATATCCCTTACAATGAAGATCTCTCTGATGATCATGTATTGTATGCATGTATTGATACTAGATATTATGTACTCTTGAGAAATCTGTGAAAAATATTTAGGGCCTGCTACATCCGCGCATCCAAAAAGACCTCCAATTGGTCTTTGGAAATTTCGGGAATTTTCCTCATTCAAGTGGAGGAGATTGGTCTACGTGATAAATTGGACCGGCACGCACGCACGCACAACCGAACAGTAGCGTAGCCGAAAAACAGCTGCCCTTGCGACCAAGGGAGAGATTTTTCTGTGAACGGGTGGGGGTATCAACGTTTGTTTTTGTTTGCTTGGCTTCATTTATACAGTATTTATTTATTTGTCTTGGCTACACCTACATCTCTTCGTTAATCAGTTCATTCCCTTATTTACTGTGATCGCGACTGGTTATAGACATAGACAGATGAAACAGAATGATACTAATGGCAGACAAATACATAAAATATAGGTAACCCTGATATTTTACGCTGACACTGTACCGCACCGTACACTGAGCATACACTGTTGTTGTATTAGTATTCTTCTTCCTCTGCTGCTAGGCCTCTGAGCTTTCGAAAATTTTGCGACGCAATTTCGGCAGCGTCGGTTTTATGCTCCCTCTACACTTCCCCCCCTCTCTATCAGTATCATTTCCATGTTGTGAGAGTAAGAAAAAGAGAGAGAGCGTGAGAGAGCGAGAACAGCAGAACATTGTTTTGTTTTTGCGCCCTATCACGAAAAAGGGGGCACAACAAGTGCGAACATAGCTCCGGAGAGAGTGCGAAAGGGATGGGATGTCCATGGTGCGGCAATAACATAGAAATTTTCGTAAAACGCACTAAAACTTTCAAGGTTAAACCGGGCAAAACAAACATAAAAACCGGTTACAGCATATAAAGGAACGAGCGGGCACAGTACATAAGAACTAACCAAAAGAACGGGAAGGGGGAGTGTAGAAGAAGCAAAAGCAACAGCGACGCAATAATAAACCTCAGAGACAACGCTGCTATACATAAATACAATACATATGTATGTATGTTTGTTGTTTTTATGTATTTTATGTTTTACACGGTCGAAAAAATGCACCATTAGCATGGGGTGAAAATGAGTAGAGTACTATAAGCTTTTTTGGTCTGCTGCTCCTTTTCGTACACGTCAGCAGCTGTCTGTCAAATATATCTACATATGTATATGTATGTATGTCCATACATAGCACATATACGTACATACATACATATAGAAACTCCATTTAGAAGTTATTGGTCAAAGAGGGATGGCGCTAATGTTGTGCCGGGTCGGTCCGCTAGCTGCCAAAGCTTTAACGGTAACACAAATTATGTCGTTTGTGTGCTTGTGTTTGTGACCTTGAATTTTGACTAGGGAGAGTTTGCCCACACACACACATAAACACACACACCTTTAATTTTCCAAAGACGCAATACTGTTATTGTCTCTTGCTGTTGGTAGTAAATCTATAATTATATATTTCTGGCATAAAATTGAAAATAACAGAGAAATTCTAAACTTGTAAATGTTTATGAATGTATGTACGTAATACGTATCGTTTACATGATAAATATATATGTATGTACACATGAATGTGTTGTGTGGAGGCGGGCGACGTGCCAGACAGCATGTGTTTTTGTTTTGTCAGAACAAGCTTTAGGTCCGAGTCCAAGACAGGCCAGCCAGCCAGACATTTGGAAAGCTTTTCAGGCGAGACAGTTATTGCAAACCGAAGCATTCCATTGAAATCAGCTTTGAGCCACATTTTAAAAAGGTTTCCCGTTTCGCATTAAGTTTTTTTTTGCATTTCTGTTGCAGAAAGGACCGTCGGCACCTGGTGTCATAGTACAAAAACAGTCAAGAAAAAGCCAAAACGGATCCAAAACACGCCGTTAATTTTGCAGTGCATTCCAAGCGGGGCAAAAAGAAAGGTAAAGGCAATAAAGCAATCATGGAGGTCGAATCATCATCCCATAACAAACATGTCAACGGCGGCGGTGGCGGTCGTCGCCACAACTCTGGAGGCTCCGACTCCAAGGAGAGCTCCGTGGAACGCGAGCTGAATGGCGAGATCCAGGCAGTGGTGCTCAATGGCGGCTCCAATGGCCATGGTCTCATCAAGAAGCCGCTGCCCGTCGGCGACGACGGACGCATCAAGCGCAAGGCCAAGAGGCTCATACAGAGACAACACAGTGGCAGCAACGGCTCTGCCGCCGTCCTAACCAATGGCAGTGGCTTGGGATCGGGATTGGGATTGGGTGGTGCCAGCGGTGGTGGTGCCGCCGCCGCCGCTGCGGTCGCCACCGGGATTTTACCCCAGCCAGGTGGCTATGTGGTGCCGCATCGTCGCTGGAAGAACAGCCGTCGCTCACGGAATCTGACTCGTGGCCGTGGGCTGCCCAAGAAGGGCGGCGGTGGCGGCAAGGGTGTGTGGGGTCTGCCCGGCTCCGAGGCTCTGGCCGAGCTTTACGAGGATGAGAACGATCCCAACTATGACAGCGAGTGCAATGATCGGAATGTGGAGCTCCGTGAGGTGATCACCGAGACGACACCGGATGAGTTTTTCAAGCTGGCCGAGCCGATTGTCTTGGAATACTACGAGCACGGTGACACACATGAGGTGGCCCTCAGCTTTGATGAGATATTGCAAGGTCCTTTGCGAGAACGAATTACCTCGATTCTCGTGGAGATAGCCATGGATCACAAGGACTCGCAGCGCGAGATGACCTCGGTGCTGATTTCGGATCTGTATGGTCGTGTCATTACTGGCAAGGACATCGAGAAGGGCTTCAACATTCTCCTGTCCAATTTGCCCGATCTCATACTCGACACCCCAGAGGCTCCCATCATGCTCGGCAATTTTATGGCCCGCGCCATCGCCGACGATTGCATCCCACCGAAGTTTGTGGCCAAACCCGAGGAGCATCTGCAGTTGAGCGAGTATGCCGAGCAGGCTTTACGTCGTGCCGACTCTCTGCTCCACAAGCAGGGCTGGGCGCATCTCGACAATGTCTGGGGCATGGGTGGGCCCCTGCGTCCGGTTAAGACCATTACCAAGCAGATGACATTGCTACTCAAGGAGTATATATCGTCGCGCGATGTGGCCGAGGCTCATCGCTGTCTACGAGCGCTCGAGGTGCCGCACTATCATCATGAGCTGGTCTACGAGGCCATTGTCATGACACTGGAGTCGCTTAGCCAGACCACCGAGGAGGCAATGTGCGAGCTGCTCAAATCGCTGGATCTCACATGTCTGGTACTACCAGCGGGCATGGAGCAGGTACGCAGTTGCACCTCACACACATGAGTGTGGAAAATTAATGAAACATTGCTCTATTCTATGTTCTTTCTTGTCTAATTTTAGGGCTTCATTCGGGCTTTTGATGATATGGCGGACATTGTGTTGGATGTGCCCTTGGCCTATATAATACTCGATCGTTTTGTCGAGCGCTGCAACCGTGCCGGTTTTCTCACCGACAAGATCATTAATAATGTGCCATCGCGGTAAGTCTCTCTCTCACACATACCCCCCACCCACCCACTCTCTCTCTCTTCCCTTTCTTAAGGGAAGATCGAAAGTGAGATCAACCGATAAATTATTGTATAACACAACCTTTTCGAGTCTATTTGATATACATATGTGTGAATATATACAGATGCGTAAAACCACAACAATATGCAATAAGAGCTAGTAATTTTTTACGTAATCTTAGCAAGGCATATTTAACGATACACGCCCCCCAAAAAAACAAAAAAAAAAACAAGAACCGCAACCTAACCCACCCACCCACCTTCTTATACCCCGCCATAAAACAAAGTTGTTTACAGGCAAATTGTACCCTACACCATATGGCACACAGCATATCAGAATATGTGTTTAGAGTTCCTTGAAATGAAACTTTCTGTAAACACTCGTGAAAGAAATTGTATTATATTTGATGGCATTTTGGTATATCCATATCGGTCTGTCGTCTGTGTTCTTAGAATCGCGTTCATTCTGTTTTTCTTTTCTTTCAAAGCTGTTTATACGATATATCCAATTCTTTCTGCTCTGTAATCGAATACTTCAATATCGTAAGGAATTTGTTTTGTTTGTTTTTTCCTTTTCAAATATTTGCCACGTTTTCTTAATTTTCATTAAAATTGGCATATTTATATATTTTGTCAATTTTTCTTATATGTAAATATAGCAATGGTAATGCTAAACCTATTCGGACCGGATTTACATAGCTGCAAGTAAAGCTTCTCTCAAGTTTCCATTTTGAAGTGTAGGTAAAAGGAGGAGGGTGTACCCTGGAATATGCATAGCCGAATGTGTTTGTTCTGCTTTGGCCTCTGCCGAGACGTATGCATATATGTATGTATGTATGATGCATATGTGTGTGTGATTGTGCTGTGCTTTTATCTGTATGTGTTTATATTTTGTTTTTGCCGGCTTCGACTTGTTTATTATTCTTTTATTTTTTGTGTTGTTATTTTCTTTGTACGCTTTTGGCTCAGTTTCTTATATATATGTATATACATATACAGACACAGGTAGGCATATACAGACGCATATATATCTGTCTGTGTTGTGTGTGTTTGTTTATGAAATTTCTATTGCGCAGTTTAGTTTTTTTTGCCTCGAAACTGACGGGGGCGCCGCGTCATCGTCGGGGTCTCCTCCATTGGGGCAGTCCGGACCAGTTGCCGGTTTATCAGGTGCCGGCTAGTTATATTTATGTATATGTATACATAAATATATATATACATATGTATGTACATACATACATACATACATATATGTATGCACATATGTATGTGTACTCCTAGAGTTGTTTTGCTTTTTCTTTTCCCTACTTGTCGTTTCTTTTGGTTTTTTGTTTTATTTAATTGTTGATTTATTCCTCTCGCCTTTGGGGGCCATATCGTTGTTTGATTGTACCCTTGCAGAGAATGTGTGTGCTACAATGTTGTTTGATATAGAGAGAAGGTACATATAATCCCCTCCCCTCCCCCCTATAATGTGTGTGTGTATCAATTCTCGGTCGTGTTTTCTTTTGTACCTATGTACAAATCTACTGCATACAACTGGCGTCAGCCAGCGGGGCGGCACAAGTGAATGCTTCCAAATAGAATGCCCGAGAATAATCCCAAAATCAAAAATATTCAAAAACCTTGCCAATAGGCCGCCCAGCGGTTTCCAAAGTGAATGATCGGTCGGGTCCAATATATTTAAAGAGAACAACATTTAAATAAAACAGTTTTTGATGTAAATCGAATCAGGACATAGGTTACAATGTGTGAGATCAGTCAGAGGGTATCCAAAGCTTCGCCAGCAATGATTGGCGGCTTTGCTTCTTGTTTTTATCTGTTCTAAAAAAAGACCCATATGCATGCATGTACATACATTTGTATATGTATGTACCGATGTACAGACATATGATATGTACATACTCGATATCGATAGGAAGAGAGGGCGGCTCTTATCGACGTTTGCTTTTGTACTTATTTATTTTATCGCATCAAACTTTTGGTGCAACAACCTGCATGTGGCTCAAGATCGTCTTGACTGTGTGTGTGTTTGTGTGTGTTTGAGTGTGTGCGAAGGTAAACATGGCGGCCAAGTTGCTGTTATCGACCTGCTTGCCACTCCCACTTTAGTTGCTGTTGCAGTCGCTTCTGCTGCTGTTGTTGTTGTTGCTGTAACTGCAGCATTTGCATTCGCCTTGGCTGCGGCTATTGCTCTTTGCCACTTTAAGCGCAGCGACAACTAAATGCAACAACAACTAAAATCAGCAACAAAACAAAACCAACAACAACAACAGCCGTTCACTAATACAGAGACCCCGAAACATGCATAAAGTACAGTATACCCCTCTGGATGTGGACTGTGGCAGGCAGACGCCAACCCCGCCAACGAAACTGTTCAGATTTCTATAAAAAGCCAAATTTATGATGCAAAAATAAACTACAAATAACAACAACAAAAACTGCTCAAAAAAAAGGCAAAACTCAATGCCACATGAATTACACATAACGGGGTATCAAGAGTGTGCATGTGAGGGTGGTGGTGCTGTCACTATAGCGGAGCAAACAGCCAAACTTTGATTTGAAGAAAAAGCATATTGTATGAAGGCGGCGGGAGGACTTGCCATAAGGGCCGAAGAAGTTGAAACCCCAACAACAGCAACAAAAAAAAAAAACACAAAACGATGTCTTGTTAATGCTGATCAAGAATATAGTAAACATAAATTGTTCTTTGATCTTTGCAAAAATGTAAAAAAAAAACAAGCTGAATAAAAGCTAAACTCAAAGTCGGGAGAATCGCACACAACGGATTCCCAGATCTAAAAGTACGAGAGTGTATATCGGCTGAAAAAGCCAAACGCGCATCACTGTCTGCTGCGCGAAGCAGCTGCTGCTTCTTGGGGGCCTTGCTTTTGTTGTTATCCTCTCGCTCCCACTCTCGCTCCCGCTCTTGCTCTCCTGTGCCTTGTTCATGTTTCTTGTCGGTCGGGGCGGTTGGTGTGGGTGTGTATGTTTGTGTGTGTCGCATGTGTCGCGCGCAACTTATCTTTCCACATTTTTACTTTATTTTACTTTACCTTCCTTTTTTTTTCTATATTTAAATGCAGCGATTAAGGCTCCGCTTGACTTCATTTTGTGTTTATTGTTTTTGCAGCTTAGAATTCTTTGATTGCGCTCGTCAAAGCAGCCTCCCTCAAGAAAAAAAAAAAAAAAAACTAGAAACCGAAAAAAAAAAACTAGTTTTAATGCTTTGGCCACTCTGCAATCTGCAGAAGACCAGTGCAGAGAGCAGTGCAGCGCAGTGCAGCTTCTCCTGTGCTCTCTCTCTCTCTCTCTCTCTCACCCACTACTTGGACAGCTGTTTACTGTTGTTGTTGTTTTTGCAGTACTCTGCAGCTGAGAGGAGAGCGGTCTGACGCTAAGAGAGCGACAGAGCGAAAAAAGGGTCAGCGGTTGAATGAACTTTTGTGCAAATTGTTTGTTTTAGTTTTTTTTTTGTTGCCAAATTTGCGCAAAGCTTTTATGCAACATTTTTTTCTTAAACGTTTTATTTTATTTTTTTTTTGTTGCCTTGTTCTTTGTTTTAGTGCATTGCATAATTGAGTAATTGCAAAGTGCGTGACTTTTTGTGTGTTTGTGTGTGCGTGCAGCGAGATTGTTGTACCCCGCAATATGAAGAGGTATTAGAAAAAAGGGTATATTGTTATTTGTCTGTGGATGCAACATTTTAGAGGACCACAAAAAATCTTTATTCATATCGATTTAGCTTGACTCTGCAAATCTATATTCATATTGATTTAGCTTCTCAGGATCAAAAATTAGGTGCAGCTCCAAGACTATGTTACTTAGAGCTAAAAAGGTATTCCTTTATTGCAACCGTCAAATTATAACGGCATTCAGGCATTTTTCAGGATCAATATTTAATTTGATCCAAGAATGAACAACGAGGAGGAACGTTGTTGTGCGTCGCAGCTAGGGCCGCGACTCTACATTCATACCCGATACTCAGTTCGCATGGCCCCCCTCCCCCAAAGCGCGAACACTGCACGAAGAAGAGTGTGTGAGAGATAGGGAGCGCTATCGTAGCGGCTGAAATTGAATTTGTTCCTTCTGGCTATAACAATGAACCGATCTGTTGGTTGGGGTTATATATAGCACTATTTATGGTTATTATCTATTGCTCCATTAAAACAATTAACAAAATCTGAACAGCGATAATGCGGAAAACAAGTTGCTGAATATTAAATGTTCAATGATCATTATAAATAAATATTCCAGGCATATGCATATTTATAAACCTAAACCTCTTTTGAATCGTATTTCTAATATGTATCTAATCTAATATTGTTTTGTTTGCTCTCTCTGTTTCTACTATTTACAGCGGACGCAAGCGCTTTGTCTCGGAAGGCGATGGCGGTCATGTCAAGCCGGCTATTTTACCCATGCGCGACTAAATTGGGGCATATTTTCTAAAAGCGCGGGGTCCTTATGTATGCTTATATAAACAGCCCTTCCCTCCAGACACCACCAACACCCCTCCAAAAAAACCCAAAGTCAACCAAAACTATTAGAAGCAACAACAACAACACAGTAGGGAGGGATTTATCTGAGTGGAGTGGAAAGAAAAACAACAAAAGGAGCAAAATATCAAGAGGAGGAAGATTCTGAGGAGCAGCTGCAGCAGCAGCATTATGAGAGAGAAATTCATTACTTGTCGCAAATTGTATTGATCCAGCATCCACCCGTAAGAGAAGGGAAGGAGAAAAGCCTATTGCTAAGCTATCGAGCGAGAAACAAACACCCACAAAACAACAACAACAACAAAACCCGACAACAAACAACATTTAACAATCAATCCGGAAATTGATCTCCGCGTTTAACCTAATAACCATACGATTTAGCATACACACACACATACATAGATGCATATATAATTAATCTAACGCGAAACGGCAAATCTAAAGCAAGAATTATATATTTTAAATATGTGTATAAACAAAAACATAAGTAGAGATCCAGTACCGCCCAAAACAACCAACAAAAAAAGAAAAGAAAAAGCCATAACCCTACAGGAACGAGATGGTGGGATCCTGGAAAATTGAGCAATGAAGAACGGACGGACGAACGAACGAACGAACGGACGGACGGACGGACGGACGGACGGATTGATGGATCAGATCAGCGGCGTACTTATAGCACGGCTGCCATTAAGAGTATGTCACTTGCAAGCGAAGCAAATTACTTATACGAACTGTTATACACAACAACAACAACCACACATACCACCACACACACACACACACACAGGCAGGCAGGCAGGCAGGCAGGCACTTATGTACGAGTAGAACTATTATGAAAGCAAAATTAAGGCTAAAGTGAATTAAAATTAAATTAGAAGCAAAACTTTGGCCAAAAGCTGGCGCGGCATAGAATGTCTCAAATGATAAGAAGCGGTGTACCGCTGCATGCTTGCCCCCCGTGCAAAATATTTCCAAAAAGAGCTACGCTGCATATATCTTTGCTTTCCATTTAAACTTTTGGATAAGATGGCCCCATTGGAATGGGCGGCATACTAATTTCTTTCCTCTTGTCTGTGTAAATCCAAACAAATTGTTATCAACTATAGTTAAGCACATGATGATTTAATATATACTTAATTTTTTTTGTACTTCCTTAAGAAGAAGAGGAGCATCTTGCACAGATCCTACGTTTATTTTCGCGTGTGTGTGTGTGAGAAGACTAGCGCCACGGCGTACACATAATTATGTTTAAAATATATCTATTACACATATATATATATATATATATACTCGTATGTATATATATATACTACATTGAACCATGAACCCCAAACAGAAAATTATTTTCTTTTTGTGGTAAACATTTTTTTTTTTTCTTTTCATTCAAAAGATGAACAATTGCATTTTATATTGTAAGAAGTTTCCACATTTCCTCCACACCCCTTCCATCCCCGTACCCCCTTTTAGTTTTTCGTTGTATAACAGTTGGATGCGAAATCAGGATACAAATTTATATTTTTTTATTTTGTTGTACAAACTCATTGAAGAAACCCCCGCCACCACCGAAACAAAACAAAAAAGCCCAAAATTGAATAGAAAAAATTCGACATTTTTTTACTCCAGCTATAAATATATATATTTTTTAAGACACAGAGACAGACACGGATAAAATAAGGAGAAACCCCACACCACACTCAGCCTGCCCTGAATACACACCACACACACACACACACACATCTATATATAATATATATATAACTATTGTGTTAAAAATATACATTAAAATATAAAAAAAATCATCGAGTAGTGGCGTTCTTAATTCAATGAATATGAATAATAATAGTACGTCGTCGTTCAGTCGGTCTCCAGTGTCACTGCAGGAGCTTCGGGCGGCTCCAGCTTGACCTCACATCAGGGTCGGATCAAGACCAGGCCACCCGCTGCACCCATCACCGGGGAGGGGGACATGTGGACGGGCTGCTGTTGCTGTCCTCCTCCCAGTGCCTGGATGCCGCCGGTGCCGCTGAGCGAGCCATGCATGGACACATGCTTCCGATAGTTGGTGAACTGCTCCAGATATTGCTTGACGGTATCCGTCGGCTCGTACAAGTCGTTGTGCTTGGCATGCAGCTGCTGCTGGCCCATGGCCGTCATGATGGTCTGCGTGGCAAAGTATGTGGGGAAATCCTTGCTGACATTGATGTTGAGGAAGCCCTGAAGCATTTCGCGTATCATCTCCCAGCAGTAGGCCAGTATCATGCACGACTTGTACTCGATCTCGATGAGGATGCCCTTGAAATGCTCCATCATGGTAACGGATCCGAGCTTGATCACAAAGTCGCCGTACTCGAACCGGGCACCACGCGACTCAATCTTTGTCTGCTTTTTGGAGGTGAATGTGTTGGTCATCTTGAGCATCAGCAGATCGAATATGCTATCGGCCACCAGGGAGACTTGCTTCCCAGTCCCACTGTCGATGATCGAAAATGTCGAGGCCGGATACTCGGAGTTGTGCAGCACATGCACCGCCCGTCCCGGTGTACCGTTGTGCGGCTGCGGCGTCGAGATGAAGGTCTCGCAGTCGACCAGAAATTGGCCAGCATGTGTAGCGCCAAGCGACAGCAGACGTTTGCCCAGGTAGTCGATGATATGGGCGCCAGATTTGCCCTCGGGCATAGGATACGGTTGCAGCACAGTCACACCCATGACAGGATTAATAGGTTTTCCTTTTTGTTTTGTTTATCTGTGAAATTTTTCGCCTGCAACAATCGAAGATTTTCTCTGAAGTACCGATACCAGCGACCAGTGTGGCATAATTTTCTTTACCATCTCCATAGAACGGTAACACTAGAGTTGGAAAAACATCGATAGTGGAAACAATCGATAGTATAGTTTTTTACTTTACTAGTTTATGTATTAAATTTGATGTGTTTCCACTGGTCTTCACAAGCAAAGATTGCTGTTGCGCTCAGTTTAAAGCGATACATGGTGGAGGATATTGTCTAAAAAAGCCATTTTCATATAATTGTCTACAGAAATATCTCACCGATACTATCGTATCGAAAGTACACAATTTTAACCCATATCGATATATCACAATTTCCTAATTTTGATATAGTTTATTAAATTGATTGTTCATTATTTACATGGTTAGATCACGGTTAAACTAATTTTCGACCAATCGCCACGGTCTCCACAGATCTCAATAGTGAAACAGTACGCCTAGGCAATTAACCAAAGTGTTTGCCAAACAGTTGCCTTCTTTTTGTGTTCCCCTTGTACGACCAAACGCCGCCATCCAACGCTTGGGAATCGAATCTCTTCTCTGTTTGTGGTTTTGATTTGCGCGCGCGGCTAGATAATTAGTGGCTCGTCTGGCTATCGCTTGCCAAACAACAAAAATGTCCAACGAAAATGTGGCGAGTGAAACAGAGGAGCTGGATCCAGCGACCCCAATCCACTATATAACGAAGCTCCTGTCGAATATATGCTCATCCATAAACGGCCCCCAGCGAACCGAGGAGCATGGTAAGTGTAGTGTTCACGCTAATGATAGCCCACCCATTGCTGACGTCCATCCCAATCCCCGTCAGATCGTCTGGTTAACAATGCTTTGCATAGTATAATGGAAAAGCCCAATACGTTGAACGATGGTAGGGCGACCTTGAGCGAGGATGATTGTGTGATCAAAATCATGAATATCCTCAACTCAAAGCCAAATCCAAATGGCAATAGAGAGCAGCTGCCCGGCAATCAGTTCCTGAAAACGTACACCAAGTTCTTGAAGCTGAACACGGATGAAAAGCGCCGCGAAGCCGTGATGAACTTTTTGCTAGATATTCTCGATAATGAAGAGTCCACGTACCTGCGTCCCACGACACTGATGGCCAACGGAAAGGATGGTAGTGGTGACGGTCCCAAGGACAGCCAACCGGTGGCGCCTGAAATCAAGTTATCCGATGAGAGGGAGGCAGATCTGCGTGATTGTACGTCCGACAGCAAGGTTGGGGGCCCAGACACTGGCCGTCAGAGCAAGGATGTCCTAAAAGAGGTACTGTCTGAGAGATTGAGTCCCAGCTATTCCTATCGCCAGCAGCACAATGGTGGAAGTGAATCAAGTGAGCGCGCCTGCTACAGCTATGATCCCGGACAGTCAAGTGCTGGCTTGGGCTTGGAGCAAATGCCCAACTACACGGATCAGTTGCTTCATCAACAGGAGGCGGATGAAACCTTGGACATTGTCACGAATGTCCTTTTCTCGTTTACGGGCATTCAGGGCAAGTATCTACGAAAGGATGTCATCACCGGCCGCTTCAAGCTGGACGCGGCGAGCACCGATTTGCTGACAGCGGGCGATGCTGGCCTCATGCTGCGCCTCTCCGAGCTGGGCTACTATCACGATCGTGTGGCCGAATTTGCCGATCCCTCGAAGGGTTACAGCGCCCTGGGCTGCATGGGTCAGGCCCTCACATGCTTTCTGCGTAAGGAGCTTGGCGACTATCACGGCGAGGTGGCTTTGCTGCACGATCAGGTAAATGACTTCAAGAAGTCCCAAGTGAAACGCAGCATTTACGATCGCGACCAGGATCTGCCCGACAGCCAGCGGGAGCAGGTGACGCTATTCAAGCTGCTCGTGTGGTACACCAAGCCCCTTCATCGTATGCAATGGCTGACAAAAATTGCCCATGCCTGCATGATGAAAAAGGGCGGAGAGCTAACGTCCGTGGTGTGGGAGTTCCTGGATAATGGCCATCCATTGGTGGATAAATTGGTCATTGATCTGCTCACGGCCATGTGTCGCCCGCTGACGCGCATGATCTCCCAATGGATGCTCGATGGCGACATAACGGATGTGCACAACGAGTTCTTTGTGGAGTCGTTGACCGATGTCGGGCCAGATCGCCTGTGGCATGACAAGTTTCGTGTGCGCACCGCCATGCAGCCGAAATTCATTTGCCAAGAGCTGGCCGATAAAATCCTAAGGACCGGGAAGAGCATTAACTTTCTGCGCGAAGTATGCGAAATGAACGAACTGGTCAAGGGTCAGGGGGAGCTCAAGAAGATCATGGAATCGAATGGTAGGAATCAATTGGAGCCGCCCATCTACTTTGCATATTTCATAGCAATGGAAATCAATTTCCTTTCAGCTGGCGACATTTTCTCCTACACACAGGACACGAAGTGGCATGCGGCCATAGAGATCTGCTATCAGAACACCGCCAAGCATGTCCTCGACTATATGGTGGGTCCCCACAAGCTCTTGGAGCATTTGCAATGCATGCGACGCTATTTGCTGCTCGGCCAAGGCGATTTTGTTAGCATCTTTATCGAGCATATGAAGTAAGTCATTGCCTAGAGTCCCTTTCAAAATTAAATCAAATAATCAGTAAACAATCGTCCTACTTAGAGACGAACTGGAGAAGCCAGGCACCGAAATATTTGCGCACGATCTGTCGGCTATGCTGGACACTGCCCTGCGGTGTACGAATGCCCAGTACGATGATCCAGAGATCTTAAACCATTTGGATGTGTTGGCACAGCCGCCCTTTGTGGGTGACAAGGGCTGGGACATTGTATCGCTGCGGTATGTGGTCCAAGGGCCGCTGGCCACCATGCTGGAGCCGACCATGGCCACGTACAAGCTGCTGTTTAAGCCCTTGTGGCGCATGAAGCACATGGAGTTTGTGCTGTCGACAAAGATCTGGAAAGAGCAGATGACCAATGGAAAGGTGAGTCTTGTATCTCAATTCAACAGTTTTTTCTTATCACTTTCGAGGGTCACACACTCTCTTTCTGATCGATAATGCAATTCGGGAGGGACTTCGGAGCACTCTTATGGGCAACAAATTAAGGCGCAGAGTGGTCTGAGATTAGATTAGTAGCCGTAGCCGGAGCCGGGGGCACCTGTAATCTAATCCATGGATGATTACCCATTTCCCGGTACACATACAAGTCTCAAAGGGCATACGAAAATTCCTTAATTTTCTTATGTATTATTTTCTATATATTTCGATAGAAAAAAAAAACACATACAACTTCCCATACAAAAATAACATTAATTAGAGGGTGAAACAAAAACATATGAATACGAAATACGAAACAAAAAAATATATAGATATACAGAAATGTGACGACTGCTTGGAATGCTGCTGCTCCTTGGTGCTCCTTCTTTTGGCAGCCCCTTACAACTTGGCATCGGTCTTCAGCAGAGGCGCCAGCTTCTGTGTGAGCATAATGTTGCCGGCAATCTTCAATTTTCCCTTCATGAATGCAGCCTGGGGATTGAGCTTGCCGAGGGCAATATCAACCATATCCTCATCGGCCACCGTCAGAGTGGTGTCCACTTTGACGCCCTGTGCAGGTCCCTCATAGGCCTTGGCGTTCTTGCAGTCCAGAGCTAGAAAAACACAAGAGCACACACACACGCAAAATAAGTGAACAATTAATGTAATGCTAATTTTTGGGCCATATAAATAAACCCACAAACAGCTGGTGCCGAAGTGCAAAGAATTTTGCACTTTGAACTTCCCACAAAACACACACACGCAAAAAAGACCACGTAAACCCACAGAAAATGCATGTGTGTGTGTGTGTAGGAGAGGGTGTGTTGGGGTGGTGCGTAATATTATTATTACTTACTCCATTCCTTGGCCACCTTGCCATCCTTGGTGATTTTATAGACAAACACACCATTCACAGCCTTGGCCTTAGCCTCGTTCTCCTTCAGGCCATCGATGATTTTCTGGAAAACGGCATCCGACTGTAGACTCATGGTTGGAGTATTTTTTGGTAGTTTCTCGGGGAGACGGAGTTCGGGGTGCTGTTGTTTTGCGGAAGAAAATGTTAATTTATTTACCCCAAAAATGGAGGAGAGCCCCAAACGCAAACGGGGGACAAATGCTTACGCCGTGAATAGAAGAATGAGCCAGAAGCGTGCAGAGTCGTTGGTTTTATTGTCTCTCTTGTTCCTTCGCATTCGCTTCTGGCTTGAGGCGAGATAGCGATACTGTGGTAATCAGTGCTGTCAACTTTTTTGACGGAAAAAATATAATTAAAAAAAAAAAAAATATCAAAAAATATTATATTATTTATTCATAAAATATCCATAATTTTTTTTTTATTTAGACAATTTTGTCATTTCTATCGGGCTTATAAGCGTCCAATGCGTCACAATGCGTTATTTTATATTATATTATGTTAGGGACTTAAAAAAGAGCTAGGGATAGCTATAAAATAGCTGAATTGGCATCACTGGTGCGGGGAGAGCCGGTATGCACACGAGTGGTTCCCTCACTCCCATTGGTTTTGACTAATGGCGTTGTTCTCTCTCGCTCACCGTCTGGACAGCTGATTGCACAGTGACGTCAAGAAGTTCGATAATGGAATCAAAAGCTTGTAAGCCAATAGATTGTTTTCGGTGGTACACAACCAGTGCAAGTCGATGGTTAGATAAAGTATCTACTTTTTCGAATTCATTTATGAATTTATGAATGCACAGAGTGAATTAATTCTAAAGTGGAATAGGTGTTTTTCGCTCTTGATCCACTGTGCAGTTGTGTGGAGTTTAGACTTTAACATTTACCTTTCGCACTTAACAGTGAATGTTAACGGCGGCTGTTAACGACTGTTACTGTTACCAAGCTGTGGACCTCCGGAACAAAGTGCGCAACGAATTTGAAATGCCCATAAAACAGCAAGATAAGAAGGCTTGAAGTGGCTAGATAATGCCCCCGTCTGCCGCACGAAAGGAATTATTTTTAACAAAAATTGCGTATATTTTATCAATTACCAAATGCCATTCATCTCTATGCCTTTGAGGCATCCTCAAACGTCTCTGGGTCGAGACCAGCCTTCTTCATTTCAACGGCAATGGAGAACAGGTAATCGTAGCACTCAGATCTGTGTGGGGAAGCAAAGTTAGCAAGCCTTTTGGGCAGCTTAATCCATTTATAACTCACATGGCTTTGGCCTTCTCCCAGGTCTGGCCCCATACATAGACACCGTGGCGTCTGACCAAAACGGCACTGCAGCCGGGATGCTCCAGCATGGCCGCGTACATGCTGTCGGCCAGGTCACGTTCGTGGGGCGTGTTCTCGATGATGGGCACCACCAATTGCTCGTCATATTGCAGATAACGCTTGTCCGCATCGTCATACACGCCCTTGATCATCTCCAGATGCGTGCACCGGAAGGTTTTCCCCGGCCACAGCAGCGTGGCCATCACCGCATGCTGGGAGTGGGTGTGTATGACTGCGCCGGCATTGCGGTGTCGATAGGCGAGCATGAAGAGCGGTGTGCACTGGCTCTTTTTCAGGGCCCGGATCTCGGGCGGCATTTGCAGGTCCTTGCCATCGATATCCTGAACAAACAGATCCTCCGGTTGCATGCGCTCCTTCTGCACCCCCGATGGGGCTATGTAGATCTCATTGCTATGGTTGGTAATCGTTAGCTCCTTCGCCGTTGCACTGTCAGGTGGTTTTTTACTCACTTCAATTTAATGCTCATGCCGCCGCCGGTGCCGGTCACCCAGCCAAGGTGATAGAATTGCCTGCATAGCGCCGGAATTAGCCGCCGCGGATGATCCTCTGGCAAATCCTTAAAGATTGAAAAAGACATTGCTATCTGCAGCGTGATGAGACTACAAGATAAGGAAAGATTCTGTTTTTAAAAGACAAATCTCAAATGTAAACAAAATGTTAGTTTCGATAAGCGATGAAATCGATTCTGCAGCTGCTTCCCTGATGCAACAGTGTTGCCACCTCCCTTTTAGTCTCCAAATTTGGCGCGCAATTTGCTAATTTGATTTTCATTTTGACTATTTTCAGAAATTACGCAAGATGAATGCTGAAATTGGCACGGCATCGTACAAGCTTCACCTCTTCACGTCCGAGATTATGCATTTCATCCATCAAATGCAGTACTACGTCTTGTTCGAGGTCATCGAATGCAATTGGGTGGAGCTGCAGAAACAAATGCAGCAGGCGACCGGACTAGATGAGATACTCGGCGCCCATGAGAAGTTCCTCGAGACCATTACGGTTGGATGTTTTATCAATTCGATGACCGACAAAGAACGGCACCTGGAGACCGTGTTCGAGAATATCATAGCCCTGGAAATCTGGCAGGCCAGCTTCTACAAAGATTGCTTCAAGGAGCAAAATGCACGCGATGAATTAGAAAAGAAAATTGCCGCCTCCGAGGCGGAGGGCCGCTTTGGCTTGACCACAGAAGAGAAAATGGAACGGGATCAGGAGCGGAAGATGTTTGAGCAGAGGTTGATTATCGCCTGTCGCGGACTCACTGACATTTCCTGTGCCTATGAGAAGGCAGTGAGTCGGTTTATGATGTCCCTCAATTCCAGCGAAGATCCACAACTGCAGCTCTTCGGCACACGGCTCGATTTCAATGAGTTCTACAAGAAGCGTGACACCAATCTCAGCAAGCCCCTTACCTTCGAGCATATGCGCATGAGCAATGTGTACAATAGCAATAAGAATAATCCAATCGGTAGTCGTTTCGTGATCAATTCCCAGGCATTATCATCGCCGTCAATGTAACGATGAATATTGGATCGCTTGTCGCGTTCAATCATAGACCACCAACCATATTCATGTGTCAATAAGAATATCAACAAGAATGGCGGCGACAACGATGTGGACATTTTCCATATAAACTACGATATAAGCCCTGGGGGTTCATGTAGTTGCGGAATATTATAGATATCAGTATCACGCTACGTCTCACAGTTCTGCTAAATGTGATCTGTACGAACAGCACAACGACAGAAACTCATTTATTCATTATGATATAATGAGGATAATCGAAACAAGCACTTCGAAAAATCTGGCACAATCTATCCAGCGTTTTAGTCTAATTTGGTTGCTATAAGCGATCCGATAGAGAATCAAGAAAAAGTATTCGAATGAATTATTAAAGTGAAGTATTTAAATGAATATCTAATAGGTATTAGTGTTATGAATGAGATAATACTCAACAAATGCTTTAGAACCAAGAGTGTTGAGTATTTGAAATTGAAATGTGAATATAGGAACGTTTTAAACCGGAAATTTTTTAAACAGCGCACATTGTTGCTTCGAATTAAGGAAACTTTTGAGCTTGCTTGGACAATTTTTTTTTACAGATTATAAGGTGTACATAGGCGGAATTAGCTTCAAAAAAAGTATCGTAAGAATGCTTACATTTTTGCCCAAATGCTTTGGTTAATTGTTAAAAAAAAGCAAAGTATTTTAAGATTGAAAGGAGTCGGAACTTTTTAAAATGTACATGTTTCAAATTGTTGTAGTCCAGGTCATAGGTAATTTAAATAAATATTAAATTTACAAAAAAAAAAGTAATAATATTTTGGTTGTTTTGAACACTTGAAATTAACCGTTGAATACTTATCGGTACGTCGATTACTGTTTGTTAAAACCATCGACTAAATTAATTTAATTTTATAATAATCAGTGCCTAGGGTCCCAGCTTACGATGCATGTCACATGGTTGTTATTTACCAAAATGTTTTTTTTTTAAATTGGCAACTGTTCGCGCTCATCAAACCGATACCGATCAGATTCATAAGATGAATTTCCCGACAGTATGCCCGTATTTTATGTATGACCGTAATTGCATAGAGAGAAATTTTTGATACAATCGTCGACAAAAATATCGCACCGATATTATCGTTTCAAAAATAAAAATATCGCCCATCCTAATTTGCAAGTGCAGAAAAAAGAAAACAAAATAGAAAAAGACGAAAGTGTGCTGCCGGTGACAGAATTGCGAATATATATAGTAAAATCAGTGTCTGCTGCTGGCCCCCACAATACATTTAAAATTGCTACCAAGAGATAGCAGCACCCACGAATATGGCATTAAAAAAAGTGAAGGGAAATTTTGAGCGTATGTTTGATAAAAACTTAACAGATCTGGTGCGCGGCATAAGGAACAACAAGGATAATGAGGTAAGCCCTGGGTTTGTTGTTAGTGCTCCACTGCTTGAGTGCACTCACTCCCACTCCGCCCACATAATCCAGAGTCCCACTAAATACAACCTGCTAATTGGCTGACAAATTTCATTTGCATTAAGGGAATTTTGTTAGAGTTTGTAAGAGAACGCGTCGCGTACGTGTGCATGTTTGTTGTATGTCTCATTGTGTATGTGTGTGCGTTGGCATCTGCCAACAATGCAAAAGGAAAAGAACATACATAGTCTCTCTTTCCCTCACAACAACTCCCGCCACTCAATTAGCGGCATTAGGCCCTAATGCTTTTATGTCAATTTCAGACCAATTTCCCTTCACGCCAGCACTGGTCTGGCTTGGTTGGTGGCTGGTGGGCGGAGAAGGAGGGTAGGCATGATTGTAGGCACAGCGGCGCACGTTTTATCAAATATTTACCCATGTAAATTCCCCTGGAGAGAGCTCTGCATTTGGTCCTTATCAGCTGTGCTGTGACCCCCCTCTCGCACAGATGTTTAAGTTGGTTCTGCTTGCACTCATGTGTGGTGTATGGTCTCTTTTCCTCGCTCTCCCGTTTGGTCTTTTTGTTTTTTTTACGATGACGCCAACAATATTCAAATTGGCAGGAGTGAGAGGTAGCCATGATATATCCAGAGCAGGAATAGGATGGGGCCTCAAACCATCTATTTGTCTATTCGTACTCTCGTACTCGCAGATTTTGCATTTGTGCTGTTGGCCTCTTTGGCCTTCCCATTAATTTCATATTATACCCTTGAAAAGAGAGAGAGAGAGTGGAGGGTATTATGATTTTGGTCAATTCAATGATTGACCGGAAATGATTGTCAAAGTTGGGCCCATTCCAATGTTATAGATTGCGGTGTTATATATTCGTTAATATATTCTATAATTGATATAAAGATCGACCGATTTGCATGGTTAAGAAAACTTATAAAGAACGCTCATCCAACAGGATGTGCCCGGTATTTGGAAGATAATTTAAAGATATGGCTTTTGGGTATGCCAGGGGGCAGCATCACGAGTAGATACCCAAATCAGTTGAAAAAAAGTCCAAATCGTATATAAATATAGTATAAAACGAGCGATCTCCAGGGGTATCAAAAGGTTCGGTTCCCTGAATCTAGTCGTACTTTCTTATTTTCTGATTCCACCTCGTCGTCATGCAAGAGAGAGAAGAAATTCACAAATTGCTGATTTATGCCTTGGTATTTGTATTAATTCATGTGTGTGTGTGCATGTGTGTGGTTGGGGTGGCATGGAGGGGGTGCACTGATAGCCCCCAAGAAAACATTTCGGTGTGTAGTTTTTTTTTTTTTTTGCTGTCTTGCACATTTGTTTGGATGAGATTCGGTGTGCAATATATTATATTAAATAAATGTGTATTAGATGGATAATAATGGTTGGCGGTATCTACATATGTACTTTCTTCTATTGCAGGCCAAATACATATCGACATGCATTGAGGAGATCAAACAGGAGCTGCGACAGGACAATATCAGTGTCAAATGCAATGCCGTGGCCAAGCTGACCTACGTAAGTCCTCCCAGTCTACCCACTCCTTGCTAAAAGGCAATTCAAGAGTCCAGCTCCTTTGAGTGTGAAATTAGCCTCAGAAGAATGCCCTCGCATAATGTCTAAGCCCTGGGCTGGGCCCCATTCAAGGACCATCCATTCAACACTTGAATTTCGCCACCAAATTGCCAGCAGCACATTGCAGCCCCAGGCATGGGTAGGGAGGGATAGGGACCCATGGGAGCCATGTATGCAAGTCCTCACAATAAATAAAACAAAACAAATATGCAAAGGAAAGCTTCGAAGTTGACGTACCCTTGAAGGCTCAAACAGGCTTTAGCCATATTCCCACTACCGATGGATAATCTGCGTATATTTTGTTATTTTATTTTAATTATTTGATATATTATCGAAACAAAGTCGTCAAATTGATTGCAATAATGTAGCATTTTTACTTTTGAGAAATTTTATAGCTATTCAGTTGTGATTTATTTTGATTAAATTTATCATGCCCTTCTCTCAAGGGTATTGTGGTACAAGAAACAGGGAAACGAATAGGCGGAAGAACAATAAAAAAAGAACACAAATGCTAGAAAGAAGAGAACAAATATGGGTGGGCAGCGAGGAGGGAACAAAGAGAAAAACAACTGCAATACTTACAAGAAAGGAAGCAAGGAAGCGCTATTCTCGCTGCCCGATTGCTTGGATACCCTTTTCCAGATTGATTATTTATTCCGAACTACTTGGGTACAGGAAATGCAGCAAAACAAATATAGATCTGTGGACTTGATAAAGAAAAAATATCCATATTTATTTATATTTGGACCAAGAGGCTTTAGTGTTGCTTAGAGTTCTAGTAGCGGGACCTTCGACTATCCCCAGCCCGTCATCAAGGGTATCAGAAGG
Source organism: Drosophila helvetica (assembly GCA_963969585.1). Lineage (NCBI taxonomy): Eukaryota > Metazoa > Arthropoda > Insecta > Diptera > Drosophilidae > Drosophila > Drosophila helvetica. The sequence goes on along the minus strand of OZ018401.1, from coordinate 9,225,386 downwards.
AGAATGAGGTGCTGAAGGATGAACAATGGTTGTAGGAAAAAAAGGTGGCAAAAACTAACAAGCCAACAGTACAGGAAGCCACTGATGTTCCCCTACGAGAGAGAGAGAAAGAGAGAGTGAGGGAGGGTTGGATGTGGGAGAAAGATTTCTACGCTAACGAGTCCTTGAGCCTATTCTTAAACACACAGACACACACACACAAACACACACACACACACAATCTATATATAAAAGATAGCTGGAAAAATGTTAATATTTATTGATTTGCACTTGACAGATACAAATGCTGGGCTACGACATCTCCTGGGCAGGCTTCAACATCATCGAGGTGATGAGCTCGTCACGTTTCACCTGCAAGCGTATTGGCTATCTGGCAGCCAGTCAATGCTTTCATCCCGATAGCGAGGTAAGACGCTGTGTTCACTGAAGGATGAGGATACGTGACTAAGGAAGGACGAGTGTGTGCCGAGTGGTATCCACGGCACGTGACATATTTAGTCGAAGGAAATTATCACCCAAGGATCTCGTACATTGAATTTTATTGTAAAACAAAACAAATTTGTTAGAAATTTCTTAGAATCCATAGGACAAAAAGGATATTCGTATATACCATAGGCATGCCACCTGTAAGCTTATCATTTCGAGCCACCAACAGACAATATGTGGCAGTTAGTGTCGGCAAACATGACCGAACATAAATAGAAAACACTCTTCTGAGCTCTGCAAGCTCAGCAGAAAAAGGCGGAGCGCAGTCATGCGTCTCCTCACAGGACAGTGGCTAATAGGTACCCATGCAAACAGACTGGACGCCCCCTTCAACGGAGAGGAGGAGACGGTGGAACGGCTGTTCTGCTCTCTGGCCAGCTCTCAGTAGAAAAGTAGTAGTACTACAACACTCGGGCTCACATTTCAGAAATTTCCACAAGGATAGCATGTCCCAGAAGGGTAGCGCACTTGTTAAGAGCATCCGGATGGGATAATTGCTGACATCGCGTCTCACGATGTAGAAGATTCCACAGCGAGCCTCCCCCAAAAGGGTCTACAAATTCCATTTAATTCTGGTAAAGGTTTTAATCAGTTTAGGGCATATTTAGCATTAAAAAACTAGCAATCAGTATCATTCATCAAGGCACTAATATCTAATCAAGACACTAACTGATTAAGAAAAGATTGTATATATTAGCCGAATATAGTAGTTTTCACTGGCTTGTTACATGCGAAACTTTTTAATTGCTCTGTTCCTATCATTGTCCATTCGCTTATGGGGAAATTTGAACAGCAAATCAATGTCAAATCATTTGACGTGTGCCCCAAGTGGCACTTCCTTAAGAGATGTAAAGCACTTCCGTCAACGAATGTACAATAAATAAGCTTAGGAAACTGAATTTCTGGCAATCCGTAAATAAATAGATCACAGATCTTAGAAACAAGTGAGGGATCTCAGGAAAGTAAACAGATACAAGAACAATAGTTTTGAGACGATCTCTAAACCTAATTCGATATTCCTGTTTAATAATAATAATAATAATAATAACGCTGATAATTTCTTATAGCTGCTCATGCTGACGACGAACATGATACGCAAGGATCTCAATTCACAGAATCAGTATGATGCTGGTGTGGCGTTAAGCGGCCTAAGTTGTTTCATATCGCCCGATCTGTCCCGCGATTTGGCCAATGATATTATGACACTGGTAAGAGGGGAGGGCGGCTGCCACAATTCATAAAGAGAAACCACTCAAAACGTAATACATTTATTTTTGCCCCATTAGATGAGCTCTACGAAACCTTATCTGCGCATGAAAGCCGTCCTAATGATGTATAAAGTATTTCTACGCTATCCCGAAGCACTGAGACCTGCCTTTCCAAAACTCAAAGAGAAACTGGAAGATCCCGATCCAGGTTTTAACATCCACAAACCCCTGTCAATTGTGAATCTTTTATAATGGTATTGTGTTTGTTTTTTGTTTTGTTGTTCAGGTGTTCAATCCGCTGCCGTGAATGTTATTTGTGAATTAGCGCGTAAGAATCCAAAAAACTATTTACCTTTGGCGCCAATCTTCTTCAAACTGATGACCACATCGACCAATAATTGGATGCTGATCAAGATCATAAAGCTGGTGAGCGTCCTTCCTCAATTATGTATTTTGCCCCGTCTCCCCCCACCAATTCACATGAGATTTATCTGATTATTTTACTATGATATTTTATAATTTAATTTTGTGTTACGTTTGTTCATGGACATTTTGCCATGTCTTTAAAATATATGATATTATGATATGATATGGATATACTATACTTACTTTTTACTACTATACGACAAATGATTTGTTGTCTAAATGAAAACAAGTTTAATTAACACTACAACTACTCCTCCTCCTTCCCCTCTGCTCCCCCGTCCATCTGCCTACTCCAAATACCGAATACCAAATACCAAATACCAAACACCAAATAAAAATACAAACCAAAAACCAAAAACAATTAACAAAATCAAATATATACATACCAAAATATATATGTACAAAAAATCAATCAAAAATAAAAATTCAAATGAATTTTAGTTCGCGAGCCTCACGACAATTGAACCGGCGCTGGGACGCAAATTGACTCAGCCCCTAATCGAAATTATTTCCAGGTTTTTATCGGCGCGCTTTTATTTATTTATCTATCAGAAAAAAAAAACAAACAAAACGACAAAACCAGAAAAAAAACAACCAGCACGCGCTTTGAGTTACTTCTTACGCATTTTACTATATATTTCCAATTTAGTTTTGTTTTTTTCTTTTGTTAGTTTAGTTAGTTTTTTGGAAGCGAACCCTCCTCTTTTGTTGTTTAAATGGAAGCCACACCAGTTGATGGTCTATTTTTATTTCGTATTTCATTTGATTTGAAGGTGCAATTATTGTAAGGGTGGAGGCTCTGCTCTGCTCTGCTCTCGCTCTCCCTCTATTGATCCCAGCATCCATATCACACACACACACACCCACACCCACATGAGCGTCGTGATTGATTATTATTATTATTACATTTTATGTATCTATATTTGTATTGAATTATAACACCCCACACATAAACGTACATTTGTTGAGAGCACCCAAAGATGTTTCAAACACCTTCAAATAAGCTCAATGGACAGCAGTTTGGTGTAAGAAAATACATGTGGCCCAATAGCTAATGTGTGCTGAATATTGAAATCAAAGATTATAGAACAAATAGATGACTCTTCTCACACAAGCAAATATGTTATATGGCGGGTAGAAGCCTCTCGGTAGAAGCCTCTCGGTGGAAGCCTCTCGGTGGAAGCCTCTCGGTGGAAGCCTCTCGGTAGAAGCCTCTCGGTAGAAGTCTCTCGGTAGAAGTCTTTCGGTAGAAGCCTCTCGGTAGATGCCTCTCGGTAGATGCCTCTCTGTAGAAGCCTCTCTGTAGAAGCCTCTCGGTAGATGCCTCTCGGTAGATGCCTCTCTGTAGAAGCCTCTCTGTAGAAGCCTCTCGGAGCCGAGAAAAGAGAGACGAAAGAGCTGTGCAGACTCTGATGGACCGCAGCTTACACTCTCATTCTCTTCGAACTTTTTGAATCATCATCTATGTGTTCCATTATCTTTGGGTGGTCATGCTTTTAATTCGATTTACAATCAAAACTGTTTGGCGAACACGAAACATCTCTCACATCAATCAAACTCTTTTATATCCACCCACAACCACACCCACAACCACACCCACCTCTTATACCTTTTTGGCTTCATTTGCTTGATTTGTGAACAATGAAAACGAAAATAACAAATCATTATAGTATGTAAAATATAAAATGAAAAACAAAGGCCCACCCCCCAAATGCAGATCATACGAGTTTTCTATGTAAACACACGCACCATCATGAGAACTGGAAAGGACATACGGAATTGAAATGAAAATGAAACATTCGAAAGAAATGAAAACTCTATACTTTTACGGTCAGGATTTTATTTGATTTGTTTGAGACAGGTTTTAAATGAGGAAACCTCCTCTTTTAGTGTGATTTTGTTTATGATTTATTTAGGCCTTAGGTTTTAGTCTTTAGATTTTAGTTCTAGTTTTAGTTTTAGTTGTGAAGAACAAGAGGAACTCTGTACTGTGTTTTTTCGATTGTATGTAATATTATAATTTGTTGCTTGTTTCTTTTTTCTCTTTGCATTTGCAGTTTGGCGCTTTAACTCCCTTAGAACCCCGGCTAGGAAAGAAATTAATAGAACCACTCACAAATCTAATTCATAGGCAAGTCTCTTCAATTCATTCCAAAACAAAATACAACAAAAAAAAAAACAGTAAAGAACTAAAAATTAATATATATATATATGGAATAGCGAATGCAAACTAAAAAAAAAACAAAAACAAAACAAAAAAAGGATATCACTCTCTCTCTCTGTCTCTCTAGATGATTGATTGAATGATTACTTGGTTCTGGCTTCTTATGTCCGTTGTCCCTCTATAGACATATACATATGTGTACATATAACTCGTATCCCTAACATATATCCTGCAAAAAGACTACTCTAACTGTAACTGTGACCATCCTGCTCTATTTTGTGTGTGTTTGATTTTGTTTGCTTGCCTCCTCCCCGAGCACTTTCCATTTGAGAGAACCGAAACCCAAGAAAGAAAGAAATGATGGCTGTGTGTGTGCGTGTGCTTGTGTGTGTGTGTGTTAGTTACAGCAGAAGCAAAAGAAAATGAATATCAAAACAAAAATTGTTGCTTCTATTGCTATTGCCAATGCTGCTCTCTGCTCTCTGCTCTTTGCTCTTTGCTCTGTTTTTTTTTTTGTCCTATGTTTTTTATGTGTTTGCTTTTGCTGCTGCTTTAAATATTAATATGTACTACATATATTTTGTCTGTAGTTGATTTGTCGTTGTTTTGCTGTCGCTATTGCCATATTGCTGTTGCTATTGTTGTTGCTACTATTGTCGTTGTAGAAGTCCAATTTGTATACGCTTTAAACGCTGCTTAGTCTTTAATACAAAATTCTTCTTTTCACCAAACCAAAAACAAACCAAAAACAATCAAATCCAAACGAAATGAAACCACAAAAAAACCAACAAACAAACAAACAAACAAACAAATCAAAAAAAAAACAACAATCCCCCCGAACAAAAAAAATCGAATCAACAGCACCTCGGCCATGAGTCTTTTGTATGAATGCATCAACACGGTGATAGCGGTCCTCATTAGCATCAGCAGTGGCATGCCCAACCACAGTGCCTCCATCCAGCTTTGTGTCCAAAAGCTGCGCATCCTCATCGAGGACTCGGACCAGAATTGTAAGTACTACACATTCGAATCGTATATTGTCCTCGAAATATCATCATTATCATGCCATTGATTCTTATAGTAAAATATCTGGGACTGCTGGCCATGTCCAAGATCCTGAAGACCCATCCAAAGAGCGTGCAGGCGCACAAGGATCTAATATTGGCCTGTCTGGACGACAAGGATGAGTCGATACGTCTGCGTGCCTTGGATCTGCTCTATGGCATGGTCTCCAAAAAGAATCTCATGGAGATTGTTAAACGTCTGCTCGGTCATATGGAGCGTGCCGAAGGCTCGGCCTATCGCGATGAGCTGCTCTACAAGGTGATCGAGATCTGTGGCCAGAGTTCCTATTTGTATGTGACCAATTTCGAGTGGTATCTCACCGTACTCGTTGAACTGATCCAACTGGAGGCGGGCTCACGGCACGGCCGACTGATTGCCGAACAGCTGCTGGACGTGGCCATACGTGTGCCGGTTGTCCGTCAATTTGCTGTGAATGAGATGACCAATCTGCTGGACACCTTCACCGTGTCGGCACAGAGTAATTCCATGTATGAGGTGCTCTATGCGGCCGCCTGGATTGTTGGCGAGTTTGCCGGCGAGCTGGAGGATGCCGAGAAGACGTTGAATATACTGCTGCGTCCGCGACAGCTGCCCGGGCACATACAGGGTGTCTATGTGCAGAATGTGATCAAATTGTTTGCCCGCCTGGCAACCACATGCCTGGAGCTGCAGGATCTATCAGGCATTGTCAGAGTGAGTGTCGAAGGCTCTCCTTTACTCCCGCGACGAACTCACTAATCGAATCATTTGCAGCTCTGCGATCATGTCTTGGACAAGCTGCAGCATTTCAATGGCTCCACCGACATTGAGGTCCAAGAGCGAGCCAGCTCTGCCTGCATGCTCATCGAAATGCTGCGCACTCAGCTGACAGCGACAGATGAGTCCTCCTCCATGGTCATGGAGACAGCGGAAAGCAGCATACCGCCGCTGGCCATTGAGATAGTTCAGGAGATGACGCTGCTTTTTGCTGGGGAACTGATACCGGTGGCGCCCAAGGCGCAGCGAAAGGTGCCGCTGCCAGATGGGCTCGACTTGGATGAATGGATTAATGCCCCGCCGCCGGAGGATAATCCGAGCAGCTCCTCCTCCGAGCATGACAAGGAAGAGCTTTTTGTGAGTGCCGCCCAAGCGGGATCGGGCCCAGGAACGGGCCACGATGGCAGCCACGGTGGAGCGGGCAAGCGACGCAAAAGCCTAGAGCTGACGCCCGAACAAATGGAGAGACAGCGCCTGGCCCGCCTCATCGAGCAGTCGAATAATCCGCACTACCTAAAATCAACGAGCGCCTCCGCCTCGGGGGGAGGGGCAGCGAATGCGGATCAGTATGACAACATAGATGATATACCCATAACGGAGCTGCCACTGGATATGGAGGGGGTGGCGGCACTGCGTGTGGGCGGTAAGTGGCTTGATCTAACATGTAGATAAACCTTTGAACCCAAATCCCCTCTATGTATCCTCTTGTTTTGTTCTTAGTGACCAAGCGTTCGGATAAGTATCTGCAGGATCAACAGGCAGCGGCGGCTTTACATGGCGGCGGAGCCGGCAAAGATGGCAAAAAGAAGCATAAAAAGAGTAAAAAGAGCAAAAAGGCAAAAAACAAAGTGGCCTACAACAGCAGCTCCGAATCGGAAGGAGGTACGTGAGGAGGAGGAGGAGGAGGAGTCACAACACATTGGGGAATCAAATTAAATAATATCTTTATTTTTGCTATTTTCCAATAGAACCAAAACCCTTGCACATTGTCAACACCACACTGGACATGCCAGAGGGCGTGTCGCTTTCGGACAGCGAGGACAAAGATGGCAAATACGATCCGAATGATCCACATAGAGCTTTAGATATTGAACTGGATATGTGAGTGTTCTCTATTGGAATTCTTGGAGAAGTCAACTAAAATCGGTTTTCATTTTCAGAACGGACTTTGAGGCGCCTGCGGCCAACAGATCAGCGTCCAAAAAGTCCAAGGAGGGTAAAGAGAATCTCAAGGTGCCAGCAGCGGAATCAGCAACGAACAGCACCTCCAAAAAGGAAAAGAAAAAGGACAAGGACAAGGACAAGTCGAGGGAGCATAAGCGAGAGCGCAAGGTGCTTACTCAGCCAGTGGTCGTCGATCTAATCGATGCCGATACACCAACGCCCAGTCCCAAGCATGCTCCTGCCGCCACCGCCTCCGCCACCGCCAACGCCTCCAACAACAGCTTCAAGACTTCAACAACTGTCCTTCCAGATGCAATAACCGAGGAGCATCACAGACAGCATAAAAAGAAGAGGAACAAGGAGAAATCCAAGGAGTCAGCAGCGGCAGTGGCGGAAGAAGCAACAGCAGCAAGCGGCAGCATCATCGATGTGGAGGATGATGCCAGCACGCTGGTGGCGTCCAAGACGCACAAGAAGAAACATAAAAAGGAGAAATCGCGACGAAAGGAAAGGAAGGAAGAATCAGAATCAGCGACTGCATCCGCGTCCGTTTCGGCAGCCGACTATGAACAGCCACTGGGAATCTCAACGCCCAGCAAAGAGATTTTTTAATTTTTAAGATCTAAGTTCCATTATTATTATTATTATTATCATTACAACTATTATATACATATATGTATCTCCTATATTCCATAATTTTTTTGTCTACTTTATTCTGAATTTTTCTTCCCAAATGCCTCCTAAAAAAACAAAAACTAAACAAATTATCGCTGCGATATAAAAACAAAAACAAAAACCACAACCTTGAACAAACCATTGAAAAATCAATATAACTACAAAAAACCATATATATGAAATGATGAAACCTTATATATATATATATAAACAAAAACAATTTTAGTATATAGAAATGTAAGTTTAAAAACAAAAGAAAGAGCCGCCAGTCTGCCAATTAGCGGCTTAAAAACAAAACAAAAATGAAACAATTAGAAGCAAGATGCAAATAACTGAAAACTGAGACAAAATCGATCAACTATATACTACGTGTACTATCTATTTTTGATGAATTTGTAGCCTAGAGCATACGATTCCATACCCCAAAAAAATATATATATAATAATACAAATTTATATAGATATTTAAAAAAAAGAGACTTTTTTTTAACGAAACACAAAGAGACACACACATAGAACAAGAACAAAAGGAAACAAAACTTAAATGGATTGTATAAACAAAAAAGTACATATAGAAAAGTATATATAAAAAACATATGAATCAAATTTAAAAGTAACTGCTATTAAATAATATAACATTTAAATCAGAACAGGAAGTAGCTACTAGCTATGTGAAACTATACATACATACACGCCACACACACACACAATATACATAAATAAATACATATATATAAACTATATATATGTACGAGAATATATATATAAACGTTAAATAAATGGAAAGTACAATTCAGTTTGATATTCATATATTGAAGATTCCGCTCATCCGAAATTGCCGATTGGTGCCAAGATAAGTCGGGATGGTTCGACTCGTCAGGAAAAGTGCAGCTACCAGCTACCTATAATTGAGATATCATCAGAACCATTGCTTGCTCATCGGCACGGATCCAGACTCAAACCTGTTCCTGAAGTCCATTTGCTCACTTTTAATGCAAGTTTGGTACAACTGAATATTAATAGACAGGATCATAGGATTCTGGAATTCCAAGGGAATATTCAGGTGCCAGAAAGAAGACACTATGATCTATCTAGGAATCTCTAAGGAATACATTCATACACTTTATTTTCGGAGATCTCTTGGTCCCATTCCATACGCATACTTTCGTATGCTCTCTTCCCCTTTAACCCTATTGTGCATGTGAGGCATTTTGAATGCTTACAACTGGAATGCCGAATGTGCCACACGCCCCTCCCTCCTCCAGACGCCTCTTTCCACACACAAATGCCAGAAAGTGTAGCACACTTTGGAGCGCAATCCGCAATAAGGAAGGCGTCCGAATTGAACGCGAGTTTTATGGCCTAATAGTGGCCTCTAATAGTAGAACATATATCAAAGCGTATATTACAAAATAATACATCTAAAAAAATAGGTTCGTATTAAAGTTCTTCATTGAAAATAGGTTCAAATTGTCTTTTTTCTTTGACAATAATTCAATTAAAGTTTTCTTTTTATTTGATTTAATAATGCTTTTTAAGGTTATAACAAATTCAAAATAAAATAGGCATTTTGCTGACAAAAATGGATAACTTCAAGGGATTTTTCGATAGCATTTACATTGTATCAAATCAATTGATTCGTGGTATAATGCTTCTCTGACTCCTACACATTTTCTTTTCTTTAACAAATTGGAAAAATAGAAAACAAACGTTATGAAACAGTGTTTAAATAGAAACAAAAATTTGGAAAAAAAATATACCTAAAACTAAAGAGTACGATCAGTTTTGGGTCTCAGTTTCAGTTCAATTACAGTCTACTGGACCACATATCTGTCCAGATTGGCTTCCCGACCATGCATCAGATAGAAATTGATGGCCAATTGGGTGAAGATGCGCACGCCACAGTGCTGCAAATGTGCCAAGTCTTTGGGCGCCAGCGGGGCCTTTTTGATGTCCACAAAACAATCGGTGGCTGTGGCCGCGAGCGGATCCAGGGCAAACGGAGAGCGCGGCTCTAAAATGGAGGCACCGCCAGCACGCAGTACATTCCGTATGGCAGCCCCACTGCGCTCATGAAGACTGAGTATAACACGATGCTCGGAGTAGGCGCCTCCGCCAGAGGCACTCAGCTCCGTGCGCCAACGATGTGCGGCCACAGCAATTACATCCTCTTCGGGGGACAGAGTAGGCAGATTGAGGGCGCGCGGATTGCCCCACTCGTGCTGGGCCTCGTCCAGAAAGTGGCCCCTGGCATGGCACTGTTCGATATACTGAATATTGAGGATCCACTTGCCAGCGGCTATGCAGGCCAGCATTTTCTCGCCCCGATTCGGCCGCTCGCAGAGCAAATGCGTGCAGGCCTCGTCATAGTTGACGAGATTCTCGCACAGTTTGCCGCCCAACTGCTGGATGCGCTCAATTAGCTCGGCTCGCTTCTCATCGTTTTCGCCGCAGGAGATGCTGAAGCAGGGCGTGCCCGCATGCTGCATACGTGGCGAGCCCGAAGAACGCCGCTTGGCCGCATTGAATTCGGCTGGGTCGCGCCAGTCCACCATGTCCTCGGTGCCCAAGGCAAAGCCCTCGGACTCGAAGGGCTGCACAAACTGCACCTCGCTTTCGGCGGACTCCAGGTGACTGTCGTGACTGCGCTTCAGACTGTTCCGCCGGGTCTCGCAGTTCTTTAGGTAGTCCGTGATCTGCTTGACGTCCGGGGAGTTGTGGCGATTGAGGGGCTCTACTGCAGCCGCCGCCGTTGTGGTCTCCTCAAAGCTGATTTTATCAAAATTAATGGTGCTTTCGGCCGCTCCCACTCCCCCAGGACTCTGAGTGCTTGGCACGAAAGTGGACCCCGATGCGGAACTATTAACCGGCGACACAGACACTCGTGGGGGTGTCTTCCTGACCGAGATGCTGGGTTTCGGTGCTGTGGCTTTGGGTGTCTTCGGGGACCTCCTCTCAAAATTTAGCTTTTGATTCATATTTTTGCTGCTGTTTCTGCTGCTGGCGGCCGACTGCAACGGCGGCTGCTGGTCCTCCTCCATGTCGTCGTAGTCAATGCCCAGCGTCTCGCAGGTTATCCGCATCACCCGCTTCCTGATCACCGATATGGGTGTGTCCGGCTGGATTTTGTGCGTGGGCAGGCGCCAGCGTCGCTCAAAATCATCGGCCATCCGCTGCTTGAACTCGGGCGTCAAACAAAACTCGGGTATGCCCGGCGCAGGTCGACGATGTTGGTGGCTCACCGGCGTACAGGCCTGCCTGCGAATGCGTTCCAGTTCGGGCGTTTGGTTCTCCCGCATCTCGCGTATGATCTCGCGCACACAGTCCTTGCCTTCGTCCGTGTCCAGTCGCTGGACAAACTCCTCCAAAAAGTCGAAATTGCAGCCCTGGCTGTACACCTGGTTGGTGGGAGTGCGCGGCGAATCTGGAGGGGACTCGTCCCCTCTGCTGCTGCTGCCGCGCCGAACACCCGCCAGCTCCGAGACACGACGATTGCGCAGCGGCGTTAGCTCTGGGGCAGGCACTGATGGTACGACTGGAGCGGGAGCGGGAGTGGTCACGGGAATGGGGATAGTTTCTGGCTGATTTTCAGCCTCTTCCACAGCCACAATGGATACGGTTGATTGTAGTTGCTGTTGCTGCTGCTGCTGATCCGTCTCCGGCTCTGGGCGACGTGGCGTACGCAAATTGCTCTCCCTTAATCGAGGAGAAATCGAGGGAAAATCTGCTTGACTCTTGCCCACCAAATGATCGACATATGGGAGCTTCTCACCCGCCTGGGCGCACTGCACCAGCCAGGCGGCCGTGACCACCGGATAGTGCCACTTGATGGCCCCATCATACTTGGAGCCCTCGGCTGTGGGACACACCAGTAGGGGTTTCTCCTTCTTGATGAACGTCTTGTTGACCGAAGCGCCCAGGAGTGTGGCCACCGAATTGATAAAGTCCCGCTCCAGACCCGCATAAATGGACACCACAATGGTCATGCCCGTGAGGGGTTCTCGGCTGGCTGCGGACGGCACTGGCAGATGATAGTATTCGGCGGGCAGGAGCTTGTTCTGTTTCATGCAGCTCTCGAGGAACAGTTCGGTGACCACATGACGCGCTCGTATGGGCAGACTGTCCGGGTCGAAGGTCACCTCGAAGCTAACAATGGCATAGTCCACCTCGTCGGAGAAGCTGGCAGGGACGAGGAGACCCTGGGCGGCCTCGCATTCGTTCAGCATTTGGTTGTAGAACTCTGTGTTGAAGGAATCCTTGTGCACGTAGACAGTGACGCCACTGAAGTAGTCCAGTTTATCAAAGTCTATGGACAAAGTGCTGGCACTGAGATCTGGCAGGAGCACGGCCGGGGCCGGGGCCAGGGCTCCAGCCACCGCTGATGGGCGTCTGATGAGGGGAGCAGCGAGGTCCGCCGGACGTACCTCCATTTGAGTGGAACTTGCTGCCGGATGGAGGAGCATGCTCACTTCTGTATTGGCCGTATTGGCTGTGGGCGGCAGCTGTGCCACTGGCTCTTGGTCCTGCGAATACTGATTGAGCAGCTCCACATCCACATCCTGGGGCTTTTCCGGCTCTGGTTCTGGTTGCTCCTTGAATAGCTCCTTCCTGATGGGCAGCTGGGGCTGCTTGAAGCTGTGGTTCATCGATCGAAGTGTACGCTTGCTGGCGGGTGAGGCCACATCTGGCTCTCGGTTCTGCGGCAGGTTGGCACGATGCACCACCTCGTTGACCAGACGACCAGAGCGTATGCTCTCGAGCAGCCATTCCAGGCGCACCACATGAACGGTGCCCATGAAGCCATCGCGCTGCCATTGCCGGTACTCGGCGTCGTCCAGTTGGCCGACAATAATGTGGGATATGCCCTCGTTGGCCTCATCGTAGCGTGTGGCACCGCACGTGTTCAGAATACGATTGAGCTTCTCGCGCTCCTCCGAACGAAAGCCGCTGAGGTACACGCAACAGCCATCGAGGAGGGGCCCTGCCTTTTTGGCCTGACGCGGACAGATCTCGGCCAGAACTTGCTGGTAGCTCCTGCTGCTGCCGCTGCTGCTGGTGGTGGCCTGCTTCAGGAGATCCTTGGACGGAGAGCTAGCGGCCAGGCTGCTGAGTGTCTCGTTCACGGTGGTCATGTCGCTGCCCATGCGACGGGAGCCAGAGACAAAGCTAATCCTGGACAGATCCGACAGCTGGGTCTGGTCGCCCGGCCCTGTGGGTCCCGCCAAGTGACGACTGCTGTTGCTCTTGTTGGGCGTGGAGACCTTCTTGCCGGGGCGCACCTCGTAGTCTTTGGTGGGCAAGGCATACCCACGACTATGGCTATCGAATATCCATTCGGGCAGCAGGACATCCTTCTTGTAGCGTATGGCCGCCTTGTACTTATCGGTGTCCGTTTTGGACTGCTCGGTTATGACAATGTCCACCACCTGAGAGCGAAAGGCGCGATGGTAGATCCCACCATTGTCATTGACCAGACGCATCACCTGGTCCTTGCGCGCCACATCGAGGCCGCTGCTCGTGATGTTCGCCCCAAAGAACGTGGGCAGGCGGTACTTGTCAAAGTCGGGATCTATGGCCCGAATGCTCTCCTTTTGCCGCTTGCGACTCTGATCCCAGACGTACTGCACCCAATCGACATGCATCACGGGGACACCGTTCAGCGTGGCCTGCTCATACTTGTTGGACTTGATGGTGTTCGAGATGAGGTGGGTGGTGCGGTGGCCGAAACTCTGAAAGTATACGCCGCCCATCCATTTGATCAGTTTGCTCAGCTCCTCCTTCTTTTGCGGTGTGATGCCGGTGGCAGAGACCAACAGATCCCGCATAGCCGTTGTGTAGATGGCACTGCTGCCCAGCGGTATGGGCTCGTTGTGCCTCAGGCACGACACCAGACATGGGGGACCCAGTATCAGTGCCTTGGTCATCTGCAGTTGCTGAAAGAAATCGCCATCGAATTGGGCCAGCACAAAGACATCCTTTTTGGTGAGATTGCCGGCTGCTATCAGGGGATAGCCCTCGCTGGGCTTGATCTGGCGTATCTGGGTCTCGGCCAGCTGCTGTCCCATCAGCTCCAGGGCCGTCGTGAACTGCTCGAGTGTGTCCGGCTCATGGTTGTCGTTGGCTTTCAGATTATTCACAAAATACGCACAGATGGATTCATCCAGGCTCATAGACATTTTGCACGTCGCGTTCACTTCAGGTATTAAACAATTGTTGTTTTTCGCAACGTTTTCACATACGCTATTTTGGCGCCCGTTTGTTGTTGCTCTTCAAGGGCAGGGTTGATTTGATTGTGACAATACCAGTGAGACAGTGGAAAAACACTGCCTGATACAACACCAAACATTAATCCGATAGTGCTATCGATAGGTGCAGGCTGGACGATACTATGTGCTATCGCACTTTGTTGCCATGTAATCGCAATATTGAGGATAGGAAAAGAAAAATAGTTCGAGAACAAACAATAAAATCAACATACGGACGGTTTACACGGGCTACAGTTTAGTGAAAAGCCAAGCCAACCCAACATCCTCCCTCATAAATGGGCAACTTTGTGAGCAGGCAGAACGCAGCGGTCGAGGAAGCGGACCAGATACCCAACAATGCCTACAAATATCCGCCTCGAATGGGCAACTTCTTTGGAACCCACTTCATAATGGGCGGCGAGCGCTTCGACACGCCCCAACCGGAATCGTATTTGTTTGGTGAGAATGCGGATTTGAATTTCCTGGGCAATCGGCCCACGGCCTTCCCCTATCCACCGCCCCAGGCGAATGAGCCGACCAAGACCCTCAAGAGTCTGGTCAACATCCGCAAGGAGTCTGTGCGTTTTGTTCGTGTGCCAAATGACAAGAAACCGGACTGCGTGGATGGCGCCGCCAGTCCCATAAAGGAGAAACCCAAGCCGATGGAGATCCTGGATGATATCGACAAGACGAACGTAACCATTGAGGATGTCGATGGGAATGTCCTCTGCTCCATGGGCCTGGGCGGTGGCAGCTCGGACTCTGTGGCCCCGCCGCCACCCTGCTGCTACAACATTGAGTTCACCTTCGATTCGGATGCCAAGTGTGCGATCACCGTGTACTATTTTGCCAGCGAGGAGGTCAGTCCCAGCGGCGTGACCTTGGTGGCGCGCGAGGGCCTCGCCTCGGAAACGTATCACTTTGACAAGGGCATCAATCAGAGCTTCTCGCAGCCGGGGCATGTGTTCAATCCCCAAGTGATACCCGAAGATGATTTCATTTACAATTCGGGCCGAGAGCAGTATCCCGTGGCCATACACTGTGTGGTGGAGGAGGGCAACGACGAGTGCCGCCAGTCGCACACGACCATCTGTGTGATCGACCATCATCCGGAGACGAACAGCTATGTGCTGCGCGCCCTCAAGCAGAAGATCTTTGTGGATGGGCTGTGCTATCTGCTGCAGGAGATCTACGGCATTGAGAACAAGGCGGTTAACAAGTCCTCCATTGACGAGGATATCGATGATCATGGCAGCGAGTGTGTCATCTGCATGAGCGAGACCCGGGACACCCTCATACTGCCCTGTCGCCATCTCTGTTTGTGCAATTCGTGCGCGGATTCGTTGCGCTATCAGGCCAACAATTGTCCCATCTGTCGGGCTCCGTTCCGGGCTCTGCTACAAATACGGGCCGTGCAGAAGGGCATCAGCACTCATGTGCTACATCAGAACACCCCGACATCGGCTGGCGGGGATGCAGCGCCCGTGGATGTGCCACCGGGATATGTCCCCGTTTCGTTAATTGAGGCACTCAATGGGCCTCCACAGTATGTGGCCAGGGCCAGGTGAGACTCAAGGCGATTGCGCCTCAAGGAACACAATGTTTAATCGTCCTTTTCTTTTGCAGGACAAGCGAGCATGATATTACGGACAGCGCGGCCACTGTGGCCGCCTCCACAATGACCAGCAGCGACATCAAGGCCACCTCGCCCGTGAAGTCCAACAGCACGCGTCGTCCCAAGATCAAGAAGAATGCCTCAACGTGCACTTCGACCAGCGAGGTGGGGACCATCACAACACCCCAAACGTCTGTGGTGGAGATCGAAAGCGATCCCAAAAAGCCCTCGGCCACGGCCACTTCCACATCACCCACCCAGCAGGAGGAGGCTAAGGTGCAGGACAAACTGCAGATTGTGAATGAGCGTAAGTACCCCCCGGCCAGGGGAGCAGGGACAGGGACTGGTTCAGGAGGCGATGCCTCAGCTGGCACCGATGACGATGTGGACAGCGAGAACGAGAAGCTTTCGCCGTTGCTATCGCCGGGCAGCAAGAGCAGGAACCTTTCAAACAAGTCACTCAAGCAGGTTGTGGCCTGCCTGGAGGCAGACGATGCGGACAAGAAGGGCGGCAACGGCAGTGGCAGCATATCGGGAGCAGGCGGCGATAGTGGAGTGGCAAGCGATGAGACAGGCAGCAAGAAGAGCGGTGCCTCGCTCAAGCGGGCCAAGCCCAGGCCCGAGTTAACGAGCAGCAGCGGTGGGAGCGGTACAGCTGGTAGCTCCGCTGAACCGGCGGCCGATGATTCGGACTACTATACGCCCGAGGATACGCAGAACTCGATACTTAGTCCACTATGTCCCACGGAGAAGGACCGAGAGCGGACCAAAAGCGGTGATCCGCTGTGCGGAGGAGCAGGCGGTGTGGCAAGTGGTGGCAATCGTGGAGGTGGCGTCGGGGGAGGCGGCACACCAACCAGTGTGGTGGTGGGCTTTAGCAGTGCAATGAAGAAGAATCTACATAAGAAATCCACTTCGGTGGGCAACATGGTGGGCTCCGGCTCGGGCACAGTTGTAGACTTGAAGTCCAACAATGTTAGCTCTCTGCCAGGTAGGATATCCTCCTCTCCTCCATATACATAGCAAAATGGTAGACCCTTTAAATGCTAATGTCTCGACCCGTTTCAGATATGCTGGATAGTCCGATTAGCGGCAATTCGGCATCCACACGCAGCTCCAGTGATAGCTACTCATCCAGCTCGTCGACAAAGCAATTGCTCAGCTCAAATCCGACCACAACGGCGGCCAACATCATTGTGGACGATAAGACGGCTCTGCAGAATGCAGTCAACGTCTGAGGCAAACCAAAACTAAATTTTGGTTTTATATCTTAACACTTGTTTATCCTTATTTATTTCTGTAGTATTGTAATATTTAGTTAATTCGAACGAACGCTGGCGACGAGTAGGAGGATGAGCAGGGGAAAAGGAAGGAGGAGAAGGATGAAACGGCCGCAACCAGGAGGGACACTTAACCAGTATATAGACACACAGACACACACTTACACCTACACCTACCCACATACGTCTAGCATGCATGTGTATGTAGTTTAATTAATTTAGCATAATGGCTTGGGTATATTACAACAATACAAACAATAATAATAAATTGTGCTTTAGGGCACAACATTCCGAAATCGATAACAAATCGAAAGTGTTTCTAGTGATGGGACTGCTGCCAGCTGGGCAGTCGATTATGCCCCAGCATATATGCCAAAATGATTCTTTAATAGCTTTAATAGTTTGCCCAGAGAATATCTAGCTTATGCTGTAATGGAGTTTAATAATTAAGTAAAAACTCAATATTCTATCGAAGTTATGAAACTTGTGTCATACTTGTTAGCTGTTTGCCAGATGGCTTCACTATTAAAACTTTCGAATCGACAACATTTTGTTTATTTTAACTCTTTCAGTCCAGATTAAAAGTACTGTTCTACTAATTATTTATATAGGTTAAAAAAAATAAATAATTAACAAAGCTAGGCTTCTATCGATAACTATAGTGTCAGAGGTGTGAGCTTTTTGACAGGCATTCGCATGAACATCGAAAGTTCGCGCTGCCATCACTAGAGGTCACAATTGGGCAACATTTTGTTTACTTTCGCCAATATTTAAACATTTCATTCAGAGTTAATGAAATATAACGACTTTAGCTTGAATTGTGAACAAGTTTGAGCGGGTTGTGGTTCGGTGCTAAGGTATGTACAGTTACGAAATCTCAGTGTCTTCCCCCCACTCACGTGTCGTCCGGTCAAGGGTCCTGCTATTCTTGTTTTTTTTTTGTGTTCAATGGTTGTGCGTCGCTGCCGATTGCCGGACATGTGCGTAATTGATTTTTTGTCGTCTGAATTATTTATTTACCCAGCAGCAACAACCCAACCACCTTTCATGAAGAGCCTCTGGTTCGGGTTTTCTTTTTAAATGTTTTTTTATTGCAAATTTCCATAGAAAAACTCCTGCGAACCACACACAAAAAAAAGCACACACGTTTTAACATTATTTTATGGATATTAATCATAGGTACAGATTTGATTTAATATACGCCTTCTCCAATGGCATGGTATATGTATATTAGGATATTACTATATTAATTTTGCTAATTCCTTTTGCATAACAATCTTTTGGGTATTGAAAATTCGACTAAAAATTTCGATTTAAAGCGGTACAAAAACAATATGGGGTGTGGGATCAAAATTCAATACTAAAACACACATTCAATAGCCTCCACTCCTGCTGATGGAAGGATATTGGAGTAGCAGCAGCTGTAGCTGGTTTCTTGGAAGGGACAGGGGTTGGGGGGTTCGTCTAATGGGGGGCTTGTGCTGGGTTATCCTACTTGGCAGCTCCATTGGACAAAGTGCGGTTCTTGCGCTTCTTCAGCTTTGTCTTCACCTTGCGCACCAGATTGACCGTGTCCAGGTTGATGGCCGACGCGGACGATTTGTTGATCTGTATGGAGGTGCTACTGTTTCGCTGATACTGCAGAAAACCGCCAACGCCACCGCCACCGCCGCCGATGCTGCCGGTTGTTGCTCCTAGTCCTGCATTGTGTCCCGTGCTGGCCTTTCCCGGCAGTCCGGCTGCATTGCGCATCCGGCGGGAGCTGCTGCTGCTGCCGGGCGCCATGCCTGGCTGCTGGACGGCAGTGACCACCAGGCCGCCGGTCCTGAACTTGCTGGTGCGTCGTGTATGCTGGGGATTAATCATTCCAGCAGAGTAATGGCGACCGCTGCCCGAACTGGCCACCGATGGATTCTTGTACATCATCCGCTGGCCCTGAGGCGGGTGCTGCTGTTGCAGCTGGTGCTGCAGTTGCTGCTGCAATGCCGAGCTGCCGGAACTGACGCGGGTGCGGGCAAAGCGTGTGACCAGCTGCGTGGTCTCGGCAATCTTCATCATGCTTGTCGACTTGCGTTTGACCTTCAGACTGCCACTGCTGGCATCGGGGGCAAAGCTGGACACGCTCTTGCCACCCACTGATTGCTTCTTGCCCAGCTGCAAAGGCTTGAACGAGCGCATCATCTCACGCTGCTGTTGATCCTCCACGCGTACGAGACGCTGCGGCTGCGCTTTCTTGTGCTCCTCCTGCTGCTGCCACAGGATAAGCTTCTGGGAGCAGGCGCTGCAAAGTGGCTTGAGATTTATCCGTAAAAGGAAGACCCTCTATTGATCACTTACTTGAACAAATCCACTTGCTCCAGCTTCGACCTGGGCTTGCGTGAGCCACCCAAAAGGGCGGACGATGCTGCTGGCCCTGCTGCTGTGGCTGATGGTGTTAGGCCTCCGCCCGCCTCTCTGCCACTGGGAATGAACATGGTGCGGTTTCCCGTTCCTCCCCCTCCACCACCAGCGCTGCGTATGGCATTGGCTCCACTGGCCATGGCGTTGGTCTGAGCCTGGGCCTGGGCCTGTGACTGGTTCATGTGACCCCTAACCCAGGACAGGGGACGTCCATCGGGCTCCCCATGGACCCCCGTCCAGATTTTCTTCTTTAGCGATAGCTTCAACTGTAGATCATCCGCTGAGGATGCGTTTGTGGCATGTCGCTGGGGTATAAAGTTGCTGGGAACATTCCTGTGTACAGAAACCGGATCAATGGAGATCGAAGATCGTTCGATTGATTGGCTTACCTTCGTGGCGGTGGCTTGATCTTCATCGATGCCTTGGCCTCGTTCATATAAAAATTGGACGACTGTTTGCCGATGCTGCTGCTGTTGCTGGTGGCCTCCTGGTTGAGATTGTGCCACGAGTAGGTGCGCCTGGCCGACGACGTTGCCCCACCGCTGCTGACTTGCGGCTTGTACATGCCCATGCCCATGCCCATGGCCAGATGGGCTCCACCATCCAGTTCGGGAGCTGTGCGTGGCGTTAGCTTATAAAAGTCGAGCTTCTTGCCACCGCCAGGGGTATTGCTCTTCGAGGGCGTTGTCACAATCAGCTCCGGTGGCATGTGGGCGGGCTTTGGCTTCTGCACCACCGTGTCGCCGATTTCCTCGATGTAGCGCCTCTGCAGATCGCTCTGGAGCAGGGTGTGCCGTAGGGGGGCCACCACCCCGTAACCACTCGGACCGGTTGTGGGCGAGTGCTCCTCGTCGTCGGTGGAGAAGTGCAGATCGGAGCCAGGATCGGTGGTGGGCAGATCCAGTGTGGTGCGCACCACTTCGCCGCGCTTTTTCAGCGCCTTGTTGCGCACACGAGTGCGACGTGTCTGCAAGGACTATTGAGGATTACCAGTGGAAGGAGGACAGGGATTATTCTCGTGAGTGGTGTGCAGTGGTGGACTCTGGTGGTGGGGGGACTCTACCTTCTTGCGGCGACAAATGAAGATCTTGCGATTGGCCAGCCACAAGCGAAAATTACGATCCACATGCAGCTTGATATTCAACGGCGGTTTCTTCTTCTCCGTGGGCATAAACTTTTTCTTCTTCGGCTTCTGTTTAGACGTACCCCCCGCGCCATTGGTGCTGGTTGTCCTTTTCTCCGGTGGTGGCTTCTTATGTGTCTCTGTGGGAGCTGCTGCTGTCTCACTGTCAGGCGATTGAGAGCTCGATCCAGTGCTGTCAGAGCTTTCCTTTTCCTTTTCCTTTTCCTTGGGCTTCTTTGAGGGTTTATTCACCTGCCTTCGCATAAACTGATCTTGCAGCATTGTGGCGTCTTCTGAACCGGCTGCGGCTGCGGCGGCTGCAGCACCACCACCTTTCAGGCGCTTGCCACCCAGTCTGTGGCGGCGTCGCTTCAGCGAGGTGAGGGCCTTAAACTTGCGCTGGAACAGCGGCGTGAAGTAAATGCGATCTAGTTCGTGCATCACCTTCCTCATGCGCCGCACGCGGAACTACAAGTTGCAACAGGAAAGGGCAGGGCAGGGATAGGGGCAGGCCCAGGAACAGGAACAGGGGCAGGGGCAGAGGAGCAAGGTGCATTACGTTTGCTGTGTGAGTGGATTGGAAGCAGCACCACCTACCTTTCGTATCTCCTGCATGACCTCGGGCGAACTGGGCGGAGCTCGTATGGGGGCACAGCAGGGTCCCTCCAGATCGGAAGCCGTGATTGAGTGCTTGCCCTCGTTGTCCGAACTGGAGCTGCAGTTGCCCTCGTCACTAGGTGGGGATGGGGTTAAAGGTTATAACAGAGATTGTTAAGGCTTGGTTAGTATTGGGTGGTCTTGAGAGGTTTATAAAGATAGCAAGTGAAACCCCAACCCATATATCCTTTGATTCGTTGAGCCTTTGCTTCAATTTTCTTTAGATCGTTTGGATCTTTAATTCCAATGATTTTATAGAGTATACTCCTGATTTATTCTGTAGCGATTTCCCATAAGCGAATGGACCAGGAATATACTCGTAATATGTTCGGCAAAATCAGCTGTTTTTTTGGTTGTCAGGTCAGTCACGTGTGAGCGCAAAGTCGGGTGCGCTTTTGGCAATCACGTGTGAACGCGGAAAGTTAAATCATAAATAAAATGCTACGAATATACATAAAAAATGACTTGAATGTTATAGTAATCAAAGTACAACCAGTAGAAAATTGATAAGATATTTTAAACGAATAAAGTATAGCAAATTTAGGTGTATTTTTGTTTGTGGCGGTACCTTGTGGGTGTGGAATATATAGAATCCTACGGAAATGCAACAATCAAACCCCATATATTTAAAACATAGACTTAAGCTCGTATTCGTATGCTTTTTGGCGGTAAAAACAAAACAAAAAATGGTGTAATCCGTACTACCTTGAGTAATCCGATAATGGTATATTTAATGGCTCGTCTGCACTAGAGCCTTCTCTCATCAGTCTTTCGATGATTTTGGATCGCAGCCTGTCCTGTTGTTTGAGTAAATTTAAAATCTATTGTAAATGTTAATGCATTTGGATTAGTTAGAAATCATACCCAGGCGGAAAGTAAAAAATAATTATAATTAAAAAAAGTGAAAATATAATACAAAAAGGCAAAGCAAATCTGGAGCAAATACAAAGCAGAAAAGCAGCAAAAAAAACAAAAACTATACTACAATGTGGATACAAAATCTACTGTATAGATGATATTTATTTCAAAAAATAATATTCTCCGGTTATAATTATACGCTTTTTTTTTGCTTATGACTAAACAAATTTAAACTAAAAGTAAAGTAAAGTAAAGTAAAAAAAAAAACAATCAAGTTAAAGAATAATTATTGTAATCGAAATAGAGTTCTGAGAGAGTGCGCCTGGCGGTAGAGAATGGCTGTGCTGTGTGTACATCAAACAGTATATATAATATATAGTGTATGGTGTCTAGAAACTATTTTACGATATACGATTTACGTGGGATATTGGGTGGATTGATTGTGTGGTATATATATATACTATATATATATCATCCCATTGCGTGTATAGGATCCCTGGGGAACTATCCACGCAATTGGGAATTCAAAAACATTAGAAAAACTACGATACGCGCAAATAGACAGCATTCAAATTAATTCAATTCAATGCCGTACATACGCGTACATATATATATATAGATCTTTGGCTCTGGCCGATGTGTGGGACGCTGTTTACGCGGTTTTTCTTCTCTTCGCAATTTTCTCATCGTGTGTGTATATATGATACATATATGCAGTATATGGGAATATGTTGTATATATGTATGTATGTATATGGGATATATTTATGTATCTGATTTGTCAGCACAGCACAGCGCGATAGCGATACGATGGGATTACGATTACGATTACGATTATCAGGCAAACAACAGGGATAACAATTACGATAACGATAACAATTACATTTTGAGAGCGAGAGCGGCACTACTACATGTATGGTATACACTGTGTGTATGTCTGTGTGTGTGTGTGTGTGTGTGTGTGTGTGTACAGTGTGTGTGTAGTGTTTGAGAAAGAGTTTCCGGAGAGAATCGTTCCTAGGAGACACTTTTCTCCACAGAACGTTTCACTTTCAGTTTATCGTTCATTATACATCCCTGATCGGCCATTTTCTGTAATTTCAATGCTTTCTGTTCGCGTTTCTCGCGTTTTCTTATCTTTTTGATTTGCTTATATATCTTTGCATGGCGCTTTACTTTGTTTGGATTCTCATCGCAATAGTCCAACAGTGTCTCACAAAATGCACGTCCCATGTGTTCATAATCCTGCGGGAAAGAAGAACCAAAGAAAACAAAACAAAAGAAAAAGGGTATCAGACGGATAGCTATCAATCTGATGTGATAGAGAACGGTGGGCAGGTGGGCAGGCAGGCAGGCCTGGATAGGGAGTCCAAGCACACGACATGCAAGTTGTTTGGTTGTACCGCCCACCGCTCTAGATCCTCTACGATCTATTGCTCTTACCTGCGTATTAAAGTGCGTTCCCTTGCGCGAGCCCAGCGAGGAGCCACCAAAGGATGCCTCAATCGTATAGCTATTGGTGATGCCCAGCATCCAGACCACAATACGACCAGTGCCCTCTTTGCTGCGTTGTATCTTGAATTTGCAACTCTCGAAGGAGAACTTTGAAACCAAAGAATAGATTAATATTTGCACAAGTTCCTCCAAGTGTCTACAAGTCTACATGTCTACATATCACCACTCACCCGATCGGCACTGTTCTTGTGCAGCATTAAGGGGAATACCTGCTCGGTGAGCTTCTTCTCCGGATTCCGCTTGTTCTCACAGCCATAAATAAATATGTTGTGTTTGCGTGAGTGCGCGTGCATATCACAGTACATGGCCACGCCGCATTCCTCAATCAGTCTGAATAGAGAGCATTAGTAAGGAGTGGATCCGACTCCGACTTCCACTGCTACTGCGACTCACCTTCTAATCATGGCTTTTGTATACCAAATGGATGGATATGTCTCACGGATAACCGTGCGATACTGACGATTCAAATCCTTGCCGGTCAACGAATTGCGCGTATTGCCCACAATCACACCATCGGGATTCAGCATTGGCACCAGCTTGAAGATAAACTTATGGCGCAACCGCTTGGCCACTGTCGTATCGCCAGTGATAAAGTCCATCAGTCCCTTCATCATCCATGAGGCGGGCGTTTCGCTTGGATGGACACGTGCCGAAACCACAATTGATTTTTTGCGCTGCGCCAACAAAATGATATATGTATATTGAGAATGGATCAAGGATCCAGGATCATTGAGAAGATCACTTATGCAGATCTTTAGAGGCTTACCCGCATATTCTCTTCGTTACTGGATGGCGCCGTCACCGTCAGATAGTAGACATTATTACCGGCCAGAGTACGGCAGAGGAGACGCAGTTTACAAAACTTTGACTTGACCGGATGGCGCTGGATCTCCATGAGATAGTCCTGCAGATCGCTGTACGTGTACGGATAGCTGTGGGCAAAGTAAACCGTATCCTCATCGTGCTCAAACTCAATGGTGAATGTGAGCGTGTATGTGGAGTTGTCCTCGTCCTCCTCGTTGGCATTATTGCTGGTACTTCTTCTTGGGATTAGAAGAGTCAATACAGAGAGAGAGAGAGCGAGAGCGAGAGCGAGTGGAACTTACTCGTCATCATTCCGATAATAGCAGATGTTGTCGCCACAACGACGCCAGCCCTCGCTCTTTTCCTTGGCCCCCAGGGTGGAGTACATGACCGGCTGCATGCCATCGTTGTAGAGACTGTCGGACTTCACGAGATTCACAATCGAGAAGCGATAGAGCATCTTGCGGCGTGTGCGCCGGACACGAAAGTAGAACCACTGCTTGGAGCGGCTCGTGTAGAGATCGGGACGCAGGTACAGCTCGTAATAGGTGGGCGTGATCTGTACCGCTTTGGCCAGGTTGCCGCTCTCGAAGCGCGACTCAAATTCGAGGCCGTCATACTCCTCGGGATTCATGGGATGGCAGTTCGTGACGAATTTGGCACCGCCCACCGCCGACCGGCTGAACTGTGCTTGTGGTAAAGGATTAGAAGAGGATTGAGACGTGGTGTTCGTCTCCGGATTAGTCGATGATTCTTGACTCTGGAACGATTGCAGGGATGGATCTTGGCTCTGCCTGTAAGCATTAACGCTACTCGTGGTAGTGCCTGTGCTCATGCCAGTGATAGTGCTAGTGCTAGGCCCGGACGTCCCACCCATGAGGCTTGGCTCTGATTCACCATGGCGCAACGCCCTGGCGGCAGCTGCCACCGATGCTGCCGCCGATGCCGCCGCTGCAAGGGTTGCCGCATGTGTATATGGTATGGTGCTGCCAGTTCGCATTGGGGGCCTCTTCATTGGGGACTTACCCTTCTTCTGTTGCCCCCCAGCTGTGGGTAGGATTTGGTTGGGGCTTGTCATCAAATCAAATCAACTACTTAAATATTCCACTAAACTGCTTAAAATATCAAAGATTACAGAACAAATTCAAGGAAATCCCAAGAGAAGACTGAGAGTGCGAGCTGGAAATCGCAATAGTTCTATGCCATGTTCTATAACCTTTGATCTTCTGTCAATTGAGGGGGCACAGATATAGAAGCTAGATCTGGGACAAAGGATCTCTTCTAGATCTGATTTCACTCTCAATTGGCGGCTTACATTCTGGCTTGATTTGCATCTTGCTTTCATCCCCCACCAGAGTTTCCGTATCGGAATCATTTCCAGAGCCACCACGAGGCGTTGGCATTTCATCTGCCCCGCCAGCAAGGCGGCATGAATAGCATGATGTTGCCCCGCCGCTGTCGGGTGATTCCGTAGAGGATTCTGTATCGGTATCGGAGCTATCGGAATCTGGATTGGTCCTAGCATCATCAGTGCTGCTGAGCGGCACTTGATTACCCACCAGCACATCGCTAATCAAATTTCTATTCAGCTCTGGATTTGTGACTATCGCCGAGGCCGGCGACACGGGACGGGCACTGCTCTCAAAGGCGATCTCCAGGCGAGCAATATTCTTTTTGGGCAACTTGATCGGGGATATGGCATACTTGTTCGACGGCGATACCTTTTGGGTGCCGGTGCCGGTGGCCGTTGTCAGGTGTTTGTCATCGCCATGATCCACCAGACGATCGATCACGGCCTTGGTCACATTCTTCCCGAATTGGCTGAGGATGTAGCGCGGCGAGGCGGGCTTGTATTCGCTGGTGTTGTTCTTCCAGATGTCATCAATGTCACCGTTGGCGCTCTTGTCGGCCGACCTGCTCTTGGGCTTGCTGTCCGATCTGCTGGCCGTCTGGCTGTTCTGGCCGGCACTTGCCCTGGGAGTGGTTTGCTGGGGAGTAGCGGCATTCATGTAGCGCCGTTTCTTCTCCTCGATGAGATCCTTGATGATGGCCTTTTCCCGGGCCTCGCCACTGCCGCCGCCCGCGCCGCTCGTGTCATAGTCGTAATCGTCATCAAAATCATTGTCATCGTCCAAGGAGGCGCTGGTCGAGCGATTGTCCAGGCTGTTGATCATCTTAGAGACGCTGTTCATCTTGCCCCCGCGACTCCCAGCCGGCTGGCGCACAGGCGTCGCTCGACTGGGCGGCGTTGAATCGATCCTGGAGTCCGATGAGTAATCCGATTCATCGCTGGACTCATCCTCCTTCTTGGCCCTCGACTTTACCTGTGGTTTTTTGTTGGTATTTTGTTTTATTTAGTGCCAGATTCAATGAAAGTGTCGGAATGTTGGATCCCTCTCCCTATCCCTTTCCCCCTCCCCCAAAAGGATTAGTGCAGAGTGCGGGGTGCGTGACATTTGTGTGCGTGTGTGAAATGAATCTCGAATGGATTCGAATGCGGAGTACTCACATAATTGACGGCACTGATGGGACTATAGCTGAACACAACAATGCCATTCTCCTCGCCCACGGGCCGTGGCTTCAGCTCGTTGCCCGTCGGCGTATTGAGCGGCTCGGGCTGGGCCGGCACATAGGGAATGTGTATGATGCGCTCCTCGATGACCTAGAGATCACAAAAAAACAGGGAAAATATAAATAAACACTTGTGCAACAAATCACAGTTAAACTATATATTCGGTTTTTAAATACAAAAGAGCTGATTGAAATTAAATAGTTCACTTCGCTGCGCAAATGTCCCATAAGCAACCGGCACCTGCTATTCTGCATCCCCCTTTTGCACGATATGTAAACGGGATACTCGACGGATTATCCCCATTTATCGGTGACCTTTAACTACTCTTCTCCACGTGCTAGTCCCCGGTGGCATTCAAGTATTCATCAAGTCTAAGGCCAGATGTTGTAGGCCGCTGAAGTTCTCATCGCTGGTTGTCGCGTGTCCTTCTTAATAAGGATTTTTAGCAAAATGTCAGTCATACGATTGTGAGTCGCAGTTATTGTCGCACGGCAACCGATGATGATGATTCCCCGGGACGCCACTTGGCCATTTCGCCATTTCGCGTTCCCCCTTGCTCGTTTTCCATTCCCATTCCCATCCTTCCTATGCTCAGCTTTGGCTTTCACGTCATTTGCTGTGTTGTTGTTATTGTGCCCACAAGCTGGAGAAGCTTATTTGTTTAGCCCTGGATATAGTGGCGCTTACTTACATAAGACGGGATGGATGTGCACAGTGGGACACACAGGGAGCTCTCTCGAGGGAACCTTAAAACAAGGCTAGAAGGATAGCGAACTTTGAGTGGCGGGTGCCGACGATTTCGATACCCTTACTTTAGAGGGTGGCCAATTTCTTGTATAAATTGCCATTCACCACGAACGATTCGGTATCACACAAATGATATCGATAGCAAGTGCCATCACTGATTTAATCGGTTGACATTTTGCTTAATGTTTAAAATCTACGCAAAATGTTTGTTTTAGAGATGATTAAAACGAAATAAATAGGATTTTTGGGTGGAATGTTATTGTTTGTATACAAATTAAGCAATTGTTCTGGTTGAAGGCACAGAACAGATGTGGAAACGCCGAATGTAACCACTCCAGTGGGAGCACGATCAGCCGTTAAGGCATGCAAATGGTTCGTTCTGCTAATGGAACTTTGGTATTACACATTCGAAACATTCTCAGTTCACGTTCCACTGTACTGTATTGTGTGAGGCGGGAGCAGAGCTTTACATTTTTTGCATATTTTTGTGTGTGTGTGTGTGTGTGTGTGCGTGTGTGAGCAGCTCTGGCTTAATTGAAACATATCAGCCGTCAGTTGGCAGCGCAGCTCTTTCACCGAGACAAGACCAAAACGAAAACAAAAACGAATCCCAGGCAAAAGCAAAGGCAAAAGCAATCCGCCCTCGCCCTCGCACTCGCACTCGCCACTCGCGCTGTCTGACGTGTGCCAAAGGTTGCTGTAAATCATCCTTTTCTTCCTCTCCCTCTCCCTCGCTCTCACTCACTCACTCTGTCTTTGCTCTCTTTATATTTTTTGTATTTAATTTAGCTTATTTATGTGTGCATTTGTGTGTTATCAAACTAACTAACTAATTAGCTTGTTTATTTCTCTCGTCTCGCTGTCAGGCTTCCCTCGCGACTCTCTCCTCTTTCCTCTCTCTCGCTCTCTGTCTCCCTCTGTTTCTCCCAATGGTAATGAAAACTTTTTCTGCCTTTATATCCGTCCGCCCGTCTGTCCGTTCGTCCATTGCCAATGCCAGTGTCACTGTAGAAACAGCAACAGCAACAGCAACAACAACAAATAAAAAGTCAAATCAACTCTGAAGGCGTTTTTGAAATTTCACTTTTTGTTTGCGCTTGCGAAATTTTGAACGTCATGGCCGTCGCTGTCTGTGAGGGAAAGGAGGGGAATGCACAACAGAGGAATCCCAGAGAAGGGAGGAACTAAGGAAGCCATTCGTTATTGTTGGAGATCCATGATTGTTCATTCGATCCGAGTACCAAGTCTCATCTCTATAAATGATGGGCACATGGCTGTTCCTTAACCCTGTCCCTGTTCATGATTCCTTCTGTTCCTCTGCTGTTCGCTTCAAACATCTTGTCAAAATCATTATACCCTCCTTTTAAGCAGAAAAGAAAGGACGATTTGCGCAACTTTCTTTTCCGATTGTTTTTCTTATTATTATTTTTGTCCTTAATTGCATTTACAGTTCGTGAAATTGTTTGAGCGTGTGTGTGTGTGCGTGGAGCGTGTCAGGAAGTTTTCTGCAGAAAGAAGAGGAGGTAGAGGGAGATGATGATCAATGACTATCAGATTTGAATTCAAATATAAAATAAAATAAATGCTATTTTTTACATTCATTGATGGTTTTTTGAGCTTTCATTTTGTTGTTTTTTTTTCTGCTTTTTTTTTGGCACTTTTGTTAATTGAAATCAAAGTAATTGACAGGAAAATCTTGGTGTTCTTTTTTGTATACCTTTGATTCATTCAAACTGCGCCACAAACAAATTGCCCAACAATTGACCTCCACTTTAATAGACCGCCGTCGCCCGCCCCCTCTCTCACTCACTATTACCGCTTAGCAGTCACCTCGCTCTTTGCTAGCAGTCAGTGTTAGCCAATTTGGCTGGCTACAACCCCCCCTCCTGCCCCCTGCCAGGGGCCAATATATTCTAGCCCATAGATCAGGGCAGAGCAGAGCAGAGCAGGACAGGGCGTATGTGTAATATTTGCCTAAAGCACAATTTGGCAGCCGAATCGAATGCACATACAAATCCGTACAACAAATCAAATCAATTGTTAACATGGCTAACGATTTGGCCCAACAATTAGGCAAAAGAACAACACGAAAAAACAAGAAAAAAAACAAGCGGAAACGAAAGGATTTTTCTTTGCACTTTTTTTTTTTTGGCTTACAAATGTGTGCCGCATGCCATGGGGTTAACCGGTGGGTTAACGAGGTGTAAACGCCAATCGGTGGATGGGGATGGGTGATGGGGAGGGTTGGTGAGGGGGGGGGGGGGGGGGTGCACCTTTTATTTTATTTTTTGTTTTTATTGCAATTTGACCTACATATGTATTCGTAGTGGAGAGACGGAGGGACGGAGAGAGGGATGGATGTGTGGATGGGCGAATAGGTGGGGGGGGGGGGGGGGGGGGGGGGGGAATTAGTTTAGTTGCCTTTTTGTGGGCGCTGCCTTTTAAAGCTTCCGCGAGGTCGCACCCCGCACCACAACCTCGGCACCTCTGTACTCGTACGCCTCTTTAGTCCCCCCCCACTCTGACCCCGTAAAAGATTCGCTCGCTGGCTCGTTTTATGTGCATTAATATTTATGAGGCGAGGCACGCATGTCCCCGGGATATCCTGGCAGACAAGGTGCGTGTCAAAGGCATTGAATATCCCCACCTATCCCCCCGCGAAACTAGGAAACCGCCTGTCCTTCGCTCGATATTGAATTCAATGGAATGGATAGATGGATGGATGGATGGATGGCTAAATATGTGTACTATATTCGATGGTTATAGTGTTGCACTTTCGCTCCACCACTCACCTGACATTCCACGGGCCATCTGGGGGCCTGCTGTGAGCAGTCATTGTCCTTGTCCTTCGGCAGGGCGAAAAGATCGCGCGGTTCCTTCAGTCGTGCGACGGGTCGCAGGGTCTTCTCATCCGTATTCACAACCAATTGATTGGTCTTCAGGCCCTTTGATAAAAAACTTCCTAGGAAGCCTGCCAAACAAGGAGAGAGATAAAGATTGCAGGATTATTAATGGGAAATACTAAGGAATTTTCCTCGATTTCTCCAATGGCCCCAAATTTGAATCTTTAAGCCACACTCACTCTGGACCGAAGACTTAATAGATTCTCGTTTGAATGGTACACGGAAAATAAACTGAAACTCAAGTTCGACTTTTAGATACTCTTTTTGAAACACAATAAACGTATGCTTTGGGGGAAATTTAATTGACTTCACTGTCGTTAAATGTTTGACTAGAATAATGGAATTGAATTGTTGTGGAATGAAAGATATATGTGTATCGAGTCAAGGCTTGAGTTGAGTTGACTATTTTCTGTTCAATGTTTCTTTGTTTCCAGCTACCCCAGATGGTGGCATTTCTCGGCATTAATTTAATATCTGCCCCCAAATGAATTAATCTGAGAATCTGTGGGGCAGCATTTGGCAACAACAATTAATTGCCATGTCACCCATCATTCTCTCTCCCTCCCTCCCCCACTACTACTCCACTCTTTCGGGGAAAAAGATATTTCATTTTAATTTTTCCCCCATTTGCAGCATATGATTTTTCGCTTTTGCCTGCTGCCTGCCGCACACGGGCTGCAACATATTTTGTTAATTAATTTTTGGTTTTCTTTTGCCACCCCCTCCCTCTCCTCCCCTCTGCTGTGGCATGCTCTGTGCTTAGACGGATTTTATTAGCGTATAAAAGCAGATTTTTGTTATTCTTTGCCCTCCCTCTCCTCTCCTCTCTCTCTCTCTTTTTTCCGCCTCATTGGCTGCTACTTTTATTGCAAATTTTTACGCTGGAATCGCTGTGGGAAGGAGGGGGGGAGGCGAAGCATGTGGAACATCTAATGTCTGACCCACTGATGTGAAATCGGTTTTGGGGTGTGCGTTTTCGTTTTCCAGTGCAAAGAAAATTATTTGAAAACCTGTCAACGCGATTAAATATCGCTAATAATTTGCAATAATCTTTTATGCCTGTGTGCACGCGAGGGGCATTTCTTTTAATGGCATCGGCGTCGGCATCGGCATCGGATGTGGCTTATGTTCGCGTTAAGATGAACATTAATTTGAGCAGACAAAATCTTTTCAAAGAAAAGCCCCCCCATTAAATGTTGCACAGAGATTAACGGCCAACAGATTTCTTCGTAAACATTTTTCAAAAATCAATTCTAATTTTTCTTTTCCCAAACAAATGGAATAGGTAATAATAATTGTACGGAAAGATGGTAGAAAATATAAAAAAATAAGTTGCTGCTGTAATGGAAATAGAAATGAGGGAGCAAATCCTAGGGATAATATGGGACAACATTAAAACGGATAAACTAGATTGGAAACTATTAAGAAAACATTTAACTAAAAGTATTTGTATTGATGAAATGCGCCCTGAAGAAAAACATTTTAAAGAAAGAATCACCGTTTTCTTATAGTTCCTAATAAATATGGTTGGTAGCCTTTCTCATCCACAAGATATTTTTTTTATAAATAAATATACAAATTGATTAACACATAAATACTATATGGAAGGATTCTTCTGTACAATTTCTAATAAATATGGAATGGACTTTCTCTTCACAATTTCATTTCTTTTATAAATAAATGAAAAAATATGTACGAAAATGATTCTTAAGTATTTTTGTCCCATCTGTGGACTGATGATGGATCACAATATTTGGGCACATAAACAAGATTAGCAGAGATCCCTCCCTAGCTATCTCTAGCATCCTCTGGCATCCCCACCCAAAGGTGTACAAAGAGCTATTTTTTATTTCGCGGGGGATTTTGTATTTTTGAATTACGTATTCTCGGAACATGTCAGGGCAGAGATTACTCTCGCTTGAACAAGTGTATAATTTTGCACGACACTCTCGCACTCATATGCTATGTAGACATATGTAGACATATCTTCGGAAAAGTATGTCAAATTGTTTCACAGCTCGTTTCAATGGATTTCTGTGAATCCCCAGCGCCTACCGGCAAACAGATCACTCGAGATGGAGGGGGGGGACTGCTCCTCCAAAAAAAATATAAAATAACAGCAAAAGATAGACAGAGAGAGTGAGTGAGTGAGAGAGAGTGGATGAGTGGGTGAGTGAATGAGAGGGAGACACACGCACAGCTGTTTCGTTTTTGGGACCGAAATTTTGGTTGTTTTTGGCAAATGATATTCGAAAATTTCGCGTGGCACTCAAACAAAACAAAATAAAATACAACCAAAATAAAAATGTATTTCGAACAAAAATCTATAGAAAATTCTGTGCTGAACCGATAGATAGATATGTAAATACTCTGAGATATATAAGAAAGATAGAGAGAGATTGAGAGCACAGAACCGTTTCAATTAAATTTCGATTATGGCTTACTTTTGATTCGAAATAACGATTTATTCGAAGATTGATTCGGGAATACGCGAATTTAGAGAGAGATAACGAGAGAGAACCGTTTGGATTCGAATCGTTTCGTTTCGTTTCGGTTTCGATTCACACGATATTTGGTTTCAATTTGGATTCGAATTTCGTTGTTTTGATATTTGAGTGGTGGGGTGGCTCGTCGGTTGGTTGGTCGGTCGGTCGGTCGAGGGCGATTCTTGTTTGTGTCGTTTGCCGTTCGCCGTTGCCGCGTTGTTGACTAACACAGAAAACCCAAGCGAATGTGGAGGAATGCTCGAAATCTTCCTTTGCCACACAGACGTTGCCGTTGCCGTTGCCGCTGGCGTCGGTTGTCTCTGCCATCGTTGGCGTCGTTGGCGACGTCGATGCGTGTGCACCACCTCGCGTACTGCCACTGCGACTGCGAGACGACGGCAGCGACAGCGACTGCGACAGCGGACAGCGGATGGCAAATATTATTTAATGCGAAAGAGCAAGGAACCCAAAAGAGCGAGGCGGGCGGCGGGCGCCAGTGAGAGTGTGGCAGAGAGCTTTTTTGCACTTTCGCTGCCGACGCAAGCAGTGGGCGGTCGGCGATTTGAGCTTTTTTATGCACCGCACCCGCCCTATCAGCTGTTTGCCCCTGTTTACAGTTATCCTGTGAGTTGTAGGTGCTTGAGCTTTTGCCCACGCTCAAATGTCTCTCCATATGTGTGTGTGTGTGCGATCTTCTCTACTACCCGTTACGATTGCCTAACGATTATAAATCGAACTTCAATTAATCGTTGATTGTTGAAATCGGTGTGAAATTATAGATTCAACTTTCTAAAAGATATCGACAAATACTAAAGCACCAATGATCGTCTCATCTAACGCTACATATATCACTAAGTCGACTATTAATCGATATGAGAACTTCGATTATGTCGAACGGGACAAAAAAAAAGTAACCAAATAAACCGAATTTTTATTTTCACATTAGGCCTTCACTTTTAGTCTCGTCACTAATTTTTGGGGGAAAAAAAAAACAAAACTAATGTGACTTATTTTAGAATAATCTTCATAGATGTCTTGGTAATTTTGATTTAATTTAATTTAATTTTTGTGCATTTTTCGGGGATAGATTTCTTTATAGATAGCTTAATATGCAAGAACGATTTTATGGCAGCACTTCTATCATGAATCTATAATACAAGGCATCCCTCTAGAGAGGTTTAATTATTACTGATTTTCTGGGGTTTCTGCTCAAATTAAATAAAAGAGCGTGCAAATTGTGTAAAAAAAATTTAATTCTCTGAATGGCAAAATGATATGTGGATATATGTATAAAATGTTCATGTGGCACTCTTCGCATAAACCTTTGGGGTCTATTTACTGAAAGAAAATAAGCGAACACTAATATTACGAAGCAGAGCTCATCGGTCAAGATTTCAGAGAAATGAATGATAATTGTTGTATGTATAAAGAAATGTAATATTCTGTTGTTTCGATTGTGGTTTGCTTTGATAACCGCACGAGGCACTTTGGTTGCAAAAAGCTTGCCCCAAGACGACCTTGACCTTGCACTCAAACGATGCATGCGTAGTGGCACGAGACGTTGAGCTTTTAAATGCCAGTTGCTTGGAGCCAGTTGGAGCTTTTGTTAAACGAATAGTTTTCCCCTTTCGCTGGGCAGGGGACACCCTCTCCCCCCAATCGATTCCATTTATTGTTGCCCCAAGAAGAACATTCCCAAATTCCTAAATTCCTAAATTCCTGCTTTCATTCATTAACAAAACCAAAGAAACAAAGACACCAAAGCTCTCTCTGTTTTGAAATGTTGCGGCCAGCGCCAGCGCCAGCGCCAGCTCCCTCCCCTCTGCTTGCAACAGCAACAAAGCGACGCGACACGACGCGACGCGCAGAAAACGGGGATGGGAGGGCAGACGATAGACTGGCAGGAATTTAGCATTAATTAAATTTTTATGCTCAAATGCAGTCAGCAATCGGCGTCGCGATGGCAGCGATGGCCATGCAATGCAATGCCATGCCGCCGCGGCTATCGGCTACCGAGATTCCTAATTGCAAAAAAGACAAAAAATCTTGTGCATATTATTTACTTTTTAAATTGTATTATATTCTGTATTATTTATGGCATTTTGTTTATCCCCAAAATACTCGAAACGAAACATTCGGCCAATGCCTTGCCCCCAGACCAGACCAGACCAGACCCGAACGGGCAGTCGCAATGGCGCTGCGCTGCGTCGCAATACGAAATCCCATCTCTCACAAGAAATTCATAGAATTTCACAATTTTCTCAAAATTTGTTCCGCCCATTGAGGATATTTTTCTTTATTTGGGTTATTTTGTTTTTATTATTCTGACATTTTGAATTTCTTTGTTTTTCGGTCATTGCCTTTTCGATTTATTATGAGAAAAAGCCACGTCCCTGCTCCATAGACTTGATACCCACAAGCGAATGCTGCCAAAGAGAGTACACCACATACATGTCGTGTGCATGACTTGTCTTTCTTACTTAAAAGGCAGGCCTCTTCAACAGAGAAATTTGTATTGTACCTAGGATTCAGAATGACAATGAATGAACATGCACTCCGGACAACCTCCTCCCACTCATCATATACGAGTAGATCTAATTAGGATCCAAGATAACCCAGATGCATTTAATTAGGCCATCCTTCCTGCCTGGTCTGAGAGAAGGGCATTCCCGTAATCGTCTTTGCCCATTTCCACCTTGCAATTGCATGCTCTATATGCGATGGTTATTGCCATCAGACTCGAACCGAACGAAATGCCCCGTGGAAAATAGCAAAGAAAAACCCCAGCCAATGACCGACATTTTTCCCCCCCGAAGCGCAACATCAGCAACAGCAACAGCGACGACGACGACGACGACATTAATGAGAAATGGAGGTGGTTTTTGGTTCTGGTGATTTATGCTCGGGACGGGGCAAATATCGTTAATCGCAATTCAATGAACTGGGAATGTATTTGATTTTATTTTTATGCCATGCCATGCCATGCCATGCCCCCCTGTTGATGGTATGGAAACCGACTTTGATTTTCTTTGATTTGCAACTTTCTAGTTTTGTGATTTCTGTGATTTTCCTTTGTGTGTTAATGATTTTGTGTGGCGTTGTCATGACAGCCCCAGCTAATGGTCGCCCCCCGCCACCGCCACCCACCAACCACGGAAACAACTTTACGGCTAATTCTAATACCAATTTATATCCGATTTCTTCATCTTCCAGTGATTGTTGCAGCAGTGTGTGCGTGCCTGTGTGTGTGTGTGGCCAAAGAAGGACAATAAAAGCGAAAGAGCAAAGGCCGGAACGAGAAAGCAGGAAAAACGGTGCACAGATTCCAAAACAAGACAAAACAACGATTTACAACGATACTTTCGAAGAAGGAAAGACGACCATTGAAGAGTAGAACTCCACACCCCGCCCCAAAATGATGGCCATGTAGCACAGCCACCAGACCAACAAATAAAAAGAACAAAAGAACAAACACCGAGGTGCCCTTAGACAATCGAATTCGTACAACAAACCATGCAACAAGCAACCACTCAATTTATAACCAATTGAAAGTAAGTATTTTTTAGGATAATCTTCCAAAAAGCATTGAAATGTTTACCACAGAAAATTCCTATATTCCTATACACAATTTAGAAACGGGTACATCAGGCAATTATTTCAGACCTCATTTCTGGGGAGTCCCCTGCTCACATCGAGCAACTGTGAGTTCGATGGAACCTTAGCTCAGAAAACTGAAAAATTGCAAATTAAATTACTTAATAGAGGAGATATAATGAGATCTCCATGGATTTAATCCCAGAAAGCTCCAAATCGTTCTGAGCGGATGCTGTTGGTTTGCGTCATTCGAAATGTTCGAATAAAAATTTTTGGAAACTGTGATAGTGTCTCTCACCACAAACTAAATGTAACATACAATAATATAGCTAGATACACATGTATTCAACGTCAAAAGGGGGAGCACATATCCAGATTGGCTGATAGCATTTACTGTCTGAAATTTGGAACGTGGGTAAATTCCCGAATTTTAATTATGTTGCATAAAAGAACCGAGTTACTTATTTGAAAAATTACGCTTTAGTGCCTCCTCAAAATACAATAATATAAATAATATTCCACACAAGCTTGTCTGCTCTGAGCGGCACTTCTTCACTTGAATTGAAAAGGGTTACAGCTTAAACCCAACCTTAAAGTATGTATCTGGTGTACGTCGTCAAAGTGTCGTCCACCATGCCAAAACAGAACATAAAAAGTCAGTCAAAACAGATTTCCATGTACTTTTGTGCAGATATTCTTTTCGAAATTGATTGAAAGTTATCCAATTTAACCAATTGGCGGATGATTTTATTCCTTTTGATGTGAAAACCTATGCAAATCAGCAAAAGTTCGTTTTCATAGTCATGCTTTCCTTTATTAATATCTCCTATTAGAAAGCTGATCCAGGATAAATGTTATACCACAAAGTCTCCCTTACACATTCAACTATTAATTAAAAATCCCAGAAAATTTGCCATACCTTAGCTAATGGTGGGTATATTTTTTAACTTTTACTACCCCGGAATTGGGTAACAGCCAGTAACAGCCAGATTTTACATTTAATAGCTGGGAAAATCAACGCTCAACACTTCAGATAATAGCAGAAGAATATGTTGTATAGATGGTCCTACCCAATTCTCTGAATTTTGCCATTTTGTACACCAACCTCAAAAAGCACTTTTGTTTTTTGTAACATAACATGAGGTAATATTTTGGCTTATATCTTTAGTCGCACGAATGCAACGTAACGCCAGAATGGAAATGCCCAGTATGGAAAAGTAGACTAACTTGTACCTCCACTGGATGCGGTCAGGGTGCAGACGGGAAAGAGTTGAGCCTGGAGAAACTGCACGCGCCCACTGCCGCCGCCGAAGTCCATGGTTTTGGAGCCGGTAGGCCTACGGCATGATGGGAATAGGTCTTTAGTGGCTTTCTAGGCGAGGATGATGCAGGGCCGAATAATCCCCTCCACTCGGATGTAGTACGCGAACCGCACACAATTCTCGGATTGATTTAATAGAGTCAGGCAGGCAGAGGAGTTCGATTTTCAGTTTTATTTGGTTCTCCACTTGGCTTTGGCTTTGGCACACATCAAAATGCAAAAACTCTACTAATACATCCACTAGTATGTGTACTAGTAGATAGATAGTTGGATGGGATAGGCTGTCGCTTATGCAACTTCCTGACTTGTGTCGCCCCTTGGGCACTCGTTAGGCGGCATTTTGACGGTAGCTGATTACTGTAAGTTCTTGTGGCTTTCTGTTCGACTTTGTTTGTTTGCTCGAAGACGACTCCTCCTCGGACCGACATCGACTTCGACTCCGAATCCGACTCGCATTGCGTCGCGTCGCGGCGATAACTGAGTGGTTTTCCCCATTCGATAACTGGGGCCCGCCCGCTGTGAGCCAACTCGAATTTCCACTGCGACTGTTATAAACAAATAAACAAAGCCAGGCCTCTCCAGGCCTCTAGTCGTTGTCGGTTGTCTCTAATGCCAAAAAACACAAGAACAAAAAGGATAGAGGAAGTGCAAGGTAGTCCTGGTATTCTATAGCCCCCCCACACACACACAAACACACACACAGAGAGAGAGACTAAGGACTAAGGACTAGACATACCCATGCATGCATGCACACAGATACATATATACATACATATGCCATGAACATGAATTCGATTCTATTCGATTCCGGCTGGTGTTCAAACAAAGCCAAAGGCAAAGGCAACCCAGCCTTGGATACGGAAAAAACAAAACACACGGAATTTGTGTATATTCTAACAAGCAACAAATGATTCCTGGAAGTGGATCGAAGTGATGAATACCATTTGATAAAGCAACAGCACTCTTATCATTTGATTATCGCTTAAGTTGGGTAGTGGGGGGTGGGCCAAAAACGACAACGAAGTATTCTTAGAGACTGTGCGAACTGTCTAGTGCGAACGGTGTTTTAATTAACAATATTTCTTGTTGGAAAGTTTTTGCTGCCACTCTATCTAGCGATGGTATATTTAAAAGCTCTATTCAAAGCTAATCTATCGGACGCAAAGGGTCGTATCCTTCGTATGATCTACCGATCTACCGATTGGTCTATCGGTCCATTGGTATCGGTAAATGAAAGCCAGAAGTCCCATCATGCCCTCACTCTCTTAAACAATTTAGCCTGAGGCCACCACTGCCGGGACTGGCTGTTACGATCAGCTGCTGCTGCTGCAGCAAAGACAAAAAAAGCCTCGCTGCCAAACAAATTTGTCAAAGTCGTAGATTTCTGAGGTCCCGTTCCTCCCACAGCGGCAGCTGCTGTCAGCTGCCTACGCGGACACAAAACGAACAGGTGTCAAAGAGTGGGAGCGAAGGAGAGAGGAGAGCCACCAGCCGCGCAATGAGAGGGCGCAGTCAGTCCTAATCTATTCTCCCTCCACATTCTCTTGATTGCTTCTCTGCCTATGGTATTATGTCATCGCAAACGGATGCACAGAGCCAGTGCCAGTGGCAGTGGCAGCAATGATCTTGATCGTGCAATTTATGTGTTTTCTATTTTGGCAAGCTCCGCCATGACTGCCAAGGTGAAAAGACTCTCTCTCACCGAACCGTGTCCCCTGCACCACGTCCCGCCTCCCACCCCTCACCGCATGCTTTTGGCCCTCGTCAATCATCAAATTGTGCCAGCGATTAGCTCTCTCTCTATCTTTCGCTTCGCACTTTGCTTCGCAATATTCGTGTTCTGCTCTTATTATGCATACGAGTATGCATACCCTTGCCAATAGGGTATGCTGATTTAGTACACGTGTTGGTAACACAGCATCTCGGACAGCATAAGGGTCTAGTAAATATATATTTCCAAATACATACATACGTACTCGTATGCTGAAATTAAACAAATTTAAATTAAATTTGAATTTAAAACACTTTTCAATGTTATTATTTAAATATGATGGAAATTCAGATCGGATATTTTCATTGTAATGTAAGTGAAAACTATTTTTCTTTTTAAAATTTCCTCTCTCGGAGCATATCTTTTGGTACAAATTTGTTTGAGTATATATCTAGCCATATAAAGGCTGTATTTTCAAGGGTATCACACGATTCGGCCCTCGAACACAGCCTTCCATGTTTGATGTTCTCGTTGTTGTAGGCTATTTCTCTTTCAGCTGAAGCGTCCTATTCCTATTCCTCCTCCTCCCCCTCCCCCTCCCCCTCCCCCTGTGTGGTTGTTGTCGCTTGTGGTAAAAATTAACAAATTGCAATTAAAAATGTTCGCTTGCCACATTTTGGCAGCGTTCAACACGCGTGTGTACGTGTCTACGTGTGTGTGTGCCTTTTTTTTACAGCCACAATAATAAACGGAATAATAATTGTGACAGAGATAAACGACGAACATGAATTGAAAGTGAAAAACGAATTATGAACTTTGCGAATTATACTTAATATTATCCCCCAGGGTGTCTGTATTCGTCTTTGATCTGATCTGCTGCTGGCGCGTACATATGTATGCTCGTGTAATCACGTTAAACCATCTCCTTTGTACATATGTATGTGCATCATTATCGCTCTCATTGAGAGCAACACTTGATTGTGTTTGTGTGTGTTTGGTGGCGGAGAGACGGGGACACTCACCATTCACATAGTCCCCCAGAACGAGAGAGCATTCCATGTCGTTGCATCTGATGTTAGCTCTCACCAAATTGACATTAACGCTGTCCTCGTCGACGACAACGACGGACTGCTGCTGCTGCTGCTCCTGCTCTGCCAGCGTCTGCTCTGTGCGAGAGTGTGTGTCATTGTTGTCCTCCGCCTCGCTGCAGCTACTGCTGTAGCAGCGCTCGCTGGAAGTCTCTGTCTCTGTCGCTGCCTGCTGAGGATGAAGCTTAGGCTGCTCGATGAAGGGCTGATATGTCGGCCTGATTAGATGCCGACGACGGCGACTTATAGAAGCTGCGCTCAATGTACGCAGCAGGCAGCTGAAGGATGATGCCTCTGCTGCTGCTGCTGCTGCTGCTGCTTCTGCTGCTGCTGTTGTAACTGTTATTGTCTCATCCGCCATGTGGTACAACAACGAAAAAACGCTGACTCAGCGGCCACTTGAGGCACTAAACAATGCGCGCACACACGTACACACAAAATAACACAAAAGAATTGAATGCACGAATAACGGGACAAAGACGGGCGCTCGCACTTGTCCAACAGAATGGCTGGACTCGGACTCGGACTCTCTTTCTTCTCTGCGTGGCTCTGCCTGGCTCTGCTGTCTGCTGCAGTCTCCGTAAGTAACGGGACAACTTGACTGCCAGCCTGAGGCTCGCTCTCAGAGCAACTGCGGACTGACACTCCGTCGCGCTTGGACGACAATGGTGGGTTCCTCTGGCTCTGGCTCCGGCTCCGGCTCCGTCTCCCGCTCTGACTCTGACTCCGACTCCGGCCTGTGCCTGTGCCTGGGGCTGTGGCAAAACTGCGAATCACAGTAAACCACGGCATCGGCAACAACGGCATTAAAATTGTTGCTGCCACGTCGTTGCCTTTGTGCAAGGCACCGAAAAAAATTGTTTTTCGTTATTTTGCTGTAGGCCTACACACGACAAAAGCGGGGATGTGGGTGGGTTTGGAGGAGTGGAGTGGTCATGAAAGAGACAGAGAGGGAGGGAGATAGAGGCAGCACTGACACCGCTTCCTCTCTCTGCAGGGGTGGTGGGGGGGTGGTGGAAAGTCTTGTGGCAACTCTGGCTGTGATTAACATAAATTGCGCACGACATGGGCTATAAAAAGCGCAACAAAGAACACTCCGCTTAACTCCAGGCTCACCTGCCACTGCTGCCTCAGCTCCTACGACCAGTCACCCCACCCCACCCCCATCTTCCTGACCCGAACATAGTTTTTGCAATTTTAAAATAAAACACACAGCTCTCGCAAAATCCTGTTTGAGCCAGGATAATTGCTTTGGAGCCGAGGTGTATTTCAATAGGGTGCCGCCTGCCTGAACTGTAGGCGAGGCGGTGTTCTTCGATCTTGTCCGCTCTCTCAGAGATCGGAGCGGGAAACAAGAGAGCGCTCTCTAGGGCCAGACCCTAAAACCCCATAAAAGTGCACACCTTGCTTTGTCGGTTCTCCTCTCTCTTGTTCTACTCGTTCATGTTGCCTACTTTTTTGGCGCGTGAGCGATACCTACTCCCGCTCTCTCTGTCTGTGTATCTCTCTCCCTCTCTCACTCTTTTTGTGGCGGCCTCCTCCTCGCGTTGTGTGTTTTGCACGAGCCGCTTGGCACCAATTTTTCAGCTTTTGCTGCTGCTGCTGCTGCTGCTGCTTCTGCTGCTGTTATTGTTGTTGTCGGAGATGGAGACGATGTCGGCTTATTGGCATTTGACAGCGGCCTGGCAACGGCGGGACGTCCTTAGAGAGGTCCTTAGAGCAGGCTCAATGACGGGCAACGAATGGTGAGCAGGGCAGGGCAGGGCGGGGCGGGACATGTGCCGCAAGGCAACGAAATGTGGGAGCAGAGCAGCCAATCGTACAATGGGAGATCACCTGGAACTAGAGATGCAATTCATGGGACAAGCATCGCTGACTATCTGTAATCGATACTAATCGATAGTTGGCATTTGGTGTCTGGCCCTAGGCGGTTAATTACCGATCGATAATGATCAGCAGAAGCGTTACTACTTACGATGTAAAATAAATAAATGAAATAATTAATATCGAGGTTAAATATTCCATTGGCAGAAGGAGTACGATATCTTTTCCATCAGCAAGCAGTTACCTGAGGAGTCGTGTCGTTTGTCTGTCTGCAATGCGTCATTGGAGCGTCCCTTCCCTACCCAGGGAGGGAAACCCAAACCTAGGCTCAACACTTTGCTGCACTGGCTGCCCCAGTCACTCTTTTCCTCGTTCCCATTTGGTGGGTGGCGGTTGGGAGGAGTTGGTGGAATTGCTTGCATGACTCGGTGTTGTCATTTTGCTTTACCAATTGGTTGCGTCTCCGTTTTGTGATGTTTGCTCAAATGGTTTCGTGTAGTATTTTTGGCTGCGGCCGCCCGCAGTACCCCCAGATCCCTCCACCACCGCCACCCCCACCCCATAGGGACAGGCAGTCCCAAGTCAAGACAGTGACAGGAGCCAGACCAAAGAGACAGAGAGAGAAAGAGAGAGAGAGAAGTGGTAGTGGTAGTGCTCGTGCTCCACTCCGTTATTGATATGCATTTGGAGCTGGGGAACCCAAAAATAGACGCAAGAACCCAAAAAAAGAAACAATTTTTCAAACTATTTACGGGTGGAACGGACACGTACGTCAGGCGTCAGACGTCAGGTACGTCAAATGCCAGGAGGCAACGGAAGCGGAAATCGAACGGCCAAAACAAAAGAAGAAACAAAAGAGCAATAGAAAAGGCCAATCCCCCTTCCCGCAGGCGTTAAATAGATTTCCCGAGATATTGTTTTTCCTAGCTAGATACCAATTAGAATGCACTAAAGCTCTTGATGGCAGAATGATGTTTATATTTAGTTCTAAAGGAGGAACCACTAAACCAACTAACCAAATAAAGCCTTAGCCCGGGACTCACCATCGTTTGTCGTCTGCTGCTTCGACTGTTGCTGGTCGGCGATATCCTTGTCCTTGACGCCCTTCTGCATCCTTGAGCTCCGTTCGATAGTTGCCTGCTAACAGATCCGTCAATTGCTTATTGCTTTCACTTGATTATTTTGGGAGAACTTAATATTTTGTCTGTTTATTTGATGACTGGTGCGAGAGAGAAACTTTAGAAAAAACGTGTTGAACTATGTAGAAATCGGAATTGTGAATATTTTGGGGATATGTGTGTTGTGCGTGTCTAAGGCCGAACAGTACTGGCCTGCTAGTCGAATGAAATGATTTAAATGATTTTTCACTCGGCACACTATCTTGGCTGATTCCCTCTCTCTCTCTCTCTTTCTCTTTCTCTCTCGCCCTGCTTTTGCGCTCCTACGCGTCGTCCTCCGGTGGCGAGTGAATGAACGGCCACCAATGCCGGATACCGGATTACTGGCTACCGGATGCCGCTTGGCAGCCGGAAAAAGCGGCCCCAAGCACTTCGTGACAATGCGATCGGGGGGTGGCACTGGGCGGTGCTGGCAAACAAATCAAAGCGAATTAGTTGCATTAGTGGCAGCTATCAGCAGTAGCAGTAGCAGCAGCAGCAGCAGCAGCAGCAGCAGCAGCAGCCGAGCCGACTGGGGCAGGATGCCCGGCTGCCGTCGATGCCAATGTGTTGTCCCAGTCCCATTTCCACTTCCCGATTCCCAGTCCTAGTCCCCAGTCCCCAGTCCCCAGTCCTAGTCCCAGTAATCTATATGGCTGCCAACTTGGGCTTGGCGTGCCAGTGCCA
The DNA here is from genome assembly GCA_963969585.1 of Drosophila helvetica. NCBI lineage: Eukaryota > Metazoa > Arthropoda > Insecta > Diptera > Drosophilidae > Drosophila > Drosophila helvetica. Next base: position 9,180,857 of record OZ018401.1, on the reverse strand, counting down.
GCGCCAGCGCCTCCAATAATGCACATGCGAGAGTAGTCCATGCAAAACAGGGTGCTGAATGGCAGCATAAAATCATTTATCGATTGCCTGGATCTCGCGTTCCAAAAGAAAGAATTTGAAACGATCACCCCTGGCTAGTGATGTCACACCGCGTTTGTTATCGACATTCCCTCTCTCTCTCTCTCTCTCGCTCTCTCTGTGTGTGTACACACTATTCCAGTGTTCACCCGTTATGCGCTAGATAATCGCACAGTATGTATGTAGAGTGGCCCCCCTTCCACTGCCCCTTCCACTGATTATGTGCCATTAAAATTGGCTGCCAATTGGCAAAAGGATTTGTTCTCTCTCTTTCTCTTTGGGGCTCGGCTTTTGCTGCATTTTTAGCTTTTTTCCTGCACTGTTCTGCACTTTGGCGCGGTTCAAAGTTCAATGCATTTGTCTTGCGACACGCAGACACACCCAACCGACCACCTGACAGGCCCATGCCACACACCACACACACTCACACACACTCACACACACACTCACAACACGCGCTCTCAGACATTGTCGAAAAGAATTCTAAACGCAACTTTTGTGAGGAGGCATAGCATTGCTTTGATGGCTTGAGGCTTTTGGGCTTTGAGGTTTGGTTTGGGTTTGGGGCTTTGGGAGCGTGTGTTCGTTCCTCCTGTCAGGCGGCCATCAACAGACCAGGAGAAATAAAATATGCGCGAGTGGTGCTCCACCGTATGAACTTTGAACTTAATGCAGAGTTTTCCCACCTCATGCATGCATGCATACAGGAGAAGGACTGAGAAGGACTGAGAAGGAGTGCGAAGGAGGTGTGTTCGTTGCGTGTTTTAAACTTTTGGGTAGCCTCGCAAAAAGAAAAATTTGCATACGGGACGGGGGTTTCTCGGTGGCTGGTTCGAGGATGGAGATTCTTTCAATTTTTGTTGCTCGCCAAATGCCAAAAGTGCGTCGTCCATGGATGATGGTGCTGCAAAGGTTTGGTGTGTAAAGGGAAATGCCAGCCTGTCAGCCACCCAGCCCACCAGCCCACTGGCTTCCATGAATGATGGATGGGATGATGGAAAAGCGTCGCTTCAACCAATCGTTTACCTGTGGTTGAGCAATTGAGATAACCCGATATAATATATCGTCCTCATCTGGACCCCCTTATCTCTGAAAGAGTCCCTCGGCCTCATTATATCCATTGGCGGTCCACGTCAGAGGGTGTGCTGCCCCAGTCCTGCCTTGCCCTGCCCTGCCCTGCCCTTCCCTGCCTTGCCACTTTTTTGCTCCATTTGTTTGATCAATATAGACCCAGATATACCCACAACAAAACAAACACCAACAAAGGGGCCCCAAAGAGAACCACAACACAGAACCAAGAGCTGAGAGACTCGAAGAAGTCGCTGCTGCATCGCGCGCGGCAATCAAATTAATTGCAACTGCATTGTCCATTAAGCCTATAAAGACCATTAAACCTCCCCTCGTTTTCGTCTTCGTATCCATTTTCCAGTTGATAACTGCCGATTTTTTTGAACTGACAATAAAAGCAACCTAAGCGCAAGGAGGAGCAATAGAAGCCAACAGCGAAACAATCAGGAGATCACAAAAAACTAAATACAACAAAAAAAAACAAAACAAAACAAAAGAAAAAAGAAAAAATAAATAAAAATAAAAAATAAAAATGGGACGCAAAATAACGGTGGCAGTGTCCACGCTGAATCAATGGGCCTTGGACTTTGAGGGTAATTTGGCAAGGATATTGCAATCCATATTGGAGGCCAAGGATATGGGCGCCAGCTATCGCACTGGACCCGAGCTGGAGGTTAGGTAAGTTCCCCACCCACCCAGCAATTGGGAACCGAGGAGTGCTGTTCCATGACGCGCGAGACTCTTCTGCTGTTTTGTCCAAGCAATTATTCATTCAAAGTAAATATGTATATCTGGTTGTTCTTTTTGGATGCAGTGGCTACAGCTGCGAGGATCACTTTCGAGAGCCGGACACGTATCTGCACTCATGGGAGGTGCTGCTGGAGATCATGATGTCGCCCATTTGGTGAGTAGAAGCAGCGTGGTAGTAGTTCTTGATTGTGATTCTGATGCTGTAAATGTTCACAGCGAAAACATGCTGGTGGATGTGGGTATGCCGGTGATGCATCGCAATGTCGCCTACAACTGTCGTGTGGCGTTCTTCAACCGCCAGCTGCTGCTGATCCGGCCCAAAATGGCCATGTGCGACGATGGCAACTATCGGGAGTCGCGCTGGTTCACCGCCTGGACCAAGTCGATGCAAACGGAGGAGTTCCTGCTGCCGCGCATGATATCGCAGAATACGGGCCAGCAGACGGTGCCGTTTGGCGATGCAGTGATCGCCACGCGTGACACCTGCCTTGGCTATGAGATCTGCGAGGAGCTGTGGAATGTACGGAGCAAGCACATCGAAATGTCGCTGGCCGGCGTGGAGCTGATTGTCAATGGGTCCGGGAGCTACATGGAGCTGCGCAAGGCCCACATCACCTCGGATCTTATACGGAATGCCAGCTTCAAGGCGGGTGGGGCGTATCTGTTCAGCAATCTGCGTGGATGCGACGGCCAGAGGGTGTACTTCAATGGCTGTTCGGCGATCGCCCTCAATGGAGAGCTCCTCGCCAGGGGCCAGCAGTTTGCACTGCAGGACGTGGAGGTTACCCTGGCCACGATTGATCTGGAGGAGATACGGGCGTATCGCGTGAGCCTGCGCTCGCGTTGCACGGCGGCCGCCAGTGCGGCCAACTATCCACGGATCCACTGCGACTTTGAGATGTCCACGCACAGCGACATCTTCAAGACATCAACGCCGCCGCTGCACTGGCCCAGCCACACGCCCGAGGAGGAGATCGCCTTGGGCCCGGCCTGCTGGCTCTGGGACTATCTGCGACGATCCGGACAGGGCGGGTTCTTTCTGCCCCTCAGCGGAGGCATCGATTCGAGCAGCTCGGCCACCATTGTGCACTCCATGTGCCGCCAGATCGTTCAGGCCGTGCAGCTGGGCGATGCCCAGGTTTTGCATGACATCCGGAAGATCCTAGCCGACACGGACTACACGCCCGACAATGCGGCCACGCTGTGCAACCGCCTGCTGGTCACCTGCTACATGGGCAGCGTCAATAGCAGCAAGGAGACTCGACGACGCGCCGCCCAGCTGGCGAACCAGCTCGGTAGCTATCACATCGAGATCAGCATCGATCTGGCGGTGAATGCCCTGCTTGGCATCTTCAATGCCGTCACTGGGCTGACGCCTCGCTTTCGCACCCAGGGCGGCTGTGCGCGACAGAATTTGGCCCTGCAGAACATCCAGTCACGCCTGCGCATGGTCCTGGCGTACATTTTTGCCCAGCTTATGCTGTGGGTGAGGAATCGACCGGGGGGATTGCTTGTCCTGGGCTCGGCCAATGTGGATGAATCGCTGCGGGGATATCTGACAAAGTATGATTGCTCTTCGGCGGACATTAATCCCATTGGAGGGATATCCAAGACGGATCTGCGGCGATTTCTGGTCTACGCCAAAGAGAAGTATACGAATTTTATCACTGTTCTCTGATTGATTGCTGATCTCTAATGCTGATCTCCCGTTTTGGGTAGGTACAATCTGCCCGTTCTGGAGTCTATTATCGAGGCACCGCCCACCGCTGAGCTGGAGCCGCTGCAGGAGAACGGGGAGCTGCAGCAGACTGACGAGCAGGACATGGGCATGACCTATGATGAGCTGAGCGAGTATGGGCGCCTGCGCAAGCAGTCCTTCTGTGGGCCATACAGCATGTTCTGCCATCTGGTGGCCACATGGAAGGGAGACCTCAGTCCCAAGGAGGTGGCCGACAAGGTGAAGCATTTCTTTCGCTGCTATGCCATCAATCGGCACAAGATGACTGTGCTGACGCCATCAGTGCATGCCGAGAGCTACAGTCCCGACGATAATCGCTTCGATCATCGGCCGTTCCTGTATCGGCCCAACTGGAGCTGGCAGTTCAAGGCCATTGACGATGAGGTGGACAAGCTGCAGCCCATCTATACACCCTCATCGATGCGACCCAGCAGCGAGGATCTGCTGCTGTCCACGCAGCGTTCCTCGCATCTCGATGACTCGAAGCACTCGTCGCCGCTCTCCTCGGCCTCGGGATCTGCCTCTCTGGACGTGGGCATTTCGACGGCGGCCGTACCCCTGGCAGCTGCTGCCGCTGCCGCCGCCGCTGCACCCGGCCTGGCCAAAAAGCCCAGCGGCTACTCCAAGGTGCATGTGAATGTCCTAGGAAAGATCAAGGACCGCACTGGAATACCTGTCTAGGCATAAGCATCGAAAAAACGCACTGTTGGAATTCTTGTTTGTTTTTTTTTTATACATATACAAGTATATATACAAGGATTATATGTAGGACTAGCTATAGCCTCCGTCTATTCCGAAATTCAAATCTTGTTCAGATCTTTATAGAAAAAAACGTACTCAAAAGCCTTTGTAGCATCCTTTCTCCAGTTGGCCTTATCTTTCAAAAAAATGACTTATTCCTAACTATATATACACACGTACATATATATATATATTCGTATATTCCTCTGCCCAATGCTAAGAAAACTAGTCAACACCCAAAAAAAAAAAAAGCAAAAACCCTGCCCTCAGACCCACTTTTTCTGATGGATTGGCTAATATTTTGTCGTATTATTTTTATCGACCTTTTCAAATTAAAAACTCTGGAAAAGTCGAAATAAATTAGGATCTTGTTATATTTTTTATTCGTACACGGCACGTTAATTGGGCCTCCCAAAAATTGAGTGGAAAAACGCAATAGAATTTTTTTTTGTCATTATCAAGTCTATCAGAGAATATTGGTTCAATGTCAGGAAAGAAAAACGAAGTCGGATTTTGTTGACTAGTTTTGAAACGGAGGCAAAACTATTTGTCCAAAAATTGTACAATCTGTAGCCCTCACCCTGTGACCCCTGTTTCATATGTGATTTTTGATAGTAGCTTTTATTTAGGCACTCTTTTGGGGTTTAAAATAAATCAATATGTGTGTTGTTCGTCTGTGTACAGTGCGTTTCAGACTCATAAGTGCTTAGAAAGTGTAGGAATTGATGTAGGTTAATTTTTAAATCTGAAAAAAAAGAGAACCCAAGCATAGCTCTTTCGCAAAATCCACTCTATATTAATTGTTGAAACCAATAACTAAACACTTTGGAGGCCTAATCATAATGGTTAACACGATCTTTTCGATTGTATGTACATGTACTGCCTTTTTGGATAACTAACCTAAACTGTGAGCTAATCGATAGAATAGTTTGTAGACTAGTGGATTGGATAGCTCATTATATATACGGGTACTAGTAGAACCCATCCAAAGCCTTAGTCTCTGAAACGCACTGCCAGAAATTGCTATATAAAACATGAAACCAGTTTAGAGTCAATTATATGCTAGGATATGCTCGTAGCTCCTGAAAATTTTGTTTCGTTTCTAATCTGCGGTAATATCTAGACACCCCTGCCATCAGCTAATCAGACACCCCTCCCTTTCCACGACGGTAAACCGCGATAAGATTTGAATCGAGAAAAAGACAGACAAAAAAAGATCCCTATAGTAGTAGAGGAGCCTCGCGTGTGTTTGCAATATAAGGCTACGAGTATCGTAGCTGGCAATAGAGAAGGAGCAGCTTCTGCCTTTGTGAGATCCGAAATTGATTTAGTTTTTTAGATAATTATATATGCAATACATATGTGTATTCTATTATATAGAAACTGATACTTATATACACCTAGAGACTTTGTGCACGTGGCATCGCTAATTCGAACACTGTTATGGAACACTCGCATCAATTTATTCAAAGATTGTACATTTATCAAGGAAATATATACACCAGACATTTTTGTAGTTTAATATTGCCCCACGAGTGTTGCCTTCTAGGACTGCTGCTGCTCCAGTTCCTACTCATCCTCAGCCTCAACATTGCATACTGGCAGGCCTTCCATGTCCGCTTGGGGCAGGAAAGCCGTATAAGATATGATTTTACGGAAGGGCTCTATATTGAGGCGACGGATCACGCGAACATTCTTCGTCTTGCCATGGATGGCATCTACGTATCTGCCCCTCAGGTGATCTAGCACCATTTGACCCCGGGTGTGGACGCCACACAGCTCCACGGTGGCGTAATACTCGCGCTCATCGGCGATCATCTGCTGAGGGAACAGATAGACGGCCGTGAGCAGGGCATCGCAGCTGACCCACTTCTCGAAGCCACGGGGCACCAGCAATGCTCTCTCCACGCGGGTGAGGAGCTCAACAAACGGATGTTTGACAGCGCCAAGGACATTGAGCCGCCAGTCCAGAGTCAACCCGAATTCGCCATCGATGCAGGGCTCCCATGGCAAGATCAGAGCGGGTCGCTTCAGACGCTCGAGGACTATGTGCGCTGCCTCCTGGTCCATCATGAAGTTGAATTCGGCGCTCTTGGTGACGTTCCCCTTGCCCATGATGTTGCCGCCCATGATATAGACGCCGCCCAGCTTGTCCAGAAACTCATCGCCATATAAATTAATGCAGCAGGCGAAGTTCGTGAGTGGGCCACAGAGCAGAAAGTCCACTTTTCCCGGGTGTTGGCAGGCCAGGCGGTACATGGCATTCACCGCGTGCTCCTCCGACAACAGGTCGTCGGCATTCACGGCCGGATAGTCGCCCACATCTCCAAGGCCATTCAGCCCATGATAGTTGTATTTGAGTGACCAAGTGCGGGGCACAATCGGATTGGCGCATCCCTCAAAGACGGGCACCTATTTAATCAACAAAAAGAAGAGAAAGTTGTAGAGGAATGTGAGGGGAATACTTACATCCAGCCTGTCCAAAGTGGAGAGCACTCGGAAGGCGTTCAGTGTGACATTCTCCACACTGGTGTTGCCCTGGACACAGGTGACGGCTGCCACCTTGAAGCTCTTCCTCCCAGCGATGCGGAGGCCCTCTGCACGCAGAAGCATAGCCAGGCCCCAGGCATCGTCCGTGCCGATGTCGCAGTCGTAGACCACAAAGCTGTCGCACTGCCAATTGGACTCCATGGCGCTACTCTGAAGTGAATCCTCGGGCATTGGGTTCATTTTATCAAGAATTGTACCTCCTTCCTCAGGAGGAGAGCCACTCTCCATTTTCGGCATGGCAGATTGCCTTTTTCGTTGCAATGTCCGTTTGCATTTTTTAAATTGTACATATGCCGATTCCACATCCCTGCTTGCGGTATCTGAATTGGTATACAAGAAATAAATTGATTAATGCACTGAAGAAATGCACAATCGAACACAATTTCAGGCTTAATACAGACAAACTAAGTCACGAAACTTGAATATTTTGCGATGTATATACATATTTAGCCTAAAATTAGTTAAAATGAATTTTGAATTAATTTCAAAAGCGTCCCATCAGAGGGCGGAAAGAAAGAGAGAGGGAGCGTGAGACGGGAGCCAGCGGATCAGCCTTCGGCTTTCTAAGGACCATGGTTGTGTTGGATTAGATTCGGCTCAGAAGAGACAGGTGTTTCCTTGTTGGTTAAATACACTTGGGCATTGCTACTGTTAACATCGCCTAACAGCTTTTTATTCTTCAAAAAAAGGCGATTATGGTCAATAGAGTGCAATATTCTGGACCATCGCCGTGATCCCTCAAGAACCTCAAAGTTTATGGCATCCAATTCCATGTTTCCTTAGACGATATTCAAACGAAATGAACGAGTAAAGGAGTAACAAGTGTGTAAAGGCGAACAAGACAACAACGAGAGAACGAGATCACAACAGCACGGTATACCGTTACGGCTAGTACTCAGATCCAAAAAGTTTTGCCAGCAAAACGACCGAGTGTGACCAGGTGTGCATGCCCAACGGTTACACTGTGTTTGCTTACAAAAATAAAATCAGTTACAAATGCAAATGTTGTACGAAAACCAGCGAGATACCAACAACAACCATTAAATACCATCGCCTGCTTTTCTATTATTAATAGATATTTCATGTTTTGGATCTGAGAATGTACTACCTGTGTACATCCGCTAGCAAACACGGTTTGTAACAGAAATTTCTTATCGGTTTCATACGAATATCATCCCTGATTTTGCTCGTGTACACTGGTTGGCTTTTTATCAGTGCTGTCGTTTTTGGCTTATTTAGAGGAGAATCTGCCATACATACATATGTATGCAAGTATATATATGTACATATGGATAGAATAGCTGGAAATTGTTAGCTTTTCAACAAAAATATAGAGATAGTGAATGAGAGATACTGCCTTTGATTGGACTATGTCACCTTATGAGATCCGAAATTTAGTTCGCTATTTAGATAATTGTATACATACATACATATATAGAAACTGATACTTATATACACCCAGAGACCAATTCAAACACTTATGAAAATCTCAATATATTTACTGTTTGCACATTTACCAAGATACAAACATAGATTCAAAAACAGGATTCAAACATTTTTGCTAGATATTGCACGAGTACTGTCCTCGGTCGAGAATCCCCTTCTAGGATTGCTGCTGCTCCTCCTTACACAATTTTCCCATATCAATGTCCGCTTGGGGCAGGAAAGCCGAATAAGAAATGATTGTGCGGAAAGGCTCTGCATTGAGGCGACGGATCACGCGAACATTCTTCGTCTTGCCATGGATGGCATCTACGTATCTGCCCCTCAGGTGATCTAGCACCATTTGACCCCGGGTGTGGACGCCACACAGCTCCACGGTGGCGTAATACTCGCGCTCATCGGCGATCATCTGCTGAGGGAACAGATAGACGGCCGTGAGCAGGGCATCGCAGCTGACCCACTTCTCGAAGCCACGGGGCACCAGCATGGCTCGCTCCACGCGGGTGAGGAGCTCAACAAACGGATGCTTGACAGCGCCCAGGACATTAAGCCGCCAGTCCAGAGTCAACCCGAATTCGCCATCGATGCAGGGCTCCCATGGCAAGATCAGAGCGGGTCGCTTCAGACGCTCGAGGACTATGTGCGCTGCCTCCTGGTCCATCATGAAGTTGAATTCGGCGCTCTTGGTGACGTTCCCCTTGCCCATGATGTTGCCGCCCATGATATAGACGCCGCCCAGCTTGTCCAGAAACTCATCGCCATATAAATTAATGCAGCAGGCGAAGTTCGTGAGTGGGCCACAGAGCAGAAAGTCCACTTTTCCCGGGTGTTGGCAGGCCAGGCGGTACATGGCATTCACCGCGTGCTCCTCCGACAGCAGGTCGTCGGCATTCACGGCCGGATAGTCGCCCACATCTCCAAAGCCATCCAGGCCATGGAAGTGGGATTTAATTACCCAAGTGCGTGGTACAATCGGATTGGCGCAGCCCTCAAAGACGGGCACCTATTTGATCAATAAAAATAAAGGAAGAAAAAGCTGGTGACGAATGTGTTCGTATTGATGGGAATACTCACATCCAGCCTGTCCAAAGTGGAGAGCACTCGGAAGGCGTTCAGTGTGCCATTCTCCACACTGGTGTTGCCCTGGACACAGGTGACGGCTGCCACCTTGAAGCTCTTCCTCCCAGCGATGCGGAGGCCCTCTGCACGCAGAAGCATTGCCAGGCCCCAGGCATCGTCCGTGCCGATGTCGCAGTCGTAGACCACAAAGCTGTCGCAGTCGGACACGCAGGTGTTGGCCATGCTTAGTCTGATGTCTGAAGTGGGCTCATCCTCTCTATTCGATTCCTCTTTGCTTTCTCCTTCTGTTTTGCTGTCGCTAAAAACAGCTGACGGACCTATCGCCATCCATTCGATAGGCCTTAGAAAACAAAACTTCTATCTTATCGGGGTCTTTAGAATTTGGAACTTTAACATTAATCTAAATTGCGCTCAACAAGCAGTTTAATTTATGAGTTACGTTTAAGGTGTTGTTTGTACGTGCAATAAAGAGAATGAGGGCGGCATGTGGAAACCCAAGTTTCCTTAGAGGGGGGAAAATAACGCCTTTCAACTTCTAGATACCCTGGTCTTCGACTTTTTCTATCCGTAACTACCACTCGATCGTTTTGATACATAAGCTATAATCAGAAATTCGTCTTTAAAAATTAATATCTATGGTATCTTTTAAATCAAGAATACAATGAATAATAAAAATATATGTGTGTATCTTTAGTAATGATGATTTTCGTTAGAAAGATTCGACCTACATATGTTTAGAGTCGAATTTCTTTCTAATATACTCGAATATACCAGGGTATATTTAACTAGAAATTAAATAACACAATTACACGCTCGTGTGGGTAGTATGTGCATACGTACATACGTATGTGCATGTATATGTATGTTATCCCGTCTGGGGTTCTACTTTGATTGCTCGAAAGTGTCGAAAGTTGCCTTGTCGCGACGTCTTTTATTATCGCGACGCGACGACCTGCCACAACTCAATTGCAGCTCTGTGGCGACTATGTTGATGATTGCGCTCCGCTTTAACTGGCCTTAACACCCCGAGTTCCACGAAAATAAATGACAAATTCAATTCTGCGTTTCTTTACTGCACTACAATAGCAGGAAAGTGATTTGGAACAAAGAAATCCCTTTGTTGGGTTTCAGATCGGGGCGATGATTGCATTGGTTTTTTTCTGGGAATCTGTTACAGAACTGAGATTATGATTACCTATTTAGGGAATAGGAACTTAATTGGGTTATATACTGCTCCTAGGAGCTGCCTGCTCCAGTGATCATACGACAGAAGGGTATCAAAAGGGCGAACCGAAGGGTGTGCAAAGTGCACGCATCAGTCGCAGTCCTCTCCCGCTCTGCTCTTTATCTGTCTGGTTCGGGCTCGTGCAATCGCAGCTGATTTACTAAATATGGATTATAGAACGAAACTGCATACATATCTATGTACGGAGGCATGGCCATGCACAGGAGGATTGTGGGTGGGGGTACACGGGTAAACACACATCTGTGCAAGTGCCCGGGCGTGTGCGAGGGAGAGTGCTTGCTTTTACAGCTACATATGTATGTACATATATGTACATAAGAGGAGGGGAAGGGCGTTATGAAATTCCGTGCTGGCCGACCGTGCCCATATCACGATAGTTGCGTTAAATCAGTGGCGATACACGAGAATACGACAGCCGAACACCGACAACGACAACCGACAACCGTCGACGACGGTACGAAGGCAGCTCCCGCACAAAGAGCATACAATGGCGCAGATTAGCTTTTAGCTGCAGGCGTCGTTCGTGTAGGCCGGTGTCCAATCCACAGACCGATTCCCGGTTTCCAGTTCCCGTTTCCCCATTCGTACGAGCACTCACAGCTAGCCTTCGATGGCAGACGGACGCACAACAGCACATCAGGAAGTGGGAGAGGAGCCGGCAGTGGCGGCGGCGGCGGCGGCGGCGGCAGATCGCAGATACGCGATACTAGACTGCGATGGCGGCAGCGACGATGCCTGGGCCCTGTTGCTGCTGCTGCACGCAGAGCGTAGCCAGCTGGTGGAGCTCCTGGCGGTGACCACCATCGGGTGCGGCAACACCACCCGCGAGCATGCGGCGCGCAACATGCGGCGCATCCTCAACGCCTGCGACAGACAAGATGTGAGTACTCGAGTACGAGGACCTGGAAAAGGGAGGCATGTTAATACATATGTATTGTGTTTGGTGTGATTACAGGTGCCCATCTATCTGGGCGCCGTAGAGCCCCTGATTAGCTGCAGCGAAGATGACAAAAAGTATTTCCATGGACGCGACGGCTTCGGGGACTGTCTGGCGGCGTCTGATAGCGAGGAGTCGCTGGAGAGCATCGTGCAGCCGGAGCATGCGGTGACCGCCATTTACGAGCTGTGCCGCAAGCGACCCAAACAGATCACCGTGTTCGCGGTGGGGCCGCTGACCAATCTGGCCCTCGGCTACACCATGTACGGTGAGCAGTTCGGCCAGCAGTTGAGGGACCTCTACATCATGGGCGGCAACTACCAGGGCGTGGGCAACTCCTCGCGCTCGGCAGAGTTTAACTTCCATTCCGATCCGGAGGCCGCGCATGCTGTGCTGCTCAAGACACACTGTCCGATCACCATTCTGCCCTGGGAGGCCTGTCTCCCAGAGCGTTTCAACATACACATTGTGAGTAGAAGAGGCCGAGAATAGGGCCCCTCCGGATGGAAGAAGGTACAGAATTCAATTTGCTTTTGTTTTCCGCGTAGAATTGGCGCCTGGAGGAGTTCGCCGCGAGGGCTGCATCCGTCCAGCACTCGGCCATCACTCTGCTGAACCGCGTGGAGAGCGCCCAGTGGCTGCCCATGATCGAACAGTATGGAATCGACACGTGGAATCCCTGCGATGCAATTGTGGTGGCCGTTTGGCTCTTCGAGGACCGGCTGGTGCGGAGGCAAGGTACGTGGCATGCCACAGTTGATCTACGCGGCACCCACACCCGCGGCCAGATGGTGCTCGATCATCTGCGGGAGCGGGAAAAGTATCCGGAGAATGTGCGGATCATCGAGCTGGTCGACGGCGAGTTCTTCAAACGGATTGTCGAGTGGGTGGCGGGGCTGGATGGTGGGCAATTCCTGCTGAATAAATAACACTACGAGTAGTACATAAAATAAATCCTTAATTCACGAATATCGCAGCCCAGATCCCTCGTTTATTAGTTTGTCAGGTTCGTGCTATAAAATATGCCACAATCTGTTGTTTGCCGAGAGTTGGACATATCACGTATCGGGTTCGATCAGCGGAAATGCGACTTCACTGTATAGCCAGGGCGCGATTCTAGACAAGTGACTAACTCATGAAAGAAGCGCATAAGGCCGCGCGCGTTCTGCGACTTGCCACGGAGGAGGGCTTTCTCGTGGTTGAGGATGCCCACAATGGTGGCATAGGAGGTTGTGGCCTGGCTGGGGGGGCGGTTCAAACAGTTTATGAGAATGCGCAGCAGCTGCTCCTTCTGGTCGGGCAGGCACTCGGCGATCAGCTCTTTCAGTGTCCGGATGTGGAAAATGTCGGCGACGATATTGACTCCGTTCAGTTTGGCCATCAACTCGGCAATTAAGTCAATACGGTCGACGGGGACATGGTTGGGCTGATTGGGAATGGGATTCTCATCCGGCAACTTACGCTTGCGACCGTTCATTCTGAAAGAACATTGGGATTCTCACTGATTATGATTGGCAGACAATAAATACATACATATGTGCACTAACTGAAGAAATTAAATTAAATGTTCACTTGGACTGGGCCACTGTAGAATCCGCGCACGAACTTATTTTTTCCGTCTGCATGCGAACAATCCAGAAATAAATTACAAGTGAAAAAAGTGTCGAGCTTGGGGTTTTCCGGTTTCCTTTTTTCTAGTTTCTCAGTTATGTGTTGATTTTCTGATTCTGATTTTCTGACAATATGTGATGTCAGACTCGCAATGCCCTGCCTATTCCGATTGACAAAGCCGGCGATATTCTGTCCCATTGGCAGCACTTTATTTGCAATGGAAGTATCTTTTGCGGCACTTTTGAATTCCCAGATTAATTTCATTTTCCAGCACTTGTCGTCGCAATAAAGTACCCGTATTGTTTTTGTAACTACCCTGCGCATCGATAAGAACAATCAAGTCGCGGATATATTATTATATATATTATATATATATTGTCGATTCGGCAAAAATATTCAATTTAATATTTTCCGCCAATTCAAAAAAACAAAAAATCGCCTACAAATTGGGATGAAGGTATATTTGCGGTATATTTTGAAGATGAGACGGTATATTTCGGTATATGTCTGATGTCAGACGTTAAATGTAATCGATAAACGATAAACACTAACACGAAAGGGCCAGAATCGGGGAGTCGCATGCAATTTGTTTTGTTATTAATTTTCCAAATAATATCGGGCTTTGTGCTGCTTCTAATTGTGATACATTACATCTATTATATAATCAATGCGATTGCCGGCGATTCGCATAGACAGCAACAGTATCCACAGGCAGAACGGCCAAAAAGAGGCGACACTTGCAGCAGTTTGTGCTGCCTGAGTGCCACCTGCCGCCCCCCGCCCAGAACCACCACCACAACAACAACGGGATCGGAGTTTGGTTTTCACATTACAAATTTGGCGAAAACCAAATCCACAAATATGCAAACAAACGATGACGCAAAGTTTATTAAAAAGTGCGTATGTAGTACTGTGTGTGGGTGTAGAAGTGGAAGTGGAAGAACAAACGAAAGAGAAGCAGCAGCAACACACAAAAAAAACGACTCGCGCGTCATATGTCAGAAGTGAGGCCCCCCGAAAACCCACTCACCTTGCTGCTGGCGGTTTGCTCTTTATTGATTTTCCACTTGCCACAACATTTTGTTACTATGCGTGTGCGGCTCTTGTGTTTCTGTGTGTGTGCAACAACAACTTGCAACAGAAAACAAAAGAAATGAAGAAACATTAGTCCAGAACAAAGGGATAGCTATTACCTCATTACGCATCGAACCGAACCGCATAATTTATGATTGATCCAACAATCCAATGCTGCTGTATGCTGGCTCCCTCTCTCTCTCTCTCTCTCTCTCTTTCTCTTTCTCTCTCTATATTTATCTGTCTGTCTCTTTTGATTGCATTCCATTTTTCTGTTCTTTACCATTTTAGGCGATGGAAAGGCGGCTCCATTGAGCCGCATCCCACGGACAAGGCTCTGATTGTCAACTATCAGCTGGAGGCGACGGTATTCGGGGAGCCCAACAATCCAATGATTGAAGAGAAGAAGGTACGAGAGGGGTGCGGAGGAGATACTCTGGTTGACATTGAGCTGCTGCTGCTTCTTATGCGGCTGCTGGCCAATCGATATCGTGAAACGGGGTCGATGACGGGTCGGTCGGCGGTGCGGGGTCTTTGCCCTCGTTTGCCCCTCCAGCCGTTTCGCTTGTGTGTTCAATTTGTTAATTATTTATTTTAACTATGTTTTTTTGCTGTGTGTTGTGTGTTTATCTTGTTGGTAGCATTGCCAGAAAATCATCAGGCTTCGCTCGCTGAATACCAAAACCGATCCGGCTGCCTTGGCCCGCGAAGTGGTGGACAAATGCGATCTGATACATAAATCGCAGCTGAACGATGTCGAACAGATCATATTCTATCTTAAGAATCGCAAGGACAATGCCAGCAATGGTGGGTTTCACTGGGCTTTACCATACGAATCAATATGTATAAAAATATTCTCGCCATTTCATAGACATACCCGACAACAATACACACAGCCGCCGGTCGGCTGCCTTGCATACCTCGCATACACGCTCTTCGGCCCGTTCCCATAGCAGTGTGGCCGCCATGTCCAGCAGTGGCACGGGCCCTGCCACTGGCAATGGCAGCAGTGGTGGTGGCGGTAGCGGTGGCGGTGTCTCATCCATCACGAATGGCAGTAGCAATGCTTTGGCCGCTTCTACGCCCACAGCGGATGTGTCCATCAACAATATTGACGAGTATGTGGAGCTGCTGTACGAGGAGCTGGGCGAACGCATACGCGGCTCGGCTATGATCCTGCAAATGGCACGGAATCCCGATAACCTAGAGGAGCTGGAAAAGAATGGTAGAATGGATAGCAATCCTCTGAAGATTTCATATTCGGCTTCTGATTCTTATTATTATTTTGTGTGTTGTTCCCTTTTGCAGAAGCCTGCCTCAGTGCTTTGTCGCGTGTACTACGCGAGGACTGGCGCAAAAGTCTCGACCTGTCGACGAACATCATCTACATCTTCTTTTGCTTCTCCACCTACACCAAGTTCCATCCACTTATAGTGCAGTACAAGGTAAGGGCAACGCCACTGAAGCTCGAGGAAACTTTCATTTGGGACGAATGCCTCTGTTCTCTGTTAAAGATTGGCTCTCTGTGCATGGATGTGATCGACTATGAGCTGAGACGCTATGAGACCATGAGGAATGAGCTGGATGTCCGCAAGCAACCGAATGGCTCCTCCACACCGCATTCGGCAAAGGCCAGCAAGGAGAAGCTGAATCGCAGCACAGATGATTTCCTGGACATCATGAACGAGGAGAAGCCCAAGGAGGTTGGTTATTCGTCTTGCGAATCCCCTTTTCCGATCTCTTATGATTTGTTTCTGACTTATTTCAGATGGAGCCACCGCGTCGACGAATTCCCGAACTGAAGCAGCGTCCCAAATCGGGCAACTGGAGTAGCTTTCATGGGTCCATGTCCTCGTCCCTAATTAAGAGTCAAATCCTGAACAGCAGCTATCACGAGGCGCTGTGTGCAGGCGCTGGCGGGGGAGGAGAGCCGCCCAGCACGGTGCCGGCCGAATTGAAGGCTCAGAGCAACGAGTCGCTGGATCGTAACGATCCAAAGGTGAAAAAAGAGGAGATCGATCGCTTGAACAAACAGCTAAAGATCTTTGCCAAGAAGCAAGAGCAGCTGCTGCGTGTCGCCTTTTATCTGCTGCTGAATATGGCCGAGAATGTGAAGCTGGAGGAGAAGATGCGACGCAAGCATATTGTTAAGATGCTGGTCAAGGCGCTGGATCGCCAGAATATCGATCTGCTGATGCTTGTGAGCACGTTCCTCAAAAAGCTGTCGATTGTCGGCGACAACAAGGATGAGATGTGCTCGCTGAACATTGTGGCAAAGCTGCCGCGCTTGTTCCAGAGCACGCACACCGACCTGGTGCAGGTCACCCTCAAGCTGGTCTTCAATCTCTCCTTCGATGGAGGTCTCAGGCGCAAGATGATTGCCGCCGGCTATCTGCCCATGCTCGTGATGTTCATCAACGATGAGAAGCATCATGGCATTGCCGTCAAGATCCTCTATCACATGAGCCTCGACGACAAGGTGAAGGGCATGTTCACGCAGACGGAATGCGTTCAAATGGCCACCGATGCGATCATTCTCAATCTGAATGTGAAGGTCGATCTCGATCTGATTGCCCTCTGTATCAATCTATCGCTGAATCGGCGCAATGCCCAGATAATGGTCGATGGCCAGCGTCTGCACAGCCTCATGGATCGGGCGTTCAAGTATCAGGATGCCTTGCTAATGAAACTGCTGCGAAATCTGTCGCAGCACGAATCCCTGCAGCTACAGTTCATTGACTATGTGGCCGATCTCGCTCGCATTCTAACCATCTGCGACGATGAGGCGTTCATTGTCGAGTGTCTCGGCATATTGGGGAATCTATCACTCACCGATCTTGATTATTCGCAAATACTGCAGAACTTCCAGCTAATACCATGGATAAGGCAGCTGCTAGTCCCCTCCTCGCGTCTCGATGATTTGGTGCTCGATACGATCGTGTATCTGGGCACCTGTGCCTGCGATGAATTGTGCGCTCTGCTCTTCTGTCGGGCCAAGGTGGTCATCTCATTGATCGAGCTGCTGAAGGCCAAGCAGGAGGATGACGAGATTGTCCTACAGATTATCTATGTATTCCAGCAGATCCTGAGGCACGAGAGCACGCGCGAGTATATGATCAAGGAAACCGAATCGCCCGCCTACCTCATCGATCTCATGCACGACAAGAACGAGGAGATACGCAAGGTGTGCGATTATTGTTTGGATATCATTGCCATCAGCGACTCCGAATGGGCCAAGCGGATCAAGGTGAGTTCGGTTCAGTTCGCTTCCCTGTCGTCAGCCCTCATCCCTCCCCTCCTATATCTGGGTTTGCTTTCAGCTGGAGAAATTCCGCAATCATAATTCTCAATGGCTGTGCATGGTGGAGTCGCAACAGGATCAGGATAACGAGCAGGACTATGTCGATCAGGAGGATGAGTGCGACAATGATTTGGATACGTATCTGCGTTCCGAATACTTGGACAATTGCGATCTCTACAATAACGATATGAATGGCGACAATGACAGCAATAACAGCAATAGCAACAACAGCAACAACAATCCGGCCAGTCCGGCCATGTCCACCTACAGCAGGCCACTCAGCACGTAAGCCCTGAGCTCCACAAGTCACTAAACTCGGAACACAAATTATATTTACATTTTGGCAATTTCTTTAAACTATCTATTTAAGCTATCGACGCAGCCAGGATCTCGATGAGCTGTACAATATGACCTCCAGCTCCAAGTCTCAGGGCTCAAGCGACAACAATTTCATGTTTAAATCAAACAAATCCCTGGACACTGACGGCCTGCATGAGGAGCTGCTAATGGCATAGGGCCTAGGGGCTAGGGCCATCAATCGAACAAATTTATAAATGCAATTCAATTCAAATTCAAGAAGCTTTCGCCTAAACCCCGTGTAAATGTTTAGTCACAAATCGCGCGCCCCCCTCCGGAGCAGAGCCAACCATCGCATTATACTCGCTGCAGTTTGCTGTTTGGCTCAGATCGGCGGGAACCTATTTATATAGAAGATATATATTTATATTATATATATTTTCAACGCTTGTTGGTCGTTTGTCGTTGGACGTTAAATAATTTTAGCGAAGCGGCGGCTGCTTTCTACTCAAAACCCATCCAACGACGACAAACGGCGCACCACACAGGACAGACAGAAAGACACGAACAAACGAGTACTCTTACTAATTACGTCGTATAATTATTAATTGTTTATTTGTTATTTATTTATACTTAATTTATTGATGCCTTGTATTATTACAATGATGATCCTCAATCCTCGTTTCAACTAAGTCAATCCCGAGAAAAATAATTGTGCAATAATCTCTGCCACCCCCACCTCCCCCCCCTCAAAAGTATTATGAGCAACTTTTTTTTTAGTTGAATTTTTAATTTAGCCATTTATTTTGTTTTGCTTTTTGCATACCTTACAAACGAAAGTCAAATTGTAATATTAAACCAAGAAAAACGACAACTAAAAAAATATACAACAAATCTACTGTAAATGTTTGCAAATGTACGTGTCGCGTTTTTTTACTATTATTTAGAGTGCAATTTCAGATTGAATTTCCATGGAATGGAATAGAACACCTTCTATATCATTCAGTTATCATATATCCACCCATTACAGCACTCAGGACAGGACAACAATGGCATGGCTATGAGCCCTACTTGACCATTCGAATGGGATATTCCGTATTCCTTTGCAGGTTGGCCAAACGCGACCCCCGTGGCGAGCTGCCTCTAAGCAACTACCTCTGCGAAAACCCGACGAGGAGATTCTGTTTAGCAACGAGAAGGAGCAGCAGCGGTACAGCGTCGATGAGCCAGTCATGCCAGGCCGATCATAGCAAGTGGGCATCATTTTGAAATAGGCGGCATTTTTGACCTTCCTCTCCAGGCCACAAACATTGCAGCTATATATTTCCCTCTCTCTTCCAGTACTTCTGGATTTATCTAGAAGTATGTGTACAAAATTGAATAGCGGGTATCCTTAATGTCGTGGCACACACACATATAACGACTGGTTTATTTTTGTTTTTTTTTTTATTATTTTGTGTTGCACAATAAGGAATATTAAGTTGCATTTCTTATGACAGAGGCTGCTAAACAGTAAATATGGGATATACTCGTGTACTTGTATAAATATGTATGCATGCAGGTATGTATGTATGTATATATATATATATATATATATATGTACAAAGTTGTATATTGTAGAAGAATAGGGCTCTCTGTAGAGTTATTGTTGGTATGCCATAAGAATGAATATACAATTGCATTATGATATATCATATCGTGTATATATGTTGTTAGTATCATGGATGAGGCGAGGCCTTCTAGCTTGATTTTAACTTAATATTTAGATATCTTCCGATACGTCTCTCGAGCAGATCTTATATGTACGAGTATACAGAAGAGTGGGATTATGTCTCGTCTGCCGCAGTGGAACTTAAAGTTTATAAGTTTTAACAAGTTTCTTCTATTTTTTTTTACACAGAAAATATCATACATTTACATACACATATAAAGAGATATAGTATATACGATAGATATATATATAGAAAATATAGAAGGGGAACGAACAAGTAATCTCTACATGCAAATATTTCCTAAAAATATCTCGTGGGAAGTAGAGGATAGGCATATCTTTTCACAAAGAGCTAGTCCAGATAATCCATGGTCTTGATGAACTTCACCACCGAACCGAACAGCGTCCAATAGAACTCGTTCTCGCCATCGAGCTTCCTGCCCAGAAAACAGCTAATGTACTCCACCGTCGACAGCAGATAGGGTGGATTTGCCTGTAACGTAACGTGATTATAGATTTATTTCTTTGTGGCCTCGTAGAGGTAGATCAGATCTGATATACCCACCATTATGACCACATAGATGAGCACGGGCAGCAGGTCATCGGCAGCGGGCACACGACCGCAGGACATTCGCAGCAGACTCATGATGCTAGATATGCAGCTGATGGGGATTCAATACGGTTAATGATCCATATATATTATGATGCAAGGCTGTAAGAGACTCACTTAATGATGCACTGCAGCTTCTCGCGCGGCGTCTTGTAGGCGGCCATATGACAGAGCTGCTGCTGGGCAAATGTCCAGGGCGCCTCGCCCAGATACTCTTGGGCAATGCACAAGGCCGGATGGGCGGGATGTACGAACCGCTGCAGCTTGCCAATGTGCGCAGAGAGCACAGTGTCGCGCGAGACATCGGCATCCTCATTGGGGAACATCACCTGCTGGTACATTAGCTCTAAAAGCATCCGTTCGATGGCCTCCCGGGCGGCATCCACCTGCCAATCGTCCAGCAGGTCGGCGCTCGTTATCAACTGCTGCAGCAGCTGCTCGACATACTCCTCGACCAGCTCCACCCGCTCATCGCTGGCCCTCAGCTGGCCAAATTCGGTTTGGAACTGTTCCAGCTTGTCCTGTTGGCGGGCCCAGGCCAGATACAGGCGGACCAACGATTGCATCAGGCAGCGCTGGCAGCTCCGCGCCTCGCTTCTCAGCCGCACCTCCAGCTGCTCGAGCTGCTCGGAGCGCAGCAGCAACTGCTGGCGATGCCGCATCAGGTACTGGAGATAGCTCTGCCTACGCTGCAGGTCATGCTGCAGCTCCACCAGCAGCTGGCCATGTTGCGGCCGCTCCAGCTGCTCGAGGCAACGCAGCGCCTCGGCCACATGCGAGATCTGCGGCAGACGCTGCAGGCTGATGCACTGCGCCAGCTGTATCTGCAAGTAGATCTGCAGCGGTGTTGTGGCATCCAGCGGGCGCAGGGGCGTCGTCTGGCGAAAGTCCCCGCTATGCAGATCCGTCTTGGACAGGACCGTGCGCATTTTCTGCTTCACGCTACCAAAGGCCACGCCAGGAAGTAGCCTATAAAAAAGAATAAACGCAATCAGAATAACGAGAGGCGAGTGGCAGACACGATTACTTACCCCCCATTCACGTGCTTATGCAAATGCGCTGCAGTTGCTGCTGCGGCGGCAGTTCCTCCTCCTCCGCCACCCCCATTGCCCGTTGAATCCGAATTGGTTGCCTCGCTGGAGCTGCTCACCTTGCGCCTGTACTTGGCCAGGATATCCTCGCTGCTATCACAGTAGTGGGTGCCAAAGCTGACGCAGGCAGCGGCACTGGGATCAAAGGTAACGGTGCGGCCCCCCGGATCTGTTGCGGTACTGGGATTTGGATTGATGCTCGACGCGGGGGCAATGGCAATGGCATTGTTCTTTGAGTTGCTGGAGCCTCCCCGGCGATGCTTGAAGAAGCCCTGCTTCAATTTGTTGAAAATGCCAGCACTATGATGCTCACGATCCCTGTCTCTGTCCCTGTCCCGATCTCTATCCCTATCCCTATCCCGTTCTCTGTCCCGTTCCCTATCCCGTTCTCTGTCCCGCTCCCGTTCCCTATCCCTGTCCCGATGGTACGGCTGCTGCTCTTTATCCGCACTGGCATCGAAACTAATGCTCTTTGGTATGGCCCCTGTGGCCTTGCTTGGCGGCTTGGATATGCTTCTGGCTTCGGCTTCGGCTCTGCTGCTGCTACTATTCTCCGCTGCTGCTGCTGCTCGCTCCTCCAGCTGCAGCTGCTGCTGGGTCTGGGCACACAGGAGCAGCTCCTGCTTGTCGTCATCCGTTTTGGGCAGCATCGAATTGAGCATAATCTCATGATTCTCATAATTGAGACTCTGATGGCGTCGCATGCCGCCCGCCAGGATGCCATTCCGTCGCCCATCGATACACTGTGAGCGCTGCTCTATGGAGATGCGACGATGTTCGACGGACGACTGCGAGGAGCAGCCCTGCTGTTGCTGTTGCTGCTGCTGCTGCTGTTCCTCCTGGTTGAACATGTCGAGCAGCTGTTGGACGAGCCCTGGGGGCTGCTCTTCCTCGTCCTTGTCCTCGCTGCAATCACTGAAATCAATGAGATCTCGATGCTGATGCTCCTTATGCTCCTGGTGTTTCTTTTTCTTCTGCGCCGCCGACTTGTGATGATGCTCACGATGATCCCGATCCCGATCCCTATCCCGATGCTGATGATGATGCTTGGCCAATGCTCGCGGCGGCGGTGGCGGCTCTTCCATATTGAGGCTCTGATTGCTGATGCTGCTCTCCGCCGAGGTTTGGCGTCGCATGCAGGAGGTGCCCATCAGCGGTGTGGTCTTCCGGCCAATGCCCTCGGCGCCGCTGCATTTGTACTGCTGCTGGAAGCTGCTCTCCCCGCCCATGACATGGTAGCTGGTCCTCACCGAGCTGCGGGCCAGCGAGGAGGCGCCATGGTAATCTCTATGGGCATCCTCATACGAATTGAGGGCATCAAAGAAGGCCGAATCCTCTTGGCTACGTTCGCTGCCATTGCGCAGTCGTTCTCGGTCTGGATCTGGCTCCCCGTCGCCACTGCTGCCCGGCGTCTGTTCGTCCTCATCGTCGTCATCGCCTACGCCACCGCCACCGCCGCCAGCGGACTCTGGCACACCGGCACCTCCGTCCGTGCCAGGGGCAATGTCGGATTTAGCTGTGATGCTGACATTATCATCCGTATCCATTTCGGCCAGCTTCTCCGAATCGCTGGCCAGCACATCGGTGCTCCAGTTGCTCTCCGAACGCTGGTCGGAGGCATCCATGTGGGGTCCAGAGATTACTCCAGCCCCGGCCCGGGCCAGGGCTTCCACAACGAAATTATTGTCACCCGGCAGGACCACAGCGGAGGGTATGAGCGGCGTTGAGAAGTTCCTATCGCGATCTCGGTCTCCACGATCCCCCCGATCGCCCCCCCGTTCGCTGCCTGTGGCATCGATGGTATTCTCCGAATCGCTGGCCAGGACATCCGTTGACCAGGTGTCCGAAATGATGCTCACATTCTCGTCGCCCTCGAACTTTTTCAGCTCAAATTTGCAGAACTTATCGTCGATGTCGGAGCGGGCCTTTGAGAGGAGCATCTTTTGCATTTGCGGATTCGCAGCACGCACGTGGTGGCCATGATGGTGGACCAGATCCCCGCCACCGCCATCGCCGTCTGTCACTTGGGACGAGGGCGTGTCCCGGCCACTGATATTCGGTGTGCCCCTGCCCGAGACATTCGCCGACACCATATCGGAGAGATTGTCCTCGTTCTCGTGGACATCCCGCTCTTGTTGCTCTTCGAGATCCAGCGAACTGGCCACTGAATGCGCCGCCTCACTGATGGCCTCCAGATTATCCGAATTGGCAATGGAGGCATCATCCTGGGGCCGTCGCATTGCCTCCAGGCTGCTCACATCATCGTTGTTCGAGGAGGGTGCCACCACGCCAGTGGTGCAGGCCGCAGCGGGCAGCAGACTGCTGCCATCCTGCCCAATGCAGTTCATCTTAAGCACCTCCTCCTCGGTCAGGGGCTTCAGTTTGCTCTTCGCGGAGGCGTTGTAGATGCTGAACATGAGCACCGGCTCATCTGGAGGGCAGCCTTGATGATCGTTTGTGGCAGCAGCCGGAGCCGAAGCCGGAGCTGGAGCAGAAGCAGCGGGAGCGGGAGCAGCACCGCAGGAACTAAGGCTCGTATTGCTGCCGCTGTGGCTAGAGCACTGCTCGAGATCTCCATTCGAAGCAACGGAAATGTTGGAACTATTCGCCTGGCCATTGGCCACAGGCGGTAACTGCTCGACTGCAGGCTGCAGATTTTTGCTGCTGTTGCTGTTGCTGAAGCTCATGCTGTTGGCCAGCTTCTTTTTGGCCTTGCCCAAACGCATCAGGCTTTTGTTGTTGTTCTTCTTGTTGCTGCTGCTGCTGTTGTTGTTGTGCTGCTTCTCCGGACTGTTTGGGGTAGCATCTGGCAGTTCCGACTGCGATTGCAGCTGCTGCTTGGGTATCCTGCCCAAGATGCGCTGCAAACGCTGCCTCTCCTCGGCCGAGACATCGTACTCATCGCGCGACGTTAGCAGCCGAAAGAACTCCACAAACTGTGAGAGCTCTTTTTGATTGATGGCCAGCTGTGAGCGCTCAAAGTCCGTCTGCTGTGGGAGTATGGCCACCACATCCTCCCCCGTCTCGCCGAGCATGAGGAGCTCCATCAGTTGGACCAATTCGCTGCCTTCGTCGTTGAGGGCCAGCCGCTGCAGCAGCTGGACAATCTGATTCAGATTATGACGCATCCGTTCGCTGACATTCACATCGATAATGCCCACCAGATCGGCGCTGACAATGGCTGGGGAGATGAAGTGTGTGAATACCAGATCCGTGAGCAGATGCCGGATCTCCTGCTCTTTGTGGCGATGCGTTTGCCGCAGCTGCTGGCTGAGCGTTTGCAGGAGCCAGCGCAGGGAGCTGGGAAACAGAGCCCAGCTCTGCTGCAGGCTCTTCACAAACACCTGGGCATGGGTGTGCAGTTTACCCAAAGTCTCTGCATGGAAGCGCGCTACATTCCGCTGGTACTCCTCGCCGTGCTCACCCTCCCCCGCCTGTCCAAAGCGCCGTTCGCGCTCCTTCTGGCTGAAGCTCTGCATCAGCTTGTGCGGATCGAGATCTAGCCAGATATCGTGCTCGCTTAGGACTCCCATCAGAGGGGCATGCAGGGCGGCCGTGAGGAAGATTCTTGCCGAAAAGAGGCTCTCCACCAGCCGCTGGTAGAGGCGGGCAAAGGAGCTGCTGTTGGTCCGGAGAAGGCGGCGGGGCTGGTCGCTGCCCAGCAGCTGGATTTCGATTAGTTCCCGGAGCAGCTTCAGCAGCAGCTCCACATCCTTTGTGTTGATGGCATTGCCATACAGACCCGTCGCTATCGTATTGATGATCTGCCCCAATTGACCGCTCGAGAGCAGCGACAGCCGGTCCGCGGTAGCCAGCGACAGGGCCAACAAATATGGCGTATTGTACAGATAATTGAAGAGATCCTCGTAGGCCAGGGCATGCTCATACGGCAGCACCTGCTTGGCATCCACAAACTGGGCACTGTCGTAGGCACTCGCCCGTCTGCAGCTCAACAGAGGATCGTGATCCTTCCTGGCCAGCAGCAGTTCGTTCAGTATCTGTCTCTGCTGGGCACACACAAAGGCCAACTGTAATAGGGATCCAGGTATCGGATCGGATCATAGATATCATGAGAGATTAAATCCCTTATTTGTTTGGTTAATATTTACCTTTGTTATGGTGCCGGCATTGGTCTCTAGAGCCCCTGTCAGCTGGCCAAAGGCCGTCTGCTCTTGCTGGATGAAGAGCTGCTCCTGGCGGAGAGTGCGCGCCAGGTCCATGATCTCCAGGAGATTCCCCGCTGCAGTGGGCTCCATAATGGCGATAGAGTTTCTGCAAAACTCGGTTCGATTAGGAATCGGCCTTGAAATTGTGAAATAAAATCTTTTTTCATGCCCGATCTAAGGCGTCTTCCGGAAAGAAGGCTAGGACCCTTATGAAGCCGCCTCTCAAGACTACTTCTACCCTGGAGCAACTGCTGCTTTCTCTCTTAATTTTTATTTTGATGATAGTGGAAGTTTGGATCTGCGGCCTGCGTTAAGAACATCTTTTAATATCGTCTGGAGTTAAGGGGCATTAAATTTCGTTAAACTTTAGTTTCAACTACATTGCCATTCACTTTTAATGGCAATTCGATTTCAGGTTCTAAATCAATTCATTTCGATGGAAACTCAATTATTTGTACTGAACTGTTTGTCCCTTTTCCAAGTGGACTGACTATTCCGCCAATTTTCCTTTACTTTTGATTCGATTAGCAAAAATGTATC
This sequence comes from Drosophila helvetica, assembly GCA_963969585.1. Lineage (NCBI taxonomy): Eukaryota > Metazoa > Arthropoda > Insecta > Diptera > Drosophilidae > Drosophila > Drosophila helvetica. The sequence goes on along the minus strand of OZ018401.1, from coordinate 9,154,825 downwards.
CTAAAATTCTGTTCCGTTCTTCCTACATATGTATACTCCCGACCCTGCCCATACATTGTTCGGTGTCCGGTCCGTCACTTGCCCGTCACTTGCGCATTTCCGTAATTTAAATTGGTTTGCATTATTCATTGTTCATTGCAACGTGTGGAACGGCTGGCATTTCTCAGGGCAATTGTTTTGGTTTTCAGTTTGGGGGCCTCGCAAATGGATGAATGATTGAAAGTAAAATCAGCTGCTTTGCTGCGCTGCCTCTCTTAGACCGTTATATGCGCTAGAACATATGCAATAAGCCTACGATCACGTATCGTAAGCATCTCTGCTCTGCTCTAATGATCTTACAGTCACGCGCACATCTCTAATTGGATGCCAAAGAGAGACAGAAACGGGGAGATAGAGAGAGCTAAACAGCTAATCAGCGAGAAATGAAGCCTCTCTACGAGTATACAAGTGCTTATATGTATGTATGTATGTATGTAGGCATGTAATGTATATAAATATATACGAGTATATAGTACAATTCGATTTTGTGGTTACATGAACAATGCCAAACGCTTGCCAATCTCCTCTTCAGTTACAGTTACAGATTAGGCCTTGATCAAGGGCAGATAGATGCCCTGGCTTGCCCTGCGGTGCCCGTACACAGACAGATGATAAACAGCGGAAAACGAGAGGCCGATACCCCGCTTTCTATAGTCGGGCATGGCCTTGTTTCAAACCAAAGTGGAGTCGCAATATTTGCGCATCAATTACGGCCACTATTTGTACCTCGTGAATGACGATGGGGGTGTGCCAACCAGCTCATAGTCTATAAAGCAATCATGATCTGTTTACTTTCTCCGATAGGGCATAAATGAAACACCCACTCGGCTAGGGCCAAGGTCAGGATGCACTGGCATTGGTTCCACGCACTTTTGCGCTTGGGAATGCACGTGTCCTTGGGGACCAGGACCAGTGTCCCTCATGTACTTTTCAAAAGAAAGTCTAAGTTTACTTTTGCTCGAAATTGTTGTATTCAATTGGGAATTGCTTTTTATCTTATCGATAAGTAGGCGAAAGTCTTAGGAGGCGTTTTAGATAAACAATGGGTCATACGCTGCTATGCCCGATACGATTAGTGTGTGGTTCGGTAAGTGACTGCTGACTGTTGACTGGGATTCTATAAGCGTAAAATGCGCCCTCCCCCCGTATGATGCTCTCTCCATCAGGGAGGCAGATGCAGCCAGCAGGCAGCAGCCCGCCAATCGGAACAATGGCATGCAAACACACATAAAAGTTAAATGTGAAACAACACTTAATTTGTGTGGGGGCCTCTCTCACATTGCACAAGCCTCGCAGCAGCAGCAGAGGCGGGGGAGTCTGCAATGTGTCGTCTCAATGTGTCGCCAAAGCTGAAATGGGGGGTGGACTCCCGCTCTCCCGCGCTGCTGTGTGTGTGTTTGTGTATGCATTAATAGTTTAAGTATTTTCATGCATAGAAAATAATATATGAGCCTGGAAATTGGTCGTGGTGCTTCCCTAGGGGGTGTGGATCTACCATATAGGAATGCGCAGATTTCGTCAGCTGCTACTGCAGGACTTACGTTTCGGGCAGGGGCTGGGGATGGTGTCTGTCGACTGCTTGTCCTGTGTGTGCGCCTGCGGGTGCGGGCGCGTGTTTGTGTGGGACGGATGGCAGACTAGCGGGTAGCCGCCAGTTTGCTTATTGGTTGGGTATTGACGCCTGGGATTGTGATTTCCACACGCACGCCTTTTGTTTAAATGATTACGTCCATTTTCTCGCCTCATAATTCAGTTTGTCTGGCAACATGTTGCTCAGTCTAGAAAACAGAAACAGAAACAGGGGGGGAATGGAGGAAACGGGGAGAAGGCGCACAATAACTTACTTTCGCTAGCAATTGAGGATCTAACTGCTTTTCCACTTTTCACTTGAATTTTTGTTTAACTTTAATTAGCGAGAATTAACACACCCGTTGTCTCAAGCGAATAAAAACACAAACAATTAATGTTTTTTTTCTCTTTGCCTTGCACGCAGTTAGACTTGAGTATGCTAGGGATGGGTGCTAAATATATATTGATGTATCAATAAGTCGATATATATCGATATATGTATGATATTTTTCGTCTGGGCGAAAATATTAAAATCGCTAGTTGTGTGGGATATCTTATCAATGGAACTATTATTCTGAGTTCGAGCCGAATCGACAATTTTTTTTTTTTAATCCGGGGACGTTAGATCAAATGTTTCCGCGACTCTTTATTCTTCTTATCGATGCGCAGGGTAGATGCAAAAACAATATCGGTACTTTTGTGCGATAAGCGGAACGAGCTCGGCGGCTACATGCCTTTATTTTGAAAATAATATTAGCCACCCATAAAATTGTACAAATAATTCATTCTTTAACCACCATTTATCATCAGCGATAATTTTCTCATTTAATAAAAAACAGGATGTCCGATTCGAACTACACTACACAGAAAGCGCCAGAAAATACCTATATGAAATTAAGCTGGGAATTCAAAAGTGCCATAAAAGGTAGTGCCATTACAAATCCAGTGCTGCCAATGGGATAGAATATATCTTTTTTTGTCGGACTTATTAATCGGAATAGGCAAGGCATTGCGAGTTGAACATTTCTTTTTTCACATATTGTCAGAAAATCAAACAATGTACATATATCTAGTCCAGTGATCATTTTGTATACAAATTGAGAAACTAGAAAGGAAACCGAAAAACTCCAAGTTCGACACTTTTATTCACTTGTAATTTATTTCTGGATGGTTCGCATCCGCACTGAAAAAAACAACGCGTTCGTGGATTATACAGTGGCCCAGTCCCAGTGAACATTTCATTTATTTTCTACATTTAATACACATATGTAGGTATTTATTGTCTTCCAATCATCATCAGTGAGAATCCCAATGTTTTTTCAGAATGAACGGTCGCAAGCGTAAGTGGCAGGATGCCGATCCCGTCCGCAATCAGCGCAACCATGTCCCTGTCGAGCGTATTGACTTAATTGCCGAGTTGATGGCCAAACTGAACGGAGTCAATATCGTCGCCGACTTTTTCCATATCCGGAAACTGAAACAGCTGGTCGCCGAGTGCCTGCCCGACCACAAGGAGCAGCTGCTGCGCATTCTCATAAACTGTTTGAACCGCCCCCCCAGCCAGGCCACAACCTCCTATGCCACCATTGTGGGCATCCTCAACCACGACTTCCATCCACTCATAATCGATTGCCTCCGCGCCCTGATGGGGGTCCACCGAAAAGCCCTCCTCTATGGCAAGTGGGAGAACGCGCGCGGCTTGCTGTACTTCCTCAACGAGTTATTCAAGTGCCATAGCATCGGGCCCTGGCTGTACAGCGTGAACCGCTGATCGAACCCGATACGTGATATGGCCAACTTCCGGCAAACAGAAAAGATTATGACATATTTTATATGCTGACACACTAATAAACGAGGGATCTGGGCTTCAATATTCGTGCATTGAGGATTTATTTTATGTACTACTCGTATTGCTATTTATTCAGCAGGAATTCTCGGCCTCTTCTATTCACGCTCTGGAAGACAGGCCAACTGCAGCTCAACTGCTCGTGTAGCCAGATCGGTCACTGGCCATGCCATTCAGGAAACCTCCAAGCAAACTCAGCTTTGACTTGAAGAAGCCACCCCTGGGATGAAGTGGTGAAGTAGCACAGATAGACGGGCACCAGCAATCACAACCCACATAGAGAGGATGTGTTTGGGAGTTATCCAGATGCACAAGCTCTTTTTTATCGCAACTTTGTCCAGGGTGTGATTTCTTCAGGTCCAACCTGGAGTTTGCTTCGAAGTTTCCTGAATGCTCTGAGCAACGGCTCGAAGTCTATTTTAAGTGTGTACTAACAGTATTCGACTGAACTGAGGCTGAGGCCAACGACCCAACTAAAAGTAATACCCTTCTACTCCTACAGCCAATGTGGCTGTAAGATTTAGCAAAAGGGACGCATGTACAGTGTAACTTTAATTTTGGAAATAAACAAATTTATGCTATGCTTAACAGCTTTATCCAGCGATAAACCAAAAACCATTGAAAGGAGATATCTTGTGGATGAGGCCACCCCAAATCGAGCTCTGATTCTGCTGCAGCGACTCCATTCGAATTCCGCAATTCGATTATCTTTATTAAACATGCGAATCAAATATGCTGCCAACAAAGGGTGGGGTGGGGTGGTGTGCTGCTGTCCATTAAAGCTGTCCATTACTTAAAGAGCAGAGGCAGCCTGCAGTGAGGCTCCGTCAGACTGGGATTGTCTGAATAGAGCGACATGGTCCTGGCGGTGAGATCGAAAATGCCAACGGCAATGGTCTTGACCACCTCATCGCAGCTACCGTTCTCGCGCCACACGCAATACTCGCCCCCAGAGACATCGCCCAGCATGTGGCGGACATCCTGCTCGCTCATGGGCGGCTTGTAGGTGCCAAATGCCTGCATCCGCGATACGCTGGAGTCGACCATCAGAGCGTTGGCCTGATCCTGGTGTATGCGATCGAATCTAGGATCGAAAAGAGAATTACCCAAGCTTCGACAATGATTACTGGTGGATCTGGCACTCACTGATTCACATGGTAGTTATGTCCGCCCAAGGGTATCTCCTTGATATTCAAAAGCGACTCATTCTTACGGTCTGGCGATGGCGCCATCTCCACATTGTAGAACATCTGGCGGGGATCGCTGTGAAACTGCAGACTGTACATAGACTGTTGGCTGCCAAAGTCCTTGTGATACTCACGCCAAGAAGGTAAAGTTAATGGAGCAGGCATCGGCTGCACCCACACCTGCGTCCTTGAGCACCCTGAAAGCGTCGTCCACATTGCTGGTGGCCAGCAGGGCTCGTGTCAAGAAGTGTCTCGCTAAAAGGGCATCAAAGTATCATCATAAAGTATCCTCTTAAAGAAAAGAGAAGGTACACTCACGTGTCTTGCCACTGCGCAACAGCTCCGCACTGATCGTATTGATGCTGAAGACCAGGCCATGATGATTCTGGTTCATGGTATAGCCGGGCAGGTGTCCGGCATAGCACAAGGACATAAAGTGCTCCTCCTTGACATTGTATTTGCCCTGCGGCTTGTCGCTGATGATGTGCGCCTCAACAAAGTAGTAATGATTGAGGGTCTCCGTCAGGGCATCCTCGGTGTGACCCAACAGTCGCTATAAACGAGACGTTGCACTGCTTTAGAGGCAATCTTCTGGGGCTCTTCTCGGGTTTACCTACGCAATTCTTTTGGTTGACAATGATTGTGGAGCAGCCAGTCGGCTGGTTGTGGTTGCGCGGCTGTAACTTCAATGCCTGCGGCAAGATGTCGTCCAGGTGCAGCAGAAACAGCTGAAATACAATACAAAATATAAATTCTAAATTTCCGTCCCGTCCGTTAACAGCACATGTTTCTAGCCAGCGAACAGCTCTGTTAAACAGCTGACAAGTTAGCATTGGTTCGCTCTGTTAAGTTTTAGACTGCATTTTAAGACCAATGTTAAGTATATAATTTAAACTATGTATTTTGGCCAGAAAAAGGTGCCATATTTCCCATAGTATAGTGCATGGGTCTATGTCTGGGTCGTACTTGAATCTGTACGAGTAGGAGCTCTGCTCTCCTCACCTAGCCTTTCTTTTTTGTTGATTTCGTTTGAAATATTGCAAGTGGCTATGGTAAAGAGCATCGTCTAGTCCACACAGCACAGCACACCTGCACCTCGTTATCGATCCAATTCCATGCTAATCAGACTTTTATTACTCTAAACTGCATCAGAGATCAGCAGCATATCAGAGGTGCCATGCAAATTGACAGCTTAACGCAATGATAATGCTGCTAATTAGAATAATTAATTGTCGCAGGTAAGTACTCGCCAGAGCCAGAGCCCCCGTCCAGCACCTGTACACCAGCAATGACAGAATAGCCAAGACGACGCACCGCACCGCACCGTGTGCCATGTGCCGTGTGCCGTGATGGAGCTGGGAGATTTGGATAGAAGTAGATGTTCATAGTTGCGGCCAGGGTCAGCGCGATTTTTGCGTGCAATTAATTGCAAAGCTGAAAAAAAATTATAACACATTATCGAGCAAAGCAGCTGCACTGCGCCTTCTGCATTGGTCATGCTAATGAGCCTGTGCCCAATCTCAATCCCAATCCAGTTCCAATGTCAGTCGCTAAACCAGGCCAAAAGCCAATTGAAGCCAAGCAAGGGTTCAGGTTCAGGTTCGGTTCGATCTGAGGCGTAGACATTCTTCAGGCTTCTCTTCTCTTGCCTCTTGTGGCCTGTGCTGTGCTGTGCTCTACAAATTGGCTTAAACAGGAAGGAAAGTCTAGTAGGGTGGCTTCAGGGTCGCAGCTCAAGATACTCTTGCACTTGCAATGGGAGCTGGGGCTTGTATAATCCATCAGGGATTTTCAGCGGACACTAGAAGAACTACTTTGATCAAAGTTGTATTGATTTATTGATTATAGGTTAGGCCTTTCTCAAAAAACAATGATACAAATATACAACACCCACTATTAGCTTATCGTTAGAATAAACATACATACATACATGGTCGTAATTTGGAGATAACTATTTCACCAGAAACCTGATCGAAAATAGCACAAAGGGCTCGTAAATCTCTATCTCTAGACTATAATTTTCTTACATATACATTTTACAATTGCATAAATTTGGAAAACAAGTTATTTGTTTATTTTTTATGGCAGCTATATAATACATATTGTGATACCATTAGATCGTATTTCGGGAAAATGTCATAGCTTGTGCTGCAGATTAGGAATGAATACAGCCATGCGAGGGCTACTTTTTCCGCTTGGCAAACATATGCTCAGAATCGCTATACCCCCCGGGCTGGGTAGGGTATGCAGACGATGGCCTGTCTATAACTTTCGTACGCAGCAGCAGCAGCAGCAGCGGCAGCAGCAGCAGCGGCAGTGGCAGCAGCAGAGGCCGCAAATCGGAACTAGTTCAATGTCTGTGCTCTGCACGAGGCACTGACGTCGGTCAACATTTGGAGTTCTGTTTGGTGCACAGTGGTCGCCGGGTAAGTGGGATTCGCCTGAGGCTAAGCCAAGCAATTAGATGAAACAGCAACAGAAGCCATTCCAAGTAGGTACACCCCACACCAACCCACACCAACCCATCCCATCCCATTCAAGCCACTGCATTGATTACAATAAAATTAAAGGCTTAACTAAGCAGCTACTAATTTCATTGTTAGATCATCGAACAACATGCAGTTATGTGTGTGGGGGGGTGGTGGGGCCCTTTTAGCCAATTAACACTGTACTGAGAGCACTGCACTCGGTGGGTATCGCCTTTAATGTTGTCATTGGAGACCCCACAGACACGCAATGTCCCGTCCCAGAGATAAGTCTATTGCATGACACGACTTTTAGTTGTGCTTTGGCTGCACCGTTAGAACGCCGCCCCACTGCCCCACCGACCGACCGACCGACCGACCGCCCACACTCCGTCTCCGACAGCGCAGCCTAGCCTTGCAGTGGGGATTATTAGCGTTAAATTACAATATTTAAGCCAAAAGCTCCAACAATTGTATTCGTTTTAATGGGCATTTAATTGTGCACTCTGCCATTGCGATGCATTACTATTAGTCGGGTCGGTCGTTTGCAGTTTACAATTTTACAGTTTACAGTTTACAGTTGAGTGCTAATTAGCTACCCCTAACCCTCCCCCTACCCACCTCCGACTAATTGGATTGGAGGGGTTAGCGATACTAAATTTGAGATATTCTCACCTTATGGAATTCCACCTCCGCACCATCGGCCACGCCCTCCAGCTCGCGTATATACTGGGGGAAACTATCCTTCACCGACTCCAGGGTCTCATTATAGATTTGCTCTGAAAAAGAAATGCAAAAGAACGAATGAATCATCCAATCCAATGAAATCCAATCCAATCCACTCGATCATCCACCCATCCGATGTGATGTGTAGAGTACTTACTGCCTTTTGGGGATTGATAGAGGGGCAAGTAGGTCTCGATCAGGGGCTTCGATAAGAGCAAAAAGTTCTTAATCATCGAGCCAAACGTGCGGCCCTGTAAAGCAATTATATAAACAATATATTTCCATTATAATTGTCTGATTAAATGCTTTCTAATTTTGTAAAAAAAAAAACAAAAATAATATAATAACAACAAAAATAATGACCCGCCCTCCTATGGAGATTTATTTGCAAATCCGTTTTTGTGTATTTGATGGAAGAAAAAAAATGAAAACAAAAATATAATCGATCACGACCGATCGATCGCCAGTCTAAAGAAAACAAACGACGACTAAAATACAACAGAGAATAAAGAAAGAACATGAATACTCGTAATGAATGGCTATTTGTGGGGGTTATTTGTTGTAGAATAACCTTTTGGCTGGGCACCAGCGGACACGGACACCGACACGGACGTGGACTCCGCACAGCACCATGCAAATTGCAGCCGATGGTCAAAGCCAGACAAAGTCGCGAGAATCACGAATCAGAATTATTTAGCGAAAAGTCTGCGGCTGGGTTCCAGCCGAGACTTGAATGTAGGGTCTGTCTGTCTGTCCTTCTGCCATATATGTATAGTATTTACGGGTAGCTGCAGTAAAGATAACCCCACCACAGAGCAGATAAAGCTTTTCAGCCGGTTGTGGCTCTTGGGGTTTCGCTCAGACACTGAACCAAAACATGATGGGATTCTGAGATGAGAGTGCAACAAGATATTCATTTTTGGAATAAAAATTCGGCATTACTGGCTTTGTTTTCCATCAAAAAACTAACTCAAAAACAGTATGGAAATAATAATACAATTTGCACTTATCACAACAAACAAATAATACAGTACAGATATCAGAGGCACAGCCGAATAAAGTCAGAGGTCGGAGCAAGTTTGAATATGATCCAAGTGCCATCATGTAGCCTCTAAATGTTCTAGATATTCTACAAAAGAAACAAAAATACTATATGTATGTAGGTCTCCTTCCAAGTCCTTTGAGGCACACATTAATCTACATTATTTCTACAATAAAAGGTTGAAGGGACTGCAATCGAAAATTCAGTTGGCGTGACCAACCCAGAAGGGACAAGGAGTAGAAGGACCTCCGGCAGCCTACCAACCTCCCAACCTCCCACCAAAGGTCACGCAACTCACCATATCGAAGCCAACCTCATAGTGGGTGCCGCGAGTGTACAGGACGGGCACCGCCTGGCGACGTGGTAGAATCTTTCCGGAGGACATTGCACTGATTGGAGCCGCAACTCTTTTTGCTTCGCGTTCTACAAATGTTATCGCTGCTGCCTTTGTATTGGTTGGATCGGGTGTATATGTACACGTATACGTATCGCAAAGTAAGGCAATAAAACGAGCACTCAAAAAACTAAGAACCAACAAAGAGCAACACAAACAAAAAATATACTATTTAATATATCTACGTATTTAGACACTAGACACTGCTATATTCTTTGATTAATTGCACAGCAAATAGAGAGTGGGGCTAATCTCGGATTTGGCCAGCTTTGTTCTAGAGCGCTTGAAGGCAGAATTCAAACTGATTTTCGTTTGTTTGCGGTTTGCTGCTGTCCCAGGCCGAGCCGGGCCGGGCCGGGCCGGGCTAGCATTACCGAGAGCAGCAGCGGCAGCAGCAGCGGCAGCAGAAGACGAAGGCGTCGAGCGTCGACGCTGCCGAAGCACTTACTCTTGACAATATCAACACATAAGACCAACAAACAAGCCGACTGACTCTGCTCTGGTGAAGCGTCAACAACGATGACGAGCCACACAGACGCGACGCTGCCGCCGCTGCTGCCGTTGCTGCTGCTGAGACAGAGCGCTGACGTCAGCGTTGGCAGCACGCACCACCCACCTGTCCGCTCTTCTTTTACCTGTTATCGATAAAAAGGTGTGAGGGGAAGGAAGTATTGGACGGGCAGGAAAGATAGAAGGGCATTTCATGGGTAAGTGAAATTGTCGGCCCCTCAGTTGTGATGGATAGATAAGGGATTTGTGTGATCTGTGATCTACCTGTGATTGCATGGGTAAATGAAATAATCGTTCACTCGCCTGTGATCGATAGAAAGGCGATACCTGTACCTGCACTCACCTGTGATCGATAGGCAAAACGATCGATAGGCAAGCCGAGTAATGGGGTAATGGATATGCAGGAGCGCCTGTTCTTAATGCCACCGCTCACATTACAATGTATTACAAAGTGATTTAGTGTCATACTTGTCGTATTCGTATTCTTATTCATTTTCGCATTTACATATGGAAACGGCTGCAGGTACCTCTTAAGTCAATTAGATGGCTAATGGGATCTACGATTTAATGCTGGGGGTTTAAGGTTCGGGGTTGTTTGTCTTCCTTTATTTCTTGGGGCATTGCTTTGCCCCTTTCTTTGGGGCCAGGTCACATTGGTTACGTATACGCATGCAGTACCGTATGTAGCCCCCCCCCCCCTTACAACTGTGACCATGAATAGTTTTGCTTATAAACACGTTTATTGCTTTTTTTCACTCCCTTATTTCTTTTTTTCTTGTCTTGTCTTATTTTCATTTCATTTATGGTCTCATTTAAATGGGTTCGATTTTGCATGAACAGAAACCGCATTCCCCAGGTCCAAGGTATGGGGCGAATCTACTCCATAGATATCCCCCCCCCCCCCCTCGCTTTGCAGGGCATGAAAAGCGTGTGAGAGATGCAGCTGAGCTGTTAATAATTAATTTATGGGCAAACTGCGAGATGATCTCAAATTATAGATTGGTTTTCGGGACTTGAATTTAGAATTTCCACACCACAAAAAAAAATGCAATGCGAATAAATTAAAAGTCAATCAGACGTTTCCATGAAAATAAGTTGCATTTTAAGTATTATTATTATTTGCTTGTTACTACTTAGTAGATATATAGAGAGCTATGATGATGAACTTTCCTGATGATGTCGATGCTATAATGATAATCAAGATAATGATAATGAATGCCGAAGCGCAACTTTCTCAGTGTTGCCACATTAGCATCACAATTAAATGTTGATTCATTTCACATCGGAACAAACTCAAACAACATTAAAAAATAATCACAAATAATCGAATATTATATAAGTGAGAATATGAGGAATCTAAGGGATATGTACATACATATGTACATCTAGTAATTTGGTCTCCAGCGATCGAACAGAAGTCGTTCATCGATGCTCGATGATGAGGAGGAGAGGCCATACCATACCCATCCATACTCACCCATAGAGTAGATGAGTCGCTTTCATTATTGAATTTGTATGAAATGAACTTTCGTTACGATTTTATTTGGCTGGCGGCTAGAAAAATATGCGCCGCATTTCAATGATAATGAAAACAAAAGTTAAAACAAATAAAATACAAATACGAAATGAACAAAAACAACCGCTAGGCGGTTAAACGACTCGCGGGGCCAAAGAGAGTGAGAGTGGTTGAGAGTGGAGTGGCAGAGAGACGCGAAGAGACGACGACCGTCAAACGGTGGTTACACAGAAAATGACATTTTACAGTTACCCTTTTACACTCTCCCAAGCGCAGGGCATGTGCACTTTTTGTGGCAGTTGATCAGGAAATCGATGCTGATCGATCAACCACAATGCTATCGATAGTTTCCGATAACGGCGGGGAAAAAGAATCATTGGGAAGTACCCGGCAAAAAAAGAATATTTTGGGTACTTGAAAGTATTAATTGGATATTTGGAAAATGCTCAAGTGATCTTTCAATATCCAGTTGAAATATACAATATGATACGTATGTATAAATGGTCATATGTACTACATATGCATTTATATGTACATATATCTTGCGTGACCTAAAAAATAAAATATTAATTGGCATTACACGCATCAAGAGAGCTATTCAATTAATTAAATAAAAAACGCTGACTAAATTAGCGCCTTTGAAGATCTGTTCTTTATCATTTATTGTAGGAAACAGATCAAAGTATTTACAATATTATTTGTTTATTTATAAATTGCATCGCACTCTCTACAGATTCAGATTCAATAATAAATCCTTTGCCAGACTCTACCAATTGACCTGTTCCTGAGAGTTTCGAGAGTTACATAATACATAATAGAGGGTGCAAACTACATACACATATACATGTGGTAAATAATGTATGGATGATTTAGAAGGGCATCCAAGGGTCAACCTATTTCCCCAGTGCCCGGAGGGAACGTAGGTCAAGAGCTGCGTCGCGGCTTCGTCTGGTCCGGTCTGGTCTGGTCTGGTCGGGGCTGTTGTATATAAATTTTGACAAAAGAAAGATTTCGGTTTAAACCAATTTTGGCAAGACGGCGGTCTATAGGCCATAAGGTGATGACAACGAACCAGACCGCGTGCGCGCTTCAAGAGAACCAGATACCCATCGACGACAGCCACAGAATGCCGCGTCCGACCATGACCACGACCATGGGCCATGGGTGGCCGCTTTTCCTCCTCCTGCTGGTGTTCTACTGGTGTTCCTCGGTGGCCGCCTTTGGCAACGAGTATGTCCACATCAAGGTGCATGTGCCCAAGGAGCAGGGCGGCGAGCCCGAGGTGGCCAAAGTGATCCACCATTACCATCACCATCCGCATCCCCATCAGCTGCAGCGCCTGCAGCGTGGTCGTGGAGCACCACCACCACCACCACCCAAGCTGAAGCACCCCAGTCCCCTGCTGGAGAGCGTCATTCTCTCCGATCTGGACAAGCCGCTGCACATGAGCGAGCACGCCGACTATCTGAATCACGCCAAGGAGCTGGCCGAACATCTCACGGAGTCGTTCAACAAGAAGCAGCCACTGCCACCCAAGAAGAAGGTAAACACCTACACGATCATCGAGGAGCAGCACAGCTCCAGGCCAGCTCCAGCGCCAGCACCAGCACCAGCTCCAGCTGCAGTGCACAGCGGGTACGACTATGAGGATCATCCCGAGCACAGTGTGGAGACGTACCGAGTGATTGAGTCCCGCCCCCAGCTGAACCACCACCACCACCATCATCACCAGCACAAGCAACACCAACACCATGCCCATCTGGAGGAGGATGATGAAGATCTGGGCTATCACTACCCACCCTCATCGCGAGCCCATCCCCATCCCCATTCCCATTATCCCCATCATATTGGTGGCGCCTACGCAGAGCCCGCTCCCGTCGAGGAGCACATTGAGCAGGAGCCGGAGCCGGAGCCGGAGCATGGCTACAGCTACTCTGCTCCCTACTCCCATTCTGGACGCGGCCCCAAGTCGGGCCGGGCTCCGGCCTACACCCTGGAGGCCCCCGAGGAGTCGTCGTCCGCCTACGGCTATGACTACTCCAGGCCGAGCAGCAGCAGCAGCAGCAGTGGTGGCAGCACCACGGGCTTTCGACCATCTCCACAGCTGCCCAGCGGCAACGATGGCTACGAGGATGAGGTGGCGGACACCTATGGGGCGCCAGCATCCACACGTCGTCGTCGACCGGCGCTGGTGGATTGGCCAGAGGCCACGGGATTCAACAGTGCCGCCGCCGAGACCTACAACGGTGTCGACAGCTACAACGTAGGTCATGTCCAGGGCTTCGGCAGCGGCGGCTATCAGTACAGTGGGCCCTATCTGTAGCGGCCCCCTCCCTTGACTATAGACTTATTTATTGCCCGTTTTTTTTTCATAGTTGATAAGAGCAGAGCAGACAAATATAGACCTTGAATGTACGACGTATGTACATATATCTTTCTAGTGTGTGGGAACCGGTTGGAAAGTGCTCCAAGACGCTTCGAGAGGGAGAGAGAGAGAATTTCTTCTCTCCGACCCAATCCGACCCGGTGGCTACTTAAGCTAATGAAATGAGTTATGTCAGTCATACGGTGACGGTGACCCATATGCTTAAATTATAGAATTATAGATGGGCAGGTGCGACCACACAGATAACCCAAGCCAGCGGTGGGTTCTATACGAATCTAATGAGCCCCAGTACCATTTGAGTACCGGATATAACAGCCACGTTATCGATCCACAGGACATGTATTTTGTTTTCGCATTCACGGGCAATTTTCGCTTGTGCGCCAAACGGATGATCAGAGGGGTATTCTTCTGATCATGGATTAATGGATGTTTCTGTTGGTTTTCTATGAAATACTTCAAAGAGCCAAAAAAAAACGTAGGGACTAGGTACTCCAGTCCAATCTGCTTGCTTTGGCCTGTTAATGGATACACCCTTGGCCGCTTGCCCGGGCCAGGGTGTCCAATCGGTAGTGGCCATCAGCCACTGAAGATGTGTGCAAGGGATAACGCAGAAAGCCAGTAGTATTAGTAGTCAGTGGACGGATGCCCGGGATCAGTCTACGATGAGCGGCCATTTGGGCCATGTCCTGCACTTTCATTTGCGCGTCTACCAGGTGCTCGGCCTCCATGGCCTGCCCCTGCCAGGGGATGAGCGGCCGCACAGGACGCGCCAATTGCTCCGAGCCTGGAGCCTTTTCATCCTGATGGGACTGAGTGGAATGGTGGCCTTTTGCCTGACCAGCGATCTGGAGTTTCTCTATAAGGGCGACATGTTCGGCTGCGTGAACGATGCCCTGAAGTACATATTCGCCGAATTCGCCCTCTTGTCCATCTATGGGGAGACGATGGCCAGCCAGCGGCCCCTGGCCCGCTTCTGGTGGCTCCATGGGAAGCTCAACAGGCAACAGCAACGGCAACAGCAACAGCACCACACCAGCAGCCGGCTGTCCCGGCCAGCCTCCATACGCAGCGAACTGATCCAGTATCGACGCTTCCTGGTCTCGCTGTACGGCATCTTGGGGGCGGAGGTTATCATCAATATCTGGCTGTGGCAGGTTCAGCCGGCCGACATGCATTTGCTACTCTTCTGGGCCACATTCGAGCCGCTCGTTTTTCTCATTTACCTGCGGAACGTGCAGTTTGTGCTGCACATGGAGCTGCTGCGCCAGCAGTTGGCCCAACTGGAGCGGGAGCTATCCCTGCTGGCCGAATACTCCAGATTCGCCAGCCTAACGGGTCGCAGTTTCAAGGATTTTGGGCATTTCCTGCGCCGCCGGCTGCTGCAGAAGCAGTGCGTCTACAACGATGTGCATGAGATGTATACCTGCTTCCAGCGGGCCTTTCGCTACTCCACCCTGACCGTTCTGCTATCGATCTATGTGAGGATTGCAGTCGATTGCTATTTTATGTACTACACCGTCTACATATCCATTGCCAATTTGGGTGAGTCCATCTCCCTTCAAGACCATGCGGGTCTGATGCGATGCCATTCCTTTTCGTTTCGTTTCGGGGCTGTACAGATTACTCTTTGATATTGCCCGCCTTGTTCGAGATACCCGCCTTCATCTATGCCTCGCAGAGCTGCATGGTGATGGTGCCACGGATAGCCCATCAGCTGCACAACATTGTCACGGAAACGGGATGCTGCAGCTTTGCAGGTCTCTCCTTACAGGTAACGCTTGCCTGGCTCTACTCCGAGATCATCTCCCATTGTAATCCTGAATCTTTTGCAGATTCAGAATTTTTCCTTGCAAATCCTTCATCAGCCGTTGCGCATCAATTGCCTGGGCATCACCATCCTGGACTGTTGTCTGCTCACGCGGGTGGGTTTTTAGGAGTGTTCCAGCCGGAGAGAGAGTGCTTTCTAAAAGGTTCCTTCAACTCTTTTTGTGCTTACAGATTGCCTGCTCGGTGGGCACATACATCATCTACACCATTCAGTTTATACCAAAGTTTAGCAATCAATATTGGTAGAAATGTGAGTACGCTCAATAATGCTTCTCCTATGCTTTGGTTGCAAATTACTAAAGTTATATTTTTTCCTAGAAAGTAGACTGATTTCATGTGTCTCTGGTTTCTGCCACGCGATGCTCCTGCGATACACAAAATGATATTTGCCGATTGATAAAATAAAATGTTCTTGAGATAGCAGAGAAGTTACGCGATGTGTATCGCGTTTGGTTGGGTGTTTTATCAGAACACAAAGCTACAAGTCCCATGGTCATGGATGTCTAAGAATTTCTATTACGAATTGTTTTTTATCTACCAAATGCACATACAATACATGATGTAGAACTTTTAGCAGTTGCCAAAACTCAATCAAATTTAGATCACTCTAGAATTGATCTATGTTTAAGAGTAAATTTAAATTTCTAGAGTCACCATGGAATAGGGTATGAGATGGTTCGTTTCCTGGTTTATATATTAAAGCTTTGTTATACTCGTTAAAATTATACATAAGTTTAAACATATACAGTATATAGTATTTATTTATATAGTAGAGGGGGTGTGGGGTGGGGGCCAAGGGCCGGGGGCCGGGGGGAGAGTCAGAAGCAGCGTTCGGTGCGTTGGATTATTAAGTAATTATTTACAAATTTGTCTTCCGCCTGGGCGCTGGACGGGTGCCTCCTCTCTATCTCTCTCTCTGGAGTCCACTAAATGTTGTGCCGATCGATTGTTCATCATATATTGAGATTATTCTCTTCCCATTCCATTCTAAACTTGGTAGCGTAGCTAATTTTCCTTCCTTATTTACGATGATGGTCTAAACTCAAGTATTTGTAGTGTATAGTGTATCATAATGCTATAATAAACGTAATCAAATGTTTGCTGGACTGAATGGAACATAATAAGACCTAGTTCACACACACACACACACACACAATCCTCTCTCTCTCTGTCGCGGTTAAATTATTGTAGTATATTGCTAGAATTTCACGGCCAAGATCCGGCGAGACCTTCAAGGGGGAAAGACCTTCGTGGGGGACGACTACAGACTATGCATTGGAATATATTTATATAGATTGGATTGGTTGCAAAGTGTGTGTTTTCTTATCGCCTAATCGTATTCATGACTTGATTCTCGTTTCGCAATTAGGTTCTCGCGCTCATCTTCGTTGCCCTCGATGATGGTTATGCCACCAGCAGAGCCGCTGCCATGGCTGCCACGATTCAGTGGCTTGATGCGATGCACTGTTTCGGTGAGGCCGGAGCCAGTGAGTACCTCCACCTCATCATCATCATCGTCGTCGGGCACTGTGAAATATGGATGCGATGAAACTGGACGGAATTTATAGCCCGTCAGCACGAAGAACACATAGGTGGCCATCTCGCGAAACATTTCGTCCAGCCAGGCATACTGGAACACCACCGTCATCTGGAGCAGATCGACAATGATGCGCGTAAAGTAGATATAGCAAACGATCATAATGTAGAACTGGCGGAAGAGCTTCAGTTTGCGTAAATTGATGGCCGCCTTGCCATCGGTGGCCGAGGCCTCGTGCAGATGCCGTATGGACCACACAATGGGAAACAGTATGGCACCGCAGCACAGCAGATCCACGAAGAAGAAAATGTTGTGCCAAGTGCGGAACTCGGCATCGCTCTGATCCGATTCATCTGTGATGATTTGGGCCACGTTAGCCAGAACCTATGCACACAGAAAAAACACAAAGTTATGGTACATAATTTCAGATCCCAAGGAACCCTGAAGATGGGTGGCACGCTCACCTGCAGTGGAATAACAATCATAAAGATCTTCTTGTCCTTGTCCGAGAGTATGTGCTTGATGAAGGTCCAGCCAGTGCCAATAAGGACAATTGTTATGAAGAGGACAGCTCCCTTGAGCAGATGGGCTATATAGTAGAGTATGGCCCAGGTCTCCACATGCTCGCCACGCTTCTCAATAAAATGATAGTTGATCGAATGGAACATCAGCGAGAGCGACTTGAGGAACACCAGCACAGCCATCAAGTAGTGTATTTTATACACAGTGTGCTTGCTCTTCTTTAGAATGAACACCCAAAAGAGGCCGGACAGGAAGAAGAGCAGACTCATCATAAAGTACAGCGCAGGCAGGGGCATCTCGCCCGCCGACAGATAGTTGCCATTGTTGTTCTCTTCAATGTCCACCTGCAAGAAAGCATAAGGTATAGGATTAGATACTATCCATTTCGTGTGGCTGGGCAGGGCAGAGTAGGCAGGCAACTCACATTGAAGGACACTATTTTGGGCGCGTAGTAATTGGGACAGGCATGGAAGTACAAGTTGTAGAGGCCCTCGTCCCGCAGTGTGGCCACCAGCATGGAGAAGGTAAAGTTGTAATATGTCACGCCCTGGATGACCTGCCTGTCCAGCGGCAGCGTAGAGTCCTTGCACAGTGCATTCTGCGATTGCTTGTACGAATTATACAAGTTGTTGTTCCCCCCCATTTCGGGCTGACTATCGACGGGAAAGGGGTCTAGCTCAGAGGGCCAGGGATTACCAGGAGCTGGCGCCACCTCTTCAGCATCGTTTTCAGGCGCTGCGGCTGCTGCTATAGCAGCAGCTGGTGGGCCTGATGCCACCTTTGGTGCTTCTACTGGCAGCTGTTTAGGGGCTGGTGCAACTTCCTCTTTCTTGGGTTCAGCAGCAACAGCAGCCTCTGGCTCGACAGCAGCCTCCTGTTTGACATCAGCCTTCTTTAGTGGCTTGTGTATGGGATTAAGCAGCGATTTCAAACGCTCCTTGTCCAGGGTAAGTTGTTCGGGAACCTTGACTGGTGCTGCCTTCTCAGGAACAGCTTCCTCCTGCATTTTGGCAGCAGCAGCAACTCCAGAAGCGCCTCCCTCTTTGGCGGCAGCCGAGACCTTGGGGCTGGGCTTAATATCGGCTGGCATTTCTATTTTACCCACTACGGCGATTGGCGGCGATGGTTTTAAGACTTGTGGCTGTCTCAGCTCTTCCGTATCCATGGGTTCCTCCACTGAATGTTCGTCCAAATCATCGGCTCCCTCGGCAGAATATTGCGGCGGGACATCACGGGGCTGCCTGAAGAGCACCGAGTCACTGACCTTGGACAAGGAGTTGCGCTTGTGCCGCGAAGCGATATCCTTGTAGATGTGCATATTACCCCACTCGGGAGAGCACTTCACGCGCACTCTGTAAATGTGGGAGGAAAATGTGTCAGTGCTGTGTGTGTGCGTGTGCCATGCCAAACGGCTACTCACTTTAGCTCCTTCAAATCCAGGACAAAGAATAGTATGGGTCCACTGGTCTGCATATTTGGCGGCTCCTCGAGTATGCATTTGTTTTGATGCGAATCCAGATAGGGATTCAATTGGTCTATGGTGGTCTTGTCCAGCGACAGGCCAAACTGCACAGGCAGACAAGAGTTAGATGGAGGCTTAAGTCTTTGGGGGTTCAACTTTAAATACTTACCAAGTCCCCGGGATTCTCTCCGTCAATGGTCAGCTTACTGAGCTGCACATCCAGGTGGCCGTTTGTGTAGAAGCCGAAAGTGCTCAGTGCAATGTAGGGCCGCATATCGTTCTGCGTTGTGTGATAAGTGGATACAAGAAAATATGAGTCAGGTGCCATTGCCATTGCCGGCTGATGGTGTGATGGATAGATGGGTCGTGGGGTCGTGGGGCCGTGGGGCTGTGGGGCTGTGGGTCTACATATCTTTACGACAAACTTACGCGAACTTCCAGGTGATGTTTACGCGATAGCACACCATGGGGAGCGCTCAATAGTGTGACAATAACCAGAAAAACTATTGATTTCATATTTATGATGCGCGCCGGTGGCACCTGCTTCGTGAATATCCTCAGCGCACGCATTTTGTTGAATTTTCGTCTTTCGCGATGTTGTCGTCTCGTGGCACTTTTGTGACTCTGTTTCCGAAGAGACAACAAATTAGTTTGCCTGCCTGCTCCGAATCAGAATGTGGCAATTGATTGGTTTCGTTTGACACTGTAACTTATAGTTTTTCACACCTTTATCAAAATTTATTACGAATTTATTTCGTTTTTTTTTTCAGGTTTTTCTTATTTTTAGTGTGACCGAGGATTTATTGAATTCAGTATGTGTGTGCAGCAGTGGGACCGTATAAAAATAGTCACAGTCAAACACAAAAATTCATAAAAGGTTTATTATTTCCCAGCTAATTCTTAGCTCGATTCACAAATTCAAAATTCTATAAAAACTACTTTATACGTTTGTTTTCTACAAAGCCATGACAAATTGATTTGTTCATTTTTGTCAATGTGGGTGTTGGAGCGCTTCACAGCACTGGCCACAGATTAAATTAGATTTATCGGACTTATCGTCTACGTACCGTGGGATGAACTTTATTTTTAAATGATTGAAATTGAAATAAATATCATATGTCTTTTAAACTCAAACTTGTTATCTAGAGCTGCTTCGCTTCTCGCTGATGCAGCATCTCATTCCATGTAACCCATTGGGGCATCGAGTGCTCCCAAATTTCGTCGCGATTGCAGGCCATGGCGCGGCTTGAACTTGCCATCGCCCAGCGTTACCTTTGGCGGCATCTTTTTGCCCCGGAATGTGGCCACCTCAAAGGAGGGCGGTGGCGATATCTTGGCCGATCTGTGCTTATCCAGGGGTATATGCCAAGCGGCCTTCTTGGTAGCAGTGGCCGGGGCAGGATCAGCTTCAGTGGCAATGCCACCTTCCTCTGCCACCTCAATGGGTTTCACCTGGGTGATGGATGCCTCCAAGGTGTCCTTGCGCTTCTTAAAGTACACCACCTCCAGGCCGAGGGTGATCATGGCCAGGACTAGGCCAAAGAGTGTGGCTATGAACACACCCCCCAGGCTCTCCAAAGTAATGCCCTCCTGGTCCTCGGAGAGCGGACAATTGCGCAGATTCGATTGGTTCCAGTACTTGCCCTTGAGCTCCTCGAAGAACCGATCCTTCTGCAGCTCCAGTATAGCATAGCTGACCTCGTCGCCCAGATGGCTGCCCTGCTGGACGGCCACCGCATATGGCTGTTCGGCGAACACCTCGCCCACCTCCGTCAGATTGCAGTTTCTGGTTATCTCGTACTTGATCTCCGCCGAGTCATGGATGAACGCATAATCGGCATTCTCGTGGGCATCCACATTGGCGAATCCCTGGCGGGCATCCTTCACCGGCAGCGAACTGTTGATGGCCAGCAAAATGTGTCCGTACTGCTCCTTGATCGGATAGTCCCAGATGCGGAACTTCTTAAAGTCCTTGGAGGCATTCAGAGCCAGCTCCTTCCACATGCGGTACAGCGTATCCTCCGCAAACTTCATATTGATAAAATACTGATGCGTATCCGATTCCATTACGACCGTATAGTTGATGCGCGATTGGCGCGCCAACTGCTCCAGCGACTGGACCGGTGTCTGCATGCGCTCCACCGTTAGGAAGGCGGCCAGATTGGCCGTAAAGGTGGCCAGCATGAGGACCACAAACAGCCAGTAGGCGGCCACCAGCATCCGGCCGGAAATGGCCTTTGGCGCCTCGCCACCGCCCTGCGGCGTGAACGAGGTGAGGGCAAACCAGAAGCTCTCGCGCAGCGTAAACTCTCGACAGGCGTACGGATAGGCGGCCCGGTTGTTCCTCGAGCTATATGGCGAGTACTTGTCCATGAACCAGATCATAAAGGCCGTGCCCACCAGGGCGGCCAGAATGCTCAGCCACACCTCCAGCCGCAGGACGGTCATGAACTTGAACAGCGATGTCTTGCGCACGGGCTTACGGATCACAATGGAAATGCCCGTCTGTTCGTAGTAGGGCGGCAGGAAATCGATGACCTCCTCCCGTTCCGAGTACATCTTCAGGGCGGCAATGGCGATGTCCGTTTCGCCCCGCACCAGATCCCCCACCACCCCATCCCATTGGCTGTTCTCGTCCATCTCGCCCATGTGCCCCGTCTGGGGGGCCACGATCGCGTACTCGAAGTTGAGCTTCTGCGATAGCCGCTGGATAAAGTCAATGCAGTATCCCTCCCAGATGGGCTCTCCTTTGCGGTCGAGCAGCAGCTCTCCGGTTTTCTCGTTGCGTCGCAAGTAGCTCCAGGGTATGCTCTCGGCGGTGCCAATGCGAAAGAAGCGACGCGCCGGACTGACCGTCTCGTTCAGAAGACGCAGCGTACCACCGCCCAGGGTCGACCAAACGGCCAGGTCGGTCTTGGCCTCATGCTCGCTGGAATAGTAGCCAGCGGAGATGTTTGCCGCAAAGGTGAGGGCCGGCAGGACCACTGCTGTGGGCTCACCCAGCTCCAATTCATCCGGATACCGATCCACGGGCGGGGCAAAGGTCAGAAAGTTGCTCCAGTGCACCCAGTCCAGCCAGGAGCCGGACTCCAGCTGGGGCTCTGCTGTGGCCAGCTCCGTCGAGGATGCGGCGCTGGTGGTGGCGGAGGAGGAGGTGCCATTGCACTCCACGTAGATAGGCTGCGGCATCTCCGGACTCACCTGAGCCGCATTGATCAGACTCCTCAGGACATTCAGCAGCATGGCCCGCTGCATCTGCACGGACGGATAGAGAGAGGAATGAAAAGTTTGGTTTGTTTTCAGGAGGAGATCCACCCCTGGCTGCTCTTACAGTGAATCCGCTGGCGCAGTAAAGATCCGGCATGGGCATGGACCTGCAGATAGCCCGGGCATTCAGGGTAAAACGATTGGCCAGCTCCGCCTGGCGCTTGTACTTGAAGACCCGATCGCGGGTATCCAGAAAAATGAAATGCCATTCGGTGGGTCGCTCGAATATGCCGCCCTTTTGCACCTGTCACAAAACCAAGAGAAAGCAATCCAGATTCCAGGAATGCCAGGCCTGTGCCAGGAGGAGGACTCAACTCACCTTATCGAAGAGTCCATTCATGGCCGCACCGCGGGCAAACATTGCCACATAGTTGGGCGTAGGCCTCAGGCCTCGTATGCGCTGCACAAAATCCCCCCTGGGATTGTTATAGTCAGTGGCATCGAGGATCAGCGTACGGAATGGATAGCCAATAATCATCTGCTGCATGGCCTCTTCAGCATCGCGGGAATTTTGAAACACCATCGCCACATTATTGGCCCGCTTCTGTTGCATGAAGGCCCCAAGCATCTCCAGAAAGGGTCGCAGCATGCGCTCCAGCCGCACATAGGCAATGCCCTGGGCGCGCAGCAGATTGTAGCCCTCCGGCCAGTGGCTGTAGGTGAGATCTATAACAATGCTGGTACCCTCGCTGGCTAAGATGTCACAGACTGAACCAGAGACCAGGGAGAAATGGGAGAAACGGAATTTTCAAGTATAAATCCGGTAGTAAAAAGTAGTACAATAATCTCTGTGGGCTTACAGCGTTGCATATCCTTGCCGGAGCGTGTCAATGGCATAGAAACATCCGACACCTTGATGTCCAGACGCATGCCTTCCAGCTCCTTGAGCACCACCACCATATCCGCATCGAATTCTGCACGCTGCAGGGGCTCTATCCAAAAGGCTGTTGGCGAAACGAAAGCAAAACGAGACTCGCGAGCCTAAAGAGGGAATCAAATAACGAATATCGAATCTGTGGAACCCACTTATCTTGAGCAGCTCTTGGCCACTGGCCAGAGCGTGGCCAACAGCTAGGAGGAGGAGCACCAGCTGCACCATGCTGAACCGCTTGCCTTGAGTTCTGTTTCCGAATTGACATCGTTAGGCCTTCTTCGACTTGTCCTGCTCGATGGCATACTCGTAATTGTTGCAATTATAAATACATATGGCATGCAATGCCCATCAAAACGGGGTTGATGAATATTTAAGGACACCACACAAATGGCTCTGACAGCCATCGAAGCATTAAAGATTGCGTTGTGGCTCGAAATCGTTCTTATATTCTTTCCAGCAAACAGAAATGGCTGTGACAGCCATCAAAGGATGAAGGGATTTGTGGCTTTGATTTTCGCATATTCGTTCCATAGATACAAACAAAAATTGTTTTTACATTTTTAATAAATTTTTAAGGAGCCATAAAGATTTTGTCTTGAAGTCTTTCGTATATTCGTTCCATAGATAGACAAAAACTACCATCAAATATATTTTTAAATATTTTTTATACAAATATTATAGATTTTTGTTTGCATTTTTTTCATAGATAGAAAAAAAACATCTTTCTTTTGATTTCCATTTTGTTTTAAGGAGATGTCTCTTATATAGTAAAAAATGTTTTAAAATATTAGTTTATGAATATTTAAGACCATGTTAAATATTGCTATGAATTCCTTCATTCATTCGTTCCATTTTTAATTAGATTTTAATACTTAAAACATTTATATGTAACATATTTTCGTGAATATTTAAAGACCAAGTCTCAGCTGGCAGTGACGGGCATCAAGGCATTAAATATTAGTTTGAAATCGCTCGTATATTCGTTAATATAAAACCGTTATATTTTTTCTTGTTTGAATATTTAAGGACAGGTCCCACACACACACACACCCCTGTACATATGTACATCGCTGTGACACCATTAAAGAGTGTATCTTCAATTCATTCGTATATTCGTAGAAAAAAAACCAACAGTAATATTTAATTTGTTCTTTGCGCTTACAAATTAAATAAACTTTCTATAGGTATTTAGATATATAGTGGGTGGATATAATAATGTATACATATATCCTAAATGAAACATTTGTTATTCATGTGAGAATGTTGAGTGAATATCCATCTCGTCCGTTCATTCGTCAGACCTTACAAACGAAAATAAATACTATACAAAAACACTCCTTTTCAAACGAGACGATTTCAACGCGTCTATCTTTAGTCTACATAGGTCTATAGGTCAAAGTTCATGGGTAGTATATGTAGTATGTATCCTACATAGTATATGCTTCGATAAATTCATCATTCATTCATAAATTCATCCTTAAAAATAATTTGATGTACTATATAAATATACATGAATGCGAATGAGACAGAGAGAGAGAGAGTTAGAGAGTAGATTGTACATAGATTCCATATCTATTTATTTGTTTCCCCTGCCCCCTCGCAGGCCAAGTCAAGTGCCATGCAGATGTGAGAGTATGGACTCGATATCTTCAATCTCCATGGCATCATTTACTTGATCTTGCTGCTGCTGCTGCTGCTGTTCTGCGCTGCGTCTGTTGTGGCTCGTCTTGTGGCGACTTGTGGTGCTGCTTGAATGAGAGAGAGATGGGAGATTAATGGACAGACTTTAGAGAGATTGCCGAGAGAGTTTCACTCACATGGCCGCCACTTCCAGATCATTTTCATCCTGCTGCTGCTGCATCGGATCACTGCGAGACATTAATTTGTCTGTTACTGGCGTTGATGTGGCCATGGGCTTGCCACTGACTCCAGCTCCCGTTGCAGTGGCAGCAGCAGTAGCAATAGCAGTGGCAGTGGCAGTAGCAGCACCATTGCTGCTGGTCAGGCGGCGTATCCGCTTCTTGGGTATATTCCTGATCAAGCTAGTCGGTGGCCTGCTGATGCCAAACGTAATGGGACTGCCCATGCTCATCGTGTGTATTTGATTGTCCTCCATCATGACGCGCATGTGATAGTTCTTGAAGTAACTAGTCGAACGCCGCCGTAGCTTTGGACTCTTATGCCTGGGTCCCGCATCCGCATAGACAAAGCTATACGTGTCCTTCTCGCGGCTTCTGCTCAGGCAAAGGTCCAGCTCGTAGTCCTCCTCGTCGTCCGCCTCTGCGGGTGCGGCTATCTGAAGCTGCAGCTGCTGCTGCAACTCTGGCGATGGCTGTGTGGTCTGTGCTTCGGCCACCATCGGCAGTGTGGGACCTGCTGTGGCAGCGGTAGCTCTACCCTCCGTCCGCTTCTTGGACGCCGACGACGACGACGACTGTTTCTTCTTGCTGGTCGCTTTGCCATTTGATTTCTTTGGCTTGGTTTGCTCGACATTTTCCGATTCTTTGGGCTCGTCATCCTCCGGAGCGGGTGCTGCTTGGAAAAAAACAAGATATAATTATTATCCAAAGAGATTATCCCTTCGCTTTGTTTCCACTTACTTTTATTGTCTATCAAACGCGATGATCGTCGCGTGGTGGTCCTGGACTGATCTGCATTTGGCTGTGGCTTCCTGGGACGTCCGCGTTTCTGTGGCGCTGGCTGTGCGGCAATCTGCAGCGTTGTTCGTGCCACTTTCACCCTCAATTTGGTCATTTGATGGCTGACCACCATCTCAAGGGCTGCGGCTGCGACTGCGACTGGGGCTGTTGCTGGTACTGGTACTGCTCCCGGCTCCTGCTTTTTGGCTGAGAGATTCAGGGCGTATAGCAGGGGATCCAGATTCCGTTCAGGCATCGACTTGGTGGGTATGGGATCGTGTGTGGATGTTGAGAGATCTTGTGCAGGAGCTGATGCTGCTGCTGCTGTTGCTGCTGCTGCTGCTGCTGCCATCTTCTTTGTAGTCAATTTCTTGGGATTTTTCTGTGTGGGCGGATTCGCCTGTTGGGCCGTTTCCCGCATGGCTGTTAGCTTCTTGGGCTTTGGCTTCTTTGGCGCTGCTTTGGCTGGAGGATTCTGCTTGACCTTGGCCACAACGCGCTCCCGCTTCTCGTGCAGCAGCTGCTGCATTTGATCGCTCATCTTGCAAGTCGACGAAGGCTGATCCAGCCAAGCCTGTTGCTGCTGCTGCAGCTGCATGCGCTGGTTCAACTTCTCTGCGGAGCGGGGCGGCAGCGTCAATTTGATGGTCCTCACTGGGGGATTGGGAGGAGTTGGACTAACTGCAGCACCGAATGGCACAAGATGTGGGGGTCCCGGGCCCTGACGTTCTCCAGGCGGTGCTAGGATTTGCGAAAGTGGCGGGCACCCTCCGCCTCTGGAGGACTCTTTGCTGGGCGTCAGCCAATTCCTAATGGGATACCTCACCTCCCCATCCTGGCTGACCAACTGCCCTGGCTGGCTATCGATGGCCAGGGGCTGGGCCACCGCTGCCGCCTTCAGCCACTCCTCATCCTCGGTACTGCTAATGTTCGAGAGATTGTCCAGGCTGAGTCGCACTGCCGACTGGTTGTCTCCCACTCCATTTGCCCTGCGCTGGCTGCTCCTGCTCCCCTGCGATGAGGATGACGCGGAGGAGGAGGAGGACGAAGAGCTGCTGGAGGAACTGGAACTAGAACTAGAGGAAGACGAGGAGCTGGCCGTCGATGAACTAGAGCTGCTGCATGCCTCCTCTACCACGGATTCGGGCAGGCCAGGCATCAGTTTATAATGCGGCGGTGCCGCCACCATTTGGTGTTCATGGGCCAGGGCCAGGGAGGTAGCCGCCTCGATGCTGTCGACCGCATCGCTTCCAAAAGACCGCACACGTTGCAGGACAGTGGGTTCGATGGTCAGACGCTCGGCGCACATCTCCACGAAATCGAGGACTGCAGCATCATTCGGATCCAGACCTTCCTGGACTCCCTTGGGCGCTGTTTCTGCTTCTACAGCTGAAGCTACTGCTGGTTCGGTTTCTGTTTGCGGTTCTGGCTGCGGCTGCGGCTGCTGCTGCTTTGTTCCCTCCCAATCCTCGCGCTGATGGATGGCGCACTGCGCATTCGCATCCGTATGCTCGGCCTCGTCCGGCCGATAGTAGCTGCTGCCGGATGAGTAATCCGTTTTGGCGGCACTGCCCAGCGGTGTGCCCGGCCTATGGCCAAACGGCGTCAGACGGAAACCCGGCGTAATGGCGCTCATCAGGGGCGTGTCCATGATGCTCTTTGTGTCCGAACCAAACAGAAACGAGCTGGTCGGCAGCTTGCCATAAGGCGTGTCCAGCGGTAGGATCGCCATGCCGCCAGGCGTGGGCGGCACACCCATGGCCCCACCATGAACGGGGCCAATGCTGCTCAGAGATCCAATGGGCGGCTGCTTGAAGGGCGTATCGAGTAGCATGGCCATATTGGCGGCTATTTCATCCGTGTCGTGGGTGAGGATGAACGGTTCTGAATTCGCCAGCGGTCCGGGCTCTGGCGCAGGCTCTTTCTCTACTATGGGAGCTGGAGCTAGAGCTTCTGCTTCCGCTTCTGCATTTGCTGCTGGCTTCTTATTTTTCTTGGCCCTCGACTTCGGTTTCGGCTTCTGGGGCGTCGTGATCTTAATGCTGACGCCACTGGTGCCGCCGACCGCTTCTTGCTGCTGCTTCTTGGCTTTGGCGGACTTGCCCTTGGGCTCTGGCTTGGCCTTGGGCGGGGGCTGGGGCTCCTTTTTCTTCTTGGCGTTGGGCGTCACCTTTCTACGAGTGCGCGTTTGCTTGACAATGGGGGTTGGTGCTTCATCCTGTTGCTTGGCATTGATCTCGCGCAGACGATTCTCCAGATCGCTGCTGGACCCAATCAAGTGGCGATTCCAGGCAGCCAGCATATCCTGCCCTGCTTCGGGATCCCCGTGGCTGGTGGATTTGGAGGTCGCATCCGGAGGCTGGTGCTGTTGGTTCTCTTTGCTGGCCTCGGCACTATCATTGAGTTCCAAGGAGCTGGCCGCCGCCGCAGCCGCTGCCGCCTCCTCCTCGGTTTCGTTCGTGGCCGCTGCCGTTGGTTCCGCCTCCAGTGCGGGTGCCTGGGCAATGATCCTCTTGCAGGCATTGACCGCCGCCTGGCGCTTCTGCTTACGCTTGGGCGTCACAGCGGCCATGGCAGGTGCTGCTTCCGCTGCTTTTTTCTTCGACTTCTTGGCCGATGAGGCCTTGATCACGGTCTGATTGCTGCACTCTTCCATCGCAAACAGCGGCGGGACACCATGTCCCGTGTCATTGGCACTCAAATCCGAAATGGAAGCGGGCGCCAGTGCGGACCCTGCTGGTATTATCTCCACGTTATTGATGACGGGCTTCTCGTTGGCTCTGCCAGCGGCTGTTGCTGCGGCTGCTCCAAGCCTGCGTGTGGACAGCGGTGTTGTTGTGGGGTTCTGTAGCATTCCGGGCGGCACTTTCGGCGAGAATGTCAGAGTACGGACGTGCGAGGTGCGTTTGCGGGGCGTCGAGAGACTGCGATAGGCCTTCACATTGATGATGCCCGATGTGGAGGGTGTGGCCCGTTCGATGACCATGCGGGAGGAGTCCAGCGAAGCGGGTGGGATTGCAGCTTGCCCCGCTATAAGCTCCTGCTGTTGCTGCTGCTGCTCCTCCTGCTGCTTGGGCTCCGCATCTGCTGTTGGTGCTGCTGTTGTTGTTGTTTCCTGCTTCTCGTCCACCACTTCCTGCACATCCGCGGACGCCGCCACCGTTTCATTGATGAGCTGGGAGGGTGGCTGGGAGGGTGGCTGCTTCTGGGCACTGTTGATGATTATCGAATTGGGCGGCAGCTGATCGGCCGTAAAGGTAATGGGCTCTGGCAGCGAGATCTCTATGTGCGAGTCCTCTGCATTGGCGAAGGCATCCGGACCCAGCTGCTGGGCCACCCACTCGTTGTTCACCAGAAACGGCAGGTGGGAGAGCATGCCCCCATTCGAGTAGAACATGGGGAAGGTCATTTGGCCGGTGGTGGCATCCACGCACACCTGACCCGCAGCGGCAGCCTCCGCCTCTGTCAGCATGGCCGCAGGATCGAAATTCAGGCTAAGGTTTTCACTGGTGAAGCTCACATTCGTGGAGGCAGCGGCGGAGGCGGTGCTGGTTGTGGGA
Source organism: Drosophila helvetica (assembly GCA_963969585.1). NCBI lineage: Eukaryota > Metazoa > Arthropoda > Insecta > Diptera > Drosophilidae > Drosophila > Drosophila helvetica. The sequence continues at coordinate 9,125,457 of OZ018401.1, read as the reverse complement.
TCTGCTGCTCTGACCATCTTCTGGATACTCTCATTCGAATTGAAGACAATCAGCTTGGAGATGGAAAAGTTGGGATCATCACAGGAGTTGGCGGCCACCGCAGTGCGTATGATCAGCGGTGTTTGTGGGGGTTCCGGGTCATTGCTACGCTCAATTTCTGCCTCTGCCTCTAGCTGTACTGAAGGAGCGGCTGCTGCTGCTCCTGCTGTTGCTGCTTCTACTGCTGCTGCTGCTTCAACTGCTGCTGCTGCTTCAACTGCTGCTTCTATGTCTTGGCCCTCCATTGTGTCTGATTCGTCAGCACCCACCACCTGTTGGATGATGCGATCAAAGGAGGGATCCTTCTCGGTGGCCTCCAGTATGTTGCGCACCAGGCCATCAAGGATGGCATCACAGCTCACTGTGGGATTGTTAATGGTCACCGTCTGCAGGGCCACATTGATGTTGTTGACCAAAGTCTCTCGGAAATCGGGATTATTGATAATGGCCGTCGATAGCTCCTGTGCGGTAAAGAAGGCAGAGAGAGAGAGAGAGAGGGGGAGAGATTACAATTCGCATTGATCCTTATGGGATATGAGATGTATCCACTTACTGGCATTGCTTGGGGGGTGAGCATTAGCTGGAAGGGCTCCGGCTCGGCCTCGTCGTTTTTTTGACGTGGCGTGGAATTGTTGCACGGCTCTGGCGGCAGTTCCTCTTCTCCTATATCCTCGCTGGTCAAGGTGCTTTCCCCATCCGCCTCCTCCTCATCCTGATCGTCGGCTTCGTCGTCGTCCGCATGGCTGCCCAGAAAGCTGCTTATGTGAGACTTATCGCGGTTCAGGCTGCAGCAAATGTAGGGCGGCAGGAGGCGCGGACGCTTGCTTAACGAGGGCGATGGCGAGGATGCTACGGGCGATTGTGTCCGTCTGAAACGAAACGTTTCCATTTGAAATATGCGTGCCTGTGGGGCCTGTGGCAAGCAGCCCTCTCTAGTTACATGCGTCTCCTCTTGCGATGCGCGTGGCTGGTGGCCTGGCTGGGTGTGCTGGTGGTGGCCCCCGCTGCTGCTGCCCCCGTTGCTGGCTTGCTGGTGTTTGCGTTGCGATCCATGTTCATCAGCTCGAAGACGCGCTCGGATAGCTTGAGCTGTTGCAACTGATGGCGCAGCTCCAGCGGCAGCTTCTGCACAGCCTGGGCCACTAAGAGAAGAAGGAGCATACCAATGTTAACTGTACTGGTGATGCAAGGCAGTGCCCTTACCCAATCCAGTGATCTTGACATGCTCGCATATGATGTCCTCCAGGCCGCCATTGAGAAAGTTGTGCGTCTGCAGGCCCTGCTTGAGGGCAACGCATTCCTGCCGCAAATGCGGCGATGTGCGGCATAGTGTGTGAGCGGCCTTTTTCAGATCCTGATTCACCAGGTAACCTGTAAGCGAGGAGCGGGGAGAGAAGCCAAGCCACAAAACAAAATGCAAGCAACAGAATTACAAGTGTTTGCGTATATAAACAGGTGACAGTAATTACCCAATACCAGACGAGCCACATCCGAGTGCAAAACAATTGATTCCATGTCTGCTGCTCAACGGCACATGCTTGCAACACTCGATATATTCGCCAAAGTATAAAATAAACGCTTGTTTGGTTCGGATGCTTCCTCTTTTCCTTCGGTTCTCTGCTTTGCTTTTGGTTTTGCTTGGCTTGCCATTCGCCTTGGCAGCGCGTCGCGGACGCGGCCTTAGGTGCGGACCCTAGTTTTCCCAGACGATTCACTTTTGATCACAGCACACACATTTCCAGCGATTAACTATCACATAATCCTTAACAAAAAGTTACAAGCGAGCTTATTAGCTTGACTCAATAAAAATCCTATTTAATTTGTATCGCTCTATTTTCGTTTTGTTGTTGCTGCCTATTGTGCCGCACTGTACAACACACCTAATGTTCGCATTTTGTTTGTGCCCGCCAAAACCATTGACAGCTGCGCAGCGTTGCCAGACGGTTGAGTGTCCCACTGACCCGGTAGCGCTGAGGCCTATCTAATCTACATTTTAATTAAGGTATTTAGCTAAATTAAATTCTAGAAAAACGTATAAAATTATATGGAGTATTATTGCTGTTGTACAGTGTACACTTTATTCGCATATGTTTGCGAATTGACAGCTGCGCAACGTTGCCAGATTGAGTTGAGTGTCCCATTGAACTGAACCGGTAACACTGAGGGCCGGCTGCAAAAATCACAACGCATACAAATTTTGTTTGTATTTTATTCTATGGCAGCCAAAGTCACAGCCAGTGATAAGGGCGAGGGCCAGGAGCCTGCCTCCAAGTCCGAGAAAACGCCCCACGATGAAATCGAACAGGATCAGGATGCCAAGGAAACCGATGCAGAGTCGACTGAGCCGGCGAAAAGAGATACCGCCGCCGGTGGTCGCAAACGCAAACGACATTTGTACAATTCCATTCGCAGCCAAATGGAGTTTTATTTCGGTGACGCGAATCTAACTAAGGATCGCTTCCTGCGACGCTATGTGGACCAGGATCCGTGTAAGTGGCATGGCACAGGCCCTATTATTCCAGCCATTAAATGCTGAAAAATTCTTATTAGATGTGCCCCTGGAGATCTTTCTCACGTTCAACAAAATGAAGCCCCTCGCCCAGGATGTCAAACAGATAGCCAAGGCATTGAACATTTCCCAGCTGCTGGAGTTGGACGAGAGCGGTCTGAAGGTACGCCGTAAGACCAAGCTGCCCGACCAGCGCGACGTCAATGACAAGACGCTGTATGTGGAGGCCCTGCCGGCCAACGCCAGCCACGATTGGCTGAAGGAAGTTTTCAGTCGCTATGGCCCTGTGGCCTATGTATCGCTGCCCCGCTATCCGGGCACCAAGAAGATCAAGGAGTTTGCCTTCATCGAGTTCGAACGCAGCACGGCCCTGGAGAAGGCCGTAAAAGCCTTTGCCCAGGTCCAGGGCGTCCTATCCCTTGACACAGACCCAGCCGTTTTGGCTAGCGTTCGCTCGTTCCAGCAGCAGCAACAGCAGCAGCGTCAACAACAACAACAGCAGGACAAAAATGTTGATGCATCGCAGGGGGATGGCAACAAGCGGGGTCGCAAGAGAGACCTTGCTTCGTGCAGGGCCAAGGAGGAGGAGCAGCATGACATTAAGCGTCTCAAGCTCGAACAACAGCCCAGCGAGACATCCACTGCCGAAGGGACCGCAAGCGAATCGGATCAGGAGGCCGCCTCAGCGGCGGAAGAGGATGAGTCCTCGAAAGATGATCAAGCAGCTGGCGAGGATGCTGGAGCTGGAGGTGGAGAGGCTGACGAAGCAAAGAAGCGTCGCCGCAAGCGCAAGAAGAAGGCAATCATAGACAAGCCCAACATTGATCCCACTGCCGTAGAACTGAAGGTCCTGCCAAAGACCAGCTGGTGCAGTCTGCGCAACAAATATCTCAATCTGCAGCGTCGCCTGGTCAGCGAGGCGAAGGCCAAGTTGTGGCGCGAGTCGCAGCAGCAGCAGCTGGATCCCAATCATCCACGCAAGCGCACACCCATGCAGGCGGCTGGCGGCCAGCAGTTGTCCGAGACGAAGACCAACAGCACGAACGCGAGCGTTGGCGTTGGCGGTGTCGGTGAGGAGGGCGAGCCGCTGAGCGATGCCGATGACGGCGGGGTGGCGACGGAGGCCAGCGTGCCTGTGCCGCCAAAGCGTCGCAAGGCGGTCCACAAAATGAACATGAATTTCTATGGAGCCGGTGGCGGGGAGACGGATGACAGCCGCAGTGGCGTTCGCACCGAGGATCCCTCCCAGGAGCGCACACCGCTCTTCAAGTACGAGCCGGGTCTCATTGTCGAGTGCACCCTGCATGAGCCGTGCACCAATATCAAAGAGTTCAAGGCCGACATGCGCCAATATCCCGATATCAAGTATGTGGACATTAAAGAGGGCGATCAGGCGGCCACCTTGCGCATGGCCACGCCCACAGCCGCCGAGGAGTTGGTGCGCCAGCTGAGCTGTGCCGAGAGGCAACTGAAGGTGCTAGACGGCCAGGCTGAGACCCAGTACTGGCGCAAGATCGAACAGGATCGCGAGGCGAAGCTCACCAAGAAGGTGCGCGTACAGCAGAAACGGGGACGCGAGAAGGTCTCCAAAATGCTGGCCAAGCATACAAAATTCGATGATGGCGATGACGATGTGGGTGCCAGTTGCGAGCCATCCTCTGGCCCCCCAACGGAGGCGTAAAACAGTCCTGGGGCATAAAACTCGTTTATCGTTAGGTAATAAAGTGTGTTTTTGAACAAAACAAATACATATGTACATGGTAATGGTTTGATTTTTGCTTATATTCTAGGCTTTTGGCTAACAAACAGTCCTTCTTAAAATTTTAGATCAGATCCCCAGACACACCCCAGCCTAAATGTAGAGCGAACCATCGGCCGGTCCCAAATAGTGCATCGAAATGAGCAGGACATCGATGATGGTCCAAACGCCGAGTCCACCGAAGCTAAACAGCTTGCCAATGCCCTCCTGCCAGTGGCCCAAATAGAAGCGATCGGCCCCGAAGCCGCCCAGGGTGAGGCTTATCAACAGAGCTGTGCTCCAGCGATAGCCCTGCGTCCAGTTGCATTTTAGATTTCGCGTAAACGAACGATTTCCCAGACAGAGAACATCCTGGTGGACGGTGCAATTGGTGCGATAGAATTTATTGCAATTGGCGCGCTGCAGGCAGCTCTGCTGCCAGAGCTCCGTCTGGTAGCAGTAGCGACAGCTCATCTGGCGCTGAAAGGTGCGCTCGCCCTGGCACTGGACATTGGTGATGGCCTCGCAGGTGACGTTCACCTCGCGTCCGTAGTAGCAGCCATAGTTGTAGCTGCATCGGATGCACGGAAACTGCAGACGGTCGCAGGGAGTCTCTCTATCGAATGGACATAGCATGTTGTTGTTGCTGCTGCTGCTGCTGGTGTAGGTGGTTATGTTATCGATGGATGCACTGGAGGATGATGATGTCTTGGACACCATATTGCCCAGGGCCGGCATAAATACTTCATTGTCGTTGTTATTATTATTGCTGGCATTGCTGTTGTCCTTGTGGTCGCCCTTTGCATCGGATAGATCCATTTGGTTGCCACCGCTGGCCGTCTCGCTGTTCTTGATGCCGTTCAGCACGAATATAACAATTAGCGCTATCGCGGAGCGCATATTCACTACAATGCATTGACGTTGTGGGCGCATTTCGATCAACAGATTTTTGAAACAAATTTAGTTTAGATTTTGTTATTCTCCAGTTGTTGTTATTGTTTTGGCTATAGTGGTGGTATGAAATACCGATAGCACGTATCGAAAGAACCAAAGAAAGATTGGTGCGGAAAACAGTCGTAAAAGAACTGTCTGGCAGCCCTGTTTCGTCATTTCTTTTTCTGTGTTTTGCCGGGAAATTTCTGGAACAAAACCGTCGAATTCACCGCAATTCGTTGTGCAATTAACGGGTTTCGGCCAATATTAAGATATTAACAAAATGGCGCAAGCTCGCAACAACGATGTGCAACGTCTCCATGTCGACAGGCGCCTGCACAAGATGGGACGCACATACAGACATTCATTTCCCAAGTTCAGTCTTCCGGAATGCTTGGGGTTCTTCAGCATCAACTCGCATCAGGAGTTTGAGGATAATGCAAGCAGTGCCAATTATCTGTGGATGCCACCAAAGGACTCCTTTCCACTGGATCTGAAGGCCGGCTATGAGCGGGTCATACACAAGATCGAACAATCGGGAATTCACAATTTGGAACACCTTCTGAAGTACATTTACAATCATCAGCAGCTGTTGACTCCGACCGAATCAAAATTGCTCACTTTGCGCGCTGACTTTGTCGCCTGTCGCGGCGTGCTGCGGCTGCTCATGTGCATGCCGTACGAGACGCGGGATGATTTTTGCGTGAGGGCCACCAGGCTTAATGGTACCATATATATTGCCAAAATGGAGACCGACCAGCAGCGTGAGGAAAACGTTTCAAGGACTGAGCGCTCCAAAGCCATGTGCTCTTGGGGCTTCAAGTTCGAGCAGTACATGTCGTCGCCAGCACCCGATGCTCCGCCTGACACAAGTCTCCCAGTGAATGAGGCCGTGGAGTTCAATGCAATGTTTCGCTGTTCGTTGCAGGGCATGCGTTTGCTCTATGGCGCCGAAATGGATGGCATCGTCAGCCAGGATCCTATGTAATTTCCCTTTTTCATTTTCCACTTAATTTGGGGGGGATAATCGAATCTTTATTTTTCGTTTCAGTAACTTCAATGATCCACAAGCCCTCAAGAATCTGGAGTTTGTGGAGCTCAAGACGGGTCCCTTCGAGCCAGAGGTCAGGCAGCAGCGCTCATTCAATTTTTGCAAGTCGCGCACCTGGTGGAGTCAATCATTCCTGGTCGGTATCAAAACCATTATGGTCGGATTGCGCGATGAGAACGGTATATGCCATGACATTGCCCAACACGATGTGGCCGAGTTGGCCCGCAACAAGCCCTGGAGTCCAACGGCCATGTTCATATTCCTAGAGCAGTTCCTCAAGGAGCTAAAAAAACTCCTCGAGGCTATCGATGATCCACAGGCCGTGGTCGAAGTTGAATTCCTTCCCCACTCTGATAGCGTCTACTACCGTGTTCTCAGGTCACCGGAAGATCAAATTATACCCGAGTGGTATCGTACTCTGATGAAGGGTGGGGCCTAGTCGCCGAATCAAATGAAACTCTGCCAAAATGGCATTTAAAACCAAATAAGTACAAGTAGTACATAAGAATATGTGTAGTGGTATGTATATAGTTTCTGTGAAACATTCACAATTCACAAGATACTCGCCGGTCGATTAAACTCTAGAAGAGCGTCTTCCCAATGAATGGGCCATTTAAAATAATTTATAATTTTAAAACGAATGCAAGTAGATATCTACTTTTTTTTTTAGATTTGTAATACATATTTTTACAAGAAGAAATAGTCCTTATGCATAGAAAATTGCACTAATTTATAATTCAATAAGAAAAAAATCCACAACTTAAAGAATATAAACCTAAACGCATCTACTTCAATATAAGGAAAAAGATTCACATTTTTGTTTTTTAAGTTTTTAGTATGACGAAGAACTAAGAAAATACTCGCTTTTACGATAACAAATTTGATTTAAGCCCATGAAGAAAACTAGATAAATGTCTCAAATGTTGTATATCGCTTGTCTCGCTGGACAATTCATGCATTTTTCAATCGAAAAATAAACTGTTTTGAGTGTATAATATATAACATTTAAGTAATCACATTCCATTCGGCTGAAAAGCTTAACGTAAGACACACAGTAAACACACGCCCGTCAGTCAGTCACTTAAGGTCGCTGGTCTCTAGGAGCGGCATAACTCTGGCCGCATCGATGGTGCTGCTGCCATACGGGGAGTACTCTGCCGCTTGCGTGGCCGTGCTGAGGGGTCGGCGTCTGTCTGCTGCCGCAGGTCCAGATCCACAATAATAATGTGAGCCAGCACCGCCAATGGACTCCCGCTTCTCGATGACACAGTCAAAGAAGCGTGATAGCTTCACGGCATCTGTGGTGCCGGCGGCCAGACTTCGTGTATCCCTGCAATTCAGCCAGATCTCTTCGGATCCGCATTTGTCAGCTTAAAGAAACGAACAAAGGGATGTATTGGGTAATGGAATATAGAGAGGAATAGAGAAAGAGACCTATGCCACCAGCTTTTTTTAAAGCCGTCTTGGGTTGACGCTTCTCATCGATCAGGTCGAGCTTGGTGCCCATCACCAGTATGGGCGTTTGTGTGGCGCCCAGGAACTCCTCCAAGTCGAAACGGACGTGGGAGGCGGAGGATTCTGTGGAATAGTTGGCCAACGGTGATGGCGGCATTGAGCTGCTACGCGGCTTGTACGTATCCTTGCCCTCCTTGTTGAGTATCTCGTGCAGCCAGTCGAGCAGCTGCTCCTGCGACTTGCCATTCGTCAGATCATGGACCAAGATAATGCCATGTACACCCGAATAGAAGACGCCACGTGTATTCTTGTGGCTCAGCGAGCCGCCAATGTCGAACAGCTCCACGAAATGCTGGCTTTGGCGTGCTGTGCCCTCCTTGAACTGATGGATCTTCACTTGAATGTTGCAGCCCACCGTCCAGCCGGGACGTGTCAACGACTCATTGTGGGCGATCAGATGGGTCAGGCAGGTCTTTCCCACCCCTGTGCAATGTATCGCATCAATAAGTTAGCTAGTTTAGTGTACTTTTTTTTTTGTATTTAATCGCGTTGTGGCGAATTGAATGGTCGCAAGAGGATGGCCTCTGCAATGACCACATACTTCAACTTTGTTTTTTTAAGTTTATATGTTTTTACGTCGACTGACGGACACGAAGTGTGTAATGCGTACTCAATAGTAAAAAGGTTTAGTGCAAGTTTAGTGTTTGATGCAAATAAATACCTGAATCCCCGACAATAACAATACGTACACGATTGTTAGCCATTTTTGTTGTTTACATTGGTACTTTGTCGATATGTCGTCTCGAAATACGATATTTTTGTACAAAATAATTGGAGCTAGTGGGCCACTCCTTGGAAGGAAAAACCATAAATTAAGGTAAAAAGATAACATCATCGAATAACTAATCAACCGATGAAGCTGTTAACTTTGATTTTAGCAACTCTTATCTATTATATTTGTATTTTTAAAATCCACCCTCTGGGAAATAGGTAATATCTAATAAAATAGGGTTTAAGCAAGATGGTCAACAAAAATGCCCCTTTTTTGTACATGGCAACTACACGGTTTTCTAGCTAGATAGGCAGGTTTAAAAATAGGCGGTAATTTTGAAAATAAATTGCAATTGCTGAAATATACCAATGTTTTAGCTGGCAACCTTGAAATCCAAGAAAGATTGTTTATTAGCTGGTGTGCTAGCAGAACAAGGTGTGTCCATAAAAAACAAAACAGGGTGTCTGACCTAGAGAGGGAAGTCATGTCATCCAAAATGACACAAAATATACCGATCATAAGTATAATGGGAAATACTATATATTATAATATACTACTGTGGTGGGCCAAAAATACTTTAACTTTGAAAATTGTCACGCTTCACAACACTTACGACTACTGACATTAGGAAAATAACTTTTAATCTCGCAAGAAATTATTTCTATTTTGTTTGTGGAATATCTGAAGTCTTTAAATGGTAAGCTTTTAGCCAAGCTGTAGATTTCCAGGCCAGGCTTAAAGTTCGTGAGCGCGTTAACTGGGTTCTACAGAAATTTCCATTTAAAATAATAACTTACAACCAACTAATTTGTTTACATTTATTTTACAAGGCATATCACTCAGAGATCGTAGAGTTCCACAAGACGGTGGGGAACATGGCCATCTTACCGCTACGCACCCAAGTGCGAGGACCAGCGCCCAATTTTAATGGTGATAACGACATCATTGATGAGTCACTATATTACTTCAAATCGAACGTTTTCTTTCGCGAATACGAAGTGAAGGTTTGTGCATACAAAACAAGTACATTCATTAGCCCCCAAAAAAATACTAATTCATATCTAATCGCAGTCGGAAGTGGACCGGGTTCTTATCTATGTAACGCTCTACATAACCGAGTGCCTGAAGCGATTGGCGCGATGCAACAACAAGAGCCAGGGACAGCAGGAGCTCTACAGTCTGGCCATCTCAAAATTCGACTTGCCGGGCGATCCTGGTTTTCCGTTGAACTCGGTCTTTGCCAAAGCGGATGAACCAGATCTGATGCGTCAGTACTTGTTGCAGCTGCGTCAGGAGACCGGCAATCGTTTGCTGGAAAAGGTCTTTGACACACCCGACGATAAGCCCAGCAAATGGTGGATTTGCTTTTCCAAGAAGCGCTTTATGGATAAGAGTTTATCAGGGCCAGGAATGTAGGAGGTTCCTACGTCGATGTTATGCGATGATCTTGACTGTTAGATTTGAGACTTGTTAAAATACCAAATATTTCGATAATTTCCGATAAGTGTAAGTGGTTTCCAGTGCTGGAAAACATGACGCCACCAAGAGCGCCAAATTCAAAAAAGGCCAGGATTCACGATTTGTAATCATTTATTAAAATTATTTTCTGTTGTAGATAATTTTGTTGTTTCTCCTTTTCTAGAAGCCAATTGACGTTACATACATACAAAAAATGCACAGCTTAAAACTATAAACGAAAAAAAAAATTGAAAAATACATTGTATAGGAATAAGACTTAAGATTAAACGACTTTTACAATATTATAGCGCATTCACATAATACAGAAATTACAGCATTATTTACAAAGAAATACTTGACAACGGAATTAACTAATTAAACTCTCTTATAATCTCGACGATGCTTTGATAAGTGCCAGTGACAATGCCCAGCAGAGCCACTGCCAAAATAAGTAAGTTCTTTGCATATGACCAGTGCCCCAGGCCCTTGGGCACCTGGGCACGTACTACGAAATCAATGAGAACTGGTATAACAAAGGCCAGGCACGTCGAGCAGAGAGCTCCGATGAGCGATATGAATAGATTCAGTTGGGGCACCACCAGAGCAACGCCAACTGACAAATGGAAAGAAAATATGTATAGAGCATAGGCCTTAGCGGGAATCAGTTGGACAGACATGGAGGCATCAAACTACTTACATGTCATCATGACCATAACGAAGCGTAGGGCCACCTGCATGCTGATGGGATACTTTTGGGCACAGCTGTTGGACCGCTTGAGTGGCGGCCAGAGTATCTTCATCATGACAAAGAACTGTATGGGATAGCCAAGAAATACGCCCAAAGCGGCCACAACCTTCACCACCTGCGACAAGCTGCGACAAGCGCGAAGAAGATGGAGAAGAGAAGATGTAGTTACAGATTCCACCTGCTTTGGGCAGAACTTACACATCCTCCACAACGAGATTGAGCGTAATGCTGCCGGCCACATCCTCGCCCCAGCGCACATAGCTGACGAAGCCCGTGAAGATAAACAGGGCCGTAGTGAAGAACATGGTCGAGTTGAGTACTCCAAAGCGGCTGCTAAAGTTCTCCGGCTGTCGCATCGAATTGCGCAGCGGTAGGATGAGTGCGATGCCCTCATACGAGAAGAGGGCTGTGCCAAAGAATAGCGCGAGCTGGGATCCACTGGTGAACAGATGCCGATCGCTCACCGGTGGCATCGGTCCGTCCGAGAAGGCTATGGACAGCGTGGCAATCAAGCCAAACAACAGTGCCACATTTGCAAAGGCCGACACCGGCGAGATGTACTTGAGATTGGTCATCAGCGAGGGGATCATGGCGGGCAGGAGGGTGATCAGCATCACCATACTCATGCTGATGTCCACTCCATTCTGCTGCAGCACCTGTATCAAAGATAAGGGTATTTTTGTTGTTGAATCAATAAAAACTTTTCGAAAGAAAATACGGAGCGGTTGTGCAAGTGGGACGTGGACTCACCTGATGCAAATTTTCGGTGATGAAGACAAAGTAAATGGCGCAGAATCCAAACTGCGTGACGCACAGGAACATCTCGACAATGAGCTTCATGATGCGCGACATGCGACGCAGGGGACGTGGCCCATACTCGAAGCATTTTTCCACCGTTTCTGGGTAATCGAAAAAGGTGGCGCCCGGTGTCCGCTCTACGGCCAGGACGGAGCCTCGTATCAGCATCCGTTCGCAGTGGACACACATCACGGCAATGATCGGCAGCAAGATGGTGGCACCCGCCAGTCCGCCATTCTTGAAACAATCGCCCATCGCAAAGAGACCGGCGCCCACGCTGCCCTTAAACAGATGTGTGGCCGCCTCCAAATTGCTTGTGGCATGTCGCCTCTTCACCTGGCTGTTGCCCTCCACGTCCGTTGGCTGTTTCTCCATCTGATGGTCTCCATTTGTCTTTGGCGTTACCGTTACCGGTGTGATCTCCAGTGTTCTGCCCATTTCGCCAGCTTCGATGGCCTTCTGTTCGCTGACGCTCTGCTGCTGCCTCTGCTCTTGCTGTGTGTGGAAATGAGACGGAGACGGACGGCGTTTTAAATGCAATCGAAAGTTTTTTTCATTTTCTTTTCCGACCTCTTCTTTCCCTTCTACTTCTGCTTTTGCATCTGCATCGGCTGTTTTGTGAGATGAGAGCAAACCTAACGGTTCTTCAAATATGTCTGTCCCACAAGAGGGAGAGAGAAGACAAGCTGTTGAGAGAGAGGATTTATTTCGTACTCCATCTGCAACGGCTGCTTCTATGAGCGAAGCGGAGTGGGGGACACTAAACAGACGAGCTGTTAATCTTCGCTCTCTCTCCTCTGCATTAACCCCTTACATTGCTCTTGCACTATTCATTAACCCCTTGTATGACAAATGGGTGGGAATCATAAAACAAATCTGCCTTTCAAAGAAATACAAAAATATTTGAAAGTATATCAAACAAATGTTTTCAACTGCGGCGACCAGGAAGGAAAACCCATTAGCTGTGACTCTGAGCCACTCAAGGTTGCTTGGCTAAATCATTCCAAATTAATTAAAAGTTTTTAGCAAGTTCCGGTTGTTTAACTCCTCCCAAAACGCACGGTAATTTGATTGTTGCTACAATTCACAATGACGCAATTCGCACATATTCACAGGAGCTGTCGTAAATCACTAAACATAAACCAATCAAAATCACATAATCTATCAATATCGTGCCTTTTTTTTCGTTTGATTGGAATCGACTGCATTTTGATAAGCGATAGCCTCTACATAGTAGTATCTCCGATAAGCATCGATCGGAAGCAAATTCAATTTTCACCTTTCAATTGCTCGATCAATGGAAGGGAATAACGACAGCTGACGAGTACAATTAAACAAATGAATGTATGTCGGGATTTGGGGGGGAGTGTTTTCTCCCGGCGATTGTAGGTCCGTGCGCGGCAAGAACTCAAACCAGACTCAATGCTCGAGTTGGCCAACAGAATCGAGTTGGGGCTGCCGGCGGCGCCAAGCAAACATCAGCACTCGACATATGTCACTGTGTGTGTGTGTGTCTGTCTTTGTGTTTTCCCTCAGTGTGTGTGTGTGTCTAAGCAATGCAAAAATGCATATAACGGTTAACGTGTAGGGGGAAGGGCGACATACACCATCGCGAAAATTCTCTTCCCCTAAAGTGATTATCAAAAAAAAGCTGCAAGATTTAAGTGAATTCTCTTCCGAGGGAAAAAGATGGGTGAAAAAGGGAAAGGGAAAGGGAGAGCTTGCAAATATCATGGATGCAGTCCATCGATTGATAAACGATCAGCAAGTTGATATGGATCAATGACTATTAGCTGCACCGTTTACAGAGGCTTTGAAGCACTTAAATAATTTAACTGAAAATATGACTAATATGCACTGAAAAAAATCACTCGATCTATTCAATTTATGAGCTCGAAATTTGTATTCAGAAATTATTCTCGGAATAAATATTATTTATCTTTTATCTTAAACTTTACCAAACACTATGAAATGAGCCGTATATTGCAATGCATACAAAACCAAAAATTGTCCCTGGGGGCCCTAAATAACCAAAACTTGATTTCCTATTTGCAAAATATCATCGAGAGATTTTCCAAGATACTCAAATATTAATACAAGTCTACTCAAAATTATTTTCATTTGATATTCTGGAACATATGTACATATCTTTCTGGTACATCGTACCAATTCCCCGAATATTCGTGGTGAATGGTCATACATTTATGCCATTCGCTACGAATGTGTCCTTTCGTTTATGGGAAATTGTTAGAGCAAATAGTAAAAGTATATCCATCTAGCTCCAGATGTACTCTATATGTGCATATACTCGTATGTACATATCTTTGGAGTCTATACAAAACTGTTCCCACAACTTTGGATTTAATTGTAATTGTCGCCATTAAAAATATGTTAATTGCGGAAAGTAGCTTGCATGCAAAGCTCCGCTCCGCTCCCGACAAAGATCAATAGAAATAGAAATAGAAAAATCCCCCGCAGCTTTGGCTTTAGCTGAGATTCCAGTGCAAAATTAATTGCTCGCTCGCCTGCGACTCGGTAATATCAACAGGCACTCAGCCAAGTGGTTAATTTTATTACAACTCGTACACAGACACATTATTATATTTTTACTAAATTAGTCCATATTTCAAATACCTCTTAACAGAAACTATTTGGGTAAATAAAATCTCGGAATTGCTTTTGTCAGCAGCAATCATTCAAAGTAAGAACTGAAAATGGGTACGGGTACCCGTGCATATTCGCATTTGTAGCGGATACAAGCCATAACGCTGATTGCGTCACGGCATTGGGGCACGGCACTGAATTGGAACAGCAGCAGTCCGGCCCAGTCGTTCCAGCCAGCCAGCCAGCAGGAAGTGGTTTGATCAGGTTCAAGGATCCGGTGCCGTACCGTTCCGGAATGCGGTATCCGTATTGGTATTTCCAATGCACGTGCCCATTGTCGTATTTGCGAATTGAATCGAATTCTTGCTCGTTTCTCGCTTTGGATGATCGTCGGCCCAGCGCACGTTTTATGATTACATTACACCTGCTCTCCTAGTCTCTCCCTATCCTATATAGTACATCTATGGCCCTCTGCCGGAGCAATGCCGTGGCAGTGGAACGCATGGAAATTTACCGAATTGATTGGAGGAAACGTTTTATTTAGTTTCGGTTCCCGGTGCAAGCGCCAGTTAAATGAATTGCATATTTGTAGAATCATATTCGTAGTGCTGTGCATCTCTTTGCTGCATCTCTTTCTATCTTTCTCACTTCTTCCAATCAATCGAGCCATCGATGCGATCGATGCGATCGATGTTTACGGAATTCAGCAATTGGATTATATAAGGCGAACAACCAAATGCATAACAGCGAACAGGGCCGTACTCCAGGGGGTGCTAACTTGTCGGTTACTGGTACATTAATGATCTAATGCCACTCTAGTCCATATTCGTATAAGTTTGACTTGCTGTTTCAATTTCCCATAAGAGAACGGATACATTTGTTATGAAGGATTCGGGAATGGACACGAAGCCCAGAAATTTGCGACTTAGATGAACATAGAGAGGAAAAATGTAAATATTATAGGAAAATATAGAATCAGTGGTTGGAAGGAAGTGGCCATCATACGTGAACGTTTTCATGTTTCATGCAATTATCGCATATTACATATTTCTCCATATATGTACATATCGTATCCCTCCCATCGACGCCTCTGATTTCCGTATATGCATATCCATTCATTGTTTCATGAATCGTTTTGAAGGTTGAAGGTCGCTTCTGGGCAATGGCAAAACCGTTTTCGATTAGATTGATTCGGATTTGGATTTGGTTTGAATCGGATTAGATTAGTGTAATTCCTTGAAAAACGATGACAGAGAGAAAAAGAGGGAGAGAGCGAGACAGAGAGAGCAGAGTACATGTGCGAACACGCACGCCCCTCTCTATAGATCGAAAGCGAAAGCTAGCTAGAACTACATATGTAACATCCGTCTCTCGATCATCTAATTTGCTAATTTTTCACACGTTCTCTCTCTCTTACTCTCACTCTCTGTCCCTGTCTCTATCTGGATAGTGCGAAATAGGGGTCAATGTTAATGTTAATGTGTTGGTTCAATATCAAATATAAAACTCTGTTAAATTGAATTAAATTTCGTTGAACCCGTTTCGCAAGTTGATTAGTATTCGTCGCCCGAGTTGCGGTTTTTAACCTGTTCTGGCAAATGAACAAATACCTAACGCTTTATGAGTCATGGCAGACACTCGTCAACTGAATATGTTGTTTGAGTATTCGATAGACATACCATACTATATGTTTGTTGGAAAATCTGGCTACAATCTGAGGTACTGTTGTGCCTCGTAGAAAATGTTTATCATATACGTAGAGTATGATGGGCTTTTTTTGCGATGAGAGATCTCTGTTCCATTACCACTGTTCCACTAATCCACATTCGTTGTATAAATTTCCCATAAACGAACGGATAGTCTACATTAATGTGTTGTTTGAGTAAAAGATTTGATGGAGTGGAAACATTTGAGATAAACATTTTGTGAATCGAAGAAAACGTTTATAAATTAATTAATTAAATGAAACTATTGTAGCGGTCTGTGCATTCATTGTACAAATTTCGCATAAGCGAACGGATACACTCGTTACACTTATCTGCTTTCCAAAAATATATACACAAATCCTTCCATTTCTACTTCATAGCGTTCCAATTCAAATAGAAATCCAAACACAAACCAAAAAAAGAAAAAAACCTGTATACATATATTAATCATTAGAGCAAGGCCAAACATCTGTCACTTTCTTGTCATTTGCGATGACGTCAAAACAAAACGTCGCATCGTTTATTTTCACTTAATATCTATTAAAAAAAAGAAATACAAATAAAATAAATGAATTAAAGAATCAATTATTATAAGTAAAATGCGCATTACGCTCACAAAATACACAAAAGAGGCACTAGGCTAAGAGGCTAAGGCTTAAGGCACTCATATACTCGTATTTACTCGCATATGAAGGTATGTTGGTCCTTTCGACGAGTTCCAGTAGTAGTTTTTCGTTCCATTTCGGTCAGAATAAATTCGTATATAAACGTATATTTAATAGTAGATATTTTTTGTTTGTTTTTGTTTTGTTTTCGATTACGGATAAGGTGGATATCTCTCCTAAGATACTGTGATGATTGTTTGCTGATGTTTCGATGGGCATTTATGGTTAATATTGTGATGATCCTTTGATTGTCTCTCTGATTAATATTCTCCGATGATCCACTGATGATCCTCTGAAGAGTCTTCTGATGATCCCACTAAAGAGTGCCCTAGATAGTCCTCTTCGATGATCTTCGATCCCTTTGATGGTTCATAAATGATGCTGCGATGGATCTGTTGGTTCTCCCTTTGATGATGATCCTTTGCTGTTAGCTCTCTCAACCATTCATCTCGCCAAAGTGATTGACAATCTGCTTGAGACTCTCATAGGAGCCCGTGAAGAAGCCCAGCAGTGCCACCACCAGGATAATGAGATTCTTGGTGCAGACAAACAGGCCCGGTCCCTTGTTTGGCGCACTGCTGGCAATCAGCTCGATCACTGGTGGAAAGACCAAGGCCAGGGCCGTGGAGCACAAAGCTCCAATCAGGGAGATGAACAATCCCAGTGCGGGCACCATCTCAGCAATGGCCACTAGTCGATGGACAGAGAGATTAGTGCTGTTTAGCTGATCGGCAAAAGGAACAGACGGTACCTACAGTGAGTCTATATGGATCTATACTTACGCGTAAGGATCACCATGATGGTGCGGAAGGTGAGCTCGCCGACCAGCGAGCGGCCCGAGATGCCACACAGTTGCTTGGCATTGGGCCACATGATCTGGATGGCCACAAAGAACTGTAGGGGATAGCCCAGGAGGACGCCCGTGGAGACCATCAGCTTGACGGCCTGGGCCAGACTGTGGGAGCAGGAAGGAAGTCAATGTCAAGATGTCAAGATGCGGAGTCACTGCAACACTCACATGGTATCGCCAAGATTGAGTGTGAGACTGCCGCCGACCTCGTTGCCCCACTTCATATAGCCAACGGAGCCGGCGAACATGAACATGACGGAGACCAGAAACATGCCTACATTGAGGACACCCAGTCGGCTCTCGAACTGGCTGGGCTTTCGCATCGCATTCTTCAGTGGCATCACCAGGGCAATGCCCTCAAAGGCAAAGATTGCGGTGCCAAAGAACAGAGCCAACTGGGAGCCGCTTGTCCAATAGGCGCGCTCCCCGACCTCCGGCAGTCCGTCCTTCAAGGCATAGTAGAGGGTGATGGCCAGGCCCAGGACCATGCACACATTGGCAATCATCGAGACGGGCGTCAGCCACTTGAGGTTCGTGATCAGGGAGCTCAGTAGAACGGGCACAAGGGCCAGCAGCATCACCAGATGGACATCCATGTCAATGTTGTACGCTTGCAGGATCTTCAGAAAGGACACTCTTGAGCTGGATATTTATGCTCTTCCTGCACTGCATCCACGGCGCCACTCACCTGCTTCACATTCGTGCTGATGAACACAAAGTAGATGCAGCAGAAGCCCAGCTGTGTCACACAGATGAAAATGTCCACCAATCGGCCCATGGTCCGTGACCAGCCCCTCAGCTTCATCGGTCCGTTCTCGAAGCACTGCTCCACCGTCTGGGCATAGTCCGCGCACACAGCCTCTCCGCGCAGATCGCGCATCTTCCTGGAGCAGGCGATGAGCACATGCTGGCAGTGGATGGACACGATGGCAATCACCACCGTCAGCAGTGGTGCCACAATCAAGCCGCCATTCTTGAAGGCATCGCCCATGGCAAACAGCCCGGGTCCAATGTTACCCTTGAACAGGTGCACAATCGTCTCCAGGTAGCTTGAAAATACAGGACACATACATCATCATCATCATGATCGTGGGACACCACTTGGACAGGCAGGTGGGACTTTATGCAGGGATTCGATTGGAGTTTATGTTAGACCTTCCATTGATGGCTATGCGGTTATTCGATGATATTTCGTTTAATGTTTCGATTGGAGTTTGGGTTAGATCTTCCTTTGATAGCTATGCGGTTATTCGATGATATTTCGTATAATGTTAAGCGGGTTAGTATTTCCATGAAGGGAGTTTAGTAGATGTTTTATTGGTTATTCCCCAAAGTAAACTATGGATTCTGTAGATAGTGAGTACATCTTTGAGATATTTCAGATATTTCACGAATAATTGCAGTGGCGGCCTCTTCTGGGATGTATCGCAAAAGTTACCTTCAAATTGATTGTAGTTTTCCGAAAAGTGGTTGGTTTATCCACAAATCTTTATATCCATTTCAATTTTATATTGATTTTGATTCTACGATAAAAGATTTGTACTTTTGCTGCATGCAGTATTGCAGGAGGGAACTGTTAACTGTTAAAGATCGATTCACCCTAAGATATGATTCCCATAGCTGGATGTAGTTCGGTTGTGAGTTGAAGTTAGATCATATAGTATTTCTTAAGGTATAAGCTGGGTTTAAAGTATTAATTACACAGAACAGGCAATATTTTAAGTGGAACAATTAGTGCTGGTTTGGTAAGTGATTTCGCTGGGTTTCGATTGCTGTGATGGATGGAATATTTGTATTATTTATCGATTATCGATTCAGAAATCAAATCGATTGAAGCTGATTTTGTTATTTGTTCGATGGCATTGATTTCAATGCTTTGGGTTAGTATATGATAGGATTGAGAAGGATTCATATTGATTGATGATGATAGGTTCTTTGGATCATAGCTTGGGGTAGGATTCATTCGAGTAGGTTGGGTTAGTTATAGTCATAGAAGCATATGTATACCAACGGCTAGTTAATTTCTTAAAAGCGAAGGTTAATTGGTTTCTCAAAAGCAAAGATCGCAGGTTAATTGAATTCCTAGAAGCAAAGTTCGTTCATTGATTTGTTGATGGAGATACGAGTATATAATATATACATAGTAGTATGTATCTGTATCTCTACATGCGCATCATGTTGATTCGGTTGTACGAATTTCCCCTTAAACGAACGGATAAATATGCTGCTAGTGGAACAGTGATTGTTAGGTTCCTTTTGGGTTTTGGTTAGTTTTTGTGATGTTTTGGGATAAGCACTGGGATTAGTTGTGGGATTAGTTTGGGTTTTGATTTTGGTTTTCGGAAGGAGCGGTTGGAGCGGTTATTCTCGGTTTTCGGGTTGGGGGGAGATTAGTAGAGGAGGGGATTCCGTGGAGGATTGGACTTCTCTGTGCTATCCATACCTTGTGGGCGGATGGTACTCCTCTTGTTCGTTTTCGTCTTGGGGTTCCTTCCGTATGGTTTTGTCTGCCACTTCTACTGCTCCGCCTCCACCTCGTCCTGTCTCTACAGCCTCCTGGATGGGTCCTGACATGGTCCGATTCTGGTTCGGACTCTGTTGGAACGTAGACTTCTCGGTTTCGTTATAATAGACAAAAAAGAAAACACACAATTTAGTTCATTGTAATGTTTAATTAACTAGTTTTTCCTGTCGCTTTGGTTTTTCTCTATACTGTTGGCAGCTGCTAGTTTTTTGTTTTTCCTTTTGTTCGCTTGCAAAGTGGTTTAAAGATCTTTAATTGCGACCGTAATTTCACCCTAAAGATAGATGATTTTATATACAGGGAATCCCCAGCAGATCCCAATCATTTGTGGCTTCAGTGGGGAAAATGCATATCGTGGAATACATATATTTCCATTAAGTAATAAATCAAAACATAAATCAGATGGGAATCCCCCCGAATTCATTCCATTATTATTTTTGCGCTTTACTTTTTCGATGATTTGGACTATAAATTAGGCTTCCAAGTGATTGCCAAATGAGCGAGAGAGAGAGAGAGACTAAATGAAATCAAATTAGAGCCAATTAAACTGATTCATAAAAGCGAAAATCGAAAGCAAAAACGAATCGGTATCAATAATACCGAAGTATATACGGATATAGAACAGGGCACTGCACTGCCGTGCTGTTAGCCTTTCAATGATACTCAAACGATTGCCAACACATCGGCCAGGCCAGACATTAGACACTCTTCAAATACAGACAAAGATATCTCGTACTATATTGTACCTATGGGCTATAGCACGTGTCTGTGTGCCCTCGACCAGAACTGAATGGGACTCAATTCTCGATTGTCTGTACTGCATGCGCATAGAGTGTTCTCGAGACTCGAATCTCGAAATAATATATTTCTCTGTTTGGGAGCACAGTTCCATTCGAATCATGTTCGTGCTCCGTTCGCTTATGGGGAATTTGTACAGCGTTTTAATGCAATTCGATACGATCCGGGTATAGCACGTTCGATCAGTTACTAATCTTTGGGCAACCTGATATCTGGAAGCTTTGCACCATTTCCTTTGCATCCTGCAGCCGCAGTGAAACACGTTCAATCCATAACGACTATCGATCCGTGAATCATTATGCACTCGTTTTTTGTGAGTCATGAATCAAAACAAAACAAACTCAATTATTGTTCAATATTTGATCAGAGAAATGTGCGAAATAAAATGTTTAGTTACTAAAGCGATGATTCATCTACCATTGATAAACGTTTCGGAATCTGTTTTTCCTATTTTCATAGTATCCAAACAGAAGCCATCCATTGCGATTCACTCAAACCATTTGGCATAATGGAATAATCAAAAGCCAGTGAGAAATTACGACAGTGATATCGATATGATTTATATTTTATTATAAAATCCCCACTAGTCAGATTTCAATGGGATTTCATTTATGACCTCTCCAGATACCAGTGGCACCACAGGGAAAATGGCCATTCGTGTGTCATTTATGTGTCGAAAGTGTCAGCATTCCTCGGCATCTCTGTTGCCAGGAATCGGACATCGGGAATCGGGAATGTGCATTTCAAGAATCATAAATAATGACAGAGTTATCGCAAACTGATTTACTTTTTGCCCTCATATCATTAGAGACCTCTTTCCACCACCCCACCCCACCCGCTCTCATCCGATGAGAGCTCATTGAGATTACGTCCCGCATGTCGTATACGCAATCTAGTCGTGGACGACATATGAGGAGGCGCCCCTGACGTGCCAAAGTGCTCCGCGAAATGTTGCTGTAGAGCCCAAGAGCACAAGAGAGTTCCAGATACTCCCGCACTAGTAGTAGCTCTCACCCGAAACCTTGTGTAAATCTAGACAACGATTTTCTTTCGTTGTTTGGCTCGTGCTGTTGCGCTTATCGGCAACTAAAGCCTAATGTTTAAACAAAGTATAAATTGTTAATTGTCGTGCTCTAGGAGAAATAAGGTATCACGATTAGGGGGAGGCGGTTATTGTCATTTCCGACTGATCGTTACGAAACTGAAATCGAATCGAGAAGATAGTACTAGTAGAACCCTATTCCCGTGGGGCACTTCCACCGAATTCACTGTAAATCGCTGTACAAAAATGTCCACTAAGCGAAAGGATAACGAATAAGATTCGGCCGTTAAAGCCCATAGAGATATCGTTGTAGCACTACAACATTTCAAAATATAATGGGGTTTTATATTACATATAAGACTTAATAAAGTTATCGTTGGACTCCTTTTGGAGAAGATTACATAAATAAAAGGCAGTCAAATGTTTCGGAAGAATAAAAAAATCAGCTGTTTTTTGTGTGCCAATCACGTGTGAACGTGGCATGTAACATTCCAGTGGAAACACTGAGGCAAAACAAGATAAGGTAGGGTATGGAAATACTGTGCGTTTGATGGAAATTACTTCTATAAGGAATTTTTTTTATTAGTAGTAGTACTCTAAAGTAAACCGATGGCACTGGTCGTGGGTTTAGTTAATGATAGATAACACCGGATAGATAGATGGATGGATAGATAGATAGAGCAGCCTTCAAGTACGTGGCTATATACATTCCGACGACTCTTAACCCGTGTCAGGCCTTTGGCAAAATGCCTGAAGTTTATTTGTGGTATCTGTATTTTCTTTCAGCTCTTTCTACGTTTAATTTTTTCTTTCATTTTCATTTTCAACTCAATTCAATGTCTTTGAGTGGAAAATTTTCCATGCCACGACAAGTTTCTTGACGTTGGTCGGTCAGTGGCAGTGGCATGGGGCATGATTATAGGGGGGGTTCCCGTTCCCGTGCCCGTTCCCGTTCCCCTTCTCGAGGGTTCACTGCACTACAGAGGCACAACAGCAACAAAAAACGTTAATTTTCGCCGCATTTAATACTTAACAAGTGTTGCCGGAAATCTGAGAGTGAGAGAGAAAGAACCTTGATTGGCTTTTATTGGCCGCGCTTTTGTATTGCCCCTCCGAGCCGCACTCGCTGTGTGCCACTGACGTCGCATGCCACATAGTATAGTATCACAATAGACATACATACATACGTATGTATCTTTACAATAGAAGGTATGGGCGGTGCGGGGAGGTCTGGAGACACAGAGCTCTGACCTTGATCAAAAGCAAAGTGCATAAAAGTGTGAGAATTTCCATTCCATTCCATCATTTGCATTTTTTATAGCCCTAACCGTTCTCTCAGGCGTAACTATAACTATGCAAAGGTCAGTGGCGCCGACACTACGGAAGGGGTTCATAAATCGTACACTATCTATACATAATCGTCACTTAACTAGCAGTGAAAAAAATCCAACTCTCAAATCCAAGACCCAGCTGTAAGATAAGAAATAAGTACAAAATTTCCACTTGATCAATAATCGAATCGTAAGTTTACGTTCGAACGGAAGTTGGATCTATACCATCTGGGCATTGCACTGGCATTTGAATGAATATTACACAAAATACTTGCATTGGCATATACATTTGTGATAATCATAATATCTAATCAGCAGGGAACCATCTTCTCTTCATTGAAAACTGTTCTATATCCTTAAAGTTTTTATAGTTATTTAAATCGTATCGTTTTTAAGGGTATCAAAAGGATCGACCTTGCTTTTTTTTGTATTTATCATTCCAACTCGTTTACATTTAATTATTCATAGACGCATTCATGCTTGTTCATATTTATGCAGATTTTATCCAAATACTTGGACGCCCTCTGTCAACTCACTCCCCCTCCATGTGGATGCCACGCCTCTGCTTGACATGTGCAACAGCTGTCGTATACACACACACATCTAAAGCTGTTCTTGTTCTGCCTGCACTGCTGCGCTGCTGCTATTGCTGCTGACTTTGCACTTGGAATATATAGATTTGTATGTATTCTTTTTTGGTTATTGCAAAAGAAGTTTGTATTCTGTGCTGTTGTAGCTGCTTTTGTTTTGTTTTGCAAACAAAAACAAAGAAAAGAAGTTCCAAGAAACAACAAAAAAAACCAGATTTCTTTTGGCACTCCACTCCACTTTTCTCTCATACCCTTTGTACGCCTCTGACCACACATCCCTCACCCTCCTACCCCACACTTGTTGCTGCTTTTTAATTTGGGTTTCACTTTTTTTCTTCGTTTTTGCTTTGTCTTACGCTTTCTTCTTCGTTTTTACTTTTGAGGGTGGAAGGGTATTATGGGTTTGAAGAGAGGTTTGACAAATAGCAAATACATATCTACTGTATTAAAACATAAAATATCAGTTTGAAAATATATCAGCTTGCAGCCAATATATTCATATAACTATTCGCTTCAGAAAGGAATTTTTTTAAAGGCTGGGCTGATACAAAATTTTTCGATTTATAAGGGTATACCAGCGTCGGTTGTCGGGGCCAATCTATTCTCTTCCATGAGAATATTAAAAAAAACATACATTTTTCTCATTTTGGGCCATTGAATGGAATATTTGTTTTGCTAGGGTATCCACAATTCGAATACCTGTTTATCTTGTTCTTAATTTTAACGGTTTCAATTATTGCACTCTACACACCTCTGCATCCATTTGGTTGTTGTTGCTGCTGCTGCTGCAGCACTGTTGTTGTTGCTGCTGCTACTTCTGCTGCTGCTTCTGTTGCTGCTTCTGCTGCTGCTTCTGCTGCTGCTGCTGTGCGTTTCTGTGTTGTTGTCAAAGAACTCGGTCAACGTACGAGACGAATGGTGTGTATGTGAGTGCGAGGGCGGGGGGTAATTTACAAAAACCCGAAAAAAAATATATATATATGTATATGCGTATGTGTATAGAGTAAAACAAGAAAACACCCAACAAAAATCTACACGCTGAGCAATAAGAAACGCGTAATTTTGGCAAAGTTCTTTCTTAATTTAACGGATTTATTTTTAGAGCCCGCATTTGGCTTTTTTTTTTAATTTGCTGCGACTCCTGTCGTACGGACGGGATGCGTGAATGGTGGATGCGATGCGGTCTGTTTCGTTCACCGTCAGCGTTCTGTGTGTGTTAATCGCTCCACGAAATTTTTAAGACTGACGGGCCAACGCCAACGACAACGACGACACCGATGCGGCCGCACCGCACCGGACCGGCAGTACGGTGCCGGTGCCGGTGGCGGGCCGGGCCGGGCCCAGGCCTGGCCGTATTCGCGTTGCTCTTGTATAGTACGGAGAGACAGGCAGACAGACGGACGGACGGACGGACGACCGGACGGACAGGCGGTGGTTGGGACGGAGCGAATGCGCGCCGTTCTCATCGTTGGGCGGTTGGCGTTCACCAACCACCAATCCTCCTCCCATACCCCCGCTTCATTCTAACTTTTTTTTATTCTGGCAGAGATCTGCCAGATCTGCACTTCTCTTTTCTGCTTTTTGATCTGTCACTGTCTCTGTCTCTCTTTCACCCTTTACGGCGCCCTCTGCCTCATGACAAAAGCATTCCCCAAGTCGGTTTCTTCCAAGTTTGTTGCGGGCTTGTGGCGCGGTGCGGCACGGCGCAGGCTGAGTGTCCCAACAGGTTGTCGATCAGCTGATTGATGAGAAACCGTTCCATTGAACATCTCTTCGTACGCACACACACACACACACACACACTCATCCACCATTTACTCCCTCAGACACTCTCTGGTTTTCTCTCTCTCTCTTTGCGCTCACATTTGTGTTAAGAAATGATTAATCGGATCACTCACCATTCCGGCAGGTGGCGCTGCTTAAGCGATTTTCAACGAAAATAATGAAAAGTTTTTCAGTTTTTTGGGGATGCTAAAAGCCCATCCCTTTTCATGGAGCGACAGTAATACCAAACCTCATGTTCTATAAAGCCACAGATCTCATAGATTTCTTCCATCATTTTTCTATCAAAAGATTTCAAAAGAAATATGTATATGGATAGGCACTATAGCGCACTACCCAGAACTCCCATTAGTCCTATATAATAAAAAAAAACTAAAAATAAATTAAGTAAAATATTTAGGCAATAAATACCGCGGCCTAAGGCTATATCTACTTTAAATCCGTATATGTATTAATTAAGAAAGAAACAAAAATTATGTTTAAAGGATTGATTCATTTGCCAGGACAAAGTGATAATCGATCTGATATAAGATCTGAAATAAGAACGTTCTTCAGGCAAACCAAAATGTGATGCTGAGAGCATTTTCGCAGTCGAGTCGAATCATTTCTATCAAAGAGACATTCTTAATGAATCGTTTAACTTGTATGTGTTTTTAATATTGATTGATTTAAATACAAATAAAGTAAAGCCAAAGAAAAAGAAAAAGCAAAAGCAAAAAGTCGAAGATACATCCGCGAGGGACGCCTGGTCGGGCCGAGTACAAAGTATCTCTAGAGAGGGTCTGGCGACGCTTCTATACATAGCACTCATTCCATGGCTTTATATTGAGAGACACACGCCAACTATTTGATGACACGAACATTTAATTGGGAATGGGAATGGGTATGGGGATGTGGATGCTGACCCTGGAGGTGTCCCTGACCTTGACAAGAGAACAGAAAATAGATGGATAATACGTGGACACGAAAGTGTGTCTTATATGTATAACTCGCTTTGAATCGAACATTGTACCGTGATATTGCGCGATTTCTGAATGATAGAAGACATTCATTCATCTGGTGATGTGAGGCAGGGGGGATAATATAATATTTATTTTTGGCATATCACGAAATGCTGATTGCCGATTGCCCTTGCCAAGATCGCATTTTGGGTCAGGCAGCCAACGAGCCAGAACGTGCGGGGATACCTATGTATCTATCTATCTACATATGTACGTACATAGATATGTACCTCTCTATATCTGTCTATATCTTCGGCCATATCGTACTTTGTTCTGCTCTCATTTTCTTAGCTCTTTATCATTCTGTCAAAACAAAAATGAAATTAAATGAACGTGAATGTGAATTTTGAATGAAGAAAATGTGTTTTGAGGAATTTTCATTAAATGTCGTTGAACTGCTGCTAATGGATCTGATGCTCAATGAACTGCTATCATATTCGATTATCATCTACTAAACATTTTTATCATTGGATCTTCCTATTGCTGCTAGCATTCTATTTTCGTATTGTTTTCGCTTTTCTTTTTCTTACTAAAGAAACCACAACACACACATTTCATTTTTTTAATAATTATATAGTGCCAAACGCGTGGAAATTTTCCACTGTCACGAGACGAACATTTCATGTGATTCGATTTGTGACATATAAGTGAAGCACCAGGAAGAGTCTATCCATAGATACATATATCTATCTATGTGTATCCTCCGGCTCCGAGATATGAATCTGTGTGCAGAAGACAAAAGGCTCCATTGTGCGTATGGGAAAAGTCTCTCCGTAAGACCCCATTTAGATCCTTAGGTCCTGGCGTTGCCAAGGAAACCACTACCACATTTTAGGACACTTTATCAACTGGTTCACTCCCCTCCTTCTATGAAAAACAAATGGATTGTTGGTGTTTTATTTTATTTCGGTGTACTTCGATTGATGAGAGACTTAAGCGGTGTGGAAAGAGATGCTGTTGTCAGGAGTTGGAGAATACACACATCCCTGGTTGGTTCTTTCGATGGAGACTTTCGATTTCAAAGTC
Source organism: Drosophila helvetica (assembly GCA_963969585.1). Taxonomy (NCBI): domain Eukaryota; kingdom Metazoa; phylum Arthropoda; class Insecta; order Diptera; family Drosophilidae; genus Drosophila; species Drosophila helvetica. Next base: position 9,098,037 of record OZ018401.1, on the reverse strand, counting down.
AAATAAAAGTTATGTGGCCTGGAACCAACTTCTTGACTCGCCCAAAAACCGGTCCAAATTGTACATCTCCTTGGTATTCTGTGTGCAGAGATACGTATGTATCTTTTAGATACGAGTAGAAATATACTCGTACGAGCATGAGCATGTCTGACATGCTTGGCTTCTGTTTAGATCATAGACGAGAGACCGACTAACCGACCGACAGAAAAGAAAACTCGCAATTAAAATGCTCATTTTTTCATATTTTTTCTTTTCTTTTTGTTGTAAATCTTATTCTCTAGATTATTGTTATTAAATGTCAAACCCCCGAGCCCCCAAAGTCCCGAAAGCCCCCCCCGGCCTGCCGTCTGGGGCGTCTGGTCTGTCAATTTCCGTTGGCTGGTGGAACGTTAAACGTTTTTTTAGTAATGCTCCAGTAAGTACAGTAAAACAACAGCAACAGCATAGAGACAACAAATTGCTATGTTTTTTTTTTAGTATTGTCTTAGTAGCTGTAATTACTGGTGACAGTATGCTTCTGTGCTGTGCTTTACCTGATATTTCTTTACCCTTACCGAGTGGGTATTACTGATAAAAATAAGCCTCCATCCACTCCGATTTCAATACTTTAAGCAATAGTTTTCAAAATTTTGTTCACTAACATTTTTCCATTAATATGAAAACGATTAAATCTTAATAATCGTATTTCATGCTTAAAATTAAAAAAAATCATAATTAATATTAATATTTTGTATTATTTATTGTTATTATTATTATTTGGATTAAATACATTACCTACAAATTTAATATTTATTTATTTCATGCTAAGTCCCAGGCTAGTCACAATAAATTGTGATTTAAATTAATGATTATAATAATAATTATTTGTTTTCTTAATTCTAACATTTTTAACTTTGTACAACACATTTCGAAAAGCTAACATTATAGTGCTTCTAAAAAATATTTGTTCTTATTTTTCTGTTTTTCTTTTTCTTTTTGTGTCATCATATTTTTGTATCGATTATTCTATTATTTTTTTAACTTTTTTACAGCATAATCAACAAAAAAATTTCAAAAATTCAGTCCATTAGGAAGGTCAGTGGATCAGCCAAAATTCAGCTTCATCGGATCACTATATGTAAAGAAACATTTATCGTTTTGAAAGAGTATCAAAAGCTTCGCTGCCAAATGTATTCTTCTTTATTGTTTTTTGTTTTTTTTTTTTTAATTTTTTTTGTAACTGAAACATTAAGCGGAGGGCCGGTCACTGCCTTCGGGGAAAGTGAACAACAAAATCCAAAGAAAATAAAAAATAAATCCAAGAAAAAAAAACCAAAAAAGGGCCGCAAAATCAGATTTAATCGCAGAATGCGTAGAAAGTGAAAGATGTGGGGTTTTTGCTTTGTAGTCTTGGGTTTTGAGCTCAGATTTTGTCACCGTATCCAAAGTGGAAATCTTAAGTCCATTCCAGTCCATTTAATTGATGCAAAGTATTGTTCCTTAAATCCTCCCTCCATAGGATGTAGCCTATCCTGTACAACTTTGCATCCTTCGGTACTGGCAGTTCGATAGATTGCTTTAAGGCTAAGTACTATAGTTAACTCCATTGAACTCATTCTATCCATTAGATTCGCTTTCATTCCATTGGATTGTCCACTCGCCATTCGCTGTCATTCCATTCCCACGAAATGTATGGAATATGCCATGCCATGCCACATGGATTCTATTCACTCCTCTGCAAACCCATTTGAATCATCTGATGATCTCTGATCATCATCGCATTGCATTTCTTTTATAGGCTCCACAACTTATCCTCCAAGTGGACAGGGGATAGGGAACTGGGAGCGGGACTGGGACTGGGACAAGCCCGACCTGTTGGCGGCTTCCAGCATCATCATCATCATCATCATCATCCTCATCCTCATCATCCTGCCACCGTCGGCCGCCCGAGCGCTAAAGAGTCGGAAAAAAGTTGTGTCGCCTAAGTGGGACACACCGCCACAGCCCCCACATGCCCCACGCCGCATGACCTGACCGAGTTCCTCACGGGCCGATCTTCTGCGATCTTCTGGGATCCATGCGTGTTACCATGCGAGCAAGAAAGAATCATTCCCCCCTCAGGAAGCACTCAAGCTCAAGCTCAATCTCCATCTCAAGCTTATGCTCAGACACTGGTACTTACTCTTGGGCCAAGAGAATAGGTCCACCTTGGGACAAATTGCAGGAACATCTATATACAATTCTGGTACAATTTTCAGCTCAACTTTATGTTATTTATTTATTTATTAATTAAGAATTATCTGCTAATTATGGACTAAGATAGTAATAATATAGAATTGGGAAAGAAAGAAAAAAGTTTTACATAATTTAATAATTCCAGATGATGGTAAAAAATAAATGCAATAATTATAAGGGCTACTTCGGGGGATATGGAATGGCAAAATGGTATTATAATTATGTCATAGAGCCCTGAATGTTTTTCCACTGCAGAAGGGTACGAAAGTACGGTTAGTTCTGAGGGAAATGCAGTCATCTTAATCAATTTCAACTAAAAAAAAAAAAAATGATTTTGGGTTATTTTTTTTTTTCAATTTGAGAATTCATTTCGTATTCTTACAAATTATATTAAGAAAAAAATTTATATATATATAAAAGTATAATGTACTCTAACATATTTATATACTTTTATAATAGTTTAAGTATTTTTGGGTATATTTAAATAAATCAATAAATTTAGAAAACAATCAAGATCTTAGAGGGGGAATCATGCTTTCAATTCATCTCAAAAAAAATGTATTCCAAAGGGCAATAAATAATACAACTTGAGGGCAATAAGGCTCCATTTAGGAATATTTCTAGAACTCTAGAGTTTCTGCCATTTCGATCAGTTTCTGTGCCACTGTGTGCCTGTGCTTGTGCCTGAGGCTGAGCCTGAGCCACTGTCGTTAGAGAACTGTCATCTATGATTAGATCGGCAATTTGAAATGCTTCGATAACTGTCGCAAGGCCAGTTAAGCGGCATTAAGTGGCACTCCTCTCCATCTCCATCTCCTCCACCTGCAACTGCACCTCCAACTGCCCCGCGAGAACATTCGACAGGTCGTCTCCATTCAGAGAGTCATGTGCGCTATGGAAGTGGAGATGGAGATGGCAGCGTGCCATCATCTTCACTGAAACGTTGCGACGGGGCCAGAAGCCAAGCAGCCGAAACTTTTGGATGGGTGGGTTTGGTGGTGGGGCATGGGAGATGAAAGAATGGCCATTGGAGGGGGCTTTCTCCGGTTGGGGTTGGGGTTGGGGTTGGGGCTGGGGCTGCCGGTTGAGTTGCTGTCGTCGTTGGCCGCCGGGTCGCTGTGGCTGGGCCGCCGCCGCGTTGTTTCATTTATTAGCCAGACTCGCAGCCAAACGGTCGCGCACGCCTCGAAGAGAACTCCGCTTTCAAGTGAAGAGTCGCGCGGTAAAGAGAGTGAGAGAGAGAGAGAGAGAGAGTGATGGCATCTAGTGGCCGTGATGGTGGTCACATGGTGGTCAAGCTGCTCTTGGCCAACCTCTGGGTCTGTGTCGGTCTCTGTGTCTGGGAGTGGGGCCTCTGTCAGGCCTACGACTTTGGCTACCATCCCAGCGCCGAGGAGTTCGATAGCCTGTGGCATCGCGACCTCCTCGCCAACGAGCGCCGGCGCATGGAGCAGCGCTTTGTGCCGCGGTATCAGCACGCAGAGACCTCGATTCGCTTCGAGCCACCAGAGCTGGATTTCCAATTGTTCAGCCAGGAGGAGGACGGGGATCCGCAGCAGCAGCCATATGTGTTCGAGTCCGTGGAGGAGGCGCCCACCAATACGCAGGCCGTACCCGATCTGATGCATGTGCAGAGTCAGCTGCTGGAGATTAAGGATCCCACCCCTCAGCGGCCATCCATCAGTCATCATCGTCCAGCGAATGGGTCCGCCGTCCAAGCCAGTTTTCCCATCTTCTTCACCAATCCTGCCACGGGGATTGTCTATGCCATCAGCCAAGTGGGAGAGGGTGTCCAGGGATCTCAATCCCGCAACGACAGCGGCGGTGCCATAGCCATTTATGTGACCAAGGCCCAGTATGATGCGGATATCCAGGCATTGCGGCAACGCTACGAGGAGCAGTGCCAGCAGCAGCAGCAGCAACAGCAGACCATTCCCCCGGGCACCGTGCTCTCGACGCCAAACCTGAGGCCGAGCCCCCAACAAGGAGGAGTGACTGCCCGGCCACAGATCATACGGCTCCAGAAGCCCAAAAGGAGACCGGGTGGTGCCACCAATAAGCTGCCGAAGCCTCAGCATCGACCGCCACCGGTGATGGTGACCAGTGGCCCCATAACCACCATCAACGATCAGGTGTTTAAGATGCACCACAAGAGCAGCAGCACCACCACCAGCACCACCACCACCAGCACCACCACCACCAGGAGACCCAGGACATCCACGACCAAGCGAAAGAAGCGCAAGAAGAAGAAGAAGCCGAATCCCGTGAAGACAATCAAACGCCGGCCTGGACACAAGCGGAGGGACAACAGCACCACTGAACGGCCCGCAGGTCCGCCACCCATTATCCTGGGCAAGCGACCGAGCAGCAGCAGCGCAACCACGACGACAACGAGACCACCGCCTGGATCCACGCAGCTGGAGAAGCCCCATATGCCGCTGGCCACCACATCGACGGGGAATATTTTCAGTCAGCATTCATTTGCGATTAGCCAGGGCCATCAGCCACATCATCCTCATTCTCGTGTGAGACGTCGTCGGGGAGTAGAAGCAGGAGTAGGAGGAGGATCAGCTGCAGTAGGAAGAGGATCGACAGTGGACCGATCACCAGCAAAAGGAGCGGCAGTAGGAGGATCAGATCAGGCAGCAAGATCTACAGTAAAACTATCAGCCGTTGGAGGATCACCAGCAAAAGGATCATCAGCTATTGGAGGATCGGCAACGAGAGGATCATCAGCAGTAGATGGAGAAGCACTCGTCAGAGGATCGACAGTAAAAGTATCGTCACTTGAACGATCCAAAAGACCCCTGCCAGCAGTCAGATCATCGTCCGCAGTCGTCGGAGCAGGATCATCCGCTACTCGAAGAAGGGGTGGTGGATCTGGAGGCCCGAGGTCAAGGCGACCCAAGGGCAGCAGCGGAAAGAGCAAAAGCAAAAGCAAATCCAATCAAAAGCCGCGCACAACCCCAGAAGTGGGCGGTGATCCGGCGGCCACTGGAGTGTTGCACCTGCCACACGCTGTCCACCTGCTGCACAGCAATCACAGTGCAGCATCGAAGGAGAATACCCATACCCAGCCAGATCAGCCAGATCAGCCAGATCGGCCTCGGATCAAGATCCAACCAAAGAAAAAGAACAAATCCAAGGCAAAGGCAAAGGAGAGAAGACGCGGTCGTCCCGAGGGCTCGAGCTTTGATATATTCGAGCTAATTTCTGGCGGGGATTACGATGACGATGCCGATGCCGATACAGAAGAGGAGGATGAGTACGAGGAATACGAGGATGAGAATGGATATGGTGATGAAAAGGAGCCGCAGGCGGGACAAACTACCAGCAGTAGCAGCCCCGAGGACCACAAGGAGGACAGCAGCTCGGCGGAGGAGGGAGCCGACTTTGGGGCCATGGAGGAGTCGGAAACGGACACGACGACGGAGACGACCCTCTCCCCCACGAGCACTGAGCAGGTGGACCCGGTGCCAGGGGAACAGTTGTCCAGCACAAAGAACAGCATGGCCAAGAAGCGTATACGCATCCGCAGACGACCGCCCGCGTCCTCCTCCTCCTCCGAGGAGGATGACTACGACGATGATGATTCGGGTGGCATCGGTGGCTTCTTTCGCATGATCTTCTATCCCGTTCAGGTGGCCATGTCACGCCTGATGGACTTTGGCTTCGGCGGTCCATCATCGTCCAACGACGAGGACGAGGAGGAGGTGCACAAGGTGCATCCCACACAGCCCCCCGAGTATCCCAGCTACACGCTCTACCACAGCGCCCACAGCAACGAGGCCTATGCCCAGTCCGAGGACGATGATGATGACGAGGGCTACGATGACGACGAGGAGAATGGCGGCAGCAGCCTGGGCAGCTGGTTTAGCTCCTGGTTCGGACCAGGGCGACGCACCAAGAAGATTGGCAGCACCACCACAGTGGTGCCACTGCCAGCACCCACCCAAGAGCCAGCCGGTTGGCTGGATTCATGGTTTGGCTTTGGCAAGACGACCACAACGACAACGCCCACGGATGCCGACGAAGATGACTATGACAGTGAGTACGGCACAGGGGAGGAGTCGTCCCTCCAAAGTTCTCTTCGATCATTATTATTATTCCAACCCATTCCGAAAATGAGTTTCAGATCCACTAGTGGGGGGGGAGTCTCTGAAAATTCTCAGTCTAGTGATTGACGCGGTTCAATGGACACTTAAATCATGATTTAATGCTTGAAAAAATACCATATAGTAGTTTGCAAAGTGTGTTGGATAGCTGTTTGTTCTAAGGGATAGAGAGCTGTTCTGTGTGCATTCGAATATATAGAAGTGCACAGTGCTCAGTCATAAAATATCATTAACTCAATCTTTGCTGTTCCGTAGATAATGGTTTTGCTCGATTTCAAGTTGAAATGATCTCAAAAGTCCCGGTGTCTAGCGGCATGCGGCAGTGCCCCTCGGTCGGTTGGTTCTTCCACCTGTTTGTTCCTCTTTTCCACAGACTCTATGAGCACGAGCACGAGGGTGTGGGTATGGGTATGTGTATGGGTATATCCAAAAGTCCATAGGTAGAACGTCTGACCCTCAAATGGTGAATGGTGGATGGTCGATGGGGGGAGGAGTTCGTTCTGACTCGATTGCAGTGTCACGCTTTCTGCACTCTCTTTCTCTCTCTCTAACTGAAAATGCGATCCACTTTTCCGTTCTAGAATGGTTTTACAGCTGGTTCGATGCGAGGCCCAAAAGGAAAGTGCGTCGCCGCAGCACCACCACCACCACATCGACGACAACCAGCCAACCGTCCGCCCAGGTGCCCATACTGACAATTGTGGATCCGCTGAGGAATCCCCAGAACTGGATTGGCATACTCGCCCATCACATTGTCAACTCCACGGGCAATGCGATCGCCACAACGACCACGAATCCAGTGCTCCAGGCGCTGGTCACCAGGATGACGACCAAAGGTCCCAAGGCCACCGCTCAGCCGGATGTGCCGCGTAGGATAAGCTATGACAAGTATCAGATCTGGCGACTCAAGCCGCAGGATGAGGCACAGGTCCGAGTACTGGAGGAGTTCAAGAAGGGCGAGGACGGTGTCAAGATGCACTGGCTCAAGGGCCCCAGTCTCAGGTGAGAGCAGTAGTCCTTGAAGCCTTACGCTCAAAACATAAATAAAAACAAAAACCAACCCACCCATCCCTTGCCAGAGGACTCACTGATGTCCTAGTGCCGCCCAAGATGCTGGTGGATTTCCAGGGCACTCTCAACTACGAGACCATTGCCCATGAGGTGCTCATCTTCGATGTGGGCAAGGCCATTGCCTACGAGCATTCGAAGGAGGACTATCTGCACACCACACCCGTCTCAGCGAAGCGTCCGTCCAGGCCCCAGCCCCAGCCCACGGCCATCCCACAGCCCGTAATGACCTGGAATCGCTATCACAGTCACGACGACATTGTCCAGTACCTGGAAACGATGCGCATGAGGCATCCACAGCTCGTCGAGCTCATCCACATTGGACGCTCCTACGAGGGCCGTCCGCTGATTGTTGTCAAGATCGAGTCCAAGGAATCTGCGGCAGCAGGCAATGCCTCGGTCTCGGGCTACAAGAGACCCAAGCCCAAGAGGAAATCCGGCCAGGCGAATGCCGTCTTTGTGGAGGCTGGAGCCCATGGTCTGGCATGGATTGGACCCGCGACAGCCACCTGGATGATCTCCGAGCTGCTGCGACTGATGAAAACCAACAGTGAGTAGAAGCTGCTACAGATCCCCAAGGATCTTCATTCAATTTGTAACCATATGGCCACAACACATCCTTCTTAAACCCTTTTCGCGATCACTATTGATCCAATCCTGAACACCGTGTACAGCAATGGGCCTCAATGGATCAAAACTATATAATATAACTGTATTCCTTTCCCCAATATTCGAATAACTTCATCATTGAATTCCTATCCATATGGCTATAGCCCATTCTATAGCCCATGAATCCCAATTCGAGGATACTTTTGGATCTTTAAATAAAACCCTTTTAGGGTTCTTGGTTTCTCTTCACTTTCTTGTTCTTAAGGAGAGATGATTACTGAATGGGATAATATGTTATGAATCCTATTTCGAGTACACTTTTGATCTCTATATCAAATCCTGAACATCGTGAACAGCAATTAATGGATCTATATGGATCCAGGGCTGCTATAACCCACTCTTATTATCTAGAATATGTTTGGGTTGAAATATTATGAATCTTTTTATGAATGGCATACAAATACATATTGGCTCTCTATGGATCCAGGCGTAGCTTCATCTTTGGTGGATCCCAGACCGAGAGCGATGCTTGTGACCGAGTCTCGATCAGGCCCAAGACATGCAATTAGTTTTATGTATTTTTGGTCATTTCGTTTAGAATTGGACCTTTGTCATGCCCAAGCAATGTATATTGCTTCGGTGCACATACTGCAGATGCTTGGATCCCACCCCATCCCGCCATTTAAACCACATTCAATGCCAATTAGTTTTTATTTTAACTTTAAGATTTTGGGTTTTTCCTTTTCCATTTCCGGTTCCGGTTCCGCTTCCCTTCCCCGAATTCCGTTCCTGCTGCTGTCCTGTCCTGTCCTGTCCAGATCGTGTCTTTTAGTAACCCAGCAGGTGCGCGATCATATCATACAACCAGACTATCACCGCCGGCGGCTGCTTCATTTCGCAGGGTATGGCATACCGCTTGGAGTTCATGAAAATGGCACGTCCTTGCTGGTCGGTGTAGCGCACTTTTTTGGGACAGGTGCTGCTCTTGATGTCGCATTTGCCCAGCCAGCATTTGATGGGTTTCTTGCCCGGCAGTGGCTTGACCTTTTGGGGCCAGATCATTGACATGAAGGTGCTCGATGGCTTCGCCGCATTGCACTTGGGGCATGTAGGTGGCTTAGCCTTGGGGCATACGGCTTTTGCCGAGACGGGTGCCGCTGCCTTGCATGACGAGCCTGGCCGAGCCTTGGCGTAGTAGTTGAACCAGCCCCGGAGTCTGGGGCAGCAGTTGAAGGTCCACTTGCTCCTGGCCCTCGCACGGCTCTTGCCATGGCAGCAGAAACCACCCTCCCGGTTCGTAACGACCGTCACAAGGAAGGCTATCAGCAAGAGGCCCACTAGGATGCCCGCTGCCGTTTTTACCCACTTGTCTGCAGCCTTGAGGTCCAGAAATAGCTTCACCACATAGTAGCCCAGGGTGATCCAGAAGCTGATCGTGCAGATGGCAAAGAACCTAAACGGAGAGCGACATTAGGGATCGGGAATCTGAGTGGTGGATCTGGGAGATACTTACACGAGCACGCCCATGATCTCAACGATGAAGGTGAGAATCTGATTGATTCGCTCGTTTCCGAACAGATTGATGCCCACGGGGCTGCGCAACGTGTTGTTTCTGCTGTTGTCGCTGCTGTAGTTGGGGGGTCGGTAACCACCGGAGGATTGGATTGGGGGTCTCCCAAGTCCGTCTTCAGTTGCGTCTACCAGACCTTGACCATGTCCGAATCCGATTCCGATTCCGGTGGCGCCTGCTCTTCCGATCAGGCTTGTGCTAAGTCTCGAGATGTTCCTTGGGCCACCATTGCATCCACTGTCCACAGTCCAGGTGGCACTGTATCCTCTGGCTACGCAGCCGCTTACCCCGCCGCCGGATGCGCTCGGTAGCCCGAAATCGACTCCACTGAAGGCGCTGCTAGACACTTGCTGTGGCATGGGTAAGCCCGGCTCCGTGCGGTTAGTGCAGGCGGAGACACAGATCTCATCGCAGCTCTCATCGCCGGTGCCATGCGGCACCCGCTCCCCAAAAGTGTTCTTTTCGGCGAAGCTCATGTGACTGGATTCGGGGTCGGGGTCGGGGTCGGGGCTGGGACCGGGACCGGGGCCGAGTCCACTGCTCTCTGGAGGAGCTCCTCTGGGCTCACCGTTGCCGGCAGGTGCTCTGGCTCTGCAGGAACTGCAGCCATTGCCCTGCGACCTCCTGCGGGCCTTGCACTTTTGACAAGGACACGGCAGCGTGGATAAGTGGCGCATGGCCTTGCTCAGGCTGTAGTCCATCATCGCCGGGGAACGGCGTTGGAACCAGTTGGTTCTGTTACTGCTCTTGCACTCCACAGGATCCTCCACGGGATCCTCCGTCCACGGCCTCAGTTGGTGTTGCTTGATGCAGCTTGAATTTATATTATTTTGTAGGACCTTGGGGACTGATTGGGGGATGTGAATCTGTAAATGGAATCTCCGATACGACTAAAGCAAAGGCCACTTTTCGCATATGGCTTTCATTGGAAAACGATTAAGAATCGCCAGATAATTCTACAGGAATCCACAGACGTCTTAGGGTCAGACCTTCCTTAAGGACCCTCGGGCTTGGGCTTGGGCTTGGGTTTGGGTCCTTCCGCGCACCTTGCTGTCGTACTCTTCAGCACTATCTATAATGCAATATCCACAATGTAATGCATAATGTATTCCCATCCGTTCCGATCCGATCCGCCAGAGAGCAACGAGGAGCTAGAGCTGATACGGAACACCACCTGGTACATAATGCCCGTCCTGAATCCCGATGGATATGCGTATAGCCACGAGTACGATCGGTTCTGGAAGAAATCACGCTCCCAGCATGCGGCCCGAGCACCGGGCGGACTCCTCGACTCGGCCATGACATGGCTGCAACCGAAACGCGATCCGGACAAGGTCTGCCATGGCGTCGATCTAGACCGGAACTGGCTGTACCACTGGGGCAAGCGGGGCAGCTCCAAGGCGCCGTGCAACGAGTTCTATGCGGGACCCGCCCCCTTCTCGGAACCAGAGACAAAGGCCGTCTCCGACTTTCTCATGGATCAACGTGCACAGTTCAAGGTGGGGCTCGGTTCTCCTTCGTCCTTCAATCGATCGGTTATTATCTTATTTTCCCTTTTCCCTTTCCCCTCAGCTCTACATCTCCCTGCAGGCGTATGGCCAAGTGGTTTCGTATCCGGTCAAGACCAATTCCACATTCAATTCGGAGCTCTTGGACGACTTCCTGGACGTGGCCATGGTGGGCACCGATGGCCTGCGAAAGAAGGGCAGCAAGTCGCGATACAAGGTGGATGCATCCAACGATCTGATCGAGCAGCGTTCCGGTAAGAATGAAAAGAAACCTTCAAATTCGACAATGTATTTCCATGTGTGCATGGATATATTTTATTTGTTCTTTTCAGGTTGCGCTGACGCCTTTGCCGCCTACGAGATCGGCATACCCTTCAGCTACACGATCCAGCTGGCGGACAATGGGGTCCATGGCTACCTGCTGCCCAGCAGCGCCATCGAGCCGACAGCTCGGGATGCCTTCGAGATCGTTACCGGGATGCTGGACTACATTTAAGTAGGTCTCTGGTCTCCGGTCTTTGGTGTGTGGGCACTCCAGTGCGGAGTTCTGGAGTCTCTGGGGTTGGGTCGGGGCTTTATACAATCCTTAGTTCCTTTTTTTTTATTTTTTTGTCTAGCCTTTAAGCATCGGTCTATCGAGTATGAATTTCAGAAATCCCATCTAAGGAATATATATACATAGTATTTCTGGAATGAATTCTCCATTCCTCAAGCAAAAATCGAATTTCATATGTATGTTAATGAGATTTGCATTTAGATTAATTCATTAAGCTGTTTTATTTATATGTATTTTAATTTATCATTTTATTTTCTTTTATTTTTTTATTAGTTTTAACCTCGATTAGGAAATAAATTCGTAATATTCGTATTATTATATCATATAGATTGGGGATGACTTTGCCTTTGCCCGGTTAAGGGGAACCATCAGGGAACCGTCCCTGTCCCTCTGCATCCAGAGGATATGCCAGTAGCCATATCCATTTCGTGGCCTCCACTGAAATGGCACCTGCTGTATTGGAGAGTAGGGGATGAGTTTCCTAAGGGATTAGGATGTAAGAAAGCGTTATGTATGGAATATTTTATGGTGTATGGAATGGTATTATTCTGGTTTATTTTATAGAAATATTTTGGGAGAGGGAGAGGCGTTCACAGACTTTGTTATGGCTTGGGCTTCTTTAGGGTAGGGATTTCCATTCTGCTGCTCTTTGCGATCAAATTTTGAGCCAGGCGACTTGGCGACAATCCTCCGATTACCTTGGTATCCTGGGCAGCAAGTAGCAAGAACTCCCAATATTCGGCTACTTGAATTAAGTAAATGGTATTGGTATCTACATATTGTGTGTGAAAACCGGCTTACACGCACTCATTCCAATTCGCTGTCAAGCCGAAGGGAGCCGGACTCGCCAACTCCCTGTCCAACCTGTCACACTTCATACACCCCTCTTTGGGACGTATCCCGCCTGAGGCAGTCGAAGCATAGAAGAAAGAACATGGGATCGCACCACGAGATGCTCCGACTGCAAATATTGAGATTTCTCATTGGAATTTATACATGTACATATTTATATATCTACTATATATATAAATATATATAATATAAATTACGGTTACATTAGCATACAATTTAAGCTTTTTGCTTTTGGCATTTTAAATTTGTAGACTAAAGTTTTCAAGTCTTGGGCCGATTGGAGGATCGATTCGATTCATGTGGCTTTTTTCTTATAAACAGTTTGCATGGATGCCATGCAGGTTTCTCTCTAGGGGTAAATATCTACGAGTATGTATATATAGTGTATATAGTATATAGTAAATGCTACTTCTTTACGAGAGTATGTGTTTTTGTTGAAGGAACTAGTTTTTTAAGAGGATTCTGTTGGGGTAACACAACGGACGACACGGGGACACGTCCAAGGCACGTTCGGCCCTACATTCCATCCGGTTAGGCGGCTAGTCCCTGGGAGACCGAGATCTGGGCCGACAGCTTGGAGAAGCTTGTGTAGCATTCGTTGCCACAGAAATAGAGGCCCATCAGCAGCTTGAACTGGGCGGGCGTCATGGGATATGATTCCTGCGACATGACCACTATGGTGTCCACTCCGCTAGAACCATTATTAGTCAGTGGCTTTCTGGCACGGAGCCACTCGTTGCAGACCAGCTCGCGATAATTGGCAAAGGCGGCCGAACATTTGGCAATGTGGCGCACCAGCTTGTCGGTGGAGCACTGCTGCATCACGGGTCGCTGCAGCACCTCTGCAATTATGGAATGCAAATCAAAGACGATGAGATCTGGCAGGCCCTGAGACGGAAGGTACGCGTCATGGAGGTCCAGCAATTGTTGCGGCGTCCCCTCGATGTCCTTCAGACGGCAGACACTGACGCCACCCCTCGTCTGAAGGTACTGGCGGCCCGTCATGAGCAGCACTCGCTTGTCATGGCGCGTGGCGCGTTCACATAGCTGGAGGAAAGAAGGAGTGAAAGGAAAGTTCGAATGTTCAGCACGACATGCTTCGCTTCTCACCTTCTCTACGTTGCGATCGTAGTCGTTGTTTTGGGTCAGATAAATGTGATTGCTGATGAAATAACTGGGTTGCGGCGGTCTCATGCCTTGGTAAATCTTCAGGAATTTTCCAAAGAAAAGATAAAAATTTTAGCGCGCTTTGGCCAACAAGTCAACACCAACGCATAAAAACCAAAACAAACCAAAAAATACCATGAGGACAGCGTTGTCGATACATATCGGACACGGCCTACGGTGGTATTAACCGAATGCCTTGTGTGCGCATCTAAAGTTTCTGTCATTAAAAATACGCACAAGACACTTTCGTTCAAACAGCCACAGCATTGAATTTTTGCCGATATATCGATACGGTGATTTTTAAATTTTGAAAATTTAATTGGCGTTCTTTCAAAGCCGTTCGGGGTGAGGTTTGTAGGAATATAGTAATTTAGCTTGGCTGTTTTTACCAGTTTTTATTGTTTGTAAATCCTACCTATCCTTCTATGCCGTCGAATATGGGTTAATAGTTCTGAGATCAACTAAATATTTTGTCGACAAAATCAGGGATGATATTAGTATGGAAACGATTAAAATCATTCGACAAAAAATATAGCTGCAGTAAAAATACCTTCTTAAAAACTTAGCGGTATATCAAGATATATTTGAACAATTTGTTGGTATATTATGATTTATTACAATAACAGACCATATTATAATAGTATCAAAATTAGCTTAGAAAATTATCACTTTCCAATGCATTATGTGAACAAGTTTTTACGGCGATAAATTAAATGGAACAGCTGTATCGCAGTATACAGATTCGCAAAAATACTAGAAACTCAAAGTCATTGAGTTTATTTAATTTTGTTCCACTTTGTACGTTTATTTGAATTATTTTTCTTGGTTTTTCACATAATCCAGCTAAATAACATTTAATGGTATTTATTTATTTTTACATTTCACGTAACTAATGACACGCAGGGTTACTTTGGATTATCATCGCCACCTGGTATTCACCACTCGTAGTAAAATGTTTCAACATACTTCTGGCCTTGTCGTTCGCCCAGTTATCACCTTTGGCACCGCTGGGCCAGCCAGAGTGCAAGCGAGATGAGTATATGAGCTCATTTGTCAAACTCAACACAGCCGTGCCGACGAACAGACCGCACAAAGCGTAATGTAAAAGAATTGAAAAAAATCATCAAGTATAGAGGCCAAACCAAACGCAGCAGTCGGGGGCGAATTATAAAGTAATTTATATCCATAGCAACTAAATGCACCGTGTAATGCGTTGTGCATGCGTGCGGTAAGCGAATTGCGGTAAGCTAATTAAACCAGAGGCGACCCCAAAGAAGCGAAGAAAAATACGAAGAAGCGACAACGGCACTCACACTCACACTAACACCCATACACACACAAACACATATGCGAGCGCACTCACCATCCAGTGAAAAAAGTGCAAGCCGCTATGCATTCTTCCCAATAAAATTAACCATTTTGCCAGGAATTACACACAAATTGCTGATGTTGTTTCTGTTATTTCAGGAGGCAAACATCAGAGCCGATAAACGGCTGCTAAACGGCGAAACAAACACGCACACGCCCGCGTTGAGAGAGCCCCCCAACACACTAAAATACACACACACACAAACATATATATATGTACATCTACACAACTACAAGCGTGTGCCTTGGCAGGTGAGAAGGAGGCGGCAAAGCCCCGAAAAAGAAACATTAGCCGCCACAAAAGACAGCAGCAGGCGAAACAGAACAAAAGGCAAGGAAAGCCAAAGGAAGTACCCAAGGACAGAGGCCGGACCCCATCCATAATTAGCCCCAGTTTGGCGACAGAAAGAAAAGGTTCCACACCACCACACAGTTGATGCCAACATCATTATCACACTGAGTGCAGGAGCAGGTGTAGCAGTAGCAGCAGCAGCAGCAGCTGGAGGAGCATTACGCTGCCATTGGAGCGGGATCGGAAGCACCACCAACAACAATCACAATAGAAGCAGCGTATTTGGCAACAATTTTGCATTGATGGTAATGCATGCTAGAAAACCGCAGCGTATGAACGATGGGTACGATTTCCAATAACACTAACACCCACACACAGAGACACAAAACACACACACACATTGGCAAATGCAACTGCACATGCAGGCTATTAACACACACACATGCATAGAGGCAAACCCATAATTGAATATTATTTGTTTACGTTCTGTGTGGCAATGCCCGTAGCAGCCCCAGCCCCCCTCCCTCATCTATCTTGTACCGTCCGTAGCAATATTTGGGTTCATTCATCAATTTCATATTGTTATGATATTCGGCCATTCAACAAATAATTTCATTCATTTTTAAGTGAAGTTTAGTTGTAATTTTTCGCCCATTCTTCATTCTCCAGTTGTTCGTGTGTGTTTTGGATTTTCACCACACGCTAGCTGCCTCTCGCTCGCACCAGCTCAGCTGGCTGTCGTCAAACGGAAAAGAGATTCCCATCCACATTTACCGTTTTGCATTTGCATTTGCCATTTACCTTTAGTTCTTTTATTTTATTTTTATTTTTTGGTTATTCCTATTTAGCTATCTTTTAAACGTTTTCGAGTTCACAAAGAAGGCAATGGCAACTATACAAAGAATGGATCTATATCCATTTATTTAGTGTGGTTTTTGTGTGTGTGGTTTTTTCATTCATTATAACTAATCCTTATATTTGCTCTGTTTATCTTTAATCCTGCAGGTACTTTGAGAAGCATACCAGCCACACTTCCTACCAGGTGAGCAGACAGTTCCCGTGTCTTAAAAATACAGCTGAAAGACCAAATACCAACAAAATCCATTATCCAAACAAACGAAAAACCAACTACAACAAAATACAACAAATAGTACTACTCGTAATTCTA